>JAMKCF010000050.1:0-663906 GCA_023634235.1 Pisaster brevispinus
TACATATGTTTTGTGTAATTTGACAATGTGATACTTGGCACACATAAACTCCTTTTTGGAGAAAGTAGTCCGTGGCAGTTTCCGTACCACGAGCTCTATAATTAAAATGCCAAATAGCCATAATTGAAATATATGAAGTTTCTGAAATGGGTTGTTTTCAATGCTGTATGTTTGGAATCAAAACGTTCCTTAAAAATGTCTGAAAGCTCTCGAAACACTAATGCCTACAAATTGAGAGAAAAAATGTGCGTACGAAGTTGTTTTGGCAGGTTGTGTGACGTCATCAGGAAACTGTGTTATGGCTCATTCGTTCAGATTACAACAAGAGAGTTCGTCCAATGTGGTGTTTTCATTTGGATGTTCTTTTCCAGTGTGTTGCAACGACGGTCATTTATTCTGTGATTGCAAGACGTACTTAAAAAAACATCACCAATGTAAAACACAACCTCCCATCCTGGAAACAACATGTCAGTCTTTAATAAGATACTTCATCACGGCGGTTTCACCGCTCAGTTCCTCTCTCCATCTGCACACGCTAAAGAGAGTCTCTGTGTTACAATGCGCACAGACACCTCATTTGTTACAGTCTACAACCAGACTACTGGGTGGTAAAATCACCACTCTCAAACCTTTCTCCCAAACAGCCAAATCTGAATTTCTAAAGATCCACGTCATCCGCAAATTGAACTGAATTCTTTGTGGACTCAGAGCCGCAAATCACACTCTAAGGGCAAGATGCTTAAAGAAAATCTGTGTCAATGTGTAATAGAAGAGTTGCAGAGAATGAAGGGTGTACATCATAGTACATTTTGTAATGAGATTATTTCTATTGCTACCCGTCATGCGTCTCAAGCACCTTGGACTAATTATGAGTCATTTTACACTGTTTTTGTTTATGGAAACAGTGCGTATAGAAGCTGCAGTTTGAACCACGGTTAAATGGAATTGGACAATTACATTGTTGAATCATCTTTCATGTCATTTTGTCAAGTCATCACGTTTTGGTCAAGCGCACGGGCTAAAATACTGAAGGTTTCAAGAACAAAATATGAAATTTACCAGCCCAAAATATTGTTATAAAAGATACTTAAAATGATTGCTTTTGGAAGAGTAAATAAATTCCCACACTCTAGTTTTCAATACAAAAACCACAGAGTCGCCAAACCACCGGTTCTTCTCAGAATCTCCATCACTCACAAGAGGTTTATGCACATAGTGTCACCGCAAACCTCACTTAAAAAATACCATTAGAACCAATCTGTGAATGTTGCAATTCGGGGCTTCATGTTAAGTGTTAACAACGAAATGGAATTAGGTTTTGTAACTATACGATTGTTCATGAGACTTGTTTTGATTGCGGCAATCGGTATAAGCAATGGTGAATTTGAGAGTCTTCGAGAGCTATTTCATCGACGTCTACTGTGTTTTTGAACGGAATATAATACTCTCAAATATAATATTCTCAGACTGGTATGAAGTTTATAACCAGGAAGATGTCTATAGGTCGAATTTAATCAAGTGTATTTGATTAGGTAATTACCGATCATGGAATTTGTCTTTAAGATTCGATATATTGGGCGTTTGGGAGAGCAAGTAGAACTGTTCATGTGTTTTCGCCAGTCTTGTACTAATAGGCCTAGACCAATTTCCTGTAATTTGACATTTGTGTATTTGTATGCCTTCCGTGATGATACACAACGTTTGTTTACGCGATTTCGTTGGCTTACTTTCGATTGATAGCAAACAGTGCTTTATCGAAGTTAGAGCTTTCAGATTTGACTGAGATTTTGCTCGCACATATTCTGAATTATTTCCTCTGGGAAAGTTTGTTTGTTGTACATTTATGCAGTGAATGAAAGTTAATCTAATGCACAATCATTGTTATTATCTAGGTTTTCACACTTTATTTTAACCAACACTTAAGTCAGCAATTATAACTACTACGGTATAAACATAACGCCCGATTAAGATATTGTATATACGATTTAACTTGTTTGCAGTGAATATAAAAGTATTTTTCAAGACGAAAGATATTTTATCCGATGCACTGAACGATCATTGTTATTATCTAGGTGGTAAAACATTGTTTTAACCAAAAATACAGGAGATCATAACGACTACAACATAGGCACAACGTGGAAACATTATATAATATTACACGATTTACCCGTAAGAATTAATCATATCTTTTTCCACCATGCAATGAATTTTTTCACCAATTTACATGAGATCTCAGAAAAGGATTGATAATTTGAGATGTGCCCCATGCACAAAAAAGGAGCAATATTAACAAAAAAACATTAACAAAAAAGTAGCAATATTATTACATATGAAGATGGCCCTTGACCAAGTGGGCTATTGTTACACATTATGATGTCATGCGTCACGTGACATGAGTCAGCTCATTATGTACAACTTGTGTTCACGATGTGCAGCGTTGACTTGGACCAATTAGTACGAAGTAACCTTTGATTGATTATATTAATTATAATAGTGCACGTCAACTGACACTCACTGCATGCATCGGTTAGTGCAATCAGAGTACAGAATCGGTAATTATCAGAGTTACAAAAATCATTAGTTTTCTGTCGGAAAGCTTACTGATTATACTAGTACCGATTCTAAGCAGAAATACTTTCCTTCTGAAAATAGTAAAGTGCACAGCAGTGCGTTCTGTCTCCTTACACGGTACTCTGGGCTTCTCTTGCTGATGTCCAAGGATGTAACAGTAACCGGTAATGCCCCGATGGTATTCAGGATCTTAACCTTTATATTGCCCTTTACACCACAGGTCTGTTATATATCTTTCCCCTCGTATTAATGGACCCGACTACTGAGTACTTGATATTGCCCGCTACTAATACTGAGTACTTTATGTTGCCTGCTACTAAAATTGCCCTTCACACCACAGATCCATTATATATCTTTCTCTCGAATATTGGACCCGATACAGAGTACTTTATGTTGCCTGATACTTTATATTGCCCTTTACATTCCCCATGTTTATTGGACCCGCCTACTGAGTACTTAATATTGCCCGATACTTTATAATTGCCATTTACACCACAAGTCCATTATATAGGCCTTGATTTCCCCTCGTATATTGGACCCGATACTGAGTCCATTATACGCAATCCGTCTGCACTCCGGGTCGTTATTCAGGCTTGAATGGAAGAGCGTGGCTTTGGGTAGCAATTATCTTCAGTGTCCGGTTCGTGAGAAAGTAAATGAAGTTTAAGGATCGCAGTTCAATCGCGGCACAGTTACACTTCGCAAAAATTAAATGTCATGACATTTTCATGGATTGTATTAAGAAGACTGTATTTATCACAGCTCCCTCTTCATATACTCGTTATTGTCAAGCACTCAATGTCTAGAGGTAAGCGTGATAGAATAGAGGCATTAAAACTCAATTTCAGGACTATCAATGGGTAGATGTATAAGGTCGCCGTGAAGGAGACTGTATTGGTTTAACCATCGCGGCCATTTTAGAAGGATATCTGTATGTCTGTTTTTCCTGCCCTTTTTTTAAAACCTCAACACCATTATATCTGTGGATTCCATATGTGAGGATATACGCTGTTACATTGAACGTTCTGGTGCCTTTTAGCATATGCAGTGATTACAGTTGTGATGACAACGGGGAAGTGTGGGGGGGGGGAGGGAGCACACACATTTGCCTAACTGACTTAACCTACACGTTACTGTCCAAGTACACTATGGACACTTTGGAATAGTCGATACAGTATTTGTGACGTCATTGGGAAACCGCGTGTTGCTCATCTGTAAGCAAAAGATATTAAACAGAGTGTTGTCGATTCATAACCACTGTCTCTACTTTAAAATACAAAAAAATGAAGTCAGTCATTCCAATAAACGCATATAAAGTCAACTGAGAGAAAATAATTTAAAAGCAAATATACCAGATTTGACTCAAAAGTTCGAGAATTTGTGGCGTGCACATTTTATGAACCGCTGTTTTCATATAGCACGACGAGGTGAAATATAAACAGACAAACGCAATATATATTTATTGAACCGAGAAATTTATAGGCGGTAAGAGGCAAGACAGATGCAGCTAATTAGTTCACACCAACTGAACATCGGCCAGCCCCCAAGCAGGGGCTACATCGGGCCTCCCCTGTCTGTATGATTAAACCTCGTTCAGCGGCATCATGCGTCATTGATCCCGGGGGAGAGGGCCAAGAAACACCCCGCCCAATCGATACCTCTCTCGGTGTAGACATGCCTGGGTGCCCCGGCTAAAAGTTCCCTCTGAAAACGACACTTAACCCCGAACTGTGTAAATAAATATTCTCGTTATACACATACTTCATGTAAACATAAGATACCCTCGAAATATTCCGTGCCGGTATAAACTAGTTTCTTTTAAAGTGCAAAATGTGGGGCATGCTATTCTGAAACATTCAATCCTGCCATCATCACAGTTCAAAAGTATCCTTTATAAAAGTTATGATTAATTGTCAGATCATAATACATGACAGAACACACCGTGGGTTTATGGAAAGCTAAGGATGAGGGTGGATGTACTTTTGTACTGAAACAAATTATAACCTTCAATAGATATTCTCAAGCTGAGTAAATTAGGTTGGCACAAGATTAATTGACAGGATGCACTTAAAACACAAAGATGTTTGATGGTGATCTTCTGTTAGTAATTTGATACGAAGCTTTTATGTTCATAGTGACAATTTAACCAGGTTATGATGAATGATAGGTTGGTGACCTAAGGAGTCCACGCATGGAAACTGTTAATAATCCCCCTGAATTCAATATCGAAAGTCCATATTGTACATTTTAGGTGAGGAATAGTTTGGGTACGGTGGAAAAAAAGAAGAAAAAAGATCCATTGGCATATATAGGGGAAATGATGACAGACAGGCTCTAGCCTACACAAAATATAGTGTAATAAAGGGAAAGAGAACAAATAATTGTCTGCTCTTTTGATTAAAATCGACGAGCCACGTTCACATTTCGTGTAGGATCGTTGCGGAATGAGTTTCGTTCTCCCCTTCTGTGGTTACTACAAAATGGACCCGGGTGACCTGATGAGATAATTTCCCATTCCAAATGTATTCCGAAGAGTAATTTGCCGTATGTTGTCGTTTTGCTTGTCTTTTTAATTGTCACAGTTTGAATTCTGTTCACTTGCTTAGCACCAAATGAATTTTAAACATTAGGTGTAATTTAGTGTAATTTCCAAATGGTACACATTATTTTTTTCTTCAGAATTTCTTTTGCGTGTAAACACATACCCGTCCAGAATCCATGATTTGATGTGTGCTTTCAAGATAACTTTTGACCAAGAATGAGACAAATGTTTTGACGGAGTTTCTTTCCGAACTACCGAATTACCCATGTTCTTTTGCAATTTGATCCAACAGTCAAAAAATATTATGGTATCACTTCGGAAAATGAGGGATCCAATGTAATAGGTGTGCAAATTCGCATATGATTGAAGACAAACAACTTCGAGTTTCTCTAGGCGTTAACTTCGCTCTTCTCAGAAGCTCTATAACGTTGAACGGTATATCAGAGTCCAGACTATGCACAGCGCTGGATTTGGGCAATGTTTGCTCCAAGTTGGAGGAGCAGAGAATAATAATATTACTATCGATGCGCAAGATCGATATGGACGCATGGCTACATTTAGTCAGCCATCTTAATTAGGTTTCTTCACTGCCATGTCTATAGGTCTATCATTACTACGACTAGTGGATGGTACTCTGTGAGCTAGCCTGATCGATAACCCATACGTGTGAACACTGACCAGCCCCCCCCCCCCCTGTAATAATGCCGGTGTCACCATGCTATATTTATATATGTACTTTACCGGGTAAAGAAAAAACATGGCGTATTAACTATCTCAGTTTTGTTTTCTTAACCTGGATACTGGGGCAATTTTACTTGCAAATTGAATCTTCAACCTTGCAGTTTCTTCGTATTTAAATTTATGCCCAAGGACCGTGAGGTACATGATGGTTGTTATTTAAAGAGTCATGTCTCTTTTGAAAGAGTGTTTGTAAATTTAAAGAATAAGAAATGTTTTGTCCAACGTTGGATAGTGAAGCAACAAGTAGAGAACAAGTTCAAACAGTACGAGCATTGTAATAAATGCTGAGATACATGTTGCATCACCGGTGGTTGCATAAATTCCGCAATATGGTGTGAATAACCATCAATAAATTTAACAATTGAACAATGTAATTTCTAATGTTTGTTTCATTACTGAAATTTGTCAACACTCTATGGTCACTTAGTTCAGCCTAAAGTATTTACAATGTCAAAACAGTGTACTGTCTGATCAATAAGAACATCTTTAACAGCCTATCGACTAAAATTGGCTCGTATTTTTTTAAGTTGTTAATAAATATTGGCAAAAAATTAAAACTTTGGATAGGTTAATAAAGAAATTAAATAAAAACAATTGGGAGGGGAGCTTTGCTTCACCGAATTAGCTTTCTGACGTTCTTGCAACGTCAACTGACTAACATAATAAAGTACTGTAAATATCCATTTTTAATATTTCAAGTTTACTTGGCACACAGGCCGACACATTTGAATAAATTACCGTCATTGACAAACATTAGCATTAAAACATGTTTGTATATACGATTCTGCTGTCTATATTATGGCAGTTTACGATTAAATGTCAGGATAGGCAAAGAGCTTTCAGTAGTTTGCACTTGGTTATCAATTTGAAAATGTAAACACATTCACAAGCCGTTGAGGATAATGACCCGCTAGCGCATCAGCCACCCCCCCACCCCTCGGTGTATCAAATTGGCTCAGTGGTTTCTTTCCCTATCTTTCAACTCTTTTATTTGAAGAGATTGGGTTATTTTTTAGTCCCTACATGATTGCGTGGGTTTTCCCCATTTGGGGTTTTCCTCCTACACCTAAGACTGAACTTTTTTTTTCTCGTTTTTTATTCATGCTGTTATTGGCGCTAGTTGTGATGTGTAAATAAAATAAATAAATAAATAAATAAATAAATACAAATATACATTTTCAAATTGGGACCACCCCCATCCACTGTCACAAAATCCAGCCGATGACGTACTTATGGTTTGTCATTACACTCGAACTGCTGTTGTTTAAAACCTTGCAATGAGGCACGTTATCACAGAGCTGTGGCACATATAAAGAAAAACATAACCATTACAAAATGGTAGATCCCAACCCCGTGATACTCCATGATATCCTACAGTGTACCATTACACACGTTTTAGAAGGAGTGTCAATCAACAGGGGTCGTCAATTTGGTCAGGAGGGGTGGTGGAAAAAAATATTTCCCATTGCATGCACAAAATCCTATCTCTGTGTGGGCGTGGTGTGAGTGAGTCACCGCTTGGTGACAAGGCATGGTTGTTGTTTCTGATCTTTGCTCTATGGTTTACCGGTTCAATGGGCTTGAAGGTATTCCTTGACATGTAAGCAACACAATTAGCTAAAGAAATCATTGAGAAAAGGCATAACAAACCCTCTTAACCTATCAATTACGCCGGCCAAACGTCTGTGACAGTAAACTGTAGCAATGTTAGGACCAAACAGGTGCCTCGTTGCCAGGTTAAGTCGTTCATGACAACAGACACACCCACACAATTGGACCCCCTTTGTTCAACTATTTATTCTGACAAACGTGGGCCCCATTGTTTATTTTCTTCTTTTTGTTAGCAGTCGTGTCCCCTTTTACTATAGTACTCGGTTTGAATAACACTAAAAGTACGACCCCCCCCCCCCACACACACACAAACAACCGCAATTGGGGACCTCCTATTGTCCTTCTTTTGTTTGTACTTTTTGCCAACAGCTCCCATTGGTTTTGTACACAACTTGGGACCTTCAGCCAGCCGGGGATCCTATTGTCCTTCTTTTGTTATAGGTCCTCGGTTTGAATGTGTACACCTACCCACCCATCCAACCTCCTGGGGACTGCGGGGTCACTCTTATTCTCCTTTGGGTTACCACTTGTTCAAATAAAACCTCTTGTGGTAGTATTCTTGCACTATGCATGGACCTCACAAGGACCCGTGTGTCAGCCCATCCTCGGTCTCTGCTGCCCAGCCTGCTCAGATGAACGCAAACAGTTTCTTACTCAACGATCGAGACTGAACTGAACGAATTCGTTGACCTTTCTTAACGCAACATTTTTGTTCGATTGGATGGCTGTGGTGGGTTAAAAAAATAATTTGCAGCAGGATCAGCTCTCCAACATTCATTATAATTTATGGAATCTAGATTAAACTTCAGAGTCAATTTGAGCTACAGGAGTTAATAGATAAACGGTGGAGAGTGTCAAAATCGCGCATTGGGAAATACTGCCTATTGAATCTTCAAAAACATGCTTGAAAAATGTTTGATAGGAGTAAAAACGAACAACAGCGAGAGTGAGAATGGGATGAAGACATCAAGGCACGTGGTTTTTGTCCACACTGCTACGATTGAAGCTGTAGGGACAACGCTTTAGTGACTTAAGTGTTGCATAAACATGTAGCAACAAACCAACGCTATCGCTTGAGATACCGATTTGAGCGTCAAAGAGCGTCACGCAGTGTGTGATCGTCGCACCCAGACACATTATGTCTAGATTCCGATGTCTCGATGGAAATTATCTTGGCTGTTTGGATTGATGGTCGGGCCAAAGTTAATTAAGACGGTGTGAAAGCATGTCCAGTCATACTCACTCGAGTTGAAGAGTTACTGTATCTTACAATTATTAACAAAAAACCCTGTCAGAAGTGGTTTTATAAAATAAGGAGAGCATATAAACTAAGGGCAACACTGGGACTATTCGTGTACCGAGCAAGGGGGACCGGTAGCGTTGCCTAGGTCAGTGACAATATTGCAAATTGATACACACATTTCCTGGCTGTCGATTTAGATTCAACTCTTCATCAATGTCTCGAGAGTGACACGGATGTTTGAAGTTGTTTGTGTGAGCTGTTTTTTTAAGGGCTCGTGTAGCAGCGAAGCTTCTTCTGTGTGAACATTACGTGCTCCTAACGGCAACGGGTTGAAAACATCACATACAGTCAGCAAACATTGATACGTGTTTGATATAACAATTGCTCTAAAGGTGGTGTGAGTTTCAGCCCCTAACCGCTCCCACATCAGTGACATACAAACACATAACGCCAACACTTAACTCAGGAAGGACGGGAGAAAAGTGACTAAAACGCTGAGTTTACAATAGATTGGGTTAAAAACTAACGAAATGATTGAAACTTACATCTGACGTAATCGCTGGCGTGTAAAAACCGCACTGCAGACACACAATGCGTTCACAGTCTCCACATGATAGTCCCTCCTGGGCAGTTCCCGGCTGAGGGTCGGGAATAAGTTCAGTCTGGTGGCATATGGGGCACAGGTCACGTTGTTTGACCGGCGCTGCTCCGGCGGCAGCGTCAGCTTCTGCCGTTGTAGCGTCCGATGAACGTTGGAGGACAGAGGCAGCATAGTTTGAGAAATCATCTTCAAGGTCCCTGTCAGAAAATGTATAAGATCATAAAGTGTTTTTTTAGTCACAATTTTCGTGTTTACCGTACATTAATGTGTATTTAGTACTTTATTATCAGCACCGAATCCTATAAAAAAAATATATATATAAAAATAATAACCCACAAGCATCTTACTCGAATGGGATTGGAATCCACGACTATTTCCCTTTTAGAGCAGATGACGTAAACATATGATGGAACAATACATCATTGTATGTGTTAAAAGTGACTCAGAAATAGGTTCAATTGAATCATAACCAACGGGGTTTTTGGGGTTTTTTTTTTTTAACCAGCTACCGGGTCAGCCTGACCCAGAAACGGGTCAGGCCCCCCAGTTGGGACCCGGAATCCGAGTCAATTCGGACCCGGTAGTTTTTAGAATGTAGAAACCTTTGAACGCTTACAGAACACTTATCACCGATTGATCGCCATAAATAAAACTCATTTAGTATTCAAGTCTCATCATGCCCCGTTGAATCTAAACCATTTCAGCCATGACGAGGTTTATTAGTAAGCCTATTAGATTATGGTTCGCTACCAACTCAAAAATTCAAGACACTTTTTAAAGGGATGCTGTAACATCGGTTTTTGGAAAGGCAAGGTCCGTCCAACAGACAATCTGAGAAACGTTTCATGCAGACACATTTCTCAGATTGAAATACTTTTGAATCCCCACATTCCTTTGAAGGGAAGTGTGTTTCAAAATGTTATAAATTATCAACGGCTGCTGTGCTTCTAACCAAGTACGTTTTTTAGTCATGATTTTCTTGAGTAATTACTCGAGGTACACCTTTCCTTTAAGGTCGCGTCCGAAGCAAGTGACTTTGGCTACGGCTGTACGGTCGTTGGCTGCAACACCAACAACATTGAAGAATAAGCCTTCTTGACGTTCCGGCCATAGTCACTGCTGAAGCCATTGGACGCGGATTATGGGCACATTGCCTTAAAATCTCGTAAAACTTTTGCTGTTTGGAATTGTTCCTTATCTTATTAAAACTGTCCATGCACCAAAACAACTGCAGTGTGTTGTAATTAGTAAATAGTGATTACAAGGCATAATTTGCCTTGAAAATTAAGCCGTATAGCCATCCCCTCCCGTCTGATTCCCCGTATAGCAGTAGTACAATCAAACCTCATAAGTGAAAGAGTCCCGACTATTACACAGCTGTTTTTTGACTTGAGTTTGTACACAGAAACCCCATACAGCAGCATCTTCGGTAAACGTTTATTTATGCGCTGGGTTATCTCTACGCCGACTCTAAATCTCATCCACTTAGAATAACTCCATGGGCGACAAAGCTACTTTCGCGCCATAATCTTGTTGATAAAAATATCAGACAAACGCCCACGACGATCTGACCGCTTTCATATACGGCTGCAAAAATACGAATTCTGTTTTGCACTGTTTCAATTGGCTTGGTGCATTTTGATGAGCAGATTCACTGATTGAGTAACCTTTCTGGGAATGACGACTGGTGTTGTTACCAACTGTTTGTCTTACCTCACGTTTGGCTTGACAGTTGTTTTGTTTCTGTATTTTGACAGAATGTGTATTTCTGTTTTTAGACAAACGCATTCTTTGTGATGACGTGGTGTGCGTCATATGACCGAGCGGTCTACTGCATCGGACTCAAGTTCTGATGGTTGAATCATCGGAGTGCGGGTTCAAATCCAGTTCAAGATATTTGTGTCCTTGAACAAGGCACTTAACCATAATTGCTTCTCTTAACCCAGGTGTATAAATGGGAACCTTAGAGCACTGAGACATTATTGTGTCGGATTAACCCCTTGGGGGTTGTATGCTCCCCAGGGAGTTGAGAAATAGTCTGAAAGTATGCCTGATGAGCAGGAATAATAATGTTGTAAAGCACCTTGAATTAGCTACTAGGATAGGTGTGCTATATAAGAACAGTAATAACACTATTACTATGACGAATTTATTACGGCTGCTGCCACAAGAATACAGCATCTATTATCAAGCCAAGGTTTGATAAACGGTTAAAACTTTATTGTAACGCCCTAAAAGAAAGAAAAAATGAATACCACAAATGAACACATTTTATGAGAGCAAAAGAGAGTCTTTGGAAAACACGTGGTTATTAAATCACGACACCAAACAGAGGCAAGTTTCTCAGTGGCTTACTTCTGTGGAAGTGAATAAAGATTTATGCACTATTATAAAGGGTATATAAGGGTATTATAAAGGGTGTGTCGTGCGTTTATTTCCGAGTTTTTACACCCCCACCCAACCCGCCTCGTAGACGTGTGGATACAGTTCACGTTCTTGCCCGACACATGAAAGTCTCGCTTCACATCTCGGCCGACTCATTATGATGATAGGGTTTTTTTTAATTATAGGAAGTGGTAGACCATATCAGAAAGCCATGGCGCTTGCAAGCTGTGACGTCACATGCAGGTGTATCTCATACCGTTGTTTATAGCTCAGCGTGGCCAAATCATAAGAACATCGATTGGTTTTTAATAATTATACCATGTGGATGAAGTATGTATGCAGAGATGAACTTGAGCCGGGGAGAGCTTTTTTTCCAGCGGGTCGGTTAAAACATGGTGAGGTTGCACTATGAAGTTGACCTCCTGCCTCGTTCGAAGTGGAAAAGACGAGCGGATTTTCACGAGGAGGACCAGCGAATCGATGGTAATCAAGCGTGGTCATCCATGAAGATAATCCAATTAGGCTTGTCACATTTAGCTTTGTGCCATTTGCACCCGACTTCGCTATATAGGTTAATAATGCAATCACAAAAAGACCCAATACGTACAGACTATGCGTCAAGTCAAGTCGTGGCCTGAGGTTGGAAAACAAACGTCAGTTTGGCAAAATTGAGCCTTTTACAGCTTGATCATTAGAACTAGTTTTTACCCTCATGATGTTTTCTTAAAGTTCCACACGCCATTGAAGACATTATTGGAAAGGGGATGGGTTTACTTCTTAAGCAGCAATAATTTGGGGCATCTTGTTTGCTTGTCCTTTGAGCGTCGCCTTGGCCTTAACTCTGACTATATTTAATGTGTTCCTTGAACGCCACGAGGCCTGATGAACTAAAGACTGCTTAGTGAAAAATGAAGAAGATTGGGTTTAACTGTAAAATAATATTCCCCGATGATTGGAGAACAAACCTTAGACAAGTCCACAAAGCGTTGTCATCAAGCCAGGTACTTCTACGTACAGTTTACTAAGGCATTACTTTGTTAATTAAAATTTGGGAAAGATAGACTATGTTTGAATGACCGAGTGTTTAAGATCTTATATTTTTGTTTCTGGTTGACCGATTTGTTGTCTATATATCTATTGATTGAAAGGACATCACCATGTTTTTCTCCATTGTTTAGTGGGCTTGGTTTTCGTTTAATTCAAGGAAGGCACACGCACGCTTGCTACGCCTACACATCCTTATGTTTTGGGTGTCAACTGAAAACTTGCCGTAATTTTCACCCATTCCATTGTGATGTCAAGCGAGGACGGATTGTTCTCCAATGCAATGATTTCCCTTTTGTTTTAGTCCAACGGTCTGAACGCTGTGAACCGAAAGGTAATTCAACACGGACACCATACGCGCACAATCAATTGTCGCTGCAAACTGAGCCCGGAGAATGGCGTAGATGTTTAACATAATTACAGGAAATCTCAAAATTGCAGCGATGTCATGACTCCGTCACTAGGTAACAGGACACAGTGATTGACTATGGTGCCCCTCCAGGATGTAGGATTCAATGAGGTTTTAAAGATACCGTTTTAGTGGTTTCGCGATTTGACAGTTTTTATTTGCAACAGTAACTTTGTACGCCGATTACCATCAACTGGACGCAGGATTTTGTCTTCTTCGAAGAATTGCAGTCTTTCGATAACTTGTACACGAACATTAGCGGCTTTATACCTTGGCTTGCAAAAAAGACAGACAATTTTTAAAGATGTGCGTACCAATGTCAAACTATTTTGATACAAAATAGTTTAAATCAAGTATTAAACCACAAAGGGGAACTGACTGCTTTGAATTTTTTTTTAAATTTGGGTTTGAACAAAGAAAAATTCAAACCTAAAATAGTTATAGTTTCATTTTAGTGGAATGATTTCTGAAAGTAACATGGTCTGTCGTATGGGAAGGGGGTTGAAGGACCAAAACAAACAGACAAACAAACACCCGCCCCAAAAAGGAGCATACAGAAATCTGAATGTGTGTGTTACCAAGTGGTGAAAGAATCTACTAGTTTTGACGTACAATACTGGTGCATGATGCTTTTAATTAACGAAACCCTCTGTTGGTAAGCACCTCACACGACATCAACAGTAAAGTCTAAGAAAAAAGAATACATATATTGGAATAGAATGTCTCTACTTCAAATTATCTTTAAAACAAATACAAACTCAGGGGAAATAAAGACCGTGGTGGGCACATGTCTTTGGCACCTGTCTTACGGCACAGATGCACGGACTTCCTTTGGTACAGCATAATTTCGGCATTTTCTTGTTCCTCGAAATTTTGAGAGGGTCTCCCTTGAGCAGGGAACATCATCCTTCGATCTCAGTATTGTATTACTGAGGATGGCCCTGATCGCGTGACTTCCCGACTCGCATCTCGCACTTATGATATACATGTATTTACAGAAGCATTCGGGAGAGTCGACACCTGATCTGGTTCCATAAAGAGCGCAAATGCTGATTTATTTAAATCTTAAGAAGGGTTGCTGAGAGTTACTGTTGAGGCGTGAGCGGCACGCATGCTGATTCCCCCACGCCCCTACATGTTGATAGTCAAGACCAAAGTGCTCGGGAAATAAGGAGGCTGCATGGGTGTTTTCGAAAACGCGGTCCATTTCTGGCTTGCTGCCGTGGCTTCGTCGCCGTTAGCCTCTAGTGGTCTATCTGACTCAGAACGGTGCAACAAGCTAAAAGGAGAAGCCTATAAGCCGCAGCATGGACTTTCAGGCCGATGTTTGGGAAATGCCCCGAGGGGTGAAGTTGCTATGTGTGGGAGTCACGCGAATCACTTTTAACAGTTCTCTCGCATCCTCGAAGATCCAGTACTCTAACAGAGGGTTTAGTCTCTGAAAGAGGCAAGTATGTGCATTCAAGGTATCATACTCGAAAGCCGTCGGTTGCTCAGTACATCGCATCTAAAGGGGGGGGGTACTGAATCGAGGGTTTAGACCTTGAAGGGTAAGGCATAATCAGCCAAAGGTCCTCATGTACTACCACTCAAGCCATTAACATCTAGAGTGTGATGGCATTTTTGTTGGGGTGAAGAGGGCGGGTATGTACAGAGCCTGTTATTCCCCTAATTATTTCCACCGCTCAGTACAATACTTCTGGAGGGTATCATGAGGGTTCAGCCATCGAGGCTTAAGGCAAGATGAGGTACCCTTATACCTCCACTCCAAACATTGTTTACAGCACTGTTTCTAGCGGGTGACATTTTGGGGCTGAGCCTTCGTGACACGAGAAACATAATTCATCAGAGCTCATACGCGCTTTAACATAAGGACTGTTCTGGGTGTGCTTTGAACGGGAGGGTAGAATGAGTAGTGGACCATCAGCGCGCATTGAACGCACGAAACTCAAAACCCCTCATCGATATCCACAGTTGGAGAGTCTATAACTGAAAGTAAATCAGGGTCGAGTCGCTGAGTGTTGAGGGGCAAACACGTACCCCGGCCCCTTCACGCAGCCCAATCTGGATAGTATACGAACACTTCCCTTCGAATGTCCACCAGGTGGTCATCGCATGATGCTCTTTAAACTTGGGGTATAACATCCAGTTCAACCGTGAATTGAAGGGTCCCCATGTACCCACACAAAATCTCGTACAGCCCTACTTGATAGTCGTCGTTAAGTGCAATTCAGCTGCAGAGAGTAGAGGTTTCAGACTTCGAGCGTGGAGGGCACGTTCCTCGAAGCTTTCCCCATTTTACCCAGTCCTCGTGCAAAGAGTGGAAACGTTAAATTAAGGTAAACCGTTTTCAAAGGAATTCGTCTTAGTCTATGAATCCTTTCATTTTGTTTTCTTTTGCAAGCTTAATTTTGAAACCGCTTAAAGACAGTCACACAAAATCGTATGTTGTACTTTACATTTTATGATGCCGTGTAAAGTGGTGGAATAACAAAGCAAGTTATCACATGATTTTGGCAATAATTCAAAAATTCCTGTCAAATTTACTACTATTATAATACGACAAAAGGAAACCCTGTATAATTTAATAACATTACTAGATGTAATTTAATGATGGGAACACTCAATTAAAAGTGCGACATTGATTCCGGGAAATAGTATTCAATGCCATGATCGTGCAAATCCCCATACGGGATCCTTGTGCAAACTTAATACACTTTTTTTTCTTCTAAAAACAAGGCATGCTGTCAATCGGTTTCAAGTGAAAACTGCTAAATGCGAGGTTTGTTATAAATTTACTATTAATTTGATTGCTATTGATTGTTATATGGTTGTTATCTGACTGTTAGGTTTTAATTTGATTTTAATTTGATTATGATCTTCCCCTGAAAAGTATGAATAAGGAAGAACTATTGAATGTAATGTGCCCTTATTTTAAAGCATGTTCGCAACGTGTTGTACACTCGCTTTAGTCAAGCTATATGATGTGAGTTCTCAAAATGGGCGTATCAAATGGACAGTTGGCGCAGCCAGGCATGCGGTTTTATTAGACTTGTTCAAGTCCTTACCTTACTCGTCGTTCATCCCTTGTCTGTAAGTCCCTCGCCCTCTGTAGCACGGACAAGATGTGGGCCCGTTCCTGTTCCGTTAAATGACTTAAGTCGGCCGCTGGAGGCTCAATTGGTATGTTGTGACCACCTCTACTCGGTCTCATTCTGGCAGATCGTTCCGACATCAAAGAGTCGTCAGTGTAGCTGTCGTCTTCCTGGCTGCTTAGGTTGCCCATGCCGTCATGCTACGCCAGGTTAAAGCCCGACGACCATTTTGCGTCTGTTGAAACGCAGAACATGGATGCCGTGGGATTGCGATTCTACGGTGTGGGCAACCAGTTTTTCACAGCGAAAGAGCGGAACAAATTATAATTCTAACATCCAAAATCGAGCATTATCCTACAAACGTAAGTCAACACTTCATTACACACTGAGCTAATTCAAAGAAGCTTTCGTTCGATCTTGCAATGTGAAGTCATAGTATTGTCATACAAAGAGAGAAGTACATAGTAATACCTTTGCGAGCAAACCTGGCTAGATGTTCACTGGGTTTACGCGTTTGTGTCTTACAAAGCACCTTGATGTTGACACTGGTCTAGGAGAAGATGTCCCCACAACCACATTTCCCTGTCTTGAGACGATAATTTAAACATCCACGGGCCACTGGACGGATGAGGCAATCTAACCACCTGCGTTATACATCCAAATTGTATGCGAAACAACGAAGAAAACAAGCATTACAGCACGTGAAATTCATCCCCATTAGGAATGCAAACACTACATCCGTGACCTCCTTGCGACATCACGCCAATCATTTGACTGTGATGGATTGATCCTCGTAGATGCTCAGACTAAAAAGCAAGGGGTTGGCTAAAGAATAAAGAAAAGCATTCTTCCTACATGTCGATAGCTGCTATCCATCCACGCAAGAACCTTCATGGGAGGACCTTAGTTTCAGAGATGCTGTCTACCCACAGTGCTGCTATACTACACATCAAGGACACGGTGCAGTGGCAATGATGAGGCAGTGTATGTCGCATTATGCACTGAAAGGGAGCGGGATGTTCTGAGCATCTACATCTACATCCACGGGTACACACGGAGAGAGACGGGTGATGAGGAACACAACGTGGTGGTTGCACACTGCCAATGGGAAATTGCTCCTCTATGCTCTCCCGCATCTTGAGGTGAAACATTAGGGTCGGCAGAGAGAATGGTAACGACCATTTTCTCACGGAGGGGGGAAAATCGTGCAATCAACCACTTGTGAAATTTCGTGGTTAATTAGGATTGTTGCGATGCATGAGGGCCGCGTTCAATTAAGGAAATTGGATTCTAACACACACCTCCGTGTGTTCATGTACAGAGTAATATTAATTAGTATTGGGTTTAAGCAAAACAGGACGATCTTAACGTTGTACAATAATTCTAAAGTGTTTTTTCTCCCCCTTCATCATGTCTTTATGTTGGTCTTATTTCTGAAATATTTGTTTTATTTGCATTATATTGTATCTCTCCCGGGCAATATGAATCTGTTCTTGAAGGTACGGGTTTTTGTTATATTAAATTTATCCAGTGATTGCTTTATTCAAACTAAATTATAAAAATATATATATATTATTTGGGGGTTGACGTCAGTGGTAATGCAATCTACAAATACTGTACATTGCAATCAAATGTTGTAACCGTTGGCATATATACATTTACTACTGCTTATTTTAATTTATTTCTCCCGCAATATTGTTAAATTGATTTAACACACAGTTAAAGTCAGTCATGGCGATCAGATCAGAGACCACTGGTGTATTCAAAAGACACGTTTAATCACACTTGCTCATTATATCAACAACGACAAAAAAAACCACTAACAGTTGCAGTAACAACGGTTTTGTTATTTATTTACCTGTCAGCTATGAGAAGCAAGTTCGAATACACACACCTTTAATATCAAAAAATGAAGTTCAATGTTTTGTGACCTTAAACCATTCATTAAAATGACGTCAAGATCTCTTGATTGACCCTTGACACGATATTGTGATTATTTATCTACACGATGTCAAATGAGATGGGAACGTCTCAGTGCAATAAAACGACACGATAATAGTGACAACGAATGATAACACGCGCTCGAGCGCGCTTTCTGCCGATAATACGAAATCCATCCAACCCAGCGAGATGTTAAGCTTGCATGCGTGAGCGTTGATAACACACCACAACGCTGTCGGATTGTTCAGTGGGGACAAATGATTAAACGATCCCCGTGTTTGGCACTCGAGTACTACCAAGAGGGTAATGAGTTATTTAACGTGTACGGAGCTGGATTGCGATCGCAATCATATCTTAGCATAATTTATTCTCTGATTTTTGTTGTTGATTTTTTTATAGTGGGGATCGAAGCTAATTATTCTTGACCCATTATACTCCAGAGGTGTACCCCAGGCAATAATGGCGGCGCACAAGTCAGCTAGGACAAATCTGTTAGGCACGTAAAGTCCACTTTGCGTTTTTCATGTCGTCACAGAAAGACGGACTGGACAATTATGGAGACCCTTAACTTAATAAAAACAAATGCATTTCCCGGCTTGCACAAGGCCATTGTGGTTTCTCTCTCAAAAACAATGCTGTGTAAAGAGTATCTATTGATCCAGATGATGGACAATAAAAGATAAACAAAATCTTTATAAGGTTTAAAATTAACCATAATTCAATAATAATGATTCTTACAAGAAATAGTGTGTCAACTTGTCACTATTGATTTGTCATGTTTTTAGATAGTGTCTTATTAACATGGGCTTGGAATAAAGGGGATGAAATAAAAAAAAAACCATAAATTTTACATTGAAGCTGGAATCCACATTACGTCCCAGCTTCAATTATAAGAGTACTGTTTATTACAATTCAACCTTCATTTGAAAGCCAATTTTCTGAGAAGTGGATATGATGTATTGATGCATTCATGTGTGTTTGATTCGACAATATTTCCAGCAACGACTGGTTGAACATTCACTAGTCTTTACGGTCTTGTTGTGAAGTGAAGGCTGCAATACTGTCTTCATCAGTAGAGCTTAATCTCTTCTTACCACGCTTATTGTTATATTGATCAGAATCTTGGACCAAATTATGATTTTCTACGAGTTTCATTTGGCGCCCCTTTCACCGGCACTTCCCGATCTGATGGATTAGAAAAATGGGACTCACCCGTGGCGTTCAAACACGATCTGAAACAAGGTGACTTCTGTCAAACGTTTTCTTTCTTTTTTCCCCCCTTCTTTATTCCCTCTGAGCTAGTCTTCTTCCTTTTTTTGACACGATTCTGCCTTAATTTACTTGGCTGTCTCAGCTTAAAAAGGACATGGACAACGTTGGTAGTTCACAGACCAGTGTTCACACTTTTTGTGACCCAACATTATACATACTATTTAACAAACCTGTGATAATTTAGGCTCAATATTGGTCATTGGAGTCACGAGTGAAAGCAGCCTTTATAATTAAAGTTTTACTGTTTTACACCATCCAGTTTTGGTCTTGCCGATCACGAGATCAAAATTAATGGCTTTACTCATTCTTCTTAAAACAACCTATAGCATTTCAGGCAAAAACTATTTTGAAGTTCCCACCTGAACATTTTTATACCATGAAAATAATGTAAAAAAAAATATATAATAATCTGCATAATAAAAATAGGCTAGATTTTTTTCTTATATTTTTTCAAAAAGTACCTACACATCTTAAAGGTGTAATCAATTCCCACTTGAGTTGAAATTGAACAAAAAATTAATACAAGTCAAAATATATGCCAAGTTGTTTTATTTTACTTTATTAATTTGGGTTTGAACAAAGAACAATTTCCGGCAGCTAACGGTTGAATGGCTTCTGACTGGCACCCCGAACCAAGATATTGACTAACGGGAGACCGCCAACAAAGGGCTGGATAGCTCAGTTGGTAGAGCGCCGGTACGTTAATCCGGAGGTCGTTGGTTCAAGTCCTGCTCCAGTCAATTTTTCTTTGTTCAAACCCAAATTATTAAAGAAGTTACCCAGTCAGTTTCCCTTGTGGTTTATTACTTTATATTTTACTTTATTGAGCAGAAAAACTGTGAATACCATAGCGTTGATGTTCGATTGGTGCCGATAAACTAAACCGATCCCTTTTAATAATAGTTCGATGGCAATAATTTCTTTCTTTTGTTTATATCCCCTGGGATTCTAAATTATTGGTCACATAACTCACATTAGAAAAAAAAATACAATTTTGTATAAAATATCTTCACACAAACGCTCTAACGCAATGAAGTTTTAAAGCTATTCCGAGACTTTCTTCCGTTTACCAATAATTTTATTGGCGTACAGGCATTACATCTTAATTTCTCAAAATAAGGTCAGCAATGTTTATTTGAAACTGTTTTTATGATTGTTGATTTTTCCTACAGCACTGATCGTTTCGTGAAACCGTCATCATAACTACAAAAAACAATGTAATGATGATCTGCAAAATTCAGACGAATCACAATACATTGCGCCACCAAGAGTTAGGCTACCGATAACTTTAGGCCGTGTGTCAGAATTGATGGCTTCGGCGTCCGGAACACCGAATCCTATTCTTTATCATTGGCTATGCAGTCAAAGCCATAGCCGTAGGCGAAGTCGCTTAATTAAAGCTTTACAAAGGCATATAATAATGACTTTAGCAATAAAGATGAGCAGTCAGTAGACAGTGTTCAAAATGTCGAGAACAATGCAACGGCTCTCTCTTGGAAAGAGCCAACACTCCTTCAAAAAGAGAGTTTCACATAATATTATACGGGCTAGCCTAGAGTAGTGTACCGATATGGTCACTCAATCTTAAAATAGAGCAAGGTTCCTTGCTCAATGCTCTTAATAACACACACAAAGGGCACACATGCTATCCCCCCCCCCCTATACGATCGTCGGTACGGTTGTATTGTTGCCAGTGGCACATTCGGTTTATGCATGTTCCTTCCTCCATGATTCAAGTGTCAAGACGGTTGATAAGCTACTTTGCTACATTTGTTATGTAACTCAAATGAAAGAAAGAGATGCATTGAATCACAATCTAGGCTCGATTTCACAAAGAGATAAGATCGGTCTTAGTATCTGTGTATCATTCTTATTGCTAAGCAAAGTTTTGATGTCACGATATAAATCTCTATGGCAATATTGCCAACTCATCTGAAGATGAATCTTAATTTTAGTGCTTTATTTGTGAAATCGGTCCCAGTGAGTCAGTGACTTAAGTGTCTATGTCTTACACCAGGACTACACGGAAAGGTTAACCGCTCCAGTTCACCAAACACTTATTTTTTTAACATGGACAATATTCCGTGTTAAGAATATCATTCTGCATGATTATTTTGGTAATTTACCAATCGCTCCCCCAAATAAACCTGTTATACCTTTTTTTTAAATTATATTTGAGCCCTGCCGTCGATTTCACCAAACTCTTCCTAACTTAGGATTAATCTTAGGACTTAAGACGAGTCCCAGCCTTGCACTGTAACATGTAAACATTAAGATTAATCCTAAGTTAGGACTAGTTACTCGTCCTTAACTCGAGATAGGATTAATCCTACTAGCGTTTCGTGAAATCGGCTGCTGTTCCCCGATATTTGTTTCCCTTTATAAATCCCCGCCCAAAATAGTGCACCAATAACTCCAAAACCCTACAGTCATCGCAAGTTCCTCTCCCAGCGATCAACATAACACTGCGCATTAAATAAGCTGTGTGACCGATTGAGATCACTCCCTCATCACCACCAACACTCCGCCCCCTCTGCAGCACCCACCCGATTTTACACTTCAAAAGAGGGCGGCGCTGTTCAAGTCGGGTACCATGATCTTCATAATCCACGTACAACGTTATTACCGCAATGGGAGTTTAGGTATGAGTCCCGACGAAAGCCAGAATTTATAGGTAAACAGCGCACATCATGACATGTGACTGATGTCGACGAAACATTACATGTACTTTCGATTAATTATTTCCAAAATATTGTAAAAGAGGAGCCGCCATCGTGGCAACCAACATTTCAAGGTACATTGTGTATATTTAATATTGGTTAAGTGTGTACGTATGCATAAAATATGACACACATGCATGTGTGTGGTGAATGTACCTCCAGCCAGGTCGAGCCGTCCAGGCCAGGTACAGTCACCACGGCGCAGTGACTGAGCGACTGAGTGTTGACAAAACTGAACTGTCAGTAGTCAGCTAGTTTTAGTAATAGTAGTGTCACTTCGTGTTTGTGACGGTTGTGACTCGGTTAGGTCAGAGCTGGTTCATTGATATTTGCTAACTCATTATGCGTAGTTCTTCCTCCACAGTATGCGTTCTTTTAGAGTTAGACCCAGTAACTGGGGCGCTGTACTCCTTTTTCCGTCATACTAACTAGTCTAGTGTAGTAGTACTACTACTCTAGCGCCCCAGTGAACGGCAACACCCCCAAATCAAACCCCCATTTCGCTATGATTCTCACCATGCACCTAGCCCAGGTTGGACTCTTCCGTTGCGTTCAACGTGCCGGAGTCCAGGGTATAAAATTAAAGGTCCCGTACCATTGCAATTTTTTTTTTATAACAAGCATTTTTAATATTTATACCTGATGGAGGAAGCTGAAACTTTGTACTCATAATCCTTTTGTCCAGAACTCTCAGCCTGCTCGGTTCAGAGTTGTTAATTTTAACCTTGGGTGACATTATTTGGAAATAAATAACCTCTGTAACTTTCTGTTCTGACTTCGTTTATGAATACTCGCATGCAAGCGCGCCCATAGCAAGTTTGTCACACTTGATCTAGTCTGGTGCTAGATTCCTCTCGTTTTGATTTATCATGATTTCCCCCGCGAGAGGGGCGCTATCATCCACGACCCCACCTGCAAATGATAGGCCCTAGTGCCATCTCGCTGGGAAAAAAAACAAAGTCTTACACCAAGACTACATTCGTTCGTGCTACAAGGGGCGTTGACCCGGAAGTCGATGGAGTCACTATGCATTTCGCACATGGGCACACGTGCTCACTCGTCAATCGGTACATGATGTTAAAAACTTTAGCGTGGATCTGTGATTTATTTTCTGGAATAATATCATCCATGCGTATATTTGTAATTTTTTTATACCTCAAAATCAGGTAAAAATATGAAAAAACATTTGTGTTCTTATGCTACAGAAGCTTTATACCCAGGACGTCAGTGTAGTGCAACATTATGACTAGACTTATGACTGGACAAGTCCGGCAGTCTTGTTTTTGTGTTCAATATGTCAACTTTTAGTCTGATAAAAACCTTTCAATTTTAATGATTATTGAAGAATACTTGCCCATAATGCAATGGTAATGGGTAAATATTCTCTTGGTGCTTGACCAAATTAAAATAGTTCAATTGTTAACCTGTCCCAATTCTGGTCTTGTAAAACAAATTCTGGTCCAGTAAACCTTTTTGAGCTACATGTACAAGCCCTGCGGTCTTGTGGATTTTACCTGTATACTCGAGCCCTGTATACAAGGCAGCCTGTCCATTCTTATATGCTACATTTATAAAAGGACAAAGGTCTGGTTTCAAGGATTACACAGTCCAGGCCTGCAGTCCAGTGTAAATTTCGAGCCCTGAAAATACATATTTCTGAAATGTTTTTTTTTTTTTATTGTTTTATAACTTTAATAAATGTTTTTCTCATGCTGTTCTTCTTGTTCTCTGCTGTCCTTTTTTATTTGTACATTACATCTTGGTTGTGTAGGTTTTTGCTTGTGTTTTTTTCTTTGTGTATTTTTTTGTAAATTGACAACCTTTTCCGCTCTTGTATTGTATTGTACAATTGTATCGTATTGTTTTGTATTGCATTGTATTAGTGTATTGTATTGTATTTTTCTGATTTTGTAGTCATTTTGTCTTTGTGTGTGTTCAGGGCCCTGAAGGAGAACAGTTCTCTGGCAACTGATTGGGCTACCTTGGTCAAACAAGACTCAAATAAATAAGTAAATAACTACATCTTGTTGAATGTTAGGTGATGATGTAGGCCTGTATATATGTACAGTATGTTAAATTATAATTTTGGGGTGCCAGTTTTGATAGACTAGAACATACACCATGTTCTAATAGAGTATAACTGAGTAACTCACAGGCCGGTCCATTTCATGTGTAAGCCCGATTTCACCGAGTGATTATCTTTTGCAACAATGCACAAATAAAATATGTTCAATACTTCACAAATACTTCACAAATAGGCCCTTGTCATATATAAAAATGTTCACAATTGACTCATAATAGACAAGAAAACACTACACACTCTGAAAATTCTAAAAACCCCTTCTGAACAACGTGGACCCTTCTAAGCAAGGTAGACACCATCCTTGTTGGCTGTGACACGGCCTTGCCTTGTTTGGATTAACGATGCTGCGAAGCGTCCAATAACTATCTATATTGTACCCAATATTGAACAATAATGAGTTTTGAAACACCGTGGCAGTATGCAGGCAAAATAAAGGATGCCATATGATACAAAATATGAAACAGTTTTCATAATAGTCAAGAAAAAACGATCTGCTCTATGTACTTACCCCAGATAACAACAGTTTTGTTTGTTTTCAGTACGCCTTGACTGTATTGTATCTACTATTGTTGTATTCCTAGACTCGTTAGCCGGTTCTCCGTGCTGTTTTCCAAGCAACTCCTGGACACCAGCTGTCTTTCTCGTACATGCAGAGCCTGCTCGTCAGTTACTGAATCATCCAGCATGTCAACACAAGGGACCAGTGAGCCTGCAAGTCGATCAGATGCAAACACATCAGAATTCATCAAACAAGAGGTGAAATTAGGATTAAAATGGCTTTGTCGTTTTCAAAGCATGTCTGTGGCTGTATAGAACTACATGTATGAACTCTCACACTATTACTGCAATATGCCCTCCCTCAGTATCATATCTATGGAGAGTGTGCGCGCACACATGCAGGAACTGGGTGAGAGTTGATAATTTATTGTATTGTACAGCCACAGGCCTGCTTTGATCATGACGACACAGCCCCTTGGAAGGAAGCGAGTATTTTTTGCATGTAGGTTAACATTTTTTACGTGTTGTGTCTGAGTAATCTAGTACGTTGGACTCGGTTCTGGTGGCTGAATCATCAGAGAGTGGGTTCGATTCCTGGTCATGACACCTGTGTCCTTGAGCAAGGCACCAACCATAAATGCTTCACTTTACACAGGTGTTCATATTGGAACCTGTGGCTATAGCATTTTCTTTGATTAACCCCTCAGTCTTAGTTTAAGAAGCTTGGGGTTGTATGCTCCCCAGAGAGATGAGAAAGTTTGAGGAATGGTCAAAGTATGCCTAATAATGAACATGGATAAAGCGCCTTGATCTAGCTATGTGATAGAATCGCATATTACATAGTACAATGTACATATTTCTTGTTATGTATTATTAGTTAATTGGTTAAGGCACCACGTATAACTACTGTAGGCTGGTCATCTTGGTCATGAATGTGTTTTTAAAAGTTTATTGATTTAATGTACATGTATTTTACAAGACAATATTGCTGGGAAGGGAAGGTGTACCTTTTTAATGTCCTGTAGGGCCTATCTGCATTCAACATAGTGTGTAATGCCAAGCACTTAAAGTTGCAGTTTGTCGGGGGCGGGGGGAAGGAGGGAGGATGGTCATGCTTTTATTTTGGAAGGGGGGACGCTGCAGGGGTCCACCATCCTCTTGTGGCATTTTGTGGCCACAATAACGATCCCAATTGCGATCATTCACTACATTTTTATTCTACAAACATGCATTTTCCCCTTTTTTTCTCTCTTTTTCTTTTTCTCTTCGTGAGCACTGTCGAGATTTTTTTCGTGGGGGGGGGGGTCTCTAGATATTTGTTGTGGGACAGGTGCCCCCCCCAGGCGCCTCCTTGGCTACGCCGCTGATTCTACAAACAATGACTGCAGTCAAGGCATATAGACAAGTTCAAAGCAGACTTTCCAGACTCTATTTTGTTCATTACTTGAACTTTCACAAATGTCATTCTAAGGTCACACTAGGCATGCTAGGTGTTGTAATCAATACAATGCATTCTAATTTGGGCCGATTTAATCAGCCCTGCCAATAAACAGTCTGGAATTTGGGCAGATTTAATCAGGTTGGGACACTGCGTGGGTTAAGCGGGAAAACAGGTGTGCCTGTTTTCATGTCCACTCCAGAAATAGTGAAGTCGTCTTAGGTGGACTTGTGCGTTAGGACCATTTGGAATGAAGTTATTTAAATATTTTAAAGGAAACCTGACTTTCAGCCATCTAAGCAGTTACATTAACTTGGCATAATTTGTTAAAACAGCGATTGACAATGAAATATCTGATTGTGCGAAGTTTGCCGGTTCGCGATTGTAAATAGATATTGGGAAAAAAAAGAAAAAAATCACAAAATTTTACAAATCACTTTTTATACAAATTATTAATGTACTCATTAATGTTAACATTTTCAGCAAGTTTTAGTACCTAATACGTACATTGTAATAGCTTCGTAACTACACTAATTGGTACGAACGACGTAGCACTAAATTTGCCATTTGAGTTTCAATGAAGTGAAGTGAGCTACACAATGTATCTCATTACGCTACTTTACCCATGATAAACATAGTGCCACAGCTAACATGTACGACTACTGCATTTCCACGAAGTGACCTACTGGAGCGTAGTGTTTTCAATAGTTAACCTATCGCAAAATATCTCAATATGCATTGGTCTGTACATGGCACTCTTTTGAAATAAAGTAAATTTTTTGTTTTTCATTAAAATAATTGCAAGAACGAAAACATATCGACAGTTCTGTACGAATGTAGAAGTCGGCATTATTTATGTTTGACAAAATACAATGCTGTTGTTCTAAGCACCATTTCATCTTCTACTTTGACTGTTGTTTACATTCTCAGACTGTTCACAGGGAGAAGTGGATATCCTTGGAGAGAATCACATATAAAGATCCCACAGGAAAAGTCAGGACATGGGAGATGGTGGAGAGAACAACCAAACCTCAGAGAGTTGGGGTTGGTGATGGTAGGTCTCAAAGTAGTTGGGTCGAAGATATGGGAGGGGTCACTAATAAAGATTGGGGCTTCAGAAATTATGGACGCAAATTGTCCAGGAAAAATGTCAGGTGAAAATAGTTGTAATAACAGAAACTCAGTTTGTTACAGAAATGTTGATAGCACATTATATTAACATGAACATGAGAAAATTTCGAAAATTTCAATTCATGACATGAGATTTCTATGACCTTTTTGGTGTGAGTGGAAGTTGGTTAAGTCTAGTGGCTATTTGCAGCTGCTTTGGGCATCTTCAGGCCTGATACTTCACGAAAATGGAGAAAATCGCCTCCAGTGCCTCCTTGGGCATTACCTTGGTGCCTCTTGAAATTTTCAGATAGAAATTTGCTTATAGAAAATGCCTTCCGGGTGCCCTCACCATTTCAGAAACAAAGTGTCAGGCCAGGCATCTTGGTATAAACTGTAACCATTATGGTTTCTAAATGGTTAAATTTAAAGGGCTGAATGATGTACGATAGGGCTCTTGCAGTACAGTGTATATGTAGTTGCCAAAGTAGTGAAGGGGAATGGTGATGGCTAATTTCTGTAGCCTCAATTTAGTCTAAAACTTGCCTTCATGGCAAGGCTTTCCCAGTGATATCAAAATACCAATACCTTAAAAATCATACTTTTGACCCAAAATGAGAGTTTATACCAAAATAGCCCACATAAACCATGTTCCACCCAATTCGGGAGCTCCACACATCATGCCTAATCTGAAAGTAAACATCCAAAGCTTTGTAATAATGTATGGTGTAGGTCCGTAGAGGTGGTTCAATTAAACCTGCTACACCCCCCAAACGCTCCCATACTAAAACACACTCTTTTCATTTTGAGATTCCCAGAGCACAATGAAGACATAATAAGAGGGGGTACGCCATGCCACATATCGAGCACCGAACTGGTTCATAGTAAAGGTCAAGGGTTGAAGTTTGTGCACACATTGATCAGACTACATGTAGTTACATGTGTGGACCAATTCATTGGATGGGTTGTGGACGATGTCATCTAACTTTACAACAATTCTTTCTTCTCTTTTGTGACAGCTGTTGCTATGGTAACCATTCTTAAGAGGCTACTTCATTACGACTGTTTGATATTAGTGCGGCAGTTCCGACCACCACTCAAGTGTTACACAATAGAGTTCCCTGCTGGTAAGTTTTGTCCGTTTAATAAGTTTCCAATCAGGTCAGTGGTTTCTCATGTAGGTGGTGCTCTATTAGGCACGTTCGACTCTAAGTGTTCCTTTTTCTCCAAGATACTGTTTTTCTTTATTCTCACTGAACATTTCTCATAATGTGTGTTTGAAGGCCAAAGATGAAAAAAGCAATATCTGGAATAAAAAGTCCTTGAAGACAGAATGCTATTAAAGGAACAGTGAACCACACACACACTATGCAATTAGCCCGAGAAAATGCAATCACATTGGGTGATCAAGATAGAGTAAAAACAACAAAAAGAAATTATGATTTTGTTTCCAGGGATTTCATGCACGTTTGTATTGCGATTATTTTGATTCCGACAATCAGAATAGGCAAGAGTGATGTTTTGGTTCTTCAAATTATTGTGTTTTCCGAACTAGAGGGACTTTTGTATTTCTGATGGAAATATTTCTCTCAATGATTGTTTTTTGATACATATAAACATGTACCTTTCTTTACTTTGATTTACAATGTTGATATTATAACCAACTGTGTTTTATACTTGTCATTTTGCTTTCATGCACACTGTATGCAAATATTTGTCAATGTTATTTATGGACCACGTGTGTAACTGACCTTGCATTATTCTTGTATTTACATGGTGTATGATATTTGTTGCCCATTTATGTATTTACACTGTCTATCAATTGTTAATCAAATGTTGTATTTTCTTTCCCCTTCAGCCCTCTCATTTTGATTGTTTTATTATATACAACTTCATTTTGTATTATTCTGTAGCTTTTGGCTAATTTGTGTGTGTGTAACATTGTTATTTTTACTCTTTGCTGTTTTACTCCATGACTTTTTATGATATTGAAGATTTTTGTAAAGCACTTTTGAACATCTTATGATGAAATGTGCTTAATCAATGTGGTTTTATTATTATTATTAACTATTAATAAATAATCATAATTTGGCAGCAGACATACTTGGTAATATTTTCCACTGTACTGTACATAAAAATTGACCACTTCTGAGGAAAAGTGGGAAGTCTGCTGCCTTTTTCCTTCCTGGTCATGCTAGTGTTTCTAAAATGTTTCCCATCTTTGCAGTTGGTGTATGATTGTGTATAGGAAGTTGGAATGACTTTTATAGGCAGTTTGAATTTTCCTAGATAGTATGTATTCAGTCAGCCATTTTCATTTTGAGAAGGGGGGGGGGAACAAGCAGGGACAAAGACGTAATGATGGGTGGGGTCATTTAATGTATCGGATCGTTGTGCATAATTCTTTTGATCTCACTTGGGGGGGGGAGGGGGCAAGAAGGGGGGCTTGGTGTTATGAGCAGAGGGCTCCTCCTCATAGTTGGGCAACTGTATGCAATTAGTATAGCAGGTTTAGTGTATGTATATAATGATTGATTTAAAAGCAGGAAAATGCCAATAATGAATGGACTTGTTATGCCTTTATAGCAAACAATGACATTGATTTATTAGATTTGGTGAGGAGTGTGAAGTTAAACATCAGTAACTCGGGGTTGAACCTTGTGTAACTACACTGTACCATGGAAAACCCTGGGGTTACACAAGCTTCAATACTGAGTTACTGCATGTTTGATTTTGCACTCCTCCCTGCTATCGATTGACATTATCTGGTTTTGGATATTGATCCGTAGGTTTGATAGACAGTGACGAAATGCCTTCAGAAGCAGCGATTCGAGAGCTGAAAGAAGAGACAGGCTATGTTGGGACAGTAAGCAGCGTCTCTCCAGGTAGGTAAATGGCTCATGTGTTTGGCACAAACAGGTTCAAACAACTAACATTACATGCAGTGCGACCGACTCTTGTCATGTTATGTCAACGTGACCATGAGAAAATGGCGGTCGCCACTATGTTTACGTTTTTCCGATGAGTTCATTGGATTGAAGCGGCGTGGACGATATTTGCTCAGTATTTCAGCATATCCCACATGTGGTAAAGTCTGCTTCAAACAAATGTGGACAAACAGTTATGTTTTTGCAAATGTTGGTAAAATGGCGTCAGCGTGATTTGTGGTATAAATAGTCAGATCAACTTCATCTTTTTCTGATAACTGGTCCTCTGGGCACTGTGCTATTAAAATGCTATTGGTAACCAGCGCTGGGACCAGCCTTGATAGGCTGGTCGCGAATCTTTGACTAGACTAATCCAACATCATCGACTAGTTCAATCAAAGTTAGTCAAACTTTGGTCAAGTATGGTCCTTGATCGAACTTGGTCCTAGATCGTTTCAAACAGGGCCTAATTCAACATAGAATTTTGAGGCTATGGTCACCGTTTCCCACTTAATACATGTACAGGGTAAGCACCAAATTTCTGCGGTAGCTGTGTAAGGGAAGAATGCTTAACAACATGAAGTACCCAAAGCACACTAAGCAAAAATGACCTGGGATGTTCAAGATCTCTTTTTTTTAAAAGAAGGTGACTTGATCGATTAGAAGTCTTATCTACATGTATGACCCTGCACACCAAGCAAAAATGACCTGAGATGTTCAAGGTCTCTTTTTTTAAAAGAAGGTGACTTGATCGATTAGAAGTCTTATCTACATGTATGACCCTGAGGCAGACCTTCTAATAAACTATCTCTTATCTTTATTTCAAAGTGACTACACTTGATCCTGGTCTATCAGCCTCAACTCTGAACTTAGTATACATGCAGGTAGGTCTCAAGCTTTGTCTTACTGTTCAAGGAATCCTTGCCCCAAAACTTACGGTTTTTATGAGACTGGTTTCTGTATTGTGTCTTCTTGGTCATGTTGGTCCAGGCCTAGATTTACTTGGAGGCAATGGAGTCTATGACCGCTGTTGCCCTGGTCTTGGCCTCGGTGCCCCTTCAAAAGTCTCCCATAGAAGTGCCTTTTGCAAAAACGAAAATTGCGTTGCACTTTCAAAGATTCCAGGCCTGTTAGTCTCTGTTCATGGTCGGGGATTCTGGAGGTCTCAAAATGTTACTTTCTAAGAACAAGAATTGAAAAATAAATTTTGTCTTAACATTTTTATGTGGTACTGAATTCTTAGTTGCTTCATTTACAGATAGATGGAGATGAACCGTTCAACCAAAGACCAGTTACCAATCCAGGTATTAATATCTCATCTTGCCAATCCAGTATTGTTTTCCTTATTTGTCTCTTAATTAGGTGTTCGTGCAACATGTGCACGAACACCTATTGTTTTTGTTCTGTTTTTTTTTTTTTTTTTTTTTCTTCTCCATCTTCTTCTTCCCTAGAACTCTTCTCTACAGCATAACTCAACATTGAAACTGAATTGAACCTTGAAACTCATCAGACAGTTGAACCTCAATATGAAGACGGCACAGTTGTCACGACGTCATGATGACGTCATCAGGTGTCGAATTACAAGGTTTTTAAAACTGAAAAATGACTATTTTCTATTCGCTGTATCTTCGTGAATTTGAAAGCTAGGATGCTCATAATTGGGCATCTTATAAATCAAGACTGGGCTAACATTTGAAAAGTTAACGCCAAAATCGTACGACCTTTACTTCCGGTCTTAACGGAAGGTCAAAGTCTGCGTTTTAGGGTCTTTTTTAATTTTGGTCATAACTCAAAATTTAAATTGATTTGAACCTTGAAACTCATCAGACAATTGAACCTTGATATGAGGACGGCACAGACTTGATGACGTTATGATGACGTCATCGGGTGTCGAATTACAAGGTTTTTAAAGTAAAAAAATGACCTTTTTCTATTTGCTGTATCTTCGTAAATTTTAAAGGTATGATGTTCATAATTGAGCTTATGATAGATCAAGACTGGGGCATCATTTGAAAAGTTAACGTCAAAATCGTATGACCTTAACTTCCGGGTCGTTACCCTGGGTCGAAGTTTGCCTTCGTTGATTTTCCTTTAAAAAATCATGTTTTGGGCTTTTTTACGGCATAACTCAAGATTAAAAGTTACCTGAACATTGAAACTCATTGGACACTTAAATCTTAGTATCAAGACGACACAAACTTGATTATGTCATGATGACGTCACCGGGTATTGAATTACATTAAATCAAAGTTTAATATTTGTAAAAAATCATAACTCATGAACCACATGTCGGATTTTTACAATCTACACATCATCGGATTGGTCGTTAAAAGGTCAACAAACGCTACACACAACATTACCCCATTTGACCTTGACTTCCGGTTCAAACCGGAAGTTGAAAATTTCAAAATTCAAATCTCAAAAACTATGGCATATTTTAACATGAATTTAGCATCAGGTTATAAATGAGTTATTCTGCCGAAACTTTTGCACAGAGATTATAGCATTTTAATCTTTGCATCTGGTCAAAACTGGGCGTCAAAGCGCATGTGTCTGTTGACTTTCATCGTGTGACAACGCATGATAGTGTAGGCCAACACAAACATTCGCCGACACTGTACACAGTAGCTGGCCGTTCCGCTCCCTTGTTTATAAGGTTCAAAGTCCACGCAGCCTTGCCAGTACATGTACATGTCACATGAGGGCGCTATATCACATGAATGGTCATTATTTACAGAGCTCAACTAATGATAGTCCGTGTAATAATTGAAAAATTCATAACTCCTTAACCACACGTTGGATTTTCACAATCCAAACGTCGTCTGAACGGTCTTGATAAATCAAACACGCGCTACACAAAATATGACCCATTTGACCTTAACTTCCGGTTCAAGCCGGAAGTTGAAATTTCATGTTTAAAAAATCATAACTTCTGAACCACACATTGGATTTGTACAATCTATGCAACATTTGGAAGGTATGAAACGATACACAAAATGTTATGCCATTTGACCTTGACTTCCGGTTCATACCGGTAGATGAATTTAATAATTAAAAAAAGTATAACTCCTCAACCACTCATTGTATTTATATCAAGTAAACGTCATCAGAAAGAGCTCTTTAGACTTAACAAACGATACACAGTGTGACCTCATTTAACACTGACTTCCGGTTCAAACCGGAAGTTAAAAAATAATGTTTCAAAAAATCATAACTTCTCAGGCACACTTTGGTTTTTTTGCAATCTTTACATCATTGACAAAGTATTTATCAACTTAAGAAATGACACACAGAATGGGACCCAATTTGACTTTGACTTCTGGTTCAAACCGGATGATCAAATTCAATATTTGAAATAATCAACTCCTGAACCACACATTGCATTTTTATTAACTACACGGCATTACAAAGGGCACAAATCAGGTTGATAAAATGAAATATTTTTCAATCATAATTTGATGACATCATCGATCACGAACACCGTGTTTTTGTAGCAAACAAAAATTCAATGTCTAGTTTTTTTAATTGAACATGTTGCTAAATGGAAGATCTTGTAGCAGGATAGGTTAAAATTGAACACTATTGTCTGCAGCTAGTAGTCGGATTGAAGACCATCTCTTGTAATGTGATCGGTTGATAGCTATATAGTGACACATGGGACCTACGGCTTTACGTCCCATCCAAAGGACGTAGCAGTTATGGTTAAGCTTCTTGCTTGAAGGACACCAGTGTCATGACCGGGACTCGAACCCACCCTCTGCTGAACAGAAACACGAGAGCCTGAGTCGGTGTTCTTATCCACTCGGTCAAGACATGCCACAATATTGTCGTAATGTGGCTGTAGAAGTTATCAATATTACATAAGGCCATGTAAAAACAGGTAGTTGGTCTTTAAAAAAATCCTGTCAAAATTGGCAGTAGAAACTAAATAGCACTTGTCAATGTAACGAAGGAAGCGAGAATTTACCATTTACATGTCAAGGACATCACCCACATTTGTTGGGGTGATAATAGAACCCAACGAATAATACTGACTTGGTACTAAGAATTGGCTAGCATGTAGCATGGTGCTCTTGCGCTACAATTTTTTTCCGTTGTGGTAATCTGGGTGCTGGCCTGTTTTCACAGGTGTGGCATGCATGATGACTGCAGGGAATGTGGTTGATGGTGTGTTGTATTGACTAATTGGAAAAAGGGGAAAGGAAAGTAGTAATCCTTTCTGACCCAAAACACTTGAAAAAGAAGGATGCCAAAAACAACAGTGTTTTCATTCAAGGCCTTAGTTCTCCTAGGGCCAATTTCATGGAGCGGCTTAACGGCCATTTATGTGCTTACTGCGCAATTTCCATTTTATAGCACCACTAACCGTAAAGGCATGCTAACCTTCCTCCGTTTACTGTAAGCAAATGAATCAAATCCATGGTGAACATGCAAACCGGCCCTCCAATTTTCTTGCTAACCTGTGAAAAATGCTTGTACTTACTGTTAAGCAGCACTAGAAAATTGTCCCGCGTTTTTTTAATAATGAGTTGTAAATGGTTTATTGGCTTTTAGGCTGGATGAACCTCAATTTCACCAGCCACTTCTACAGTTAAATTATTTGTATTTTTATTCCACAAAATATGTTCCATCAACACATAATCCTTAGAATTGTGCAATTTTCTCCTGGGCCCTGTTTCATAGAGCTGATTAAGCACAAAAAGTAGCTAAGCACAAACAAGTTATGCTTATCAGACTAAGGTTACCAGCCAGAATACCATGTCACATGTGCCATCTGTGACTGGTATCCTGCTTATGTTAAGTAAAATGTTAAGCAATTTCCTCTTGCTGAAGCATCTCTATGAAATTGGGGCTTTGTACAGCTGCCTGAGCACAAAAAGGGGCTAAGCACATAACACATTTAATTGCATGAATAAGTTTACAAGCTAAAATACCTTCCCACAAGCTTAAAAATTGTGAGGCAAAGTTTTCTGCCATGAAATTTGGCCCTCACATAGCGTTTAAAATAATCTTAAGATGAGTTGTCATTATTGCCATAGTGGTATTTATTGTGACATCACACAGATATTGACTAATAGGGAGACCGCCAACATACAGACATAGGGCTGGATAGCTCAGTTGGTAGAGCGCCGGTACGTTAATCCGGAGGTCGTTGGTTCAAGTCCTGCTCCAGTCAATTTGTATTTGTTCAAACCCAAATTATAAAAAAAAATACTCAGTCAGTTTCCCTTGTGGTTTATTACTTGACAATTAAGAGTGGTTCACACTTCAAGTTCAATCTTATAAAGCTGTGGCTGCTCTGTAAGAAGAACATGTCTGCTAATAGGTTTTATAAAACTGGCTACCAGTGTAACAGAGTTGCTTCTTGCTTTATTCTTGCTACATTTCGCCTGTGAATGTTCACATATTTTTCTTGGGGATCGTAAGACATTATTTAAAATTTACTCATGTGCTACCAGAGTGGTCCTGTAGCATGCACTGCAGATGGTTGCCTTCAAGTTGCCTGTAAAGGTTGGCTAATGTGACAAGGCCCTTAGACTAAAGAGTCGTGATTCCGGGCAACCACCCAATTTCCCTGGTGATTTTGTTGTTCCTGAAGAACTTGGTAAGCACTGAGTTTACACTATGTACAGTGCTCATTACCCACAGATGTGGGGGTAGAACCAAATTAATATAATTGTATTTGTGTATAGTATAGTATGTGTCTTTGGTGCCAAAGACACTGCACCAGCAAAGTTGTTGGTATTTTAAACAAACATTACAAATTACTTGAAATCTGAAGGCTTACTTTTTAACTCTCCTCTAAAAGAGAATAATACTTGACATCAGCTCCATTACTGGCATGCTTCATCACTACGTAATTGGGCACAAACACTAACTTTGTGCACAAAAAACAACTCTCCTGTATTTCCCACTCTAATTTTGACAGGAAACGTGCATATTTTTGTGGCCGCAAAGAAAATGATTGCTGCCCTCTGTTGTCAGAGAAAGATAAATGTTCAACTGTTCTCTCTCTTAAAAAAGGAAAGCGGAAGTCTTATTCGATCTTTCCTAATCATTCAATACAATAACATATAACACAAAGGCAGTTTACTCCATTACCGTTGTGGAATTCATTATGAGTGTGTAACTTTGGGCGATTTTTTCACTTTTCACTCAAACAATTTTTTAAAGGTGCACAGGAGAGACTATAGGAATCCGTGTTCTTGTTTTAAAAAAAAAAAGTACGGTGAAAAATCAATGAACAAAACATGGTCTGTGAGAGCTATAGTTGCCACCATTCCCACAGCGTATGACCAACGAGGAAAGCTCCAAAGCCAAGCCTTGATTGGGCAGTGTTGCCCCCTCGCTTAACACATAGACACGTGCAGACAAACAGTAAACTTAAGAACAAGAAGGTCGAGCCCACAAAGTGACCTTAGACGAAATAACATTGTAAATGTCTTCTATTTCCTGATTTATGTGAAATAAAATACCAGTCCCTAACCGTAGGTTCAAATGGTGTAATATGCCACTGTACTTGATACCCTTCAATTGCAACTCGTGCCAAAATCCAAAAAACGTTCGATGACATAACATTTCAAAAACATGGTCGGTACATTTTTGCGCAGATAATTTTTAGTTCATTCCTGATATTTGATGATGTCCAATCAAAACGGCATTGAGTTTGATCATGTGGCTGACGCACAAATTCCTCTTCGAAATGTACAGACTGATTTGCTCGGTGACTGATGATGCTTAATGCCGTCATGTCTCAAATTTCACCCTGTAAGAGTATCAAATAAAATGGCACTTTACACTATTTTAACGCGAGGTTGGAGACTTGTAATTTCCCACCACTTTTATGAAGACTCTATCTATTGGAATATTTGTTCATCACGAAACTCAACTTGACATTGAAGCCCCTTTTTAATAATAAACCAGCCTGAATGTTTTTGTTACTAATTGACTTTCCACATGAATCCAATGTGGTGAAGAATTACACAAACGTATAGTAATGGAGACTAAATCATGCACTGTTTAGGAAATTGCAGACTGGACGTAATTAATTTACCTACTCCCATTACATGTTAATGTCAGTTTGTTAAATAATTGATTGTTATCAGATGACTTAGCAAGGTTAAGTTGAAGGGAGATTTTTTAATTTAGTTTATTATTATTTTTTAATGAAAGAGCACTCTATGAAGGATATTGTGTCACTAGAGAACAAAAGCTGGAATACAAACATAACTAACTTGATAAAGGAGACTTGGCGTTCCAGTCTGTAGTCAAACTAGGTCAGTGATTTGTTCAATCAAATGGTTTTTATTCCGCTAGATTTGACAAGTGAAGCCCCAATTTCAGAAAGAAGGGCAATGTCGTGACTGAAAACCAGGGGTTTTGTTACCAAGGCCTTACCTAGGCCTTCTTGTTCTCGATCAGATTCGCTTTTAGGTAAACACATATTTACAGGTGTGTGTTCAAATACATCGAAGGTTAGGACATACATTTCAATTATTGCATAGGATAAATATTGTGTTTTTACTGTTTAGTGAGTCTCTTCCTATAAACTATGCATGTTTATTTGTATTTTAATGTGTACAGGCACTGTGCGATGTCTAACCAACCAACAAAATATTCTAACTTGAAGTCCAGGTTCTATAGACGGGATCGGTAACTCTTTTTTGTATAGGGGGAAACAACATTAATAAATTTCGTTAGAAACCGAAAACTTCCTAATGATAAAATTCACACCGGCCGGTATCAAACCTCCGCTATCTCCGTAGAAATATGTCGGTCTGATATAGCTAGGCTTAACCGGTCTAAAGGTTGAAGACTACAAAGAAAGGCCTACGCTTTTATCGTTGCCAGAGTATTTGTTGATGGGAGAGTGAAATACAAATGCATTTATATACAAACTCGTGAAACGAAACAGTCCATTTCTACGACTGATTATATTCTGCTATATTGAATGAATAAAACGCATCCTATATTTCGTGTATATCTCACACATACATGACATAGATCCTTGTCATTTGAATTTATATATATATTTCCTATAATTCATAATTATTTCATTTAGTAAGAAAACAAAGTTTTGAACATTCAACTTATCACGTAATTTAACATTAAGGTATTAAACGGCGGATGATGACTAGCTTGAGCTCTGTTTTGACCGGTTGGCTAAAGCACGTTCGGCGTTCATAGCCTAATGTTGGCGCGCAAGCTTCAAACGCGCTTATAACGCATGACGTAATCATTGCATACGGTACTCAATGTAAAAACTGGGGTGTTAAAACTGACATCGTGGGTGTTGTCACATATTGATACAATAAAAAGAATCAAAATTTACACCATAGGTCGTAGAAATAACACTAAATTCTGCCAAAACAATTACATTGGTGTTGTTTTAACACCTTATAATGTTAATTCTATTCTCACATCGGTATATATATAATGTGAAAACACCCATGATGACAATTTTAACTTACAACCCAGTTTTTGCAGCGTAGACTTAGGTATTCAATTTGCAAAGTGAAACTGTTACTCCCCTCAGCTTTTTGGAAGTGGCCAAGGGCATTGGCCCAGACTTCCTACTTAAGTCTGATTTCCAATTTTGTCTTTGCCCTTGGAAAAAAAAGTCAGAATGTTGTTGATTAAATAGCCTGAAATGTCTAACAAAACCTACACGTCGCGTAGTGTGTTCAATAAACTATTCCAGACCTGCTCATCTCGCGTGTTGATTACAGTATCTAACTATTGAGAAAACAGAGGGGACAAATAAATAAAATAAATAAATACATAAATAAAAAACTCTATCACGGTATTTTAATCATGAACGTGGAACCCATCCACGTTTAGGTGACACCAGGTACCATTATTTGACAATAATTGTAGATGCCGCTTAATGCAAGTGTGTAGGGTCAGACTTGATCACATTGTTCTGTAAAATTGTTTATTTCAAGGTTGATCTTTTATTTTTCATGCTAGGGTACGAATCATAAATGCAAATTGATCTTTTTTTGGTTTCAGACGAAGGTGAATTTATTGAAGTAATTCAAGCGCCGATGCACGAACTTCTGCATAAGTTGAATGGCAAGTAGAACGAATTTCCTTAATTGTTTTATTCCTACAGTACGATTAGGGCACATTTTAGGGACATTTTGTGCAGGTTCAATATTGTCATTGGAAGGCGAGGTCATGATACCAGGTCTAAAATATCTTGATTCATAATATGGATGATCAGGATTATTTTAATTTTTCAGTTTTATTTTAATTTTTTCACCATACTCTGTACCCATGATGTACTTGCTGATTTGCCAAACGAGACCGGAGTCGGAATTCTGCAACAAGGTTTTATTTATGATTGGTATATTAGTATTATTTTATTTTTTGGTTTAATCAGAATACAATTGCTAGGCACTAATATTAAATTGTGTTATTGCAAGTTTAATTATTTGTTCAACTGTGCCTTGATTTGTATGTTTCACATTTTAATAAAAATGTTTGAGAAATCAAAAAGACAAAAAGAAAACGTGGGTTGTTAGAAACCAGCCAATCAACCATTAAACAAACAAGCACACTCAATAACACCCCCACTTCCAAGAAGGAGATGGGAAAACATGCATGATAATCTTTCTAATTTAATCTGGTTTCTGATTTGTTTTGCCCTCAGAAAAAAACAGCAAAAATTTGATTAAGTAGCCTGAAAAGTATATATCAGCCTATACCATGTGTGCATGTGGGCCAGCCGTTGTACTCAACAAAATGTTCCTAATTTTTCCCCATAAAGGGTCATTTATCATTTTGGAAAAAACCCCAAAACAAAACAAAAACAATCCAAGCAAGGCTTGGTAAGCGAACAAAGAAACATCTTCGATGAGGAAATGAAGCCGAGATGCATGTGTACAGGAAGATGAGACCTTGGTTTTCACTTAGACTTCGAATAACAGTATGCCTAATGTTGTTTAATTCTGTACTCATTAACATATGACCCAATTTATGAGCTTTGTCTTCTTTTTGCGAAAAAGAGATAACAGGAAATTCTCCGCCCAATAAGTAAATGTTGTTAGATTGAAAGGAATGTCAGCGACCAGCCATTGTGTATGGTCCTTACACTTCAATTTGGGAAATTTCAATAGTAAGGACATTTCTACAAAGGAGGTAGTAATTTTTGCTCGGCATTGCTAACCCTAATTTGAATAAGAGAGAAAACAAGATGGTTCTAGAACGATCAGAGATTCAAATCCTACCGATGAGGGATTTAATCGGCAGTAGATATCTTGATAATGACAATAGTATCAATTGGAACTCTGGCATGCCTCTATTTTATTGAAATGGGACACTTCCTTAACAAACCGAGGTCAGGGAGGTTTCTCATTGACCAACAAAAAGTATACATGAAAAAGAAAGGGGGAGGGGGTGCAAGTCTAGTGCGCATTAAAACTTCCTGGAATCCTCCCCCCCCCCCCGGGAAACTTAATATGAGTTTGTGGATTGCGAACGAAACTTCCACAGTCTCCATCTATAGTGTTGATGGGGAAATAAAGTTCACAATTTTGATTCGAAAACCTGTTTTCTGGTTTTTTTTTTTTTTTTTTTTTGTACAGTACCATTAATGGCCGCATAGAATTTTTGTGTTGGGGTGTTGGGGTGTTTGTTGTGGTGCTTGGGGTGTTTGTTTGTTGGGGTGTTTGGGGTTTTTGTTTGTTTGTTGGGGTGATGGGGTGTTTGTTTGTTTGTTTGTTTGTTGGGGTGTTTATGTTGGACAGTTTGTTGGTTTGTTTTAACGTCAGAAATACTGTCACGTGTGTGACAATTGTCACTCATTATTATATCTTAAGCTTATATATTTATTTTTAAAATTTAATTTCACCAACCAACAGAAGGAAAACCGCCAATAACAGGATTGAATTACAAATATGTATATATAGTTATATATATAAACAACAATTTTCAAGACGATAATAATGTATTCATTCAACATTTTACTAACAGAATAACAAATGAAATGTCATATAAAAACATGGGTACAATCCAATTAGATAAAGCACTAATAAATATTAATATGAAATAAAACAGTAATTAATATTCACAGACATGCTTGTTGAATCTGAATCATTGGACTATGAAAACTACAGGATCTGGGTGAACTGTATGGGAAATTTTAAAATAAGATTTGTTAAATGATCTTTGTTTTAATGATATACATATATATATATACATTAATTCACATTTCAGAATTCAGCAATGCTGGTGATTATGTAGATGCAAGGGTGTACACATATGCAGCAACTCTGGCGCAGTTCCAACCCCAAGAAGGCGATGGGGGTACAGACCTGCAACAGGGACTCTTCAGGAAATGAATACTAAAGGCAAACTTGAAAACAAGGTACAAATTCACAGATCGAATTGTTGGACGCCGGAGGCATTTTTCTCTCTGAAGGATCAAATATTGTTACTGCCCTCTTGATTGATTAACAAAGTTGTGATATTCAATAGAATTTGTGCCTTATGATTTTTATTTCCATCTTTGATTTTTGTTTGGCTCGAAGGAATCAAGGATTCAAGAAACAATCAGAAAGGTACTTTTTTATAATTATAAACGCCCAAAGGTTAAAATTTTTAATTTGTTTTGCTATCTCTCATGATTACCGGTACAAATTAGTTGTTTAATAATCTGGTACTTTATGATATTGTACAGTTATTAAATGGAGTAGATTTTTTTAAATATTGATAACAGGATCCTAAACATTATAAAGGGGTTTTGATATAATTATTTGATAATTATGATTTGTTTATTTACGTTTAGAAAACAATGGATGCACAATGTGGGGCTTAGTTATTGGGGGCTGATTTATCATTGTGTGCGATCCCTATCAAATTATTACGGTCCTTGTGTCCTTATAGCAGAGTCCAAACCATAATTGTTTCTCTGCATCAAGGAACATAAACGGGTAACTAATCGAAATGGTTAAGATGGTTGTTGGATTTTGTGCGTACAGTGAGGTATTTGATACCCGTGAAGTAATTGGAGTAACGAAACAACTATCTAGGCATACACTAAGCATTGTTTATGAAATAAATGATGTGATTACGAGTCAACATGTACAGTGTATGGCTCCAGTCTTGGATATAACTCTTGTTATGATGACAATCATAATTGATGATACATCGTTGTTGATCTTGAATTGTTCTACCTCTTCGCTGATGAGTAGCTTTAAAGCTGATCTTTAGATACACGTTAATAGCTTTAAAGTTGATTTGTAGATTCATGTTAAATCAGTAATGGTACTTCCAGCTGCGGAACAATGTGTTAAACTCTCTTTTGAGTTGTGACGGCTGTGAAAAGAGCCGCTTACGCTTTAGCACTCGACGTTTCGACTAGTATGCCCCAATCGTCTTCAGGAATCAGTGTTGCCCGTCATACGGTTTTTAGGACGCGGTTTACGGACACAGTGAACCCGTGTTTGTACTTGGAAATTGATCATCTTCATAATTGTCATACGAACTCTTTATATATTTTTGTTTTGCTGGTTTAATTGAAATAATTGCAATGTTACTCAGCTTAAAGGTGCTAGTATGTCGCCCATTTCCGGGTTTAGTTGTCTCACCCTTGACCCTTGACCTGAGTATGCCTCAGCATTTCAAAGCAACAGGGGGCTGGTGTTATTCAGCTTCTTCATCAATAAACCCATTATGTTGCTTAGGTTTTATGCAGAAGCCTCTTATGTCAGCTGTGATTTGGATCCCCAGAGCTAAGGCTTTGATGGACTGAATAGTTCAGGGAAAGTACGAATATATTGAGTTGCATTCAATAATAACAATATAAATAAGACGATATTTGCCAATTTATTTGTGCCAACGGGTTTTTCACATGTTGTATTCGCCAAAAGATTAAGTAAAACATTCCTGAATTTTCCTTTTTACAAAGAAAGAACAGAGAACCACTGATGTTGTGGTTGTCAGCGAGGCCTGTTCTTGCATGACGGCTCGCCAACTAGGAACGATAGAAGTAAGGGATGGAAGATTGCGATTAACGCACTGTATAATGGCTTTTATAATTATGTACGGTTCTATAAAAGAATAAAATAATAAATAAACAAGTGAATAAACAAATACAAAATGAGTATTATCTAGAAAATAAATAAATAACAATGTTTGTGTCGGACATGGTGTAGTCAATATGTAAAAAGGGTTTGGTGTCAAGTTTGAATGTCTTGTACAAAGTGAGTTTCATTATTCTCCCATCAGCGAGTGGATGCCTTTTACTTCGCACTTTCGTACGTCGTGACGTCATTCATAGCGTGCTAGACTCTGTATTGCCCATAACAGCGACAGATCCCTGACACTTTTGCCTTTTTGTTTTCTTTTTCGTTTTTAAACTAAAACCTTGGATTAGGTCTCCGGTTTATCAGAAGCCTCGCCCGCCTTTCTAAAGCCCCGTGCAGAAAGCGGACGTTTTCAAAATCACTCTCGGTACGCAAGGCGCAGCCGAAGGCTCGTATACAATATAAAAAAAACATTTGAACACGGTGATTCGACACACAAAATGGCGCGTAGCTGTAAATAATCACTTTATTTGAAACGGTTTGTTTCATGTGTAGTTGTCCGAACAACATTCGGGACACTATTCAATTATAGCTGTTGTACGGATTATAAATTGTTGTAATGCTTTTTAGTATTGTGTATAGTATAAGAGTAGTAGGCCTACGTAGGTTGCACAGAAATCTCCGTTTCTTGTAAGACTTCTACGGCAGTGCTTGTTTGTCTAATGGGTGCTATATTCGGGATGTAGGTCCCTTTTCGTGGGAAAAGCTCGTTAACGTAAACTAAAAGCCTCTAGTTTTTGAGAGAGCTGCCAACAAGGAAGGAGTGTACACAAATGACTTGCTTTCTGAAGAGTGCCTTCTTTCAAATCGTAAGTTTTTCAAAAGTCATATTCAATATGACTTTTATTGCGATGGTATATCTGGTGTATTCCTGGATTGTTTTTCATTTTTGAAGCATCAATGATATAAAGTGGTACTCACTATAAACTTATTCATTGGACTAGTATAATTGACTTTCAGAGCATAAATGTAAAATTTACCTTATGAATATTTCGTCGCAAGGGTTTAACCATGAATAACGTTTCTGCCAGGCGTGTTTTATTTTGATATAGATTATTTTACGACAATTTCCTCTAAAGGTTTTTCGAACCGTTCGACTGTTTCAATCCTATTTTCAAAAGGTGGTAGCGTTTTTGAGATATTGCCGAAAATCTGGAGCTGTTATGTCCACGCAGGAAGAATAATCCGTAATTGGAATAAACAATAATTATGAGAAACGTTTCATGCCTGAAACGTTTCTCATAATTGACATTTAAAAAAAAAATCCCTTTCTCTAAAATCTCATTCCTTAGAGGGTAGGCCTAATGGTTTCTCAAAATGTAATACAACGAGTGCAGGTAAATTACTCGAGTCAATTCAAAGAAAATGAATTTAAAATACCAGTACTCCACTCGTTAAACATTGTATTTATAATTGTATTTGAGAACTTTGAGTTTGGCCCAGTTATGTTTGCAGCCATTGCTTTGCTCGGTGCTGTATTTTTAGTACAGACTAAATGTTTCGTTGTGATAAGTTTTCGTAATTGAGTCTGCGCCGTTTTATATCGCTAAAATTTAAAGCATCCAGTTGGAATAATGAAGTCTGAACTTGCAAACACGTCTACATTGTGTGGAGCCTAATTGTTGATTCCGCAAAATTCTGTAGAAGGAACAACCACAGAATTTCGAGAGATATTCTACACGAAAACATCTTTCCAACGCTTGTTCATAACAAGCGCTTTTTATAGCCCAAAGTGCCTAATGCGAAAGCATTGTGTACCTTTACTGTTACAATTTTGTAGGTGGTGCTGCTTTTGCCCCTGCTGTTTGTTGTTTGTTGCTGGTTGCTGATTTGCAATAATTGTTGTATTTGTTACAATATAAATACATCATGTTTTGAATATCCAAACAATGAAACTAAACCAAGGATGTTTGGAAAAAAAACGCCTCCCTCCCAGCTCTTACTTTTTCAGTTTTCATCTTCACATCTCAGGAACAGGGAACATGACCGATGAAACAAACCAGCGAACACGCCTCCATGTTTTTTTTTGTTCTTCTATATTTGGCAAAACATATTTTTTATCAGTACTGCCACCCATAAGATATAGGCCTAAAGGTTAAACAAAAGACACGCATATGCGAGTCCACTAGTGAGGTATGATCTGTGTATAGTAGTGCTTAGTGACTAATTCGTGATGGAAAGAAAATGCAATTTATCAAAAGCGTTTGATCCCCGAGCCGATCCCGGCCTTCCAAAGCGATACGCTGCGACATGCAGTCGGAGAAACAAATTAGAAAGAAAATTAACGAAATGAAAATCAACAATAAAGTCAATTAAATGACTGGCGTAAATCAACTTCATAGCTCATTTAAAAATGTTCTCCCGTCACAGTTGATTTGTTAATAGTAATTATGAAATAAACATGTTGTCCTACAGCAACCCACTTACTATTGCCGTGGTGACTTTTTGTTCCATGCGCTCATTTAATTTCTTTCTTTATGATGACACAGAAAACAAAAGCTGTAGATATACTTTCATTGTGGCCGTTGACGTCATGATAAAACCTTCACAAGCATTGTGTTCGTTGCGTATTATTTTTTACCTTATGAAAAGTCATTATCAAATTAGCGGTGACTGAGAAGCAATTACATGTACTGTTATTTGGAGAGTTATTACTTCAGAACCTGTATATTTAACATATATACTTATACAATAATAAATGAAAAGGACGGAAATTGTACACAATACGCCTTGGGTATCTCCTGAAATATGATTCTGAATCAGTTAATATACTGTGTCTAGCAAACTACTACACATTTTCTGCGGCTCCAGCCACACTGCAAAAACATGGGTGTTAAAATCTACACCATGATGATGGTCACATACGATGTTGCCACATATATAGCTACCAAAGAGAAAATCAAAATTAACACCGTAGGGTGTCAAACTAACACCAATGTAATTATGTTGGCAGAAATTAGTGTTATGTTAACACCCTATGTTGTAAATGTTTTATCTTTGTTGGTATCTATTATGTGACAACACCCATGGTGTCAGTTTTAACACCCAGTTTTTGTAGTGCAGTGCAGGAACTAGAGAAGAAAGATACAATTTTTTGTTGTCAAACAGTCACAATGCAATTGATTGTTTGTGGTTGCCTGTTGTTTACACGAAACGATAAAAAAGAGAAGGGGGAAAAATGAAGAAGAAAAGTAATAACAATAATACTTATTAATGAAGCCTATAAATTGATGTTGTGCCATAGGCCTTTATGAACATTTTTGCAAAATTGCTTTTTGAATAGGTCCCCTTAACCATACAACCTCCCTTCATTTTTGTTTTTATCCTGAGAATGACATTTTAATGGAGATAACATGAAATGTATAAGAAAAGTTGTCTGGGCTCTCAGTCTCTGTTGCACAGTTCCGAAATTGCAAGAATAGTAGTTTCTAAGGTTGTTATTTATTCGTTCAAAAATGGGGGTGTTGCTGTCCCAACAGAACATTGTTTGTCTCAGCAGATACAGAAATATGTGAACAAACTGCAATGTAGTCTGGAGTGCATAGGAGTGAAACTATTTCGGAGACTAGTCTAAAAAATATGGTGAAAATTGAATGCATCATTACCAGGGTTGCAGCTGCCCTTGCTCAGCTATTTTGTTCTATTGCACCCTTACAAATAATCTGCTGATAATTTGAGGTTGAACTTGTTCAACCCCAAAATTCTAAAAAGACAATTACCCAGTCAGTTTGCCTTATAGCTCATTGCTTGATCAGTAATTTGCTGGTCACAAATACTTTACCAGTATGTAAGATAGAGGTCGAGTACTGTTTATTGAACATCATTTTGAACGGTTACCCTATTACTTGTAGGAAATTAAAAGTCAAGAACACGTGTGATGCTACACGGAAGCTGAAGTTAGCAAAGCGTGTACTTTATTATGTATTTGTTAATGTTTGTTTTGATTTTTCCTTTTTTTCACATAACGCCACGTGAAATACCCGCGAAAAGTATTTCGAAATATCACTGTATTCGATTCATGCAAAAGTATCGGGTTTGTTCGAGCGCACTATGATAGATTTCCCTTGAGTAAACGTGCATACCATGTTCGCGTTTATTTTTCCGCATGTAGTTTTATTTAATTTATTTACTTTATTTAGTTTTTTTTACTGGGAAGCCTAACCGTTTTTCTTTGAGCGATTGTAGAATAACTTCTGACGTAGTTTCTGATTCGGTTCCACATTCCCAACTGTACAATGTGCTTTATTTTTTGCAACAGACTCATGGTGCATGCTTTGTGCCTGTCAAGGACTCTTTTAAACCCTACATGGCAGAAGTTCGTGAAACTGAAATTCATACTAGTATTGGGTGCATTGGAATACATCTTTTAAAAATAAATGAATACAAATTACTACATGCTTTTTGGGGGGTTTATTTCTTCTGTTCTGTTCTTTTAGTATGTGCTTATTGTTTTGAAATTAGTTTATCAGGTATCCCAGTATATTGAGGCAACCCCCCCCCAAAAAAAAAAAAAAACCCACAAAAAACAACAACAACAACAAAACACAAGTACATGTAACTGACAACTTGAATCGTAAAAATCAAGCCAATAAGCCAACCTAGGGTTATAGGGTGATGTGACTTTTTTATTTTGCTTCTAAGTTATGGAATGCTCGTTGCATCATACTCATAGCAAACGGAAACTCGCCTCTTTTAAGTGTCATAACCCAATCATCTTTTTAATTCTACACTTGAGTGTTTTTAATGGGATTGTTCTTTACTGTCTTCTTCGTCTTTTGTTTGTCTTACTTCTGTGGTCTATCATGATATAATATATCGTGGGAGATGTGACGACAGTGTGCATGATGTTAAGCAGCTCTATGAAATTGGGCCCAGGCTTCAATTTCCATGTTTTTGGAAAACCTACCAACAATAAAGGTCACTTTGTTAAAAATTTGATATTTAAATGCATGTTGAATGCATGGACATGTGACGTGTTTGTTGTGCTCACAAATTCATTAAAAATGACACCATTACAACACAACAACGTTTGACCTACGGTGAGCTGATAACATCACGACTTTCATGTCACGTGGTTGTGTAAATCGCCATAGGCTCATCGACAGTGCATAATGAACACACCAGGGATGAAACAATATTAGGACTACGCAATTTTTTACAAGTTTAAATACTTACGTGTAATTAACCGCCCCATTTAAAATTAACTCAACTAGTGGAAATAGTAAGATTATTAACGTGTATTCAAGGGGCATACAATCAATCAAATCGCCCTTCGCTTTCTAAGGTGGTTAGTGCAATATCTCTCAATGTTCCTCCCTTTTACATTTCACCCCAAAGTTTGGATGTCCATCCTCTGCTGTAATGTAAATGGGGTCAAAAAGTGATCAATTTAGGCTTTGGCCGGAGAATATGGGGCAGCGTATAGGAAATTGATACATGGGTACACTGCAAAAACTGGGGTGTTAAAATTGACACCATAGGTGTTTTCACATATAGAAAACCATCACATGGTATTAAAATAACACCAATGTAATTGTTTTGGTAAAAATTTGTGTTATTTTAACACCCTATGGTGTAAATTTTGATTATTTTTTCGGTATCGATATGTGACAACACCTATGGTGTAATTTTTAACACCCAGTTTTTGCAGTGAACGGCAACATACCCGGTGCCTTCGTTGATACTCAGTGAGCCGTACGGGGACTTTTCCCACTGGTTCTTCTCAGAACCACTGGTTCTTCTCAGAACCACTGGTTCTTCTCAGAACCACTGGATCTTCTCAGAACCACTGGTTCTTCTCAGAACCACTGGATCTTCTCAGAACCACTGGATCTTCTCAGAACCACTGATTCTTGTCAGAACTAACATAGCCCATAGAGAGATTATGTATGGTGTATTCGCAAACCTCACTCAACAATGGGAACTACTGCTGCAATGGGAAAACTCTAAAACAGAACCCCAAATGAGAGTGTTAAAATCTTTGCAAAGAGGGGCGTTGTCGGCATTTGCTGACATATTTTGATATGTACATTGTCTTAACCACATTGCAGTGACTGGTCAGCTCATAATATGTCACGATATCCTAAGCTGGACCTTGCCACACACGTTCTAGAGGGGGGTGTCAATCAACATGGGATGGGACAGTGATTTGGATAGAAGGGGCAGGACGAAACTCTGCCAGCATCCTTTGTGTACAAAATGGGTATGTCAATTGTCAACGGTAGATGAAACCGAAATGATGTGAAACTTAATTAACAATAAGCAGACAGATACGCTTAACCCAGGCATTACATGGAAATGTTAACAACACACTTAGATAAAAAAAATAAATAAAAAAAACCCCTCTTAAATGGAAATTGCTTGTCAGCATGACAACTTATGCCACAGGGGTATTGCAACCAAACGGGCCCTTTGCCCTTAATGTGCATCGGTTTGCGCTTAACCATGGGACAACCGACCGGTGGTTAAGTAGATTAAAAGCATTTGTAAATCAAGTCTAATAAAGTGCCATTGTACCTTTGAACGAAGATTGATAAATGCGTATGAACAATAATTTCCCTGTGGTTTCTTCGATCTTAAAATTGACGTGATTCATTATATCGACGTAATAAACCGCAAGGGCGGTTGTACTTTTGAAATCCTAATACCCCCCCCCCCACACACACAGTACACACACACATATTGTACTTTATGTCATAGCTTAAGGCTGTTTCCCAGACTTCATGACATTGCATAACGTTGTTTTCCAGACTTCAATTACTATATATTATTTTGAAATGTTAGTTGAGTTCCTGCTCTGACAGTTTTTCTCAGCATCTGTGGCTCGGGCGAGGACTTTCTCGTTCTGTGAGTGCGCACAAAAAAACATTGAGGCTCGTGGCATTGTCGCTGAAGTTGTTAAAGTACAAATCAGGTTGACATAATTGGAGAACGAGGTTACGGCTTGCGGCTGATCCTCAATATAAACCCCGCCGCCATAAACCAACAGAATTAGACATTGGAACATTTCACGGTGGAATAATGTAGTTTCCCTTAATTTAATTTATTTCATAACTCACACAATTTTAAACTTTATCCCCTGAAAGGGTGAAGCTATTAACAACACTTTATGCACAAACAAAAGCCGATTGAAAGTAAGTTTCAGCCACGGCTCGCTGCACTCCAAGTTGAGGTCCTTGCGTAAATGCCACTGCCACTCTCCTACTGACCGCTTGAAGGAAAAACCCCGCCCACACCCCCTGAAAAGCCAACCAAGAAAAAAAGTTCTGTCTGACAGGCATGATCTTCTTTTCCAGTGTGACTTTCGATTATGATTAAATAGCCGTAAAAGGCTAAAGCCCCCTTGCATTGGCCACTATCGCTGAGGTCAGACAACAAAAACGTGTACGCGCTGTGCACAACTCTCAGCCAATACTAGGCCTTCACTAACTTCAGTGAGGGCGCTGTTTGAGCTTGTGACGTCATATGCAAAGGTTCCATTGAAGCGTACACCTTAGTACATGTCTATGTGAGCCTTTGTACTCGTTTAACGTTGACATATTAAATCAAATTGTGATTATTTATTATCTTTTCATTGTTAATAATAATACTAATGGCAAATGCACCGTGTCAGGCATACTCTACAGGTGCCGAATCAATAATCAGGTGGAGATTGTTGAGAATGATTTTATGGGACAAAGCAATCATGATACAACATCCTGAAAGAGATACAAGTTGAGGTGGTGCATATTGCTGCCAGACCATGCCATATCCAAACACTGGGGCAAACCCTTTCTATTTACGATAAATGCATGTTATTTTACACGCATTACAAAACACACGGAACCTCCTGCCATAACGTCCCATTCCATTATTTATTATTCGTATAAATGCTATTAAAAACAAGTGGACGCAAATCAGCGAAAATATTATTGTTTCAGTCTCTCACACCTCAAACACGCAACTGACAGCTTGGCAAGAGCTGTCAAGTGAAGACTCATTTGCATATTGTGTAATGGCTCGTTAAAAAAAGGTAAGGAGAAACCACCCCCCCCCAAATATATAATAAATACATAAATAAACAAATAAATAAATAAAATAAATAAATAAAAAACAATAAAAAACAAACCGCCCCAAAGCAAAAACAAAACAACAACAACAACAACAACAAAAGTTAGGTCGAAGTCACCGGCAGTTTTGTTGTTTTGTAAAGTGTGGCCGTGGTTTTATTTTTAAGTTTCAGTAAACAAATAATGCAAATTACAAGTTTGTGTAACAGTTAAAAATATTTAAACCGGTAAGGACAGAAAGCAGCCATCCCAATGCACAATTAATGTTGTTATACCCAATGACATAATGCAATCTTCCTGAGGGAAGGTTACACACTGCTAACGACCCTCATTTCAAATTGAATTTGCCTATAGTTTGGCCCTTACCTCATAAGCCAATTTTTATTTTTTTTTTTTTTTTAAGATCACGTTTTTCAAAGTAGTTTTATTGTGAACCACTGGCAAGGAAAGGGGGTGTTCACGCACTCAAGACTTCAAATAGTTTGTGAACTTTTATCGTTTTAAGACTTTGAGAAGCAATGGAATTACTTCAGTTAATCATTTGTTTGTAAAAGTTATAGATGGATGACAACATTTGGGGTTCAAATTCCTTTTCAAAAAGTAAGTGAGATTGTCATTAAAAAGTACATCGACCAATAGCATGCAGAACGCCTTTCAGGGCTGGATTGGCGCAAATCCCAATTAAGGACGTCATAATCATCATTATTATTTGTATACAATTAGAAACTAGCAACTGCACATTATTTCCAACAACGACATACATACATACATTATATACAAAAAAATGTTTTACATACCGCCATTGCATCAAGATCAGAGCGGTTTGTGATGGCACACAGCAAAATACATGGCATAACGACGATACGAAATTGCAAAGTATGAAAACAAACAAGCAATCATTGTGGTAATAGTGACTTCAGATGCTTCTTGAAAATGTGAAGTGAATTTTATTTTAGTATTTGTACTATAAAATTGCATGAAAAAAATGCACCCCAGTTATATAAAATGGAGTTCTTGGTTGGTTCTGGCCTTTCGATAATAGTTATTCCCGCATGTCACAGTTGCTTCCGCTTCTCCGGCCCGTTAATGGGTCCGTTGCTATTTGGATACGAGTGGTCTAATTACTGCAAGTGCTCCAGCCAGTTTTCGTTGTCCACTAACGATAACAGTGAGGTTTAACTTCTACCTTGACCTGAATACTCGTCGAAATTGTCGTTTGTAAGTTGAATCCTTGCACACGAATCTTGGTTACTGCGTGGTTACCACAAGAGCGAGTCCAGAGGTCCGATCCTCTTTGCCCATTAACTGTATTGATGGAACAATGATAATGATAAGGCCTGCATAAATAAAGGCTCCTGCTATTTTGATTTGGCAGTGATGTGCACGAAGAAGCGAAATGGGAGCTGAAACACGAACGTCTTTGGACACTTGGATGTTTATTGAGATGGTTTTGGCCATAAAGCGTTTATACGCAGCGGCCTAATGCAAACACCCATTCTGAAATCGGCAACCAAGTCGCCGAGACACCGTCAACCCAATAGAGCATTTATAAAACCCTGCAGCGAGAGACCTGTTTAGTTTTCTAATTTAGTTTCATCTACCATTGACAATTGACAAACCGATTTTGTACACAACTGGTAGAGTTTTGTCCTGCCACCTTCTAACCAAATCACCGTTCCATGTTGATTAACACCCACCACTCTAAATCGTTTGGCATGGTCAAGCTTGGATCTTATGGCATTATGAGCTGACCAGTCTGTACGATGAGGTAAAGACCATGAAGTTATAAAAAAACAAAGTGTCAACATCCCTGCAGTGAGGGTTTTTAAATAACTTTTCAACGAGGAAATGGTTTACTGTTTACAAGCCAACAACTTATCACGTGTTCTTTGTTAACAGTTTCCAACCGAAAGATTGAATTTGAAATACTGTGGTTATATAATAGGTTTTGAATCATAGCATGGTGAGGTGCCAATGTTTATTCCATTTATGGTATCACCGTGCGACCAAATGTATCTACTTTTTTGTTGAGATTGTTCTTGAGAACTTGTCTTGCTATTTATTCTACTGCCACGGAGTAGATTTCGGAATTCGGGAGACTGTTTAGTTCTGAAAAGAAATGTCCTGATTGTTAAGTACTACATGGGGGAGGTAGGAATTCGGCCGGGACTATACTACTTTCGCTTAGTGGATCAAGGGGACTTCTCTTTATATAGTTGGTTTCTTAGTTGGTGGTTGCGATCTAAACCATTTGGTTTAGGGCATAATTGTCAATTATCGTTGAGCCTGTATTTCAACTTTCTTGGGCGAGGCATCATTTCGACCTTGGTCGACCATCATCATCTGTGCAGTTGGTGGTGTAACTTCCTGATGACAGCAAGTTCTGCCATTCCTGTCGTTCATGAGGGTTTTTCCTCCGGGAATTCTTTTTTTAGCTGTTTCGTCTTGATACCGATGGTAGTTGCCCTCTGTGCATATTCTGTGCTCTTTTGTGGATATCTTGGTAAGATCACTATATAAAGTTGTTGGTTGGATGTCTTCTGCGTCCAGCTTACGTCGAAGGCAGTCCTCATAAAGGAGTTTGGTAGAACACCCATTCAAGCTTTTTCCAGCTGTTTGGTTAAGGTCCATGTTTCAGAGCCGTTACACTCACGGCTCAAGATTGACCCGAATTCAGGGCCCGAGCTGGACGGCTGACCCGTTTCCGGGTCAGGCTGACCCGACAAATTGATTAACAAATGGAATTATAACTCGGATGCTGCGTCAGTTTGACACTTTTTTTTCCCGATTCATTGACACAGATACTGACCCTGAAATGAAACAGGCTCCACGGGACCTGGATCTGACTCGGAAGTGTTTAGAGTGTGGAGCTGGAAAACTTTGTTTGGTCAGTTTTTTATTTTCATGTCTTGTGCAGCTTGTTGATGGCCTGCCTTGTGTGGCCTTTTGCTCACAATAATGCATTGTTTGGTGGAAGTAATCCAAGCTCCAGGTATTTGAAATCACAACACACCAATATATATATATTGACTAATAGGGTGACCGCCAACATAGGGCTGGATAGCTCAGTTGGTAGAGCGCCGGTACGTTAATCCGGAGGTCGTTGGTTCAAGTCCCGCTCCAGTCAATTTTTCTTTGTTCAAACCCAAACTATTTAAATTTCCCAGTCAGTTTCCCTTGTGGTTTATTACTTGATATATTATATAAATATGTATATATAAAATTAGTAGGGGAGATGGCCTTAGCCGAATATATAAATAAATCCGAATATATAAATAAATACAGGGAATAAAACAACCACCTTATGGGAGTACCGATACAATCGTTCCCTCCAATGGGGAGTTTTGACGGGCTGAAATATTGGAGGGTTACAAATATTTAATGTAAAATTGTCCATCTCTCTGAACTTCTCAATCAAAGCTCGTGGGAAATCCTTCAAGATCATGCAACCGAATCGTCATTTTCCACTCAACGTAAAGGCCTGGTCCCTTAGCGACTTCAAGATTGTATCAAAGAGCAGCTCTCGATACCGGGGGCATAATTTTGATTTCATCGTTTATCGTATTTGAAAAAAGGGAAAAAAAAGAAAAGCAATTTGCGATTATTCTTTCTGTGCACGGTTCGTCTACGTGAACTACTGTACTTTTGAACGTAATTGTTTTATAGCAAGCGCAGAGTTTCGCTTCTGAATGTCTCCTGAGACTTAGGCTTGGAAGGGTGGGATGTGGCTGAGTGTTTTGTTTGTTTGTTTATGCTACTTGTACAAACAATTGTATCTGCTAAATGAACGTCACTTTATTATTACTGTTATGATATATTTCTTGTAATGAAACCAAGAATGCTTCATGAGTGAACTTAAAGGTAGGGTTGTAGATCGAGTTTTGCCAACATAATGCTGATTTTTAGGCAAAATGGAAAAAAAAACCGATACAATAAAGGTCACATGAAGTATCAGCTGAATACAGTGTCTGCTTGCTGAGAAAACAGCAAAAACTGTCCCGATATTTTTACAAGAACGTCGAATCCATCCACGTATAGCGAGGTGACAGCGGGTACCAACTGCATCTCTGGCAGCACCACTCACGAGTGAAAACCAACCCTCAGACGTCTTAGAAACGATTCATGCATGAATCGTTGCTCAAATTTATTTGTTTTTAGGTGAAAACTTATCAAACCATATTACTTTGAAGAGAATCATTTATGAAAACAGTTTAAACCATCATACAGTTGCATTGCTTCTCACCAGGTAAGTTTCTAAGGTCATTAATTTTTGGTGTATTTACCAATCTATGACCCTACCTTTAATCACTGTAAGGAAACGTGTAAACAACGGTGCTTGCTATGTAAACCTGAAACACCGGGGTTAACCCTAACTCTTCCACGATGTGTTCTGGTATGGGCTCTTTGATGTGTTAGACCAATCTATACCAATTTTGTTTATACACTTAGATTGAACATCGCACATTTGAAATAAATCATTTATTTTTCTTAATTTTGGAGTGACACCTTTTGACGGATTTGGTCTAATTTTGAACGTTGAAATTGTATGGGTCAAAGTACACCAATTAATAATAATAGCAATAGTATGCAGTTCTTATTATGGTACTTTATCACGCCCAACGGGCGTCTCAATACGCTCATTATATTTACAACGGTCCTATTTCACATCTCTTCTAATTTGTTTGTTGGTTTTGTTGAGTGGTTTGTTGGCGTGTTTGTTTATTGGGGTGTTGGGGTGTTTGTTTGTTTGTTTGTTTGTTGGGGTGTTTGTTTGTTTGTTTGTTGGGGTGTTGGGGTGTTTGTTTGTTTGTTTGTTTTGTGTGTGTGTTTGTTTCGATGATTCATATAACAAGGGAACTTGACAAAGCTCCCACGAGGGCATATAAACGACAAGCTGCAAACAGCCAATCTCTCTCATACAAACATCGGTTTTAATGAGTGAGATTATGAATTGCACAAATCAATAAATTGTGATTCAGTAACTAGATGAAAACACTTCATAGTCGAGGTCATTGTGAGATCAGCGGATTAACTTGGCCGGATTGGAACCCACAATCTTGTGATTGCAAGTCCTGCAGTCTGACTACGGTGACAGAAATATTGCTTAACAAAAATGAGCAGGATACCAACTAAATAAATGGCACACTTCTTCCTGTTTACGTAAGATTCAATTATCATTACTAATCGAGCTCATTTTGTAAATCTATTGCAAATGATTATTGTCATTGTTTGCCTTGTACCAAAAAATAGGGCTCGAGAGCAACATTCTTCTTCCTTAGCTTTAAAAAGAGCGTTTACATTATCCTTGGAGCTTCCATGCTTTATCGTTATCGTGTGAGTGGTTATTGCTCCGATCAGCAGTAATGCATCGCTACACCCTACAAGTATTTGTATATTCATCAGCCCTACCCAACAGACTTTGACGGGACCGACGGGCCGAGTGAATTGGGATCTAACAGTTATCCGGCATTTTCTCGAAACTTAACCCTATTTTCACAGTTTTTGCTTTTGGTTTGAGTCTCAAAAATTGTAGGATTTCAGTGATATTAATTTGATATTCAACAAATCGTATCCGAGTATAGATGCTTTCTTTTAATGTTTAGAATATGGACGGGGGGTATAGGCAGACCGGACCCAGCCCTTGCTCTTCTGGCACAGTAGAACAACATCATACCTCACTCATTAGATGCATCCTTTTTAAAATCTTTTTTCTTTGTTTGTATATTTTTTATATTCTATTTTGATTTTCCTTCTCGTTGGAATGATACATGCCTATTCGTTTTCTTGAACTCGATGCCTCGGGACTTGGAAGTTGTGTTTTTCCTCTCCATCTTGATGGCAAGATGCGAGTTTGTCTCTCGCTTTTTAGGTGTTTTTTCAGACACAGGTCTTAAAAATGAACTCCGCAACACAAATATTGACAGTAATTTGATTGATATTCAAGGGCCTTTTCCAAACCAAGGCGAAGGCTCTCCAGCTCCTGCGTGGGTTCCGTGATTATATTTGGAGCACGTTTCCATTCTGCACGGTGCTTCAACATGAAACGGAGCTCGGGGCAGCAGCCAGCGCCTGACCATTGATTTGAAAGACAACAAAATTAATGTTTGTATCGTTGCTTCAACCGTACTTTTCTAGGAAATGTAATCAACAATGTTAATTTATTTTTCTATCAAGGAGTTGAAGCTTCGAGTACGAGCTGTATGGGGAAAAAATGGGGGAAAAATCAGTTCTGAAGTGAGTTAATTGGTATTCTCTAAAGAATAATTGTATTTTATCGCGATGTATAACTTCATGTTTTGCGTTTCGTTTTCTCCTGTGTGACTTATTCCACTTAGATAAAAAGGGCCCAGTACATGGCTGGTTCTTGGGAGCAACGATACATCTCATCCCCTAGTTTAAAAACTAACAACATTTGACAAATTCACCGAAGTAGAAGATAATGTTTTAGTTGGAACAGCGAAGGGCTTTCTGTGTTTAGTTGGGGTATTTTTTTTTCGCACGTTCATAAAATGTATACTTATTTTGACTGTGGCAATCGACATAATCATAAATGATACTTTTGAGGGCGTTGAAAATGCTTTTTCTTTTCAAAACTTTGATCGTTTTTCTCTGGAGGATTGGTACTTGTATTAATTTATATTCAGTGAGCTTTCTAACTAAAGCTATTTTCCACCCGATAGCGGCGACTCCTAACACTATGTATTTTGTCTTGAATAAAATGTCTTGCGACACGGCCTTCCATTTTTTTAGGGCAAACCACGTGGGGCTCATGCTGCCTCCTCTGTAGTACACAACATTTTCTCACATGGGTTTTTAAGCATTCAGACATGAATTAAGACTATAATATTGAATAAATAAGACTTTTTTAAAAGTGGAATGCGTAAATAAGCTTATCATGTTAATCAAAACCTGTATCTGTCCTACCCACGCTCTCAGTCAGCCCCCACAGTATTTTCCCCAATCATTTACACAATCTCATTTCCTAATCCAATTTAGGAAAGACTGTATAGGGAAGTTAATAACGAGACGTCCCCTCGATCCACTAAGCGAAAATAGTAGTCCCGGCCGATTTCCTCCCCCCGCCCAGGTAGTACTTAATAAGCAGGATAGTTCTTTTCAGGACATAGTCTCCTCAATTCCGGAATCTACTCCGCAGCAGTAGAATAAAATAGCAAGACAAGTTCTCAAAGAACACAATCTATACATCAATGTATAAACAATTACACACGGTGTTACTAAATACTTAACTATTCACTGAAATTATCATTGTGTACAGTTTGTGAATCAAAAGCAAGGACGATTTTTTTTAAAAGTGAGTTCAGCTCAGTATTGATACTATATTTTTCTATTCGTACTACACGTTTTAATGATGCATGACATGCACGACACATTGCCGTCTCTAATGCAATGATTAGATACTACTGATTTTGTGTGGTCTGATTCCCCATATTTCGACCCAGGAAACGTTCGAAATTTGACGTCAAGTTGTGTCCAACAATGGCAGACCAATCTTGTTCCCCATCGTTGTCGTTATCATTATTATTTATATCCTAAGATTGATATCATAATATTAGTATCATATTATATCACATTATTTATATCATATTATTTATATCATATGTTATCGGTATCATATTGTATCATATTATTAATATCACGCATCTGAAAAGGTCTCTTTTCTGATCGTCAGGTTTGATTTTTAAATTTCATATTTTGTATATCGACTCCGTATAATGTTAGTGAAGTCCAATTGGAGTCATTCCACATTGACATAGTGTTATAATGTGTATGCACAGCGCTATCGATGCCCATGTCTCTCTGACGTCTTGTAGTTTTAATTAGTTTGATGAAGACAAGTGCAAACAATCACTGGACCCATTGTATGCCTCGAGTCAATTCCCAAACTCCTGGCTTGAGTTTCGGAGCTGTGTTGCAGTTATTAATCATGCACTCAAGCTAACAGCCTTGATGACTAGGAGTTGTATTTGCTAAAGGTAACGCCGCTGGTAGAGCTCCCAACTGTCCCTGATTCTGCAGAAAGTTCCCTGAAAATATAGCCAATCTTTCTATGTTCTGATGAACAAGTTTGACATCTCCCTGAATATTGAAACTGTGTCCCTATCATGTTGAATGTAATTGTAAATATGTTGCTGTTGTTGGACAACTATGGTGTTCCATATGTGCCACTCCTTTGGAAAAAAAACCAATTCCGTCGCCTTTTCGTTTTTTCCGTCACGTTTTCATTTTTTCCGTCGCCTTTTCATTTTTTCCGTCGCGTTTTCATTTTTTTCCGTCGCGTTTTCATTTTTTTTTTCGTCGCCTTTTCGTTTTTTTCGTCGCCTTTTCGTTTTTTTCCGTCACGTTTTCATTTTTTCCGTCGCCTTTTCATTTTTTCCGTCGCGTTTTCATTTTTTTCCGTCGCGTTTTCATTTTTTTTTTTCGTCGCCTTTTCGTTTTTTCCGTCGCTTTTTCATTTTTTTCCGTCGCCTTTTCATTTTTTCCGTCGCCTTTTCATTGTTTCCGTCGCCTTTTCATTTTTCAGGCGCATTTTTTTTCTGAATCGGCCACGAAACCGTCGCATGATGTCCATGTGATGATTTTTTGGCTCCGCTATTGCAGTTGGCGTGTGAAAAATTCTATCAGCGCGCACTGATCTCAGTATAATAGAGATCAGTGTCAGCGCGTCAGTCGAAAAGGTAGGCTTGATAAAGATCTCTTTGGAATTGTCTGCTTAAAACGCTTCCATGCATTGTTGTAGACCTTACTTGTTAAAAGAATAATAAATGCGTCTGAAAAATGTAAAGGCGACGGGAAAAAAATGAAAAGGCGACGGAAAAAAAATGAAAAGGCGACGGAAAAAAATGAAAAGGCGACGGGAAAAAATGAAAAAGCGACGGAAAAAAATGAAAACGCGACGGAAAAAATGAAAACGCGACGGAAAAAAACGAAAAGGCGACGGAATTGGTTTTTTTCCAAAGGAGTGGCACATATGGAACACCATAGACAACATCTCCCTGAGTGCAAGATGCAAATGTTGGCAGCTCTGCACTGGATGTATCAAGTTTCAAGGTCTTGTTCAATTCGTTATTCACATTTCCGTGAAGACAACGACAAGTTGTTGATGTTGCCCGTTCATGTTTGGCTGATTTTAATCGCGACAGTAGATGTCCTCGAATTATATTTTCTCGACTTTGACAGTACTTCTGACGGAAATATTTCTCTTAGAGTTCGCTGGCATGGACTTTATAATCAGTGTGCTTCAGATTGATCAACGTCATAATAAAATGTTGTCCCGTTGGCAACGACTCTAAGGATGGTACGCGGGACCTGCGCAAAGCGAGCATTTTCAGGGCTCATTTCACGCGAACGTGATTGTTCAGTCTTCTAAGACGATATACGACGATTGTTTAGAACACGATGACTCTGATTACGTAGGAAAACGTAGGCCATCTGGGTTCTAATAAATTTTTGCTCTACAGGGAAATCACGAAATTACTGTGCTTTAAAAAAAAAAGGTGATGTTTACCGAATTGAAAGTAACTTCGACCACAGGTAGACAATACCAGCTGTTTGTCTTTTTCCCAGCACCGAAACAAGTGAATGCAAAAAGAATAAACACCTAATCATAAACTTAAGGCCCCGCGCATATGGAAAAGGAGGTTGAAAACTATACATAGTAAAAGAGAACACCGCAAAAACTGGGGGTTAAAATTGAGACCTTGTGTGTTGTAACATATAGATACCCGAACAAAGAATCAAAATTAACATCATAGGTTATTTAAACAATACCAATATAATTGCTTTTTTTGCAGAAACTAGTGTTATTTTAACACCCTATGTTGTAAATTTTGATTCCTTTTTGGTATCTATACGTGAAAACACCCACGGTGTTAATTTAACACTCTAGTTTTTGCAGTGAAGATTTTTATGTCTGCTAAAGAATCAAGTTTTCTGAGAATGTAACGAAATAATAAACTGTGTTTGCTCCTCGATCTGTTCATTGATGATTCCCAAACCATTAACTAAAAGCTGCATCATTTAAAAACATGATTTGCAATAAACGAGCGATTGAATTGAAATAATTTAGAAATCCCATGATAACGGTTTGCACGTGTTCCTACACGTGTCTGTGGATGAAAACGTATCTTATAAAATAATCGACAAATAAAATGAATATGTATATAGATATATCAAAAACAACTTGCAATTTCGCCAATAATTCCCAATTATCATATACATGAGTCTAGTTTAAGGGAAACAAATGAAATGGAATGAGGACGTTCAAAATAAAAGATAAAATGCGGACCGAATAACAGATGACAACAGTTAATAAATAACGAACTTGAAATTATTTTATAAACAATTCTATTTTTGAATTCACTGGATGTTGGGGCTAAAATAAATTATTATATTATGAGGGTGGTGCCTGGAATTAGCTTCACTTTAATACTACGCCTGGGACCCGATGTCAAAAAGCTTAATAAAAAGTAGCTCAGTGCAAAACGATTGTGCTTACCAGAATCAGGTCACCATACAAAAGAGTAAAAATTAATAAAATAAAATAAAATAAAACAATCAATAATTGTAAAAAAAATTAAGTAAAATAAAACATAAAACAATAAAAGTAATAACAAGTAAAATAAATAAATAAAATAAAGTAACAAACACCAACAAACAAACAAACACCCCAACACCCCAACAAACACCCCAACACCCAACACCCCAACAAACAAACAAACAAACATATCACAAACGTTGTCTTTAACCGGGTATCCTGCTCAGTCTTGCTTAACAGGAAGTTGTTAAACCAAGCTTTCTGCTGAGGCAGTTTGTAGGAAAAAGGTATCCAGTTCGTAATTCACACGAAAGCTAACGTGGCAGACAGTCGGTTTTCATTTTTGTTTTAAGCATTAGTGGGATGTTGTAATATCATGGGTTTACAAGTTCGCGGAGGGTGGGTTCGTTGATAATTATTTTAAGCCCGTCTAGATTTTTTGTTAAATGTGTTTTTCCCACTCTTTTGCAAAATAACGTATAGAGGCGTTATCAATTCCTTCCATAACTTTCATCCGTGAAGCCAATCTTGTGGTGGCTGACGGCGGCCCTTTTCGAAACCAGGGTATGGATGCGGGCTTCTGCTTTGGGCTCCTGCGGCTTGATTGAAGCCCGCAAGGAATGTGCATGTCTTCTAAATAACTGACAGAGCCGAAAAGCCCAAGACCAAGCCCAATCGGTAATTTCGAAAATGGCCATCAGAACGTAAAAATCTATAGCGTGTAAGCGAAATATTACTGTTGAGAGCCTTGTGTACCTACGTAAAGTGATTTCACGTGTGAAGGAAAACGAAATCTTTCAAATACACGTGAGAATTACATATCCTGGTCTTTTCCTTGTGCACTTTCGACCTTAGGCACGTAGGAAGATGATTTTAAAGGGGGGGGGGGGGGGGTTATATACATGTGGGAAGGTTCTAGCCAGGAAAGACTTACAGGGTAGGGGTATTAATAAGAGACATTGCCAGCGCAAAGCCATTAAGACGTGGGGCCGGGCCCCGCACAAGGGCTCCAGAAAGCTGTTGGTTCGTAAAAAATAGAAAATTGTTGGTGCAATCTAGGTCATTTCAGAAACATGTTTGACCCCTGACATTTCATCTTAATGGCTTTGAAATGTATGCAAATAATGCAGTACAAGTTAAGTCTACTTAATATCTACTTAATATTTGCTTCCGAATTAATTAATGAACTTCAGGTACTGAAGCTCATACTCATATCGTCACGATGTGAAAATGGTTGACGGAATGATCATGTGTCGTGATTAATATCAGATCACATGGTGTTCTGTTCTACCTTTTGCCTGGAATACTTCTTGAATTGCTTGGTCTGGTTGAAACCCCCCAATCCGAAAGTTGGGCTATTTCTATCCCGACCGGGAGATGGTCTTTCCAAAAGCACTTCCCCATTCTTAGAAAGACCCAAGTGTGTTTTCATTGAAACGACCAATTTCAAACGAATGCACAAGCGAACAGCAACAAATGATAATCAAGTTTACAATTTTAGCAGGACGGCACGTAAAAGACGCATTACGGCATTACTATGAAAACAAAAATACAAGATTGGTGATATTTGAGAACATTACTTTATCTGAAAGCTCACTGATAAATAAGGTGTATATCGGCACCTTTTCTACAGAAAAAACATTTCCCTCTGAAAAACTTTAAAGTAAACAAAAATGTTATTTGGAGTCCTAAGGCGTCCACAAAATCACTGATAAAACAACAACAACAACAACAACAAACAAACAACAACAACAACAACAACAACAACAACAACAACAACAACAACAACAACAACAACAACACCACCCACCACCCACCACCCACCACCCACCACCCACCACCCACCACCCACCACCCACCACCCACCACCCACCACCCACCACCCACCACCCACCACCCACCACCCACCACCCACCACCCACCACCCACCACCCACCACCCACCACCCACCACCCACCACCCACCACCCACCACCCACCACCCACCACCCACCACCCACCACCCACCACCCACCACCCACCACCCACCACCCACCACCCACCACCCACCAACCACCAACCACCAACCACCAACCACCAACCACCAACCACCAACCACCAACCAACAACCAACAACCAACAACCAACAACCAACAACCAACAACCAACAACCAACAACCAACAACAAACAACAAACACCAAATAACAAACAACAAACAACAACAACCGAACACCCCAACAAACAAACAAGCAAGCAACAACGAGGCATTGAAACCTTGCCACCTACCACCAACATAATGATTAAACACTGGATTTATAGGGGGATTGTCCAACCACGCCCCCACTAATTAAAGTGTGATTTGTACGAGTAGAAATATATAGCTATGTGGATTTGTGTTAAACCCAACCAATCACGATGCAATAAGACTCGGTCACGTGGTCTATCGAAGCAGGTAAGCACGTGCTCCAGGGTCGCTAGCTGCTTGACTAGCAAGTAGTCCGTGTTGTTACATACGATAAGTGCACCTTAGCTTGCGTGCATCAAGTACACTTTAAAAAATCACCGGCAGTGAACTCTCACCATATCACGTCAAAGTGTTGCGTGAGAAATGTATCTGATTCCGGACATTCGTTTGTGAAAGGCCAACATTCGTGTTTGAGTACAATTACATGGACACTTATAGCCGAAGTACATGATTTGGTTTTACCAGAGGGATACAATTATTTACGGTGCACGTAATTGACGTCCACGTTGATTTCAAAAACCTCAAAAATCACCGTCTTTTGCGCTGTCTTGGGTCATCGGCTGAGCATCTCCTGATCTTGTTGAAGCACTAAGGTAAGGGGCGTCATCTCAAGACTATGTAACTAAAATATACAAAAATTCGGTTGAAAAAAAAAAAAAACGCCCTTCACATTTCTGTTTTGTAGAAAGGAGGTTCTGTGCCATCTCGAGAGACACAGTTAGCTAATGTGATTAGGCAACAACCGTTGTAGTTTAGAAAATTAGAATTGCCAATCGGATGCAAAGTTGTCACGGCATAATTTTTTCCTGAAATTGCTGCCGGAGATAACTGTTCCGCGCGTAAATAAAATGATGTAACATCTCTTTTGAAATCTACCACAAATCGTGTGTTTAACAAACCAAAAAGCAACAAAAAATTTGATATTTTGAGATCCCCAAAATGCCAGCAGATCATTTGCCAAAACGTTTCTCATTTGAACTGCCACTCTGCCTCATTTATAGTGGGAAGAAATAGTACAATAACAAACAACGACATAAATAAATACATAAATATTAAACATTGTTTAAATTAATTTCAAAGATATTATAGATATCAAATTATTTGAAAGTTACGTAGGACACACTTAACTGCATGAAGACCGACTATAGTGAGGAGAAATAATATAATAATAATAATAATAAACAACATATTATATAAATGCCTAAATATTTATTACAGTACAAATAATAGCAAACAATATAAAATTGCAACACTTAACAAAGTACTAAAAATCTATGCAACTCATCTCCATTGAACATGTACATTGCCCTGTACATTATGCTTGTTTCGCAGGCCCTGGAAATGTTTACGTAAATACAATTATTTCCTAACCAATTTCTTCTCAGAAATACGTGCCAATCTTTTATCATTGAACTGTTAGCATTCATCTTGAAGGTGTTTGTAGTAAATAGGTACTGAAGGTTGCTGAAGTTCTAAATGTAACCCTGAATCTAAATGTAGTCCCAACTGTGTAGCCCAGACCTTCCTGTGCCGTGTATTTGTATATATAGGCCTCGCTTACATTTAGGAACAAGGTTAGAGTTACATTAGGCTCTTGCTACATCTAGATAATTGATGTGGGCTATATTTAGGGTTGGGCTACTTTAAAGAAACACGTTGCCTTCGTATTTGGGCGCTTTTTTTTTGGCGGTGAAAACGTTTTTTATGAAATGAGTATAGTTGGAAAGATGTTTTAAAAGTAGAACATAATGATTCACACAAATGTCGCTCGAAATTGTGTGGTTTTCTTTTACTTTGTGAACTAACACGGTCCGCCATTTTGTGGAGTCAAAAATTGGGTTCTGCAAAATGACCATGTAAGTTTAAGAAGTAAGATGAAAATCACGCAATTTCGAGGTATATTTGTGTGGATCTTTCAACTTTTAAAACATTTTTCCAACCCTATTCATTTCATAACAAACGCGTTTTATGGCCCAAAAGCGCCCAATCCAGGGCAACGTGTCCTGTCAGGAACCAAAGGAACACTTGAGATGATTATATTAAAGGGAAGAATTAAAATCTTTCAAAGTGTTGTTTCGCTCCTTATCTTTTTTAAGAGTTGTTCATGCAAAATGACACCTACATTGTTTTGTAACTAGTGACCAGTGATAAAAAACAACACCATAAGTTCTGCCTCTTGTAATAGAGTGGAACACGGTCCGCCGTTTCATGGAGTAAGAATTTTGATTTTACAAAACAGCGACCGTGTTTTTTTCCCATGAAATTACACAAAAACAACCCAATTTCAATGGATGTTTATGTAAATCATCAAACTCTACTTATAAAACATCTTTCCACCCGATTCTTTTAGAAATTCTTTTCATTGCCCAAAGCGGCCAATCTATAAAGGCAACGTGCCCCATAAACCTGATTTTTTTCCTAGTTCTTTAAAAATCTTGTTCCTAAAAAATAAAAAAAAAATTGACGAACTCACAAGAGAAAGTTCAATTAGTGACGCAAAGGACATCGTGACCGCACCCACGATCCTCCTTGCTATACAAGCCAATCGTTCCAAAAGCCACAATGCTCCCCCTCAAAAACAATCAAAATAAGTACCTTATAAACGTGCACGAATCCCTGACCAAAAAAAAAAAAACCTTTTTGGGAAAATTTTTCATGAAAACATGACCATCGTAAAAACCGGTATTCACGGGTTGTGTTGATCATAGGTACATTAATTGAAAAATTTAAGATGGAAATAATTTTACTCTTTCCAAAAACCATGTGATGGTTTATTTCATTAACCTAATTTCAACATAATTTAGGGGCCTTATACAAACGTTTCCGGACTCTTTCCTTTATAATGATTAAACCGCTAGTTTTTTCTTTGGGTGCAACCTTTAATCCTAATTACAGCTCGCATAAGAAATCTTCTGGATATATCGTAGAGTCTCTACTTGCGTGAATAAACATGACAGGGAATCATCGGGAGTGAGGCAGACCGTATATGCTTTTAGCGTAAATTATCCGCTGTCAATTAGTAAATCGAGAACAGACGAGCGTGTAATTGTGATTGATTGCAAACGTGGCGCTCAAATCATGTCCCGTCATTTTGGGTAGTCACCGTAGTGTGTTGTTCGGTCCCCATGTTGTGCAGTGATAAGAAAAAGGGTGGAAACAAAACTTCTTCAGTCTCGCTTTGGGATGTGTGCATCGGTGTAACCATTACTGTTGCTTGCTCAATTGTCATTCAACCTTTTCACTTCAAATATTGTTAGAGTGAAAAACAAGGGTCTATTCGTGTGTTTTGGTAAGTCGACGACGTCCTCGGTATTGTGTACAAAACCATTAAGGTTGGCGAGGGGAAAGAAATCCGAAACAACTGATGAGGGGGAAAAAAACAAGAAAAGATCCTGGATTGACGATGTGGACTGACGCATAGACCATTGCGCAGCGACCTTATAAAGGAATGCATCAAGGCTTGCAACTTACACAACTTTGATTTGCGATTTTGTTTTCTTCACTCTTTGAAGCGATGTTATACCTGACGATACAAGCAAGACCTACTACACGGTCTGTACAGTACATTGTTTCGCAGTTACACCAGTGACGTTACTCTCTGTTGTCTACAGAAAGATATCATAATAATAATTCTTAGCTTGAACTTTCTATTTCGCTGAGAAGACGAGAAAAGGTGAAGTTAATTTGTCAGTCTGCATTAGGCCTTGACGAGTGACATCATTCGAGCAGCCACAATAAAATATTAACACGTGCAATTTTGCCAAAAGGCTGACAATTACTCCTAAAATTCATTGCAGACCTTTATGGGAGATAATCTATTTTTTTTAAATGGCAAAGTCTGCAGTTTTTTCCCCAACAGATGGGCAGAATTGTAAATAACACTCTCAATGAATGTTAAAAACATCGGCGGATGGCACTCCACCGAAACACACTATTGACGTGATGGCTTTGGGCTTATCACGAATCACGAAGAGCAGGGGAAAGCAAATTGGTCGTTGTCGAGGGTTTTATGATGCGGAATGTACGACTGCTGCATACGATTACATCACTTTTACATTTATTTTGTTAATGCTGTATTTGTTTATTTTTAATAGGACAACGCTCTTTGCAGCCCTCTAAATTTCGAAACAAAACTAAACTTTTAGGAAATTGGGTTTTCATGTCACAACATTTCAATTTGTCTGTGTTTTGTGCACGTTCACAAACGGGCTTAATTCAGTTGCGGCAATCGAAATAAACAATGGCCAATATGGGGTTCTCCAGACGAAAATGTATCTCCAGAGAAGTGGTACTAACATGAGCTTTATAACCATTTACTTTACAAATCAAAACTTATCATTTTATCCCCACTAACAATCCAATAATTTGTCTTTGTGCACTAAAAACAAAACCAAGCACTTTCAAAACAAAGTAGAAAACTTGAAATTAGGGGGGGTGGGGTGATTAGTTTCATTCCGAATGCAAACGGCTAACCATTCTCCAGAAATGTATGAATCCCAACTTAAAACGGATCCTGAAAATGTGCAATTTTACACGGTGTAATATAGGACAAGCTTCTTGAGCTAGTGTGGTTACTTAGGTATATGCTTTTCGATGCAGTAGCTCGAGAGTTCAACTTCTAACCCGAGGAATCAATTGTTGAAATAGATTCTCGTTTCGTGACGCAGTAATCGAGAAAACACCGTTGGATACTTTAAAAAAATTATTTTGTATATACACTGGTAAACAGAACAAATTATGGGTATCTGTGACTGTTAATCAACCACTCCAAAATATAGAAGGTCATTTTTTCAAATGTTGACGACCTTGCTGAAAAGATTTTCCAGCATTTTTCTTGTCTGCAGAGCTTTATTTACGTCATTTTTGAATAAAGAACGACTATTATTTTGCCACGGAGCCAAAGTGCAATAACACGAGTTTATGATCGTGATAGGATTAGATGCCGTGTGAACCAAGTTTGAGTACCACGTTACTATGACAACGCCTATATGTCAACAGAGCTCTTTATTTTCGTGTGTCCTGTAGCAAGGGCTAGGGAATATTTGTTGTTGTGGGATATTTTGATTTGCCTCCTCGGTATAGCGACTTCATCTCTCCAAAGGCGTCGCTAAATATATCAGCATAACACACTAATTCAAGTATAGATAGTACCAAAATATTTGGCAATTTGTTTATTATTATCATACTAGTGAAACGTTATTAATATGGGGCATAATGCAGCTTACCAGTCACAGAAACAACACAGCTTGTTGAAGAAGACAAAAACATAATTTACACACACAATATTTATACATTATAAATAATACACATACACACATATTTTTTTCGATTCCCTAAATCGAGGATTTATCTTCGTTCTCTTTCATTGTTCTGACATCCTCATTGTTGTTTTACACAAAAGCAAAACGAGGCCGTCCTTGCTCCCTCGAAACACCCGATTTTTTTTTTTTTTTTTTTTTTTTTTTTTTTTGGGGGGGGGGGGGTACGTTAAAGTTCTCGAACGAGTAGACGACCCAAACACCTAAACACCCTTCCTCAGGAAAATAAAAGAAAAATAAGAATCGAGTCCCAGGTTCCCTTTTTATCCGAAAGATAATTCAGAGGTATTTTGTTTATTTATATGTGAAAATATTATAATTGATTACGGCAGAAAAACTTAGGTAGGTTTTGATTTTTAGATTGGTGGAATTTACACTGCACTCAAAAAACTCTCGGGTCATCAGAATTGACCCGGATTCTGGGCCCCACGGAGTCTGACTCATTTCTGGGTCAGTCTGAATCGGAATATGTGTCAAAATGATCCAAAACGTTGTCAAACTGACGCATATAATCTGGGTCAAAATCTCTTTTTTCTCCTTTTTTGGTTTACCAGTTTCCGATTCAGCCTGAGCCAGAAATTGGTCAGCACCCACGGGACCCAGAATCTGGGTCAATTCTGACCCCTTTTTATTTTTTTTTATTATTTTTTTTTTAGAGTGGAGGAATACTGATCAAGTACTGCATCATATACAAACACAAAAGGAGATTTCATGCTGCATCCCCAAAACAGTTGCTCGAGACTTATAGTTTCATGACCATTGCTAGCCTGGCCCTTTCAATGGCTCTTATGCTGCTTAAATTGAATAAATATAAACCAGCGCGAAATGCCAGAGGGAATGTAGTAATATTTTGTGTTGTCTGCAGTGGAGGCACGGAATGACCCTTAGAGATTTGTCAACTGTTCGTTGTTTTTCATGTTGCCTTGTAATTACATGGATGATGCACAATGTGTCGCTTATAATGTAGCTGGTGGCGGGGGCTTCGTCGGCAATAATTTCTCGCAACCATGAGCCGTTCATTCGTATGCAAATCGTCGTCATTGGACACTGATCGACGTCGTTGTTTACGTGAATAAAACATTTTGACCAGTACTGATAAGTTCGTAACGGTGTCACACCTCTTGAACAGTCTAATTTAATGGCAGGTTGCCTTTTCAGCCCTGAAGCTTTTTTATTATCACAGGTGCATTGGCAAATGAATAATGGCTGCATTTTGATACCATGGCCATCGAGACTGAAGCTCCCGGTGGACTTAACAGCAACGCCGGCAATAATTACTTCATATATGCAACCAATTTTGTCTGTTTGAATGATAACGGCAACTTATATTTCCGGGTCCCAGCGGCTGAGCCATCTCTAGGTCAGCCTGGCCCGGAAACTGTTGAAAGAGTGGATTGGTTCCAACCAGGTCCCTGGTCAGCCTGACTCCGGGTCAATTCAGACTTGGGACATTTTAGAGAATTGGATATGGAATATTGATCAAACACAATTTTTAGAAAAAGAAGAAGAAATATGATATGTACGTATGTACACGCACAATGTTTATAACATAAACAACACCCATTGACTTACTTTGAATGTGTGTTCTCGCAGATTTTTGCCAAGCTTACGCGATACAAATGATCCTAGGCTATAATGATACCTTATGGATATGTATGTATTATGGTTTTTTGTGTATCATTGACTGCTTTGCCGAGAAGAGTATATAATTATGGAGTCTGCAGTCTTGCAGACGATGTCAGGTTAAGAAAAGTATACATATTGACGGCCAGTACACTTTGGACTTGGGGACATTTATTATTTACCGATTGTTGTCCAAAAAAAAATTGCGGCGTGTTTCTACCGTGGACGAGTCTTGAACCCTTGTGAAATTGTGCGTAATGTTAAAATATGATTCGGGTGCAGGTGTCTCTTAATTTCGTGACTTGTAGAAGATGCCGATTCAATTTAAGAAGGATTTATCTCAGAACCCTTAAGGAACAGGTGGATTCCGTTTGTAACTTTCGCTTCTCGAGTTGAGTCTCCAAAGAGTTAGGTTCTAATATAAATTTAATTTGTAAATCCTTTTGTTTTGATGTTCTTTGACCCGGGTTTTTATATTAGTAGCTTAGTCACTGAAGTGCTTTTGAAAATACCTTTCTAAGACCTTGTACTCGCTTAGTTATTCATTGAAAATGGGTATCAAGGTGTGACAGTACACAAGTGAACTTTGCAAAGTACTGCTTGACATTTACCGTGGTCAAAACGACTCAGTTGTCTCGCATACCACCGAAAATGTTAATTGAAATGCACACACCTAAAAATATCATTCCAAAAAGCTGCATATAATGTTCTCCCATGTATTTTTCCAACAACTTTCTAAAACGTAATGCTAAGCTTGGTTCGGAGCATGGCTTATCTGGAAAGTGGCAATTTGTTTTTAAATTCGATAGTACAAATTGGCCTTTTAAATATTGTCAATATAAGTAGGGATAGTTAGAAATCGTAAAAAGAAGAAGAACTGCTTTTGAAAATACACATAACTGTTAAACAACAAAAAATATATATATAACTGTTCTCTAAAATTAACTGCTCTACCGAAAGTTACACCCCCTCCAAAAAAAAAAATAAATAAATAAATAATAAATAAATAGATAATAGACTGTGCGTCCTATGTCGACCTATAGGAAATGATGTCATGTCATGTACTCACCCAAACAAGGCAAGGGTTGTCTTGAGGCTCACTGGTAACCGACCACATGAGCTGCTCTTGAAAATATAAATGATTGCCCCAGAAAAAAATATGCTTCTTTTGAAAATAAAAATAACTGCTTTTAAAACTTAAAAAGCAATTGCTCTAACGGGCTTACGTAAATGTTGTGTCTTTAACGTTTTTATTTATTATTTTTAGTTTTGTAATGTTTTATTTGCTAATGTTTTTTTCCTGAGAGAGGGTTTTGCTCAATTAAATATGTTTTTTGTTTTTAACTTGACTTACATTTTGAGCAACCACCCGGCTAATGTATAGTCACAACATGTATTATTTTTAATTTTGTAATGTTTTATTATTTGCTACTATTTTTGGACCTTCTTTTTATAACTTGACCTACCCGGCTAATGTAGTCACGACAATGGCTTAAATATAGGACAACATAGCATAAACGGGTTTTGTTATCATGGGTTCTACTGGTCCGTACTTGCTGATTACTTTTATTTGTCATTGCTACTGAATAAGCTATTTATGGGTCTTTTGTGGATACCTCATCGGGAAGTATTAAGACAACTCGCCTATCAGCTCGGCACCGTATGGAACCTATAGCGTAATGAACAGAAACAAGAATAGCCTGAAGTGTGTCTGTGATGAACAGTATTAAGGGCCTTCATCATGTAATTGATTGATAAGTGCGGGAGAAAGAAGAAGAAAACAAATAAATACATTAATTAACAAGAAATTAATAATAATATTAATATATAGTGCGAAATAAATAAATTGATAACTAGACATAACTGCATTCGTGCACGAATGCTAAGCTGTTTCGCCAATAATATTTTCAAATTACTAATCTGAATATGAAAGTCTGATGTTGTGTGCATAGTCAAGTTAATGATACAAGAATGAGTGCCTTGTGAGATTGTGTTAAATTTGTACGATAGATCTGGTAAAACTGTACCCTTAAGGTATTAACTTGACAAGTGATAACGTCACGATGACATCAGTTTGTTTTCGAGGCATTTATAACATATCATTCAAGCCTGACAAATGAAGACGTCACTTCGTTTTCAAAGCTTGTACAACCTATCAAGCCTGTTTAAATTCGAATACTGATTATAGCATGTTCCGCTAGCATTTCATGACTTAAAGGGGCAAAACATGAAAAAGAAATCATAAAAGATCATGTGATGACGTCATTATAACGTCGTTTCAAAATTTACAAGAACTTGCCAATATCTAACAACCTACTAAGTTTCAACATGATTGCATTAATACTTCGGGAGATATACGACTTCAAAAAGTGCACCTTTAATGTCACGTCACGTGACCCCCGATGACGTCATTGATCTGAAACTTCACACATATGATGCCTGCCTGACGGTCAACATGTGTGTGTAAATTTTGAAGTGATTACAAAAAGATACCTGTAAAAAAATTATTTCGAAAGGTGGTAGCGTTTTTGAGATATCGCCGAAAACCTGGATCGGTTATGTCCACGCAGGAAGAACAATCCGTAACTGGAATACACAATCTGAGAAACGTTTCATGCATGAAACGTTTCTCAGATTGAAATGTTGTGAATCCCTTTCTCTAAGACCACATTCCTTAGAAGGAAGTCGTTTCTTAAAAATATTATGAATTATCAACAGCTGCAGTGCTTCTCACCAAGTACGTTTTAATGGTCCTTATTTGGAGTAACTCAGTAATTACCAAAGGCATACTCTCCCTTTAAGCATATGTTATTTATCCTTACCATTTACTGTATAATAACTTTAAACCGCGATACACACGTCGAAAGTGTTTTGTCTGAGGTAGCTGAAGCAATCGTCAGCAAGGTCAACAACACGAACCGTTCTCAACGATGCTTGCTATCTAGGTCAAGCGTTACCAAAAAATACCCAACTGCGTAGAAGGTTGTAAGAGTGTGTGGAAGAAATAACAAGAGCTGTGCAGAAGAATTCAATTTTGTGACAATTTTGTATTTTTTTGCAATGGTAGTTGAAACTTTTGTCACTTGACTAAATTAATTGGCTGTAATGTATAAACGAGACAGAAGTCATTCAAAAGGTTTTTTGAAATTTCACTCTGGTTTGGGTGCACACAATGACGTCATCGATCATCCTAGCCATATTGAACCTGCCCCACAACACACTCAAGTCTGTCCGCTCAAGCAACTTCAACAAGGACCCCATTTTTCGATCGTAACAATGGCCACGATTCGAACAGATACCTCTGCAGAACTAAGATCCAATTTGTAATAGCATCTTTGAAACAATGGTCTTGATTATTTGACCATCATGATCTTTGACCATGATTCTCCCAACAGTTCAGTGTGTTGGGATAATCATTTTTCAAGGTCAAGATTCCTGAATACGAGCGTAGTACCCTGTTCGAAACGTCGAGACCATACAAACGGCTCATTCGGAGCCAATGCTCCTTCCAAGTTACACATGGTTGTGCCCGCAAGTCGTATTATTACCATTTATTCTTTACGACATCTTTGCATTTAATAGAATACGACAGTCGAACATTGTCGCTATTATTAACCGAGGTATATAGCAACATAAATTAGAACCATGTTTGAAGAACATGCGCATTTTTATATGTCGCCTTACCAGCAAAGGCAGTTCATGTACGTATTTTATTTATGAGTTATCATGTACGTATATGATATTTATTGTTAACGTACACAATAAGAGCATGTTTCGTTTTTTTTTTTCATCTAGCGGAACTACGCTTCCCTATTATTTAAAGCCAAGTCACGTACTTTTGTTGGTTATGGTCGGTTTTTATTGTTATTCCTCTTTTTCCTTGTCTGTTTGTTTGTTTGTTTGCTTGCTTTGGTTTTTTGTTTCATTTTCTTTTTAACGTGTACACCAAACTTCAGCTGTTTGTCTGTTTGTTTGTTGGGGTGTTTGTTTGTTTGTTGGGGTGTTTGTTTGTTTGTTGGTTGGTTGGTTGTTGGTTGGTTGGTTGGTTGGTTGGTTGGTTGGTTGGTTGGTTGGTTGGTTGGTTGGTTGGTTGGTTGGTTGGTTGGTTGGTTGGTTGGTTGGTTGTTTGTTTGTTTGCTTATTTGTTGTGTATCTGTTTGTTTGTTTGTTGGTTTTTATTGGGTTTTTTTTCTCTCTTTTTTTTAAACATGTACACCGAACTTCAGCTGATGTTGTTTTATTTCTGATACAGGACTTCACTCCTGGTGGAGACATGAAACCTTCCCCAGGTATGATCAGCAAATAGCAGGAAGTAGGCCTACCTGTCTCAATTAAGAGGACCTTACATCAAACAATAATGCTCTTCTCAGATATATACCTAACAGTCCCATGTGTGACACACACAATCAAAAAACCTCATTTGGAAAGGTCCTGAATTTTAATTTTAATTTTCAGCCGGCAGAAGCCGCTCGCTGAGCCCAGGCCAAGCAAACACTCCCGCTATAACACAAATCCCATATGAGATTTCCACTCTCAGCTTTATGCCTGCATGTGCTTTGGCCTGTGTTAATATCACTGGGGAGAAATGATTGAGTACGCAGGTTTATACCGTTCAAAAGGACCCAATGTACCAATTAATTTTTCTTCATAAAGAAAACAAAATGTCAATCGTCTACTGCCAAACCATTAATGATTTTGTAAAAATGTATTAACGTTGTGCTTTCTTTCTGAGCATTTTCTCCAATATTTGAGAAGTTCCAATTCTTACCTTGACCTATCTATTAGACAATACTTTTATTATACCGGCCTAATGTAAAATACTGCATAAACGTCATGGTCGTTACAAACAAGCACACAAGTGTGTAAAGACCAGCAATCAGCGACCTTTACTCAACCGGGACCCTATTGTCCTCTTTTGTTTTAGGTCCCCAGCTCAAATGTGTATATACCTACCCACCCGCACATAAAGAACGAAACAAACATCCCTAACACCCCAGCAAACAAACACCCAACAAAAAACAAACACCCCGACACCCACAACACACAACAAGCAAACTAACACCCCCCAAAAAACCAAACAAACAAACAAACAAACACCCCAACACCCCAACAAACAAACACCCAACAAACAAACGAACAAACACCCCCAACAAACAAACAAACATACAGCCCAAAAATACACGCTGACACCCCAACACCCCCACCCCTTACAAACAAACAAGCAAACAAACAGCCCAATTAAAACGTGCACAGCAAAAAATAACTAAATACAGAATATTGTAGTTATACCATCTATCAATCTATCTATGCCATCGTCACCATCGGCTGATATGCAGGCTACCACAAGTTTTTCCTTTTGTGATCTATGTCCAGGGTTAACATCCCTTCAGTGTCTCCAAATAGGTGTTGGGGTAGCCACCAAAGTTGTTGGTTGGCGGCGTCTTGTTTTTTGCAATAGGATGGAGTGTGTGATATGTTTTTGTAGGTTCTTCTTCAATGAACTGTAGTTGTTGAAGAAGATAAATAAGTGACTTTGAGCCTGTTTTTCATACCAAGGTCCACGCGCTTGATGCCCAACATGGTGCGGTAGCTTGATGTAGCAAAAGTTTTGTTCACTCTTTGAGCTGGCCCCAATGTCATAGAGCTGCTTAATCACAGAGAGCACAAAACGGATTGCTTACCGAAAAAGATTATCAGCCAAACCACATTGTCAGATGTAGTGACTGGTGCCCTGCATATTCTTGCTTATCAACAAATTGTTCAGCACTGCTTATGAGCAGCTCTATGAAAATGACCCCATTCTTGGTTTGTCAATGAACTTTCGAACAACCACAAGATGGCGCAATAACATTCGTATTTGATTCTACAATAAATGTTATAAAACATTAATATGTTCTTGAAATTTTAAGAAATTATTGTTCTTTTTTTCATACATCAAATAATATTGAGGGATCACTATTGTGTTATGTATTTATTTCAAGATGTCATATTTCTGAGCAATTTTAGCCTTTTCTCAAATGGCATACTCGTTTGGTCAGATTAAAGCTGTACTTTTAGCAGCAATAGGAAGAGATTGTGTTGCATTTTTTTGAAAAACAACATAATAATTAGATTGAAGAAAGGACGAGTCATCGTTATTTTCTTGTGTGGTTCATGGACCGATAGAACATTGACTGAAAGAGGGAGGGAGACAGTGGGGGGGGGGGGGGGGTCCATTAGCTATCAACCAGCTGGACATTGCAAACGCCTGGGGTAGAACTCGTAAGAGAAGGTTCGTTCCTGGATGCTAACGACCTGTCATTTGTCTTCACAACTACTGCTCCATCTTCATTGATTTGACAGCTCTCTCCCCCCACATGCTAAAAAACTTCCGGGTCAGGCTACGGTTACGACTGTTGTTAAGGGTGTTGCTAAGGACGTCCTATACTAATACTGCGTGGTGATGCAGCGATCCAGTCGTAGCCGTAGCCACCAACTCGGACGCGGCCTTAACTTGACTTGAGGTTTTGCCGTCTTGGACAATGGATTAAAACCTGTTTTTTTTTTTTAAACCGCTATTTCTTTTTAAAAATGACAGGAAGCAATGGGTAAATAATGAATCCCATAATACAAACATTGCTCTGTATACAAGTCAATGAAAAACCAATGAAAATCATAATTAAAATGCCCTTTTAGAAAGTGCTATACAAGAACTGAGTATATCTTTTATTAATGTTATCAATACAACCTTTATCTGAAATTAATTACTGGTGCCATCCATCCAAAGTTGTTGAATAAAAGTGCTGTCACCTGCGTAAACAGTGTATGTTGTACCATTAGAAAGTATGCATTGACGTCATCACGCCGCCATCTTATTAGAGATAAAACGATGATGAAACAACGCACTTCAACGTGCGCGCGGCGCAAAGGATGGGCCAGTGAGCAACCGTCTTTTGACATCAAGCCGAGGAAGCCCCATACTCCAACGACGACATGTTAATCAAGGTTTATTTGTCGAAGAGTCTAAACGTCCGGTGATTTGGTCAATTGTGGTTGGAAAAGATAACTATACTTTGAGAAATCCTGACTTTCCTTTCGCTCTGATTGGCAGAAATAATGTACCTGCCTACTTTGAGAGGAACATTCTAAAAGCTTCCGGTCAGAATTGACCTGCATCGGGTTCCTGTGGGGTCTGACCCATGGGTCACTCCGTGAGCCTGAATCCGTGTCAAAATTAACCTGTGTCCAGGGTCAAAATGACGCAGAATCCGAGTTAAAATCTCACTTTTTGACCAATTTTTGGGTCAGCCTTACTGGAAAATGGTTTTGGCTCCCTTGGGACCCCGTATTCAGATCAATTCAGACCCGGAAGTTTTTTAAAAGTGTAGAACCCAATGGTATCCTTTTGGGAAAGATCTGGAAAACTTAACTATACTTTTCGTTAATACACTCTTTAGCACATTCTTGTCAATTTGACCGTACATTGACATAGGTTCCCAACAATAGTGGCATTTTACATTCCATTATTCTGTTCTCACTAATTTCCTCATAGTTTTTTATATATATATATAACAAGCGGATGGAAATATCTCTGTCAATTGGCGCCTTGCGCTGCACTGCAACTCAAAAGACCCTGAATTTAACAGTTGCTGAAAATTTAAAGTGGTTTGCTCAGTATATCGTGAAATATGTGACTAAACTCGATACGAAAACCATTACGAGTCGGCCATATACATTCTGCATAATGCAATTTCTTTGCAATGGCAAACTTCACATCAAGTTATAATTACGTTATGGTAGGCCTACTATTGACCACATTTACGTGACGTCATCACCACAATGAATCTTGGTTGTGCCATATTTAACGACTTTTTGTGTGTAGGTTCAACTTATTTCTTTCGGATAAGACGAGCATAGAACACTGTACCACACTCTAAACAGTTCCCGATCAGAATTGTCCGGGTATTGACTCAGAAGGGTCAAAATTACGCAGAATCCGAGTTCAAATCTCATTTTTAAAACCACTTTCTGGGTCAGCCTAACCCGGAAACGGGTCAGGCCCTCTGGGACTCAGAATCCGGGTCAATTCTGACTACCAACACTCCTCACAACAGAGATTTACACAACAATTCTGACTGCCAACACTCCTCACAACAGAGATTTACACAACAATTCTGACTGCCAACACTCCTCACAACAGAGATTTACACAACAATTCTGACTGCCAACACTCCTCACAACAGAGATTTACACATCAATTCTGACTGCCAACACTCCTCACAACAGAGATTTACACAACAATTCTGACTGCCAACACTCCTCACAACAGAGATTTACACAACAATTCTGACTGCCAACACTCCTCACAACAGAGATTTACACATCAATTCTGACTGCCAACACTCCTCACAACAGAGATTTACACATCTCAAGTTTACTGTAATTGTTACCTGTTATCCACACAATACACCGCCTAAAAAGCAATGTAAAGCATATTTCCTTTTAGGAGCAAATCATTTGCATATTATTCCACTGAAGACTGATTTTACTGTTAGTGTGTGTACCCTTATTGGCTAAACGTTGGAAACCTATGTTTCACTTTTCTGAAGACGTAATCAAATGTTGCCACGATGGTTTGTTGTCATGTTGCGGTCTTAATAAGGGTGTTGGGGTGTTTGTTTGTTGTTGTTGTTGGGGGGGGGTGTTTGTTTGCTTATGTATGAATGTATATTTTGAAAGTACTGTACAGTGATCATTATTATGTAAGACAGTTTTGTGGCAACACTTCTTCTAGTTGTCCTGCGGTAGTGAAAGGTTGTTCAAAGGCCAAAATAATACAACGCCAACAACGCCAACGCACACAAATGTGTAAACACCTGCAATTGTCCTAGTGTCACTCTGTTTGTTTGGTAGCAGCTCCCATTGGTTTTGTACACAATTTCCAACTGGGGACCTTTGCCCAACCGGGGACCCTATTGTCCTCTTTAAATTTGTCCCCGGTTTGAATGTGTATCCAATCTTACCCAGTCCATCCTACCCTAAAGATGTTACTGACCACTGCAACCGAACTCGTTATAAAGATCTTAATTTTATTACTAAGACCGTTTTCTTTCAAGTGAGGATTTGGTGAGAAAACTTCTTCGCATAATTGGGTTTGGCAGAGGGACATATCTGGGTGTATTCCAGTGTCTTTTGTTGCGTACAGACACTTTCTAGGGCAAGTGTGCATGACGTGTTTGTTAAGAATTTGTAAAAACAGCGTTTTGGAAAACAATCGTTCGTATAAACCAGTGCGGGTACGATATGCCTAACAGTAACCCGGAAGGAGGCTGAGTTGATTTTCATCTGCATGGTATAACGGTATACGTAGAGCCACTTCCAACAATAAATGGAACTAATTAAATTGTGCAGCGCATAATAAAATTCGACACTTTCGCCGATGCGCCGTTGCTGGCAATTATTGTTTATGTAATTTACGCGCACCATATGGAGGTCGAAAAGTGGACATTTTCTTTCAAGCTTTTTAAATTGTGAAAGAAAGCAAGGTTGAATGTCTTTTCTGGTGCGTTTTTCAATTTGTCTGCCTTTCTTCCTCCTAAAAAGTAAATTGAATATTTTCGTAGCATCCATTTTTCGACTGGTTTACTTGTCAGTTTCAAGAAAAGCAGATATTAGTTACGGTCAAAAGAAAATGGACCCCTTTTCTCTCTCTTTCTTTCAAGCAGATTGAACGTTTTAGATTGATCTGTTTCTACTTTCTAACTTACAAATCGTTCGATCCGTTTTTCGGAAAGCACCAGTAACTGATATGTACAACAGTAGAAAAAAGATGCTACGAAAATGTTCAATCTACGTTTAGGAGGAAGAAAGGTTGAGAAATGCACAACAAAACAACGTTTAACCTGCTCTTTCATAATAAAATGGCTGAAAATCAGATGTCAACATAACAATTATGTGGACACCCTGTAAAGTGAGCAAGTCTCCCTGAAATGGCATCAAGTTTCTGTCAGTTTCAGGAATAACCAACTTGCTATACATCACACAGAACTTGCTATACACCAACACACCACACAGAAAAAAGACACTCCTAGACCTTTACAAAAATTAATTATATATAGCCATGAATCCTGTTTGAAACGAAATCCAATAAAATTGGCAATTTGGTGCTGGCCATCTTCATTGTTATTAAATGTGAATAGAAGTGGGTTGTCTGTAGATTGTTGGTGTATGGGTCCTCAATGAGTATAACATCCTCACTCTGAATGATTTTATTGTTGTAGTTTTCTGTTAAGAATAAAATGAATGAAAAACTAAGGTTGGGCAGATGTCGTAAATTACCTGTGTGCTCATTCAAGCTGTCTCGTAAAATATTCGTGCGCATGCGGTTGTCCCAGTGTATTTTTTGGTGACGTTTTCCACCAAAGCTGGCAAACGTTTGTGTGTACTTCACCGTAAACTCTTTTGTTGAAAAATTCCAATGCATTTATGTTCTGTTTTATTATTATCAGTGGGGACGACAGCCTTTGTAAGTTACGCGGCAGTCAAGCAGTCAAGAAGAAGCCCTGTGTAGAAGTCTTGTAATTGTTGAGCGCTATCTAGTCTGTGCCAAGTGGGCGTGATCACTGTTGATTTACTCGGGTCACGCAGACTGGGTACTTGTGGCTCCAGCAGTGACAGACGGTATTAACCCAGTTTTCGTGTTATTCTCCGGATTCTTGCGAGCTAGTGGTCATGGTCACCAGATAGTTGCAGGGTTAGCCTACGGCTCTTTCAGCTGCACGGCAGAATTTATAGCTAAACAGGACAGGCGTGAGGTTATTGTCACAGATACGGATCACCATATACTATTACCTGACTTAAACACTACAATATTTGTATCTTTTGTGTTGAGGATTCTCGATGTATTAATTGAATTGGACCCCCTTTTTATCAAAGCACCCCTCTCATTGGTAGAAGTTACTCTTCATCAAATAAATTCTTTAACTTGACCGCGGATGTCTCCCCCAGTCCAGATAATCACCAGCTATTTCAATCAATCAATTATCAGGCATTTGTAGAGCGCCGTCGTTCTGGTTGCCTATTCCGAGGCACTTAGCGAGGTGAAGAATAACTACAGACAAAATAGTTCACACGAGTTTCATGTGGAGATAACAAATGCAATTGACTCATGTAAGCTCGTTGGAAGAGATGAAAAGCTGGCTTTGACAGATCTGTAGGGAGTTGATAGGGGAGATCATTCTGCAGCTGGTTATGCTGGTTACAATTATAGAATCGATTTCAGGTAGCCTCGTTATAATGTCAGACCCATAGTAAGATTGGATTACCGTTGGATTACCGTTGGATTACCCTGATCCACCAGCGGATGACGTGTCTATTTCCTCCACCGCGCTTTCCAAAGCTTTGAAAAAAGGGTTCTCCCTTCACTGAAGTGCTTGACATCTTCAGAGCAACTCAAGAGTCACCTGTTCCTAGCGATGATCACTGATTAATGGCTCTTTTTGGACAGTCAGCATGTGACAGTTCGTCTGCTCAGAACTATAAGGTTATTAATGGCAATTTCATATTATTCGTAATGGTCAAAAGGTCATTTAATATAAAGTGCATATTATAAATTTGAAAGAATACATCAAAATCAACAAATGAATGTTTCACTTAGAAAATGAATGTTTATTTTGCCAAACGAATACTTTGTAGACCACTCTTGATTAAAACACCCCCATTTACCAGGAGCTCCAAAATATGCAAATGCAATTTTATGAAGTCATGCAAATTGCCCTAATGACCTTATACTGTTCTGAACACTCGGGTTGTTTTTGTGACTCCTGGTAGACAGCACTCAGCGCTTCCAGTATGGCAAAGGGAGCTATGCAAATGATTGCCACTATAACGATTGTCATCAAATTATGACTCTCTCTGTTATACGTTGTACACATCTCTCAGTCAGTTATGATCAGTACAAATGTAAAAAAACAATATCGAAATAGAGATTGGACTCAACTTATATAGGCCCTCCCGGCGCCGGAACTAGGGTAACAAGCCCCTTTTTAGTGCCCTTGTTATGTCATTTACTACTTTTTTAGAAGATAATCTTATGTGACTGTTAAAACAAACACATTGTCTACGTGAAAATGGAAAAATAGTTTTAAAAAACATCGAAATTATCACACTAAAGTTCACAAAATGTATCTTCTTACTCAGGTAATTTTTAATCTCAAAAGTTCATGTTTCAATAATGGGGGCCCGGTGGGGGGGGGGGGGGACCGGACATCAGCAGGGCTGCACGCCCCCCCCCCTCCTTAGTTACACCACTGGGCCCTCCTTTGTATCACAACTAGTGATCGAATCAAAAATGTAATATCTGACCCCCATTACACTGGACTCACTTGTTTTAAATCTGTCTTTGGTTACGTAATACTTGTCTTCTTTTTCTCTTCTTTTTTGTTCTTTTTTGTTCTTTCTTTTTTTTTAAACGGGGGATACCATTGGGTACCGGTAATACGTGTTGAATACATGCAGTTAGTCAGCGACATTGTTCAGTAAATACCATTGATTTATGGCAATACAAATTATATCATAATGCTGGGAAAAAGATTTAGTCATGAAATATATCAACGTAAAATAATGTTTAACAAATCAACAAAGAAAACACGATTATTATATTTTAGTATGTTATCAAAAGATATTAATTTTCAGGATTTCGAAAAGTTCAATGCTACTTTAAACTTAAAGTAGGCTGTTTGAAGAAACGAAACAGAATCGCGAACCCGTAAAACTCACTATGTTTGGCACCAACTTGGTCCCGGGAGTTCAACTTGCACAGTCTTTTGAACATCCACACATTCAAGTAACGCAAAGAGCTATCGCTCCATTTGGTTATAATTCATTAAAGTGGGTGTCCGAAGGCTCAAAGTCAGTTTTATGATGCACTCATATTTTTTTTATTGATAGAGTCCTTTATGAAACTAAAAAAAATGACAAGTCTCCAACCCCACGTTAAATGACATTGTTTTTGATACTCTTCTAGTGCGATTGTTTTGTCACCATCGAAAAAACAACTCACGTCGTCACGTTTTCAGTAATATGGATCTGTAAAAAAAAAAATTACGGGAAGTTTTTAATTCGTTCCCCAATGTTGATGATCTTCAATCAATACGGCATTGAAGTTGTCATTTTGACTGACGTAAACATTCCTCTTTGGGAATGCTCAGACCCATTTGTTGTTGCTCTGAAGGAGTTTCAAATTAAATGACACTTTACACCCGTTTCAACGTCAGGTGAGATACTTGTATTTTTCCCCACTGTCATGAGCACTGTATCTACTTAAAAATGAGTGCATCACAAAAAAGGAATTGGACCTTGGAGCTCCTTTAATTTGATGGGGAAGGGGAAATTAATAAAAGAATAAAAAATAAAACACCTGGGAGATGAAGGCATACTGGATGTGAATATAAACCCTAAATCAATTCATCTAGTTACAAGGAAATTAAATTAAAGGTAAATTCATTACTTATAGTTAGAAATGGTTGATGACCATCGAGGCCATTTAAAAAAAAAAGTTATTCAAAACAATCTCAAGAGATTGAAAGGTTTTTTGTTCCATAAAATGACTCTAAAAACCACTTTTAGTTTTTGTTTATTACTATTATTTATGCCGGAGACATCAAAAGCAGTTCCAAACTGTGGCCTTTTGTGTTTAGACATTGAGATGTCATTTAGGTATAGAAGGTCCCTTGGTTATATATTGATGGGCTATCCTCTGAAAAGCTGGGTTCAATTTAAATTGATTAATTGTAGATTTTCAGGAAGAAGAAAAAAAGATAACAACGATTACAAGTTCAACTTTGTTACAGCCACACAATCATGAATTTGAAACATAAAATCAATGGGGGGGGGGGTCTTTCGTTATGTATCATGTTGAGTTAAAGCCTTTTTTTCCTGTACACTAAATTGGGTTTCATTATTTTCTCGTACACTGTCATCTCATGTCAATATGTACATACTATTATTTCCTAATTGATTAAGAGTTTTAAAATCTCCACATTTACTCATCATTTGAGAAATTCTGAAGCATAATAATGTACTTTGTGAAGGTACAATGTGTTGTTTGTTTGAAGTGACAAAGGAGTCGCTCAACCCATCCTATGAACTAAACACAATGTACACAAAATATAAGTAAACACATAAACACTTAAAATCTAACTAAATACAAAAAAATCAACATTTAGCTGTGAACAATTGAATGTAGAGGTCCATGCAAATATCCAATGCTGACATGATTAGCTTCATTTGTGTATATGGAAAGTGTGTTTTTTTAGTTGTGGTCATGAAAGCATACCATCACGGTAATTTTGTGTACACAAACAATGAAAAGTACATGTAAGTTGTATGACATCATTACATAAACCAGAACACATTCTATTTTTTTAGACGCCATTGCGTTCTACATGTTATCTTTGCCAACTTTAATATTATTGAAGTTGGATTCGTCGACTAGACGTTTATGGGTCAGGATGCCTCTGCGTAAATCGACGACGAATATTCTCGTTATTATTGTTAATACTTTAAAGTGAACAATAGTAAAACTAAGTCAGGGCACATTTGATTCTTTTTGCTGTTTTCTTCAGAGTGCCATGCCCTGGGGAGTTGAAATTCTTGATATCCTAGACTGGACCATTTCATAAATTTGAGAGGGTGATCAGGTCTACGAGTTTGTGCTTGTTGTTTTTGTAATTGTTGTTTTTGTTGTTGTCGTTGTCGTTGTCGTTGTCGTTGTCGTTGTCGTTGTCGTTGTCGTTGCCATTGTCGTTGTCGTTGTCACTGTCGTTGTCGCCGTTGTTGTTGGTAATGGTGTTCTTGTCGGTGTTGGTGTTTTTGTTGTCGTCGTCCTCGTCCTCGTCCATGTCGTCGTCGTCGTCGTCGTCGTCGTCGTCGTTGTTGTGAGGGGCTGAACAATTTTTTCGCCATATACTTCGTGCACAAAATTGTACAAGCATAAACCAACCCAGATCTAATCCTCATGTAAAGTGGAACCATCTGTTCTTTGTTGCAGGCTTCTATACTTGTCTATACAGCCTGTGCTAGGTTTGGATGTTTTCAACACTCCTCCTCCTCCTGCCAATCAAACTGGTGTAATTCCTGGAAAAAAATAAAAACAATAATAATAATAATAATAATAATAATAATAATAACTGTTAACAATCATAAAATTATTACAAGCAAACATTTTTTTTATAAAAATACGTATAAACTGATTACATTTTTTTACATTTAGTGTAAAAAAAACTCCATTTATACACACAAAACCTACAAAAACACAAAACCCTAAAACGGCACGTTCGACCTTCGAGACCGTGGATCCTTCCTTTTTCAGTTAGTGGAAAACATTATTAGCTTGTTGATAACAATGAACTCTGCACGTTGTCTGTCGACTCGGGGAAGGTTGTTTCGGCTTGATGCGCAATCACAATTCACTGGGGGGGGGGGGGTTCGACCTCGATGACAACATTATTTCACTGCCGGCCAAATTGTTAGTACGTAATGTTATTACACTCTGACGTGATTTCCGGCGGGTTATCATCTATAGGACGAAGCATTGGCACGAGCTTCAAAAAGTTGTTAATTAACGGCCACGTTCTACTGGGAGGTCGACACATCTTGAAAGGCGAGGTCCAATAACACAATCTTGCCAAGCCTTGTTTACGGGTCATTAGTAAGACTCGCGTGATCCCACTCACGTGATCCCATGTGTTCCAAGCAACTGGAACAGTTCGGAATTTATTAATTAGCGTTAATGGGTTTTGCGTTGTTTTGTTTACCACATTTGTAAGTTGCATGCGCAGTCAGAAGTATACATATACACTTTCACGCTTTAATAATGTGGCGGGAAACGAGGGGTGCTCGGGGTGCGTATCGCCCTGACTGATCGCTCCCCGACTCGTTAATTATTAACTTGGTCCCGAGTCAATTTGTTCTCAAGCTAAAAGTCACTAAGCGACCTAAAGGCTAAGAGACGAGATTCGTTTTGGAGGAAGTATACCGCCGATTATAACTGACTGTTAAACCTCTGTTAATGTACACAGATAAATGATTCACAGTGACAATTAATTCATGAACAAAAGCATCAACCATGTGATTTATTCACAACCTCTGTCAACCACAATAAACAATGTAATTGAATGCACACAATCTATAAATCAACACTAATAAACCTAGCGTGATTCACTCTGGATTACCCTATAGCTTCCTAATAAACCCTGACTCAACCACTAGTTAACCATGCACTGAGCACCTAGCGGAATAGTTTATTCATCTACTAGTTAACCATGCACTGAGCACCTAGTAGGACTGTTTATTCTGATAGTTAACCATGCACGGAGCATCTAACAGAATTCCCATAAACCAGCCACAGCTGGTGAGTCACGCAGCAACCACGTGCTATACAGAGAAGTTTATTGGCTATCTTCCTCTGTCTATCCCACGCGTGAGCCCCCCTGAATAATCTGAGTATAGCTTCGCCTTGCCGATCGACCACGCGTCCTTACGGGCGTGATCGTCCTAGCGACAAGCTAGTCACCTGAAAACAGCTTCGCCTTACCGGTCAACCACGCGTCTTTTCAGGCGCGATTGTCCTAGTGACAACTGTTCCCCCAACGACGAAGCACACAGCTATCGCCGCTCCAGACCACGGACAATGAACAAGCTCACGGTTGACTAGCCTCCGCTAATGTCAACCCTGTGAGTACCCCAAAAAAACCAGCTCACGTGCAACCACATACAACGCAAAATACAGTCTCATAAACCATGGGTAATATTCAGAGCAAATCCACGTACCTGTCTACTCGTGAAGATCCAGTCGCTGACTGACGATCACTGACCGAGCAGTCTAAAACCGCATGGCATGCGGCACCCTCATGCACAGATCAGTACGGGACCATACTGATCTCCCCGCGCATGCCCACAACTAAATATATTAAAACACATGTCCTGCACTGTCCGTTACACAGGCCCGAGCTAAGCTTGGACTGTCCCAGTCCAAACAGCTTAACAAACAATAAAAAAACAACACGACAGTGCATCTACTTTCAACATTTCAATAAACCATAAAGTCAACCACACGGTAACCCTGCAATGAGGTTGACTTGGAGAAAGTCCATGAACCTTCTCTCCGCATTTCATTAAATATTCACCCCCTAAAAAAAAATAATCCTAGTCAACCTCACACACAAAATTTTCCCATGAGGTTGACTTGGAGAGGGACTCTTCCTTCTCTCCAAGCCTCACTTAAAAAATGCACAAAAACAAAAACAAAATCCTAACATGGTTTACTAGGACTTACTTGGTATAAAAATAGTACTTCTTTGGCTTATACAAAATAAAAGTGATCTTTGGTAATTACATATGCACAGATTCATTTAAGTACAAAATCAAGGTTTTCTCTAAAATTACACCTTATTCACACACTGATTCAAATGAGATACTTGGGAATTTCCTTATACAAAGAATCAAAGGGCTCTTGATTTATCCATTGGAAAGAATACAAATGGCAAGATTAAACAATCAAAAATATATATATTTTTTTATACATCGGAAAGATCATAGGCAATACCCGTCTCGTAGCACCATACCTGATTTAAGCAAAAGTTAACAATCACAGTATACAATGATTTGAAATGGGTAACAATTAAGACATTAATCAAAGAAAATGTTAGCAAATCACAGAATAAATGTTAACCTTTAAATACTGTGGCAAGAGAAACAATAGAATATAAGAAATCACAAGACCCTGGTCGCTCCCTTACGTTCTCTCACGCTAGTTGGTGATGTCCACCCATTCCTCATAGGTGACACAGAACTCCTCCCGTTGATTCCTGTGGTGTGCATCGATAGGCGAATGTTGCATAGGGGAGGGACTCATCCCAATCCTTCTGTCGCCTCTTCGGATCGATCAACACCGCCACCATATTAACTAAGGTCTTATTGAATCGCTCGACCATGCCATCCGATTTCGGGTTATAGGCGGTCGTTCTGGTCTTTGTGATGCCTAGAATCTGGCACATCTCCCGGAACACATCAGACTCGAAATTCCTGCCCTGGTCAGAGTGAAGTTCCTGGGGCACACCAAACCGACAGACAAACTCATTCACCAGCTTGAGTGCGACTGTCCTTGCCGTGGAATCTGGAAGCGGGTATGCCTCCATCCACTTGGTACAGTAGTCGCCGACCACCAAAATCCACAGGTTGCCACTGTCCGTCCTGGGCAGTGGCCCGAGCAAGTCTATGGCTACCCTCTCCATGGGTACACCAACTCTATACTGCTGCAGAGGCGCCCTCCTCTTCCTCGCCGCAGACTTCCTCCTAGCACAGAGGTCACAAGCTCTCAAACTCGATCGGATGCCCGCAGACATGCCGACCCAAAAATACCTGTGTTTAACCTTGGCAAGCGTCTTACTGACCCCCAAGTGTCCACTGAGCTGCCCACCATGCAGCTCATCCACCACAGTCCTCCTGAACTTCTTTGGCACAACCAGGAGCCACCTCACGGACCTTCCATCGTCCGACTCCCAACGCTTATACAGCAGCCCTTCCTTGACCTCTAGTTGGTCCCAGAGGGCCCAATAGGTCTTGGAGGCTGCAGATAAGTGGGACATTGTCTTCCACACACCACGGCTCCTACCTTCCTCCTTGTACTTCAAGACCCAGTTCATGGTCTCATCTTGTAACTGTGCGTCCCGCATCTCCTCTTGGGGAATCATGGGCTGTGCCACCAGGCCCCTCACCCGCAATTCTCCCTCTTGAGATTTTACCTCAGATGTAAGACCCCTTATCTCATTGTTCATATCCTCATCTCGGCCACACTGCTTACATTGCTGCCTGCTTAACCCGTCTGCATTACCATGCTTCTTGCCGGGCCGATGCTCGATGGTCACATCATACTGCGAGATTACTTCAAGCCACCTAGCCAACTGACCCTCTGGGTTCCTAAAATTAAGGAGCCACCGCAACGCGGCATGATCAGTCCTGACTGTGACTGGGCGACCATACAAATACTGCTTGAAGTTCTTCAAATAGACGACCACCGCTAGCAACTCCCGACGAGTCACACAGTAATTACGTTCAGGCCTGCTGAGCTTGCGACTCGCGTAGGCCAAGACCTTCTCCTCGCCACCTTGGATTTGTGACAAAACGGCTCCAATGCCCTCCCCACTGGCATCAGTGTCCAGGATGAAGTTGCCTTCTGGGACGGGGTATGACAGAATTGGGGCAGATTGGAGCCTGCCCTTCAACTGGTCGAATGCCTCCTGACAGGCTGCCGTCCATACAAACTCCCTAGCCTTCTCAGTCAGTGCATGGAGTGGACTTGCAATCCCCGCAAACCCTTTAATAAATTTGCGGTAATAAGAGGCGAGGCCCAAAAAGCTTCTCACATCCCTTACGCACTTGGGCACAGGCCACTCAGCCACCGCCTGCACCTTCTTGGGGTCTGTTGCCACCCCCTCTGCGGAGACAATGTGCCCAAGATAGGCCACCGACTTCTGGAACAGATGACACTTGCCGGGTTTCAACTTGAGCCCAGCTTGTCGCAACCTATCCAACACAATCCTGAGCCGATTCACCGTCTCCGTTACCGTCTTCCCAAAAACAATAATGTCGTCCAAATAGACTAGCAGAATCTCCCACTGCAGACCAGCCATAATCTTTTCCATTAACCTTTCAAAGGTTGCCGGGGCGTTGCAAAGCCCGAAAGGCATGCATTTCCATCAGTAAAGCCCATTCCTGACAACAAATGTCGACTTCTCACTAGCATCATCGTCCAAGGCCACCTGCCAATACCCTGATGCCAAGTCGAGGGTAGTGAACCACTGAGCTCCATGCAATGCATCAAAAGTCTCATCTATTCTCGGGACCGGGTAAGCGTCCTTGATGGTAACCGCGTTCAATCTCCTGTAATCCACACAGAAGCGCTTGGTTCCATCCTTTTTGCTCACCAATACCACATTTGCAGCCCAAGGACTGTCTGAAGGCTCAATCACTCCTCTTTCCATCAACTCGCCCACCTGCCTCTGAATTTCTTGCTGGTTGCAGTGGGGATGTCGCCGCGGCCTCTCTTTAATAGGCTGGGCATCCCCTGTCTTAATTTGATGTTCGACAATGTTGGTTCTACCAATGTCATGGTCCCCCTTCGAGAAGACATCCTGGAAGTCAACCAAGCACTTCCGGATTTCCCCATGGTGCTTGCCTTCCACATTAGTAGTACCTCTATCAAATAAATCCTGCAGATGCACTGGGAAACCAGGTTCTGTCTCGGTTGTCAATCCCCCACCACCATTGATTGACTCTGTCTCCACCTGGGAGAGGACACCGACAGTCATGCCCTCCCGGGCGACTCTCGTCTCTTTCCCTGGGTTGAATACTCTCAGCGGAATAACTTCCGACGCAACATTTACTAGAGACCGGCCCAACACCAGACCCTTCTGCGCCAAACCACCACCACCCTCCATGGGTTCAACAATACCCGGTCCAGCTGCGCCAGTCTTCCCTCGGGATATCACACCGGGGACGATTGCCTCATGGCCTGAAGGAATCTCGATTGTCCTTGAAACTACAACACGCCCAATGAATGGGTCACCAGCCATGCTAGTACACTTAATTTTCTCGCCGTTGAGCCTCCACTCTTTGGACTGAAAGTCCAACACTCCACCAGTGGGCACCAGAAAATCCATACCCAGGATGCCTGGATATTTCATTCCTGTGAAAATTGCTTTCACCAAGCGTGTAGTTTTACCAACCTGCACCTCCACATCTGCCTTGCCCAACACCGGAAGTGGGCTACCATCCACCTGCTTGACAATTACCCCCTGGGTCTCCAAGACAGGCCTCTGTTGTTCGGGGATGTCATAGTAAACCGAACTACTAATCAAAGTATCAGTTGACCCTGTGTCGATCAGAAATCGACATTTCGTGGCCCGTACCACTCCATCAACAAACAAACCAAACTGTGGACCAGTGTCCGACACAGGCAGGGTTATCACCCTTTGCCCTACCTCCGGTTTCCGTTTCTTGCTTCTTCCGTCACCATCATTTATGTCACAGTTAGATCTTTTGGGTCCTCGGCTATGTCCAGCCTGCCCACGGACCCTATGGGGGGCTGTATAGCGTTTCCCGACGCCTTGGCTTCAGTCTTCCGGGGCCTCTTGCACTCACGTGCGAAATGACCACCCTGTCCGCAGTTGAAGCACTTCCTGCCACCAGTTTGTCTCTGCTGGGGCTTGTGCGCATCCCCCGATGGCACGCCCTTGTCACTACTAGACCCACGGTCCTGACCTACCAACGACCTCAACAGCTCAGCCAGAGTCTGCAAACTCCGAGTCTGCTCACCAAGATTAGTTTCCATTGAACCCAGCCTCTGTTCAAAATCAGAATCTGTGGCCCTTACCAGCTTCGGGGGCTTACGGTCACACAACCTCTGTTGCTCAACCTTCTCGAAGCTCTCGGTTTCCAGGGCTGCCTGGACAGCCTCATCCAAATTCCGGGGACGGGCCCTATTGATGCCCTCTCTTATGGTATGACTATCCACCGCATCAATAAAGTGATTCTTGGCCAACCGTTCCCGTGCATCTTCCTGAAGTTCAGGGTATGCACGGGCGGTCAGCTCAAGGACCACTTGTCCTAGTTCCTGCAGGGTTTCTCTGGGTCCCTGACGCCGATGTCTTAACTCTACCAGAAAGTTCTCACTCTGCCTGCCAGGGCCAAACCGCCTCTCAAGAAGTTTGACTAATGCTCTGTAAGTGTACCTTTGACCTGTGTCACCCAACAACCGAAGGGCGTTCCCATGCAAGCTTGCAGTTAAAAACCTTGCTGCTTGCTCGTCACTCCACCCATTGACATCCCGGCAAGACTCAAAGTGGCGGTGGTACTCCCTCCAGAGCACCTTACCATCATACCGGTCGGGAACTATGTTTGGGCGGCGATTCGGCCGCCCCACAGCTGTCCGCTGATTTTCCCCATCAACCATTTGGTGTTCCTTCTTAGGGGTCATAACTTCACTCTCTTCCAAAAATGGATTCGTGCCTCTAGGGTTCACATCCTGAACCTCCTCAATGAATGGGTTGGTTTTACGAGATCTGGGTCCCCTAGACCCTTGTCCCGAAAAGAAGGTGATGAACTCCTCATCGACTTGAGCAGGTAGCTCTTCAGCCATGGGGCTTATCTCAGTTCTTGGAAATGTCCTCGGACTTCCCACCCTCAGAGGCGTACTCTCCCCAAAACTGATATTCCGTGACTTAGGCACCACCTCCGGGGCCAGTAGGTCGGAATTTACCAACTCCCTTGGTGAACGAAACGCCTCTGTAGTCTCTCCCATTGCTCCAAACCCATCTCTAAAATCACCCTGCCTCACACGCCCGTGTGCAGGTGGCATGTTTCCATGGGCGGAATGCCCCAGGGAAGCCTCTAACCTCTTTGCAATAAGGTCCTTCTTCATGTGTGACCATTGCAGTTCCATGCGGAGCCTCTCGATCTCCGCATCGACACTTAGAGTGTCCGTCGTACCCTTCCCACCTACACTCATACTACTGCCTCTAGAGTGTGGTGTGAAAGCCAACAACAACCCCCACAACTAGCGTCAACCTGACGACGACCAAATAAAACAAACACCAAGATTGCAACGACAAACCAATTTCTCGTAGAAATGGTTATCCTACACTGTTGCCACACTCAACCACCTTCTGCCTGGTGACCCTGTCACGTCAAGCGAAGTAGTCAGTGACTCACTTCTCAGCGACCCAACGCTTTGCGTACGACTCGCCAAACAGCGAATTCGCAGCAGTGTTGTACTCTGCTCTTTTGCGACTCTCCGCAACCGATTCAACTCCAAACGAGTTCTAATCAGCAACCCACTCAGAATCAATACAACAATAACCAAAAATATCAAGAATAAATATACAACAAGCCAATCCTTCATGGCCACACTGTTTCACTTGTGTACCACTCCCTCCTCCTTAAAAGGGGAGTAATTAATTTTAACAGAGATTAACGTAATCAGCTATAATCATCCCACTTCTGACACCATTTGTGGCGGGAAACGAGGGGTGCTCGGGGTGCGTATCGCCCTGACTGATCGCTCCCCGACTCGTTAATTATTAACTTGGTCCCGAGTCAATTTGTTCTCAAGCTAAAAGTCACTAAGCGACCTAAAGGCTAAGAGACGAGATTCGTTTTGGAGGAAGTATACCGCCGATTATAACTGACTGTTAAACCTCTGTTAATGTACACAGATAAATGATTCACAGTGACAATTAATTCATGAACAAAAGCATCAACCATGTGATTTATTCACAACCTCTGTCAACCACAATAAACAATGTAATTGAATGCACACAATCTATAAATCAACACTAATAAACCTAGCGTGATTCACTCTGGATTACCCTATAGCTTCCTAATAAACCCTGACTCAACCACTAGTTAACCATGCACTGAGCACCTAGCGGAATAGTTTATTCATCTACTAGTTAACCATGCACTGAGCACCTAGTAGGACTGTTTATTCTGATAGTTAACCATGCACGGAGCATCTAACAGAATTCCCATAAACCAGCCACAGCTGGTGAGTCACGCAGCAACCACGTGCTATACAGAGAAGTTTATTGGCTATCTTCCTCTGTCTATCCCACGCGTGAGCCCCCCTGAATAATCTGAGTATAGCTTCGCCTTGCCGATCGACCACGCGTCCTTACGGGCGTGATCGTCCTAGCGACAAGCTAGTCACCTGAAAACAGCTTCGCCTTACCGGTCAACCACGCGTCTTTTCAGGCGCGATTGTCCTAGTGACAACTGTTCCCCCAACGACGAAGCACACAGCTATCGCCGCTCCAGACCACGGACAATGAACAAGCTCACGGTTGACTAGCCTCCGCTAATGTCAACCCTGTGAGTACCCCAAAAAAACCAGCTCACGTGCAACCACATACAACGCAAAATACAGTCTCATAAACCATGGGTAATATTCAGAGCAAATCCACGTACCTGTCTACTCGTGAAGATCCAGTCGCTGACTGACGATCACTGACCGAGCAGTCTAAAACCGCATGGCATGCGGCACCCTCATGCACAGATCAGTACGGGACCATACTGATCTCCCCGCGCATGCCCACAACTAAATATATTAAAACACATGTCCTGCACTGTCCGTTACAATAATTCGTATTAAACCATTTTTTTTAATTCAGCTTCAGTTAAATCCTCCCCTCTTGTTCGAAAAAAATAATAAAGATTATACTGCACGGTTTAAGGGTTTCAATGTCACCATCCAAAATTATGCTCGATGTCTTAACTCTGAGCAATTCTCTTCATGTAGTGTAATACTCCATCATCATGAGGAAGCAGACACAAATGACGACTGACGCAATTGCACTGCCTTGGTTCGTTATGATATAAAATCTCATTACCCTCAAGCTGTCATGATATAGGCCTGTGCCATGAAATACGTTGGCAAGTTTAGATCAAAATGCATTTCTGTTGCTTTGAACAGCGGATGCGTTATTCTCATCCTAAGCCGTATCCGATTTGGCAGCCACAGCTACGGCTACGACTGTTGCTGAGGGTCTTGCTAAGGACGCCCTCTATACCTCAACGCATGATGACGCGGGGATCTAGCCGTAGCCGTAGCCGTAGACACGGCCTGATATTTCGGTGAACAAACAACTGCACCCGACTATTTGAATATTTGCTCCGGCACTACCGATAGTAAAACGTTAAAAACACCGTTTTCCCGTTGCTTTGTAAGTTTCATGTTAACCCCCCCCCCCCCCACCCCCGCAGCTGGTCTTATAGTCTTGCTCTACATGGTCCAGAGATCGTCCTTAGATCATGTTGACGTTGGTGTATTGGTCCGTTGTGATCTAAATTGAATCGATGTTGTGCATTAAATAAAGCTGTAGAAGAGAAGAACAACAACTTGTTTAGATGGCATCAGAAGTCAGTAATAACGCCATTGCTTGTTTGGGCGCCCTCTATAGAAACGTTAAAAATCCACCTTAAAACCAGCAAGGAACTTGTTTGGTTGCAACGCCCGGTTCGTTGTTCAATAGCACATGCTGACAAGCGTTGACCACATGTTATTGGGGATGCTTTTTGCATTTTTTCAACGATTTGTATTTGTTGATTAAATTTGTTGTTTACATGTCCAGGTAGTGCCTGTGTTAGTTTCAGCTTTGTTTGTTTTCTTATTTAATTAAGCTTTATCATTTGTTTTCATCTACCCAGTGAGAGTTGACATACCGGTTTGTACACAGAGGATGCTGGCAGAGTTTTGTCCTGCCCCCTTCTAACCAAATCACTGACCCCTGTTTGATTGACACCCCCTCCAGGACGTGTGGCATGGTCCAGCTTAGAATATCATGGCATATGAGCTGACCAGTGTATACAATGTGGTTAAGACAATGGAAATATTAAAATAATTATGTCAGCATGTGCAGCCAGCGGCCCTCACTGCTGGGTTTTCAAAGTATAAGTGTAATTATAATATCTCATGAACCGCATGACACAAACTGCTAACGTTAGTGGTTTCTTGTGGCTCATACCCAAAGTGAATGTATTTATCCACACGACCATTGTGAATTGCCCTTTTCGAAGGGAGGTGTCAACGAAAACACATGACGCACATGCTGCTATCGTTTACCGCATCACCCTGTTCACAACAAAAGTGAAATTTTCCAGCATCCGTCAAAATAAAATTAGTTTTCTTAGTTCCGCATGTGCAAAGAGTTATAAATCACAATAGCTGTATGGAAATCACTTGATACCTTACACCCGTTTTATTACAATCTTGTCGGTAACAGTATCCCGTTTTTGCTCTGAAGTGACAGAGGAAGGTTTGAAATCGAAGTCCGGTTGAGGGTAGATTTCAGAAGAGAGAACAGACAGGCAAATTTATCAATGAATGGAGGCTTATAATGCTGTATATCTATTGAAGAGGTGATGTTTTGAACTTATCCAGGCAAAGGTTGTGTTTAGTGATGCCTTATTTCTGTCTGGTAATTTCATCATTATTTTAGAATGGTGCGGTCCTGCGTGACGCTCATTCTGCAAGTCTTTAAAAAACGGCACACTTAAAGGTGTTGGTAGAGCTGCCAAAATAGTCTTAAAAAGGGCTTTTCTTTTGTGTGATCAACCATAACATATGACATAACAAACCTGTGAAAATTTGGGCATAACCTGCTGTACGAGTCAGGAGAAAATGGTGAAAAACCATGCTCAGTTTTCAGCATGTAAACACATTAATCCTTAACTTTGGTTGTAACAACCGAAATCCTCAGCTGTTGCAGTGAGACAGTTTTCAGGGACAGTTTTCTTGATTATGACATCATTTCAGAGGGAAATATTTCACACACACAAAAATGGTTTTAGTATGAACGTCATAATTAGTAAGCTTAACCCTTTCAGACTAAAATTTAACAATGATACTTCGTATCCATACCGATCCTTGTTATTACTTTTAAGAAATCTTGCATTATTTGTTTACTCGTAATCTATTCGATGCACATCCGTTGTTAGGCTACAACCCATGTTGCTTTTAGGGAATGTTTTCCTTTTTAAATATTTTGGGAAACGAAGAAACATTGAGTAGGGACGGGATTCGAACCTGTGACGTCCATTGCTTTGTCTCTTTTCTGTCGACAGATTATTGCACGAAGCAAAATGCTTCTTTAAGATTTGTCTAATGTTAAACTACTTGCTCTGCCATATTTAACTAGACTTCCTCACTCCATTCTGTTTTGCATCTTTTCCCACCAAATTATCTGTTTCCATTCCGGTATCATCCCTCAGCAGCGGCTTAGCCAGGACATTTTCGGTGGGGGCACGGGGGGGGGGGGGTCATTGCTTTTCGGGGGGGGGCGGGGGGATGGGTTTGTCAGTGGAGGGGGTATGCTTTTACTTCGGAAGGGGGTCGCTGCAGGGGGGGGGGGCACCATCCTCTAATGGCATTTTGTGGCAGCGATTTCTATCCAGATTGCGATTAGTCACTATCATTTTGATTAAACACGCATTTTCCTCCTTCTTCTCACTTGTTTTTCTTTTTATTTTTGTAAGCACTGTCGCGATTTTTTTTCTCGTTTGGGGGGGGCACCTGGGGGGGCACTGGAAATATATTGGAAGGCACGTGCCCCCCCCCCCCACCCCACCCTGAAATGTATGTATTTGATGTTGCCGTAGAATTTGGGTTGTAAACTGTACTAAATTTTTTATTTTGTCAGCCCCCTTCCAGTCACTGTGATACTCAGAGGTCTATTTTGGGGTGCAATGAGGTAAACGAACTTTCCTAGCTGACACAGCCAAGGCATTGAACAATAAGAAAAATGATTAGTTTACCACTTTGACTAATAATATACACAATGTTATTGCTAAGCTTTGTCCTTGAAGTTTCAATTTACGACCGGACTTGACAAACCAATTGCACTGTCACGTTCCGTAATGATGAGTTGTAATGTTATCAGTCTTCAATTCATACTGATAACAATTAAATTAACAGCGAACTTCTTTTTATGTGCTATGTAAAAATATACTGATAAATAACAACGGTCTTTCGGGCCTCAAAACTCAAATTCACTCCCTTACTATTTGCTATGGTTCAAGTGAATTTCAAGCGGATGTACCCTGGTTCAGTAATTGTGTGAAATTATTGCTGTGGCCCGCAGCTTATAAAACCTGATGCAAAAATATTGACAGCGAATACAAAGAAAGGCACATGTGAAAATTTTTGAAACCAGGGCGTCGTCATTCTCAAATTTACGGAAATTTTCCTCGCTTGAGCCGTTCTTTATTACGACCAAACACTTTAAAAAAGGCATGGGCTCCTATGGAATTTGGCCACACAATACAAGTATAGATGAATTACATCGGAACAAAACAAATTGAATCTCAAAACATCGCCTGTAGGCGACTTTAGGAAATTTCCGCGGTGTCCGTTTGAATGCACCCCCCATACGGCAGAGATGCGGCTGGTACCCGCTTGTCACCTCGCTATAAAACGTGGATGGAGTCGTAGTTCGTGATGAAAATAACGTGACAGTACGTTACTGTTTTAGTAGGAACTGTATTCAACTGAAACTGTGTGACTTTTATTGTATCTTTCTTGATAGGTTTGGCTGTAAAACGGCATTACGTTGACAAAAACCAAACGTTGATGATTTTGTTAACACTATTTCACATGGTGTAAACTATCAAATTGAGATTGAAAATCTGCTCCACGATGAAATGGAAAGAAATTGTGTTCCCACATTACACACATACTTATTCAAGTTACAAATGTCTTTTTAACTGAAAGCTTTTACTCTTACACACTTTATCCGTACCTTTATACCCTAAGGAACAATTGCATCTCTTAGACGGGAACAATTCCTAGGATGAAGACATACAGTGTTGTTTGGGACAAGTTCACAGTATAAATCATTATTTACAAAAAGCTTTTAGACTGAAAGTTGTCATGTCATTTCTGAAGATATACCAAGACCATGCAGGTACAATAATTATATTAACTCAAATAATAAATGTGGTTTACACACTGGGGAAAGTATACACTGTGCCTGTTTGACAGGATGAGCCAAATTAGGGTCTTCAGTCAATCTCTGTCATGTTTGCTTTGGAGCGTTATCTGATAATAAGCAAACACAGTGCCGAGACCTCTCGAATCAAACATCGCATAATGGTGTCTCCATTACTGCGTATCAATCGCCAGGTACCAAATGGCGAAATAAGAGGTCCACACTCTGTTTTTTCAAACATTATAGGAGATCTACTGCAAACATACGATCTACTTCTAGTCGGATGTTGCAGTCGTATCATAAAGAGAGAAGTAATTTTCTCGCTAAACATCACGATCAACTCGACGGAATCCCAACTAAATGTCAATTAGATGTCGACACTATTAAAGGGAAGGTATACGTTTGGTGGTCACTCTATGTATTAATGGCAATAACAACTTACTTGGGTAGAATTACAGCGGCTTTCGAAAGTATAAAGCATTTTGAGAAACATTTCCATTCAAATAATGTGATTAATTATGAATGAATATATTGTATGGGGTGTTTGTTTGTTTGTTTTTTGTTTATTTTTTGTTTTTGTTGTTTGTGTTTTTAGGGGATTGTTGGTTGGTTGTTGATGATGTTGTTGGGGGTGTTTGTTGCTTGTTGTTTGTTGTTGTTTTTTGTCTCCCCCTCCTCCACTTAGACATGACCACTGGATCACAGATTGGTGTTTGGTGTGTTTATTGACAGCCAGACGACGGGAAGAAATTTACTTTGTTGGAAAGCAATAAACATCACTTTCACTTCTAATAGCAGTATGACCACGCGCTGACTGGCCGCAATAGCTCCAATGACTTGGTTTGATCACTCCGACCTGATTGTCCATCCCTTTAGACAAGCAGGTCCATTAGTGTATTGATTGTCTTTTAATATAGACACACACCTGTCAATTATTGTATCTGCTCGTCCATTTCATACCTTGTCAAATTGGCTGTAAAAGTCAGCACCGAGCTAGCTTTCCCATTCTTGCGTTGACATCGGTGATGTTGACAACTTCAGTATTCAATGATTGATATAACAAAAAAGGTCGTTGCGTACGTCAAGCTATGAGTCTTACAATCTTAGAAATCACTTATTTCCATAAATGTATTATTCTTCTTTTAAACATCGTTGGTATTTTTTGTTCGCTCAAAACCATAGTGAAAATACTTTCACAGTAGGATTATTCACTATAAATATTTAACGTAACTCATGGGCATAGCGGTTGAAAGCATTCCTTTAGTTCAAGAAGATTATTGTGTTGTCCAGTCGGCCGTACGTGTTTAATCAATCGATTTGATTTGTGGGGATTACGTTTCGTTAAGGTATGTTATCTACTGAATACATAAAGTGTGGTAACAAAAACTCACGCGATCATTTTCGTCTTTGGAATAAGGTTTACTGCTTGACATTTTTAGACTAATGGTAATTAATATCTAGTCTAACAGAAGATCAATTTTGATATTAATGTAATATATTGATGTGACTGTACCATGGTGAGGGAACTTTACTAATTTAAATATTAGTATGCTGTCTATGTCCATAAAGGTCTTTGACGTAATCGTACCACCAAAGACGGGCAAAGCTCAAAGGCCAGAGAAATCCAATCCAATCTCGCATTTGAAACGTCCTCAGCTTCGCATCGATTTATTTCTTTTCTTACCACCGACTTTTAACGGCGAACCTCGTAGTTTGAATAAGACTGAGTCTTATTCAAACTACGCAATGCAAAAAGTTGTATAGGCCCTAATTGAATTGTCCACATACAATCACCACTCAAAAATACTATATTGATCTCAAAGAATTCTGGTTTAGTGTGTATGGACATACATTAGTGGGGAACATCTGTAACACCTTTACTGTTCTTGGGTCCTTGTGTCACCCTTGTATGCGATTCAATGACCACGGGTCCCATTGTCCAATTGAATCAAGTGGTTGCTGAATTTAAAGTTAGGGTCATAGTTTGTTTTTGTCAACGTAATACTGAGTTACAGGCACAATTATAAGAGACATACAATAAAAGACACATGTGAAAGTTTCAGCTGAATATGTTGTACACTTGCTGAGAAAACAACGATTAAAATGACATGATTTTCACAAGAACGTCGAATCCATCCACGCTTAGCGAGGTGACGCTGGGTACCAACCGCATCTCTGGCCGCAGCATTCGAAAAGGACACGCACCCTCAGAAATCTGAGAAACGATTCATGTATGAGTCATTTTTATTAAAATGTTTTGGGGTAGAAAACTATCCAAACCATACTAATTCGAAGAAAATCCTTTCTCAACATAGTTTATACTAGAAAAAAACTGCAGCTCTTCTTACCAAGTAAGTTTTTATGGTCACTAAATGTTGGAGTAGTTACCAGTCTATGTTCCTATCTTTGAGGCCGGCAATATGACATGAGCAAGGGGTGACATTAGCCCTTCATTAACTTTTCTATTGGTCACATAATCCAACAAGGGCACATCATTTTCCATGAGTCGTGTAGATGAAGGGTCACATGATCTAAAAGCTATTTGAACAAGGGTCACTCTAGACAAACCCTTTCTTACAAATAGTCACACGATCCAAGCGCAATCGTCAAAGAGTCACATGATCCGTAGTCGTATGGTCCAGGAGTCGCGTGGTTTTTAAAGTAGTACAATCTAAAAGCTACATGAACAAGGGTCCTTGTCAAAGGGCCCTTTATAAATTGACCCAGTGGTCACGTGTTTTGTGCAAAGCAAACAACTCTGGCATAGCATTATTTTCCCAAAACAGCAACGGGTGATCTGACTATCGTAAACTCTTAACATCCATAGATAGCATTATGTACGTACACCAATAGACTTAAGACTTATCGTGCAACGGGTGCTCTGACTATTGTAAACTCGTAACATCCATAGATAGCATTATGTACGTACACCAACAGACTTAAGACTTATCGGGTATCGTACACAATAATTATCGCTTATGTACATGATAAGCCTGGACGTGTACGTACATGATGAGTCCGGAGTTATCGTGTACGTACACGACAGTTATAGTGTACGTACAAGATAAGAGTGGGATTTTGTTTATTCATGTGGCGGCATGCACTACGCTTCCGTACTTCCTAGCTGTCGATAGAATTCAATCAAAGTGTTTAGAATTTTGACATTATTTCCTACGCCTTAGAGATGTAAGGATACACACATCCTTCACCTCGTTCATTGCGATAATTTTGACTCCATCTGTCTCACAAATCAACCTACTGTTTATTCGACAGCCGTATTAAAAGTGAATTTAAATATCTCCCTGTAGAACATTTCATATTTCTCTGAACTGTCTGTTTGTTTATTAAGTTTGTCATGCATTCTCTGACAATGTGCTTTTATGTCAAGAGCACTGCACGCATGGAACGCGGTATTAATCGGTTTTATTCGATTAGAATGTAATGGATATGACTTGTAATTTAATTAAATAAGCGGCAAGCCTGTGAAGAATGGCACAATATTAAATGACGAAAATTGTCAGTGGACAAAGGGATGTTTACTCACCGCGAGGCGCTGTAACTGGTCGTTAAAAGGCTTCGCCGAGTCCTGACGCAATCGCAGCAACTTCTTACTGAAGTCACGTCCTGAAAGTCAAGATAATAGCCATCAAGACAAGGCGGGTAGTTGTGGTTAATGGTTAGATGCAAAACAAGGCTCGCTTTTGTTTCATAGGAAAAACCAAGTTTAACTTAGTAGGAACAACAACATGGTAGAGTGATTAATGGCTGGTTTCGGAAAAAGATATACTTTAAGCATCAATAATGTGAAAGTTGATATAGAACATTCATGATTCAAGAAGAATCTCGCATCCACACTGACCAAGTACTCAGAACAACAGATGAGTCGTAGTTGCCTGGTTGCTGTTTTCAAAACCTCATTTTTTTAGGGGAAAAATACATCTTTACTGGTGAAACTATGATTGAGCGCAGAATGTAAACTCTATGGGGAACAAAGTCGAGTGGAAATACGTTAGTCAAAGACTCGATTTAATTAGAAACGCTCAACATTCGCTGGTTGAGACGCAGCAGACGAGCGGCATGGCTGTTCCGAGTCGGAAGCTCTGTTTATCTGCAAGGTTCAAGGTTCAAGGTTTAAAAAAAAACTCTTTGTCTCTTCCTAAAAATGCATTTAAAGTAACGCACCTCGTGTTTATATTAATTAGTGAATTTTTACGACAGTTCTTCTTTTTGTGTATCTTAGGTTTGAACTCTTTGACTGGCTCAAACTTTTTGCTTAGGCCTTTTGATGATTCGCTTAAAAGTAAAATAAAAATAAAAATAATGTACGTCCGAAATTGCAACACTCCAGGAGAGTGTTATTTCATTCGCATCGTAAAATTACATTTTTGACTTCAGACTAAACATTTACATATAAATACATATTTTTTACATAAGCTGAAACTAGAAACAAACATTTATTTTAGACATGTCAAAAATAGAAACTGTTTACCTAGGCGTCATTTAAGATACAGCGCCATATAACTCTCGCCTCAGCTATTTGTTCACTCTGCAAAACCTTTTAAAGACGGTGATACGAGATCCAACAACTATTGTCACTCTGCTTTATGCAACCATGGATGCATCAAACAGTGAGAAGGGGAACAGGATGTAGAGGGGGAAAAACATGAAGACTGATCGAAGACAGGCAAAATGTTGTTATTTAAGGAACAAAAGACTGGCAAATGCGTTTTTAAGAGCAATGGGCTTCATTAAGTTTTCCCCCGTCCTGACAGGAAGAGCCTCTTCAGAAACCAAACAAATGAACAATAAAAGGTAGATATTGAAATAAAAGAACAATAATAATAAAATTCCTGCGTTCATTTTGATCTTACGAAATCATTGAAGGGACATGTGAAGAAAAATTATAGAACATACACACACAATTTAGGAACAAAATTATATATTTCGTTCCTCCGAATTATTATTTCGTTCCCTGAACGTATTATTTCTTTCCCGTTGATCATTTCGTTAACACGCAATTATTTATTTCGGTCCCGGGCCATATTGTTCCGTTCGAACGAATTGTTAATTCAAAGGAACGAAATACCCTTTTTTGGTTTATTTCATCCAGTCATATTTTTTTCGGACTTCGTATGATCAAAAGATCCTTTCAATTGCTTCGAAAAGAAATTGACCTTTCAAAGGGAAACTCATATCGATGCACTGGATTCCCCTGAGTTGTTCTTTAAAAATAAATCAAGCGATCCGCAACTTATTTCATTGCCATTAGCCGTTTGAGGTAATGATGAACACCGTATGAGTGCAGCGTTTGGTTTCGGTGCATACAGACAGATTTACCCAAACCCAACAATGCAATTATACTTGTGTCCACAAAATCTCAAGATGGCTTATTACATTTTGACACAATTGTTGTCCAACCTTTTTTTACCACCCCACATTTTTTATGGATATGAATGAACTCAACAAAGCCGGCTTAATTTGGGTATTTGCCCACCACTTGGATCACCGGAACTCAAGCGTGCATCAGGGGAAAAACCCAATAACAATAACAACAACAACAACAACCATCACTTATCGACATTAATGTTTTCAGTCGCTATAATGGTTGCATGTTCGAAGCGAGCCTACTTTATTATTTCTAGTTCGTTATAGCGGTGTTATATTTGATTTCTTGTTTAAGAAAGGGTAAATCATTACAATAATTGTAACTTTGTCTTACTCATTTTTAATCTCTACATTGTGCATCGTAATGTATTCGTCTTTAAGAGAAACGTTAAACTTATATTCAACGTCCACCATACACAGCCGAAAACTCCACTTTACAAAGCATAATAATACCTTTTATTTTTTAAAGCGTCAATTTGTTCTGCTGTCACAAGTTTAGCAACAGCAATTTTTGTTATTCCATATGGCCTTAAAATTTGTGTTTTGCTTTATTTTTCAGATTGGAAGTTTCGATTGACAGAGGAAACAGATTCCTAGTGAGTGGGAACTGAACGAAATTACACCCTCGCCCTCGTTGTTAAAGATGGCGTAATGGGTTGGTCCGTTCCTGTTATCTAATACGGCAAGTCACGAGATGTGACGGCATCAAATAATCAGCTCACCTGATTGGTTGGTTTGCGAACCACTCTTCATGAATAATTCATTAGGGCTGACAGCCCTGCTGTGTACAAGCTGGAGATGTGCGGTATCATAAAGCAATCAGATATTTTCTAATAAGTCGTACAATCGGGCAACCATACAGATTGTGTATCGCTGGAGATATCATATATCTTCTGAACGTACATTATACAAACACATGCTGCGATAGCATTGTAACTCAACCAACTGTATAGGAGCAATGCCTTCACTTCTTAAGAGTGTGCAGCAATAGTAGTTGGATTGGAGTTTCTTTCACCAGTATTTCCACACCGAAATTTCGAAGTGTGTTATGCGCGTTTAGTCGTTGACTGTTGGATGATTATAATGCAAGCGTGGACGGGCAGTTACAAGCCTCGTTATGAATTCCCAGCTGCACATTGCCAATCACACAGATGCCGTTGGACAGAATTCATCTGCAGTTGACTTGGACGACACTTTGGAGTCGACGAACACATTGCTGATTTTGTCGACCGTCATTTTGCTTCTTTCAGTCTTCTTCGGTGTGGTAGGGAACGTTCTAGTCTGTGTGAGTGTGTACGGGAACCGTGGCCTACGGACAGCTAACAATGCCCTCCTGGTCAACCTAGCTGTTGGGGACCTCGTGGTTTGTTTTACAAGTACACCCATCATGCTCGCCGGTACTCTCAATAACCTCGGCTGGCGATGCCACCCATTCGACGACGTCGTCTGCATAGTGCAAACCGTCGTCCACGTTATCAGTAGCTCCGTACAGCTCATCACGCTCGTAGCGATAAGTGTGGAACGTTACGAGGCAATCGCGCACCCGTTCGAGACGAAGCAGAAACGCCGGCGTGTTATAGTGGGAATAACCACCTCGTGGTTGTCCGCAGTAGTCCTGTCCGTCCCAACCGCTGTGTTCTTCAATAAGTCTTCCCTGTACTTGCTATGTGCATGTCAACTCTCTGAAGAACCCAAGAGAGACTTCATACATATTGTGGTTATAGCGCCATTGGGACTCGTGTGTCTGCTCGGTGTTATGATCTTCTACGTGAAGATTTTCAGAACGGTTCGGAAACACGTCAAGGAGAACAAGTCGAAATCCAATAGTATTACCAGCCGTGCGGGTAACGACACCCTTCCAGTCTCGTTGAGATTGTGCTGTTGTTGGCGGAGGAACATGATTGCTCCCGTAGCTGTACCGGTGACGCTCCAGAACCGAAGTGGGGATCCCGAGATCCAAATCACGGTGCAGCCAGGGACGAGTGGAGACAAACTTCAGGGAAAGTCCGAGAACAAAAAGGGAGACAGTCGTGAAAGTAGTCCGACAACAGCCACCACTAAATCACTCTTGAAGACCAAGCAAGGTCCATGTATTGTGACTGGGATCCCGGAAATTCATCAACAGAGTATGACATCATCTGACACTGGTGTTGGGTCGTGTGGTATAGCCCAGGAACCCCCGGAAAATGAGCCGGGAATTAAAACCAACGAAGGACGGCGTGGATTTGATCATTTACAAGCTAATGTGATGTTATTTACCGTCACCCCTGCGAGTCCGTCCAATGTCTACCAGGCCGTCGATGAGGAAAAGGCTTCCTCGTCATCGCCAGCAGCATCTGTGGCTGACAAGGACACCGCATCGGCTGGTGGAGGCTTGAACGTGGACGCTGGTCGGGAACGTGACCCCCACCGGCTCAGTTGTATCTCCGGTGATATCCAAGGCTCGGTGTGTGTTATGAATCCGGAGACTCGAGCGCGAGGAAAGAGGAGGATGGAGCTGAAGACCGCAAAGAGAGCTTCGTATATCATCGGGGTCTTCAGCCTCTGTTGGCTGCCACTCTTTGTTGTGTCCTACGTTGACTCGAGGCCTGATTTAGACATCCTAGTGACTTGTATAGCTACAATGAGTGCAGCACTCAACCCACTTGTCTACACGGTGGTCAATAAGGCATTCCGGACCGAGTTTGTGAAAATACTAACTAAGGCGACGAGATGCTGCACAAACAGATGTACCTGCCTTCGTAAACCATGATTTCATTGGAGAGAAACCAATTAACAATCTTGTGCAATATAGCACAATGGTGCTGAGACAATTGTTGAGAGAAACGTTTGTGCTTTGTAATACTTTTAGACGTTACTAAATTTGTGTACATCTCAGTTTGAATGAGAATTATATCGTATTACATCAGATTAAACATAATTATATATTTCACATCAAAACAAATCTGATGAGGCTGCAATTATGGGATGGAGAGAATGTCATTGTTTTTAATTGTTTGAGTGTAGACTCCTTGCATATGACGCCACAATCTAAAAAAGCGTTCTCACTGAGGCAAAAGGAAGCAGGTCATTGGACGAAAGCTGTTCTTGTAGACCCCTTGCACAACGTGCACCGTTGCAGGTACGTTGAGGTCACCCGCACGCTTTTTAAACGCACCAATAATAGCTATCGTCCAATGATCGCCTCCTTTTGCCTCAGTAAGGGGCGCTTTTTTAGAGAGTGGCATCATGCAACTGGTCTTAAAACTCCTTGCATTGCCGCCGTGCAAGCGTGAAGAGCTATCATTCGCCTGCACGTTTCCATAATTTATAATCAAAGATTACAGCCAATGCAAGGGGTCCATTTGTTTGTAATTTTGTTCTTTTAGTTGCTCTTTTATTGAGTCGTACACACGCCCGTCGTGAAATACGAAAAATATTAGTGATCCAAATTTGATATCACACAACACCTTGATACTTGTACTTCTTGTGCAATAATGAATAAATTAAATCCATGACGTTATGAAGGGGTGCGGCCTTCGATTTACACTTAAAAAACACACACTTGACTCAAGTTTTCGACATCTTGGGCTTTGCTCTTATAGGCCACCGTACGTGATGTATCCAATGAAATCATTGGGCCTTAAGACCAGTACCTGTCTTTATCCTTGCGGATAAAGACAGGGGACCAGTCTAGTTGATTGCATATAGGCTGCGTGTTATAAGCGCTCACGCAAACACACTGTGTTGCATACACTCTGTGTTGTAACACTCTGTGTTGCATACACTCTGTGTTGCATACACTCTGTGTTGCATACACTCTGTGTTGCATACTCTCTGTGTTGCATACACTCTGTGTTGCATACACTCTGTGTTGCATACACTCTGTGTTGCATACACTCTGTGTTGCATACACTCTGTGTTGCATACACTCTGTGTTGCATACACTCTGTGTTGCATACACTCTGTGTTGCATACACTCTGTGTTGCATACTCTCTGTGTTGCATACACTCTGTGTTGCATACTCTCTGTGTTGCATACACTCTGTGTTGCATACTCTCTGTGTTGCATACACTCTGTGTTGCATACACTCTGTGTTGCATACACTCTGTGTTGCATACACTCTGTGTTGCATACACTCTGTGTTGCATACACTCTGTGTTGCATACACTCTGTGTTGCATACACTCTGTGTTGCATACACTCTGTGTTGTAACACTCTGTGTTGTATACTCTCTGTGTTGCATACACTCTATGTTGCATACACTCTGTGTTGCATACACTCTGTGTTGCATACACTCTGTGTTGCATACACTGTGTTGTAACACTCTATGTTGCATACACTCTGTGTTGCATACACTCTGTGTTGCATACACTCTGTGTTGCATACACTCTGTGTTGCATACACTCTGTGTTGCATACACTCTGTGTTGCATACACTCTGTGTTGCATAAACTCTGTGTTGTAACACTCTATGTTGCATACACTCTGTGTTGTAACACTCTATGTTGCATACACTCTGTGTTGCATACACTCTGTGTTGCATACACTCTGTGTTGCATATACTCTGTGTTGCATACACTCTGTGTTGCATACACTCTGTGTTGTAACACTCTATGTTGCATACACTCTGTGTTGCATACACTCTGTATTGCATACACTCTGTGTTGCATACTCTCTGTGTTGCATACACTCTGTGTTGCATACTCTCTGTGTTGCATACACTCTGTGTTGCATACTCTGTGTTGCATACACTCTCTGTTGCATATACATAGTGTTTCAAGTCCCTACATTATACGGACGTCTTTCTGTTCTTTTTGTTCGCAAGTCTACACTTCGTATGTAACTCTTAAACACGTGTAATATACTGAAAGACTCCGTTCCAGTTTTTTAAACGAATATTTTGGCAATTTGTAACATTAAATCACGCAACACCTTAAAATTCATAATTATGTTTCTATGATTGTGTGAACACATAAACACGGTGTAAATCGACGACCTTGTGTTCTGTATCTTTGCTGTTGAGTCACATGATGTCTACACGTGTTTTCTACGCTAACGTATGTGTAAACCAAATTTGAAAGTAAGGTACGGAGCCCTGGATGTGCCATCCGACGTGTTGGGATCCTGAGATAATTCACTATGAAATGATGACATCACAAGCATAATGTGACGACATCTTCAGATGATTTATCTCGGGATGCCGACATACTGAAGTAAAATATATCGTTTTCCACTTATATTTTATCTCGGGATGTTGACACCATGATAGTAAGATGTCGACATCTTTAAGATAATTCATCTGAAAATCCTTAAAATGTCGAGAACCGAACATAAATTATCTTGGGAAGAGAACATCCTACTCTTAAGATGTCGTCATCCCGAGGTGCAACTAGTCTAGGAGACGACATCCTACTTTCAAGATGTCGTCATCCCGAGATAAGTCATCTCAGAATGTCGTCATCGAACATTTATGATGTCACCACCCTGCAGCCTCAGGATCTCATTAAGTTGGATGGCACTTCCTGAGCTCCGTACGTTCAAATGAATGTTTTAAGAATTGAACAGAGAACACATATCTCTCAAGTAATATAGCGATCAAACGTAATTATAATTCTAACGATAAGTTCAAACATGGAATGCGAATAGGACCATGGTTTCAAACAATGATAGTTGCACACTCATAGCTCAATTGTTAGATCCAGTTATCCGACCCCTTTAACCTCTTTATATTTCCCTACTTCAAATAGCTTGACACTTGATACAGCCCGCTATGATGCTAATTTGTCCTCATGACGATATAGGCCTACGTCAGGGTTGTCACTTTTTATTGTGAGAAATTTGTCAGCAAGCTTTTAGCGTAAGTACCCAGTTTCCATCGTAATAAAGTAGTAAGTGATACCACACAGACTCAACCATCCATCAATCTCTCCTCCTCATCATGTGGGAGCAACAGTGTGTTATGATTTCGTAGCAGTCTCACATAAATTATGTTTTAAATTAAAACGATTTTAACATCTGAATGGTATATTTCATTTAATTATTTCCCACGCGATGTTCACCGATGTCATGTTGGAGACTGACTTGTCCAAGGTAGCCGACAGTTTAGGAAGTGTATGCTCGAGTTGTGAAAACAGATTAATCAATTTAATAATATTGAGATTTTTGTTCGACCTGGGGGGGGGGGGACCAGAGAGAAGCACATAACCCCTCCCCCTCCACCCCCAAACACGCACCCTTACATGTGGAAGTTACTGGGTAACTCCATTGTTGTTCTATTAATCCTTTTTTTTTGAAGACATTCTCTGTGGGGTACCACTAGAACAAAGAAAACCCTGTGGGGTAGCATTGTTCCATTGTTATAAGTACCCTGTAAGTCGGCGTGTGTAAGGGCACACACGCGCACACACACAGGTACAGCACTCCTATACATTAGAGGACACCTATTGTACTTTCTGTTGTTCCTGTATTGAAGCAATCCCCATTGGTTTTGTACACAAATGACTAGTGAGGACACCTGAAAACAAAGAACCGACTAGTGAGGACCTATTGTCCCTATTGTAAAATGTCCTCGGAGGGTTGGCAATACAAACACACAACATTTCGGATCGGGTTCGTGGGGTCCCGCAACTGTTCTATTGTTCTATTGTTTCCCTTTTTTGTTTTGTTCTCGGTCCAAGGTACTGAATAATGAGCACACTTTGAACTACAATTCAATGAGTACTCAATGAATACTTATTCAATACTTATTCATTATGTTTTCACTTTATATAAACATAGAACAAGTTCAAATAAATGCTTACGTTTGTAGGTCACCATTGAGGGCGCTACTGGTCACCCAATTTTACACACACAACCGAATCTAACAGCCACCAGCTCTGATGACTAGCGAATCCCTATAAGGCAATGCGGTGATCACGCGACTGTTTGTTATCCATACTTAGTCAATAAAGTAAAAAACCAACAACTTTATAATTATGAAACTAAATTTATATGTAGTCCCCAGTCTTGTTGGTCATTTTAAATTCCCATAATGCATTTAACACTGTCACGTGATGCTTTAGACTCACTTTAAGTTTAAAAAAATACTCAAAAATTAGTATCATGATTGATTTTTTTTATAAAAACCTTCATACAGATTAACATTTGTTTTTACCCTTACACCGAGGGTAAAAACAAGAAATGCAAAGATGCAAAATTAACATAATATATTACTTCATACAGTTTACTATTATAAAACAAATTTGTACCAATGTACAAATATACGGTTGACACAGTAACAGTAATCCTCCTTTTCTAAATATTTTTATGATTATTGGACCATAATGTAGGAAAAGTTATTAATTGATAGCAATCAGCCTCATCGTTGTTAAGGGTGGGGGGGGGGGGGAGTTGTCGTGAAGGTGTTGTGCCCGCCCAGCTGATATGGTTCACGTAGCATGAAAAACTGTAATTAAAATTTGAGATTTTCTATGTTCTGTGGATGTTTTATACTCATTAAACGTCAATGTTAAAGAAAGTGTGGAGATATTTCGAAAACGATCCGACAGAAATACAAAAATCTAAACAAATCACACGTTATTGATAATTAATAGGAAGACACACGTGGGTGTAAAGCAACTAATGTACGTTGTTAGTCAGCTTACGTCACCCCCCCCCCCCCGATATTTTCGACCTGTTGTTATTAAGTTTTTCCAAGTACAAATAAAGAAACATTCAGTCGACACACGGTGCGAACTCCAATAAAAACTAGGGATCGACTACCAATTCTTGTTCAAGTGTTGTCTTCATAATTTAAACGCAAGAGAAGGGGAAATTAATGTCTCTGCGTTTACACAATCGGTTGCAGAAAACCACACAAATGGACGGTTTATTCAATAAGGCGGGAAGGTTAACATGATTCGGCAAACCTAGATTCAACACTTTCGGTTGTGGGTGCGCTTGATGATTATGAACATGCCCCACATTGCAACCGTTGTTAAATTGAAATCTTTTTTGAGGAAATCATAAGAGCAGGTAGTGTATCCTCGACATTATTGAAACCATCTCTAATCCGTGTCCACGCAAGAACCCTGAATTTCCACCCGCGAATGTCATCAGGTCAGACGATTCCCATTTGATTTTACTCCACTTGTCCCCTTCGTGCGTTCAGATTGACGGATCTGTATTTGGACAGTCGAAATTTTCGTTTGCACATCAGAAGAGAGTCAACAGGGGGCTTTCACGCGTCCTCATTGCAATCAGAGCCCTGTTTTATAGAGCTGCATTCAGCACCAAAAGTAGCTAAGCACACTACAAGTGTGCTTAACCAGATTAAAGTTACCAGCCAGAACACCATTTCACACGTTTCATGTCTGACTCGTATCCTGCTCATTTTTGCTCAGCAGAAAATTGTGAAGCACAACTTGCTGCTTAAGCAGCTTTATGAAAGGGTCCAGGGCCAATTTCATTGAGCAAGCACAAAAGCTTGCTAAGCACAGACAAATCTTGTTATAGCAAAAACAGGTAACCGTTCCATGAAGCTTACATTGTTGTACTGGTGATTCCCTCATTTATTGATTTATTTTTGCTGGGGAAAGAAATTCGCTAAGCAGTAGCATTTTCTGCTCAAAACTGCTTTATGAAATTAGGCCCTGATCGATCGACTGTGCATGAAGGGTTTGGCGGTAGCTCATCACCTTAAAATAGTTTAAAACGGTATCCATCTTTTGTTAGATGTTGTTCTTCTTTTTGCATGCCACGTGCTTCATGGTAAATCTCCATAAAATTGGAAATGTTCCACAGTGGACAGCCTGGCAATGTTGATTATAGTGGGTCTGCAACATTAAATTACTCCGGATTGGCATTTCCCACTTGAGAATACTCGTAAAAATGTACAAGGATAAACAATGTTGTTTCAAATGATAGAAACCAGACAAACAATGTTGAAATCATGCATGAATTTGGAAAGATGGAGCGACAAAAGGTGGATGGACGGTCCCGGAATTGACCCAACCATAAAGGGGATAATGCATTTTAACCGCTGTTTGGAGCTGCAGAGTTCTGCGTTTTTAAGACCCGTGGATGTAGTCCCGTATAAGCGCATAAATCCGTGGTGAGCGCCAATGATTTGGGCTCAAAATAGTCTTTCCATAATAAAAATACGGCAGCCAATAATATATAATATCGATGTAAACAGTTGCACAGCCAGAGGTGTGACGCCAATTGACACCCTCATGCGGTCACACATGCTTGGTGTTTCATGACAAACAAACAGTAATTGGATGTTAGAGTCATTTACAGTGACCTTGTGCTCAGAGCAGATACACTCGAGCAAAAGACAACGCGTTTTTCAAATTCTGAAGAGTTTGTCCGAGGTGGATTGGAAGAGGCATGTGCACAGATGGCTCCTCTTAAAAATGCCCGTAAGCTGGAAGGATAAACATTATAGCCGCATGGGAATATTTCCGCAGTATTATTATGAACGACAGCATCTTATGTAGAAAATAAAACCAATTTTTCTTTTATTCTCAAAATTAGGATGGATACACTGCAAAAACCGTGGTGTTAAAGTTGACATCATGGGTTTTGTCACATATAGATACCGAAGAGAGAATTAAAATTAACACCTTGGGTGTCAAAATAACTTTGCCCCCCCCCCCTGGACCGCGGGAATTCTTTAGAAAAGGGAATAATAGAATAACAACAAAAGCAGGGCCCCATAAACCGGATCTGTAAGGTTGTGTAAGTTACAGTGGAACAAAGCAACGCCGCAAGGTTTTCTTTGTTCTAGTGCTACCCTACAAAGGATTATTCGGTAAAGGGAATAAGAGAAGAACAATGGATGGACCTCTTAACTTCCATATAAAGGGTGTGGTGATGAGGGGGGGGGGGTTCAGCTACAAGCCACTGCATGCTCCCTACAATAGACAGCTTTTTCAAATGGAGATGTTTATCTGCAGGATCTGACGACCTGTAAGTATTGAAGACAAGTTTAGTGGCCTGACGTTTCGACCGTAGCAGAGTCCTTCTCGAAGGCAACACTATACACATAAACAGGTGAGCTTTCGGATTGTAGCTAATCTACCCGCGAATAATTGTCAATCACACAGGGTCCTACTAAGTCGTTCATGTAATCGCACAAGGTTGTTCAATCAAATCAAAGCTATACAAAAAAGACACCAAACATCAGTACTGTTACAAATGGGGGTTTGTAAAGTTGTTATTATACTTTCATGATCTTGATAAATGTCACGCGATGATATCATAGTCGTGCCCTGAAGGCTTCTGACTCATTCTGTGGACGAGACGTCATAGCATGTTAATTAGTTAAGAACTGCGTCGGTTCCCCGTTCTCCCTCTCCGTCTCAGTCAAGCATTCATGAAGTCAGGACCAATCCAAGGATTCGGACGTGACATTTCTCGCAACGAGAGGCGCTATTGTAGTACAAACTCAATTGTGTACTATTTTGATCGAAGCGAGATTGTAATGAAAGTAATCTTCTTCAGGATTATGCACACGTTCGAGCATGACTCCTTATAAAAATTATTCTAATGTTCGAGTCCTGGGGAGTGAAGCAGTGTGGAAAGAGATCTGATTACCAATATAGCTTGTCAGTAGCAGTAACTTCAGCCACGTTTTTACAACACCTCAATGATCTACATGGATGTAGCCCGAACCTAAATCCCCAATTCCGTACAATGGACGTAGCCCGAACCCTAAATGTAGCCCCAATATGTACATAGATAAACCCCGGACCTAAATGTTGCCGAAATTCTGTACCAAAAAAACGTGATGTAGACCAAACCTAAATGTAGCCCGAATCTAAATGTAGCCCCAACTCTAACATCGATGTTGCCCCAACCAAAATGTAGCCCACATTTCGTACATGAATTTAGCCCGAACCTCAAAGTAGCCCCAAGTCTGTACCAAGATGTCGCTCGAACCGTAAATGTAGCCCCAATTCTTTACATGGATGTAGCCCAAACATAAATTTAACCCCGATTCTGTACATGGATGTTGCCCGAACATAAATGTAGCCCAAATTCCGTACACGATGTAGCCCAAACCTAAACGTAGCCTCAATTTAGGACATCAATGTCGCCCAAAATGAAGCCCCAATTGTTATAATGGTGACGCCCGAACGAGCACCAATTCTGTATAGGAATGTAGCCTGAACCTTAATTCTCCACCTCCTTGTACTCACACGAGATTTGCCGTTTTATTTTCCACAAAAGTTGAAAACAAATGTGCGGTGTGACTTTTATGAATGTAAGATGTAAATACGTTCTTCCATTGAGTTTTGGGATGTGGCTCTTTTATCAACGTATGATGTCAAGTTTTGTTGACGTGCTATATGTAAAGACGCTAGTTTTCTCACTGGTAAACCGTGTCCGCAAAAATGTAAAATTTAACTATTTGGCCGGTTCTTTTAGTCCCATACTTGCCGATGATAATTCAATTATCTCCCAAGCCCTAAATTGAGTCAGGCATTGTGTTTATGGAGACCTTTGCTTTATGTGTACTTTCTTACCAGCTTTTGAAACTCGGAAAATTAGCTGATTAATGTCAGACACTGCATTGTCGAGACATTTCAATATTCAAACATTATCAACACGTTTTCTCTTTAAGGTTTTCTTTTTGTACATTTCAACACAAAACAAGTTTTCAATCAACTGCACCTCCAGACAGTAGTTTCGAAACTGTTTATTTTGCCCTTGTGAAAAGTTCTTTAGAGAACACGTACGACATGGTTTACAACGATACTTCATAATTAGCGCACTGCATTTTAATTAAAAAATATGAACAGCAATAAACCTAGTGGACCGCTCATGCGACATACCATCACTCCGTGCTTTGTCGGTGCGTGCGGAGATTCGCATCAAATAACACTGCCGGTTTCTATCGATTGAAGTTATTTCTGTCAGCCAAATTAAAATTGATCATTCATAGAAAATCAGCGGGAAAATCGGAGGGGGTCAATTTACCTGTATCCATATGCCCAGTTATTGAATCATCAATTTGATTTGATAGGATCTGCTTCATAGAGTCTTTAAAATTGGTATCAGATTTGGTGAATTGTGCGATGAAATGTTTGCAGTTTCAAATGGAATGTCACCAAGCTCAGAGTTAACATTAACAGTTGCACGAAGAGACAAAGATTGATGAGGTGCTTTTGAATGAATTCAAGACCACCATCTGCTAGGTTTTTCCTCCTCAGATACTTATTATATAAAGCGATTCGAGGTTCAGAGTGGCTTACATCGAATCCCGATCAGAGAAGGAACGGATCTGTCAGGTTTCCAATCTCCTACTTAAGGTAATTCCCCAACTTGCCGTTTTAGTTATTTGATTCATTTGTATGTATCTCTCTTCCTAAGAGTCACGTTGTAGGCCTGCACTTGGAAGAGAAATGTGAAACTTTCGTGAGTTATGATGTGGTGCCACTAGCATTTAAGAAAGCACGGTGGGTAGTTGCTGGTGGACATGAATTTTAAAAGGGTTACTGTAATACGTTGTGACTTCTATTTTCAGAAAATAGAATGTGTTGTTGCAAACTGCGTACCAACCAAAAGGACATTTGGTATAACTAAAAAACAATAGTAAGTGGCCTGACGTTTCGACCCTAGCAGAGTCTTTCTCGAAACGTAAGGCCCCTTATTTGTTAGACTTATGTTTCGTTAGAAGGTGTGCATAGCATTGGTATGAGTAAAAGTATAAGGGTTCACGTATTTGCACACAAATTACATGGTGTAAGTAATTAGTAAAACAATGAGATGTCAACACTAAGCCACTTTGTTTCTCTCAACAGAAACGTCTGAAATATTCAACGACTGTTTCATAATGACATCATATTCCATGGCAAGCATCGGACTGGCTCTCTTCGGTGTCTGTGTGTTTTTGGTACCCATTGCTTTGTCTAAAAGGTGTACTTATGACTGCGAATGGGCAGATGAAGAACTCACGCTTTGTGACGACCGCTTCGTGTACAGTAAGAGGCTAATGTTTGTTACTTTTTGGGGCAATAAAAAACTACACAAAATATTTACCCGTACCATCTTACATTTTTCTCCGTTGAAATAAATGAAATCAAATTTATGATTGAAGGGCAAAATAGTCTGTGCCCCTTCATGAATAATAATACTAGTAGTTCTTGTACAGCTGTTGTGCATCGGTACATTTTCACTGGGAGGTGGCAACATGATAGTTCAAAACGGTTACAACTTAAAAAAAAAAAAAAAAAAAAAAATTAAACAAGCTAGTAACAACTGCATTAACTTTGTAGTTTCGCGATAAAGCTACGCTACGCTGACTCGACACTTGATACACGATTATGAAATTCCTACTAGAACCGTTTTTTTATATGTCCCTCTGAAATAAAGTCATATTCGAGAAAACTGTATCTGAAAACATTTTTAAAAAGCAACATCTGTTTTCGGTTCTTCCAACCAAAATAAAGGGCAATGTGTTTACATGCTGAAAACTGTGCATGGTTTTTCATTATTTTCTCCCGACTCCACACAACGCATTAAGCCCAAATTTTCACAGGTTTGTTATTTCATGGTTGATCATACTATGATCACACAAAACATGAACACTGACTGCGACTGTTTGCCAGCTCTACCAATCCTAACACCTTTAATGATGTTGTTATTGCTGCTGTTAATGTGTCTGTTGCTGTTGCTGTTGCTGTTGCTGCTACTGTTCGTTATTGTTCAGTTGTTATTGTTGTCTGTGTTGTTGTTGTTTTTGTTTTTGTGGGGGTTATTATTGTTGTTTGTGTTGATTTGTGTAGATTTTGTTGCGATCGTTGTTGCTGTTTTGTTTAATTTTATTGATGACAATAATCCGTATTTACATGAGTGTTGGAGTAAAGTATGGAGCATCCGGGTCCCACTTTTATACAAGACTCTCCTTTATCCACCTTCCAGTATTTTCAGGTAAAGTAGTCCGTGTCTTCGGCGGAGAGCAAAGAGGCTACGTCGACTATGACGTAGAGATGACTGAGATTTTCCGCGGGGATGGCAACGGAGTGTACATCGGATCGGTGGTGACTCTTCGCACGAAGTACAGCACACACATCTGCCCCGTTCGGACCATGGTTGAGGGCGATTATTTTTATTTTGCAGTGGGTAAGTCACGGAGACATTTTGCTGGATCAATTCGGATTCATTAGTGACAACTGTGAATTTGTCCTGTCTGATTTAAACTCGTAAGAGTTGACACAAACTCAAAGATACAAAACGCACAATTCCTAATGATTTCAGACATGCGGTTTTTATTCTAAAGGTTGTATTTGATATTAAAGGGTCGGTATATACGCTTGGTAATTACTCTTAAAATTAATGGCAATACAAACTTACTTGGTAAGAAGTACTGCAGCTTTCGATTGTATGAATCATTACACTTCGAAGTAATGTGATTATGGAAAAAATATTTAAGTTTTTATCCCCCAAAATTTGAATCTAAGAAACGTTACTGTCAGTAACGCTTCTCAGGTTGTTTTATTCAAGTGCGGGTTTGTCTTCATGCGTGGACATAACCGCTCTGGATTTCCGGCGATATCTAAAAAACGCTACCACCTTTTGAAATAAAAAATTCACAGGTTTGTTTTATTTATATCTACATTTATATAGGGTATTAAAAAACAATCAACGGCTCAAAAAAAATACCCAAAGGTATACTTTCCCTTTAATACAAAATGTCTAGATAATGTCTGTTTAAAATACTGCAATGTGACAAAATTGCCCCTCCCCAAAGTCTAGAGGTTTACAAAATGTAATAAACGCATAATGAACGATCAATTATACATTGTCTCGATACGTAAACTTTGATAACGTGAAATGTGTCCATGTTACTTGTATGAAGGGTGGGCCTAATTGGAAACTGACAGATCGAAATAATTTATGGGACCTTTAGAACCGATGATGGTAAAATCACATGCTAGGACATTATGGGTTTGTTTTCTCAGCAGTAGGTGAACCGAAACGTTTAACGCCGTTGAGTCAACCAAAAACAAAATATCACATTTACAACAAATACCTTTTTTTTTTTTTAAGTGATTGGTTTTTCTTCCCCCTCACGTGCAGGTCCCCAGAAACCGGAACGCAACTACCGTATCTTCGCCGATAGCTGCAATAGTTACATCATGAAGGCGCATGAATTCACTGGAACTGTATTCGCAGATCTGCTCAATGGTAAATTCAAGGTGCCCTGCTACTCATAGAATAACCTGCAGAAGTTTAAGCTATGGAGGGCGCTGTGAAGTGCGTGTACCGCAGCAACTGTAAACTGTTTATACGATTAGTCTCGTCAACGTACAAGCCTTGCGCGGAATTTTGAACTTACTTTAGGCATAAAGTGTGCAATTTTGACAAGAACTAGACTTACACGGTTTTTCAGTTTATGTGAGTACATTCCTTTTATTGTTCTAAGAACTGTTCCTCCGTATTTAACAGAAATTATTAAGCATGGCGTACAATTAGCAAAATACATTCTAAAAACTTCCGGGTCAGATTTGACCCAGATCTTGGTCCCGGGCGCCTGGCCTATTATTTCCGGGGCAACTTGACCAGGTGTCTGTGTAACAATGACCTATATAGGGGTCAATATAACGCAGAATACGAGGTAAAATCACATAATTTAAAACTACTGTCCAGGTCAGTCTGACCCCGAAAAGGGTCAGTGCCTCTGGGTGCCGGAGTCCGGGTCAGATCTGACCTGGGAGTCTGTAGCAGCGTGTAGCAAACTAAATCATATTTTCTGTAAAAAAAAATTATAAAGAAGTTGTATCGTGTTTAAAAATTAAAAGTTCTTGAGTTTCCCCTTTTTTCTCACTTTTTTATATTACATCTCGTCATCAACCTTTTGACATTTTTTGTAGCTACGTGTACTCTACGTGTCGATTTTAAAGATCAGAATTTATGGTGCTACGCTCAAACATTCACTTAAAAGGCAAACTAAACCATTGGTCATTAGTCTTTCCGAAAAGAAAACGGAGTGGGATATCGTTCTAACGACCTGTCTACATTTACCAGTCCGTGACCACCGAGAAAAACGAGCGCAAAATGGTGACGATTTTATGCTGCCCGACATATCTTGCTGTATTAAATTAAAACTCACACGTTCAAACGATGGTCGGCAGACTGCATTTTTATTACAAATGAAACAACACCTATTTGGGAATAATGTACTTTCATTCATTAGTTATTTTGTGGTAACTTGGAAGTACCTTTTTCATGTCCACAGAAATGATGTAATCTATCTTTAACATTTGAGTTAATTGCATAACTTTGTGACATGTTCGTGCTCATTCAGACAGTATGCTGACGGCAAGGATGTGTACTTACTTAGAAACGAAATAATAAATAAAGTGGAACCTCTTGAGTGAATGTAAAACACTTTGCACATGTTCTACTCATTTTCTTGTCTAGTTACTTCCTTTTTATAAGCGCATTGTACCATGGTAAGTTTGCACTACGTAAAGAGTTATGGAGAATTGTTATTGTTATTCTGGTTTTATACCAACAAAAATGCTCATAAAAAAATACTGGTTTTAATTGCTTTTAATGCACGAAAACATTAAAATGACCGAAGTTGTCGACTTGGTGTTTTTGTTTTAGAAGTTTTTTTAAGATCACGCGTGATCACTTTTCCTTCGCTAAGATATTAGGCTTAGTTTATGATTTGGTTTCATCTACCATTGACAATTGACATACCGGTTTGTACCCAAAGGATACTGGTAGAGTTTTGTTCTGCCTCCTTCTAACCAAATCACTGACCCCTGTTGATTGACACCCCCTCTGGGACGTGTGGCATGGTCCAGCTTAGGTTCTTATGACATGAGCTGACCATTATACGATGTGGTTAAGACAATGGAAATCATAAAATAAGTCAGCATGTATACACAAGCTTTTAATTTAAATGTAATTAGAAGTTCGATCAACTCATTTAGAGTTTAGATTTTAACTGCCTATAATAGAGAAAATAATTGTCTTTCCTTCGCTGAGATATTAGGCCTTTTTTCACATACGTATTTAAAATCATTTTTACAGACGTCTGCAATAAATCAAAACGCAAATGTGATTAACTTTCTGTTTATAATTATATCATAGAATTAATATATTTTGTGTTTTATATTTCTGGGCAATTAACTTCCTTCGCGCGCAATTGGGTGGGCGATGCAGACGATTTGAAATGGAATTGCCAGACCTCATAAGATTGAGATGGTTGAAAAAAAACCAAATAGAACATTAGCAACGAATGAATGCTCATGACAATTAGAAGTCATTTTCTTGCATTTTCTCACATAAATGACTAATGACTTCCGTGTTTTTTGGTTTTTTCATCTTGCACTATGTGATGTCAAACTTTTTATAAACATGGTTTTTGTTTTCAACTGTGTTAGAGTCTTAGAGAAGAATATTGTATTATTAATTCAACCTTAAAGTCAGTGTAAAAGCTAATGTCTGTTATTGTAGATCGTCGGTGTTTGCGTACTAAAACTCGGGGTGTTTTATTTTATTTATTTTATATATATATATTTTTTTATTGATGTATTCATTTTATTTATTCTTACATTTATTTATTTATCTATTATTCATTTATTTATTTATTTATTTTATTATTTATTTATTTATTTATTTATTATTTTTCTATTATTAGTATTATCTATTTATTTATTTTATTTTATTATTCTTATTCTTTTTTCTTTTTATTATTATTATTATTATTATTATTATTATTATTATTATTTTTTTTTTTTTTTTTTTTTTTTTTTTTTTTTTTTTTTTTTTTTTTGGGGGGGGGGATACCAGCGATGGACCTGTTTCTTGCAACGCCCCCGCGGCACGTTGTCAGCACATTAGTGATAAGCTTTTTCCATACGTAGGTTAAGAGAGTTTGTTGGTCCCTTGGAACGGCCGACTGTGGGCGAAAATGTGTGGATTAAAGTACGGTGGAACATAAATCATGCTTACAGCAGCTTATAGCAGATAATGAAAGAGCAAGATAGCGCCGAAATCCACCCTCGCTTCCATTAGCTTAGCAAGTAACACCCCCTCAGTAGCCTTGCGGCCTTCTCGGCATCTCCATTTGTATAACATGAGGAATATCTGTTCATGAACTGAGGAAGGATTGTCAGCCACGCATTGTTCAATGTCACTCTGCTGTAGTCCAAGCTGTTGCCGCCCCAGACTCTTCCAACCTACACCGAGTTTCGATGCAACCTCGTCCAGTTTCTGCACCGACACGATGTCACCAGGACTGCCGATCGGGCGACACGAGGACGGGCGGGATTTGGACTCCGTCTCTGTTTAGTTTCAAAGGGAAAAAGGGAAGGAAGAAGGAAGGGAAAGAATTACTAAAAAAATCTTCAAATTAATTCTGAGAACAAAAAAGTTACAGGCGAAGAACACTTAAGTGTATCACAAGCGAGGGACATGTCTGGTCGCTATGCCCCTGTGATTCGTTATCAACACATACTGACAAGCTTTGTCCCTAGATTAAGAGGGTTTGTTTCACTTGTTTATCTCAGTGTGTTGTTTGCATGTCCACGGTAGTGCCTGGATTAATTTAATCTTATTTGTTTGCAAGTTTTATAATTTGGTTTTATCTACATCATTGACAATTGGCATACCATTTCTGTACACAGAGGATGCTGGCAGAGCTTTGTCCTGCCCCGTTCTAACCAAATCACCGTCCCATGTTGATTAACACCCACCACTCTAAATCGTTTGGCATGGTCAAGCTTGGATCTTATGGCATATGAGCTGACCAGTCTGTACGATGAGGTTAATGCAATGCAAATACTAAAGTATACTAAAGTATACTAAAGTATACTAAAGTATGTGTTAGCAAGGTTTTAATTGCAATTATGATCCACTCATTTAGAGTTTACCCCCCCCCCTATTTTAGGGAAACATCATTCTCTTCCACTTGACGACATTTTTAACCCTCCGGGTTTTTTTTTTTTTCAATTCAAGAGATCCTGACCTATTTTCTTGATCTCTCCTCGGAGAACTTCCATCTGCGTTGTCTCATGCTCGATTTCATCTTGGATTGGAGAGCTGCAGACGGATTAATTAACCAGAAATCCGTCACTGCTGGGTTATTATGACGTGTAAAATTACAGCATAAGATGGAAAGGCTGTAAAATGTTTGATACTTTTTGAGAAGGAATAGTTATTGAAAGTGGATTTTTTTTTTCAGGAGCGCAGTGAACCATACGCACAATGTTAGTTTATGATGTCAGTAACTCGAGAGAGCGTTTGTTTGTTTGTTTTTACGCGGGAAGGCGATGGGTTGCTGGTCAAGCGTCATATACAAAGTGTGGACCTCAGAAAAACAGGACACACAATGCGGCGACTTGAGACACTATGTGGAGTGACACACGTCCACACAGTGTTTTCACCAGTGTTGGATATTAATAGGGTTTTTTATCGTAGTGCTCAGAACAAAGGAATGTCTACGGAGTGTGTGTAACACAGATGTGTGCCCTTACACATGCCAACTTACGGCGTATTTTTAACAATGGAACAATGGACCCCACAAGGTAATTTCAATAGGAACAATATTGGGCCCCACAAGGGAATTCTTTAGAAAAGGGAATAATAGAACAACAATAGCAGTACCCCACAAACCGGATCCGTATGTGTGGGTGAGTTTGTTTTCACATTCAAACCGGGGACCTATAACAAAAGAGGACAATAGGGTCCCCGGTTGGGTTAAGGTCCCCAGTTGGAAATTGTGTACAAAACCAATGGGAGCTGTTGCCAAAAAGTTAAAGTCCAAACAAAAGAGGGACAATAGGAGGTCCCCGATTGGAGGTGTTTACACACTTGTGTGGGTGTGTGTGTGTGTTTTTTTAGATTTAAACATTTCATCAAACACAGCCACGTTTTAGTGACAACAAAAGTATGCTTATTTTCGGCTCTGATTTTGTGTAAGTTCTCATGATTGGAACAATCGGACGCATATGCTATAAATCTCAACTTTTGACATGTATTTTTATTTTCAGATCAAGACAATCCTTAGTGTCATATTTTAATTAGTAAGCTTCTACAGATGTACTTTTTATTTACAGCATAAAGCCATCAACACAAAACTTGCATACAACAGATGTTACATTTTCATGATGAAGAATGTTATTTGGTTTAAACCCATACACCAGAGTGAGTAACGACATCTACCCCAGAATGGCAATGGTCGTGGGTTCGAATCCCACCCGAGTAAACCTGTAGATTTGTTCACAGGACTCGAGAAAGTACTGACGGTACGGTGCTTTACACAAATCGGTGTATGGGTATAAACTAGATCAGACTAGCCTTGGAGCACTGTTTTTCTGGTCGTTCTTTTCCCATGATGCACTGCGAAAAATGGTCTCTGCTGGGCAAACCGTAGAGGGTGCACTTTATTGCAAATTCCACACATTGCCTCCATGTCGCTGGTCATTGCCTTGGCGCCCCTTTATTTTCCCTCAGAGTTGCCTACTATTGACAGAAAGCTGCCTTTCCCTTAAAACCAATAATAAAACTTGCATATTGTTTTCTGTTTTAGTTTAAGATGCAAACATAACTTATCTACGTACCTTATTAGTGGTGTGGTGCTGCATTTATGATCTTCGGATGCAACACCCAGTTTGACATACCCATTACTACTTGACAGAATGTCTTCTTGTAAGCACAAGTGAGGTAATGGGCTTGAGCTCTTACATGTCTCACACTCACTCCCCCGAGTCGCTAATTTCATCCGTAGATGCTGAATCTTCTCTTTGTGTTGCTCCAATTCTTTGCTAGAAATGCATCGAAAGCGGAAAACAAAGTTGATAAGACATCATTGAGTTTTGGAAGAGATAGAGTATTTCAGATTGAAATATTGCCCTGGATGATCCATACAGGTCTATCTCCTCTTCTTGTTTTCTTTCTTTCTTTCTTTCTTTCTGTCTTTCTGTCTTTCACAACTAATGGCTCCCACAAATACAATGGATTTTTCAGGAGTGTCTTCGATTAAACTGATCCTAACGACAAAAATTGCACTGCGGGAGGAAAGCCTCTCTACCAATTCTCCATTTCACTATATCCTGAGCTGTCTGCTGCCAAGTAATGGCCACTATATGTTCTCAGTTCATCTTTTGCTACCATGTATTATAGCATTATAGCTTTCAGATTGAAACCAATTGAATGGTTTTTTTTTTATAATTACCCTTTCTGTTCTTAATTGTCTCCGCCGAAAATCCCGGACAATAACAGCACAATGGTGTCAACTACCTAGTTGTTGAAATGATCTGGAAGTATTTTTGCCCCATGCCAACACAAGCAAGAAGACAGAAAAGCACAGCGCAGACAAACAAACAAACAAACGAAAACAAGTTATTCTGGAAATTAACTCACCAAGCCACTCGATATTTATTGAATATATTTTGCTCGTTGTTCAGATCTAATTGAAGCTTCTCGAGCTTGTCTCTGCAAAAGATAATAATGAAATGAATAATCAATGTTGCTTAAAAGGAAGACGCTAACAACTTTCCGGTACCCATTAATGTTCCCCAATAATGAGAAATCAAGAAAATCGTCACCGACGCCACGAAGTAGCGCAGTCCTTATTATAGTTCAGTAAAAAGTAACACTCGGAGAAAACGGCGTAGTTGAACGCTTTTTAAATCAAGCTTTCCTACAACATTTCAGGGTATTTTCAACTAGTTTTCTTGCAGTGGAGACTTGATGCATTGAACTTCATACGGGATTTTTTGTAATGCGTTTCGTTCTATTAATAAGCAATGAAGAAAGATGCGTGCTTTACTTCGTGGCGCCAAAATTTTCAGGTTAGGTGCAAAGTTGCAAAGTCTAATTACCGTATAATTAAAAAAGTAAAGTTCATGAAGCGTTGAAACTTCATGAAATTTTGACGCCTTGGTTAACATTGTTTATATAGAAAAATGCTGAAAACTGAAAATTTTGGTTTTGTACACTGTGTGCTATTGCGTGGCGTCGGTGCCGAAATGTTGAGAGGGATCATAATTGGTAGCATCATAATTTGCTTAGCAATTAAGACTGGATCAGTTAAGATCAATCTAATGGCTTTTTGTGAAATCAGGCCCTGGTTGGCAAAATTAGGGAACTTCGTGCATTTCTATCTTTGGCTGATGATGGCATGATTCATGCATACACTGTTGGCAAGTTGGTAAACCTCACAGAGGTGCACTAGGTAGACGCAGGCACGCGCTAACCCTAACCCTACGCCACCATTAGCCCAAACAAAAAGCCACATGTTCCCTCTTTTTCTCCCATCATAGTTTTAGTGCACACGCGCGTTGTGCAATTTCATAGAGCTGCTTGTAAGCAGAAAATATCCAATTTGACAATTTTCTGCCAAGCGAAAATTAGCAGGATACCAGTCACAGAATGTACGTGTATTATAGTACTTTGGCTGGTATTTTTATTTGGTAAATGTAATTTTTGTGTGCTTAGTTACTTTTTAAGCTTGGTGTTTTTAAAGCAGCTCTATGAAATTGGGCCTCAACAAATATCCAAACAATGTTGTTCACTTAAAATGTTTGTAATCGGCATCTCAATGTCAAAGTTATAACTACCTTAAGATCATCTTTGTCGATTCACAGTCCACCAGGAACTTTCCGTCTGGCACCAAGACGCTATGCTGCAGGTTGATATATTCAATACGCACTACTATTGTATTGGATTTCTTGCCGTGCCGGAATGGGTTTGAGTGTCCGTAAACCTGTACATTGCATTGAACAATAATGATTAATTTACTTTATCGCCATGACAATGTTTTCAGATGCTTTCACATGATGTATTGAGCACATCATCCGAAAGACTCGAACCAACTATCCGCCATTTTTCTAAAACGTCTTTAGACATAACGGACTGGGTAATGGTCGGAATGTAAATAATATGGTTCTGTACGTCAACTAATTTACATTGTACATTATTCATTGATAACTTTATTGGGAAATGGGTCTGCGCTACGGGACCCTGAATCTGGGTCAATTCTGACCCGTGAATTTTCAGAGTGTAAAAGAAGCAATGCGACATATTTCTTTGCACCCCCCCCCACCCAGTTAACATAATAATAATACTAATAAGCAGTACTTATAAAGCGCATTATGAATCACAGATTCCTCATGTACCGAACAATAGAAAACAAACTTAAAACCATGACAAAAAATACAAGAAATAGGCCTATATGTTACAATAAAGAAATACCCTACAGTCAGATTCTACAATAAACACACAAATTAACATTGGAAAAAAAGACCAGCTGCGACCGTTTGTCTAGTTCAATTGCCACAAAAAGTGTACGTGGAACCGGTATTCATATTTACGGAGTTGAAAAATAGGCTGAAGTCAATAATGTACATCTACAGATGGACCAGGAAAAGCTATTTAAGGGCCACTGTAGTCAGAATTAATTACTACTCACCGACGTAGCCAAATGAATTGTACATGTAAAACTTTTAGAAAGTTATATAACTTGATGTTTGAGCTTACTTTTGTGAATTCAAGAGATGACTTCATGGTATATTCTAGGAGGCTACTTGTTTCCTTGAAGAAACTCTCTGATAGGTCATTGCCGTCATTGAATGGCACAGGTGCCGTCTTGAGATTCCTAGGGACAATCCACGCCCTCCATTGGAGCCATGCCGTGCAGTCTTCATGTGAAAGATTCCTCCGCGAGAACGCACAGAGCGCAAAGAGGCTCATTTTCACGGAGATCATGCCGTTTTGCTTCTGTACGTACATCTTCCAGCAGTTGCCAAGGGGGTCTAGGAGTGACCCCTGGCTGCCCTTGATTCCGGCTTTTGTTGGTAACGCCAGGCGGATGTTAGTTGCAGGCTGAAAGGAAACGACCTCGATCTTGACTGTCACTATTCCCTTACTCTCCGGAGCTGGCTCGGAGATAACGGGAGGCTTACCGTTACCGAACAGTGGACTTCGGTCTGACTGGACATGAAGGAGGGTTGGCTTACTGGACATAAGGACTGTGTCCGATATTGTAATTCTATAAGCCAACTGAAGCAAGTAGTCTTGATAATCTTGATTAGGTACCAGACTCTTTCCTTGGATACAGATCTTTCGTTTCTGTGGGTTGTTTATGTCGAAATAAACACAGAGCTGACAGTCGGAGAGATTGAATGTTGCTACACGAGCTATGCCGTTGACGACCGGTCTGATCCTAGCGTCGCGTGCCTCGAACATCGAGACACATTTACCCATGGCCAACTCTACCTCCACCCATGGACTGATACTACTAAAGTAGCCTTCGTCTTCATAGACGAGGGCCTGGAATGTTATCATGTCTGGCTTTCCGTGGCGAGGTTGTAACTTTGTGAAGTCTCGATTCCTAACATCGCATATCGGCCCGGGTGTCGCACCCACCCTGCGTCTCAGGATCGACAGAGTGAAGTCTACCGTACATGTCAGACATGGATCGGTGTTCTGCAAGACAAGCACCAGCTCAATGCCAAACTTACCGGAATGTTGGCGTTTGCAGACGACGTTCCAGGCGTGGCCCCCGTAGCTCACATCTTGGGATCTCACAGCACGATCAACGGCGAGGTGGTCGGGGTTTCTGAGTGCGAAGGAAAAACATGTGCCACCAGCTGGACTGGTCCTCGAAAACTTGAGTCCCAACGCAGGTTCTGGGAACTGGCTATGAGCCATGGCGACGAAATGGAGAGTGGAGGAAGTTTGTGTGTCAAACTTAAGTTAGTTGTGTTTTACTGGTTGGGTCAACGTGAACCAGATCAGTCTATTTTTGTAATTCATTTTTTACAGCGCCCAGAGATTGAAACCAACATAAAACCACTGAATTTCCGGGTTCCCAGTGTACACTGCAAAAAATTGTCACTAGTATTTATGAGGTATGACGACACTCTGGGGAGGTCGGATCGGGGTAAGTTATAAGTGTTGGAGGGGGGGGGGGGGGACGGTGCCAATTTGATAGTGAATGATGTATCTGATAAAAAAAAAGAGTATACGTTTATATATTGGGTGCGAATTTATCATAATTATTTGGATATGTATATACACTACGACAGAGTTAAATTGCATTCGGATATTTCAACTAAAAACAACTGTATTCAACAATCGATAACATTACCGAGATGATCTGCCCTATACTATACATGTAGTCATAATGGACGAACCCGCTCACGTCAAAAATCGGCTCATGATTAAATACCCATCTATCAACCATAACTTGTATAGTGTTTATTGAATCGATCAAATGGGATTAAATGAAGTAGTACCACATAAAACAAGATTGAATGTATTCATAGCTTTGCCTGGATAGAGAAGACTCGTACATTGCCTCGATTTGTCCTTAACTAACACGCTCAAAGGACCTCCAGAGAGGGGACGGGTTTGGGCTCAGACGTCATATGCAACAGGTATGTTGCAGAAGTCAGGTAACTACCCAGCGACCACACGACCTGACTGCAACGTTCCCTAGAGGGGGTTGTGGTTGTGTCTCGTTACTAAGTAACGTATACACACTGTTGCAACAACTTTTCATTTGGACAATGAAACATTGCTTGCACATTTTTTTGTCGCAACATTGCCTGATGAAGGTTGCAGTCTCGCACGGTACATTCTAACTTACACACAACGTTGCAACAACTATTTTCTGTTCCCTAACATCGCCCGGATGGTTTTTGTTTGTTTGTTTGTTTGTTGGGGTGTTGGGGTGTTTGTTTGTTGGGGTGTTGGGGTGTTTGTTTGTTTGTTTGTTTGTTGGGGTGTTGGGGTGTTAGTTTGTTTGTTTGTTGGGGTTGTTGGGGGTGTTTGTTGGGGTGTTGGGGTGTTTGTTTGTTTGTTTGTTTAATGGGGTTGTTTGTTTCTTTGTTGGGGTGTTTGTTTGTTTGTTTGTTGGGGTGTTTGTTTGTTTGTTGGGGTGTGTTTTTTCGGTTTTTTAAACGTTGCCTGAAGGTTGCGATTTCGTCATGAATCTGTTGAATCCCTTTCTATATAACCATATTCCTTAGAAGGGAATCGTTTCTCAAAATGTTATATTATCAACATCTGCAGTTGCTCTTACCAAGTAAAATTTGATGGTCATAAATTTTTGAAGGAAAGTACTCTCCCTTTAAAATGGAACTTTCTTTACAAAACAGTTTGCATATTGGTCATGTCATATACCGAAATAGGCAGTCAATGATTATGTGTTACGGCGCAATGTTTTTGACAGTTTTAGGTAAGCTTTTGGTTTAGAAAACTCATGCGTGGCAGGGGGTTAAAGTCCATCAGACTCATTGAGATTCTTTGCAAATTTACTGCATTGGGTAGTTGTAGTAACTATACAAATATTATGTTGCCAAGGATTCCGAAAACAATTGGAACATTTTCAGGTGTGTGTGCTGGTACCCACTGGTTCATGGTTTTCAAAGTGCGTTTAGGGACTTCTGTTGGTTCTTGCAAAATGTGAAAAGTCTCAGACAAAATGGAGTGACAAATTGAGATCAAGATTTGTTTCAATTCTGATTTTGTTATTTATTCGTCATATATCTTAATAAATGAGAAATACAATTTTAAACAAATTAACAAGTACATTTAGACTACCTAATCGGCCGTCAAACTCCTAGGGACTGGACCTCTTCTTCAACCATGTCCGCGTTGGCTACCTACAAAGGGGAGACAAAAAGAGTGTAAATCAAATGACCGAATAAAGAAATAAAGATGAGTTGTGATAGAGACGCTCACACTGTACAGAATATAACTCAATGTGTTTGTATTCTCGTAATTTTAAAGCCACTTTTGATATTTATCACAGACCAGTATCCTAACTTTGTTTATCCCAACATATAATGCATAGAATTGAAAAACATGTGAACATTTGGGCTCAACTGGTCACCGGAGTTGCAAGAAAACAATGACAGAAAAACGCCTTTGTTGTATAGAATTGTGTGCTTTCACATACCTGAGAAAGGCTTCATGCCTGAGGCCTTTCTCATATTAAAATGTTTTGATTGAAATTACCTTCTTTTTCGAAAACGACATTTCTTCAAAGGAGGTCATTTCTAAAAAATGTTTTATGATACCAAAAGCTCTCCAGTGCTCATTACCAAGTAGGTTTTTATGGTCATTAACTTGTGGAGTAATTACCAAAAGTATACCCTGCCTTTAACCATTCGTAACCTCCTCAAGGGAGTGATGCTGGCGTGTATAGAAAAGTAAACAAGCTCAATGTCATGGTTTGTTGAGATTTACCAACATCCTGACACTCGCGAATGCTGTACAGTCAAACGTAATGAAACAACCACTGCTAATAAGCCGAAAGTAATGTGGTGAAAGGATGGGAATGTAGTTTGACAGTTTTTTGTTTGTTTTGGGTTGTGTTTTTTTTCTTCAAAAAAATGAAGAACGTAATTTTCGATCAGCTCCTCATAGCAAATCATCCATATCTTAAAACAAACAAAAAACGGGTTAGAATTGACCGGGATTCCGGGTCCCATGGGCCGGGCCCATTTCTGGGTCAGTATAACCCGGAACAAATATTCCGAGACCCAGTCAAATCGATGAGGAATCCGGGTCACAAACCAATTGTTAAACCAGTCCGGATCAGCCTGACCCATAAAAAATGCCAGGCCTACGGGACCCAGGATCCGGATAAATTCTGACCCGGAGTTTTTAGAGTGTATAGTGACATCTAAAACAAAAAGCTTCCTCACCTTAGTTGCCGATGTAGAGGAGCTTGTTGGGGGAACGACGGCCTGCGTTGGAGACGACGTTGGAGGTGGAGCTAGCGAGCATGGAGGACTTGAGGGTAGCTGGGCTCATGGAGGGGTTGTTGCCCAACATGATGGCGGCGGCACCTGTGGGTGGAAAGCATGCTCGGTCATACTGGTGATGCAAATCTTAAAGTAATTTCAAACTTGGGGTCATCGTCGAGGCAAGACGTTGTGCTCTAGGAGAAATGCCCTGACTAAAATATTTGTTAAACTGAATAACACTTTTCATGGTGTGGCTTTGCGGTGACAATGTCTGTTGATTTGTGAGTTCGAGAGTTTCAAGCTGATTTTGTCACTGACTGCAAAAACGGGAATGTTAAAATTTACACCATAGGTGTTGTCTTTTTTTTTTTAGGTACCAAAAGATAATATATCATTTCACCATCGGGTATCAAAATAAAACTAATTTCTGCAAAAACGTTTACTTTTGTGTTATTTCAATACAACCCCCTCTAAAATGTTAATTTTGATTCTCTCCTCTGTAATATGTGGCAGCACCAACACCCCAGTTTTTGCAGTGTGTGCAAACTTTTATTGAGAAATAAGAAACTCGTCATGCATGGAGGCTAAACAGAAAATGTAATATTTTAATAGGTTGAGCAAGGTTTTTGGTGCAATTTGTGTTCAATCCCGAAGGCAGAGAAATACGTCTTACCGGAAACGTGGGGGCAGGCCATGGAGGTTCCACTGATGGTGTTGGTTCCCCAGTTAGTGCTGTGCCATGTTGAGGTGATGTCTACACCGGGGGCGAAGATGTCCACACATGAACCGTAGTTGGAGAAGGAAGCCCTGGCATCGCTGCTGTCGGTGGCACCGACAGTGATGGCCTGTTCAGGTTGAAAAAAAAAAAAACTTACCAAATTAATCACGCAATCAATGGTGCACTTGTACCGTACACTATAGCTTTGTGAAAAAGGGGGGCAGTGCGTAGGGTGCATGAAAGAAATTGAAGTTATCCCAAACGAAGCCAAAGTGAACAGTAGTCTTGAAATCTCTTTAATTGTGATTAATGTTTGCATTTTCTTTTTCGGGGTAGTTATGCTTAGTGCGTCATCATTATATCAATCCGAATGGCAACTTACAGCAGCTACTCTAGCGGGGGAAGAGTTGCAGGCATCGACGTTCTCGTTACCAGCGGCAGCAGACACGGTGAAGCCGAGGTTGATCAGGTTCTCTACGGCGTTATCGGTAGCAGAAGATGCACCACCACCGAGAGACATGGAGACAACAGCGGGCAGCTGTCCGTTCAAGCCAACGTACTCAATTCCTGGTGGTTTGTGCATAAAGAAAATGGTTAGCTTTCTCATCATAACTTTTGTAAAACTTTAAGAGTACAAAAACAAATTTTGTTAACAAAAAGTGTTGAGTTTTGCCAAAGCAAACCTGGTATTACTATTACGTATGAAAAAACTCACCATCAACAACACCACTGTTGGAGCCGAATCCAATGCAGCTGAGCACACGGATACCGTAAATGGTGACGTCCTTGGCTACACCGTAAGTGTCGCTGCCGACGGTACCGGAGCAGTGGGTTCCGTGTCCGTTGCAGTCAACTCCGTTACCGCCGAGGGCATCGTACCAGGCAGTAGCACGGCCAGAGAACTCCCAGTGGCTGGGGTTGACACCGGTATCGATCACGTAAGCGTTGACTCCAGCACCAGTTCCTGAAAAAAGATGGTAGTATGAATTATTAACATGTTGGTGTTTTGGGTGAGTCATATAGTGAGATTACGGGACCTTCAATGTGAACGATCTTTGCAGAATAAAGTAATCGGAAGTTTAAATTTACCGGATGGGTTGAAGCTGCCGTCCAAGGGGAGGTATCTCTGGTCAGAACGGTCGAGACCCCATGTGACTGCCTGGGTCCTGACTACACCATCCTCCTCAACGTACTCGATGCCATCGAAAGAACGGATCTACAGAACGAAGGGAAGTCTAAATCGGTAATTCGGTCGAGAAACAGACAAAGGAAAGGTGCAAACAAATAGGGCTCATCTGATTTCAAATGTAAAGCAGCAACTTACGGTGTCGATGAACCTGTCTGGGATGTGAGCCACAACAGCGGTCATGACCTTACGGAACTTCTTCAGGATGGAGACGGGGATGTTGAGGGATCGTGTACGGGTCTCGAGACGGTCGACAAACTCATCCAACTTGGAACCATCCTGAAGGCAAAAAAAATTAAAATAATAATAATAATTTTTAAGTAAATTATGAACATATTTAATGTGTTAATCAAATTATGAAACTTGCAAATTGTCTGAACTGCTTCGTTATACAATAACAAATCATATCATAACTTGAGATTGAAAACGTAAGTTTTTTTCCCCTTCTTCTGAAAAAGAAAACAACAAACAAACCAAAACAAAACTCAAACTCAGTGAAAAGGAGGATGGGCTTTGGTAATTACTCCAAAAATTAATGTCCATGAAAACTTACTTAGTAAAGAGCACCGGAGAGCTGTACATATTATAAAACATGCATGCTTAGAAACGATTTCCTTTGAAGTAATGTAGTTTTTATAGAGAAAGAGGTATTTTTTTTACGGCCAAATTTTGAATCTGAGAAAGGCCTCAGGCATTGAAGCCTTTCTCAGGCATCTGAAGAAAACACACAATTCTAGCAACAAGGATGTTTTTTCTTTCATTATTTTCTCGCAACTTCGATGACCAAATGAGCCTAAATTTTCACACGTTTGTTATTTTATGCATATGTTGGGATACACCAAGTGAGGATACTGGTCTTTGACAATTACCAACAGTATACACTGCCTATATTGATCTTCCAAGTCACTAATATCTTACCTTGATCTTGATGATGTACTTGTTGGGGATGCGCTCAGACACCTTCTTAAGGGGAGCAAGAGTAGCACTGGCAGCAGCCAGGCACAGGCACAAGAGGATGAAGGTCTTCATGTTGAGAATCTATATCAACATGGGTTAGAACACAATAAAACGAAATAACTTATATGAACGGAGCGAAATGGTCTCTAGTGGGATGGCGGACACCCGCCGGTTTACTTTTTGACTTCAGTGAAACGAAAACCAGTTCACCTTAAGGCGTCTGTCCTCGCTATTCATGAAGTAACTTGTCATTTTGGCTTTGGCAACATTGATTTTGTTATAAGAACTTGGTAAAAATATTTCTATTTTAACTTTTAGGAATACTCTGCAAAAAGTTGTGCATTCTGCGTATGTATAACATTTTAGTGTCACCGAAACGTGTACGTTACCATAGTCCAAACCCGCACGATAGCCACAACTTGCAGCACCTGGCCCTCAACCACACCGGTCCGGGCAGACCGATCCCCGGCGCCCTTTCCTGCCGGTACTTACCTTGTTTGTCAGGCTTGTATGATACAGCTTGTGAAGTATTCTCACTTTGTGTGCCTCTTTTATACTCACTTCTGACTGGTTTGGAGCCATATTTAGATTTATAATTCTCTCACAGTTTCCGGATTAGTTCAAGATAAGTAATGGCTTATTGTCACAGATGTCTTCGTTCTCAGACACGTGCTAAATGAGCAGCATTCATACAACACAAAAAAGGGTTAATGTATGTTATATATGACAATAAATGAACACAATATTGGGTAATGTTTTGGAGTTTATATAGACAAAGGTATATTTAAGTTCAATTTTTCAGTGGTCCAAATGAATTTTTCTCCGATAAAGTAGGCTAATGAACATAAAAACGTTATTCCTGTTTAACATAATTGTTTACTAATTTTTCATATTCATTCACTTTTTCTCTTTTTTTATTCACTTTCATTGTGAACATTTCATTTTAAACAAAACAAATAAAGTCAAAGCATGCAATTTTTTAAAATAAATAATATGAGATACCGGGTGATGCAACTCAAGGAGACTGATATAAGAAGATTAAATTAAGCTCCCATTGTTTTCAGGTATTAACTTCGTGGCGTGGACGGCAACTGTTATTTTTCACAGAGTTGAGTTAGAGGTTGGCGACACGCGTTGGCTTAATTCAAGTGTCACTTAGAGTGTTTGTTTTATTTTCTTTCTTTCTTTCTTCATTTTAACAGTTAGGCCTATCATATTTTTGTTGTCACAAAAAAGTTCATATTGCTGACAATCACGGGACAATGCGGTTGTTGACTGCATCAGGAACTATACATTTATGTTTATTAACTTCCTTTGTCTGGCGGTTGTTTGTTTGATCTTATTTGAAATAATTATAAAATACACAACTTGTCATCTCATTCATATCAATAACAAGGTGCGCTTTTATTGCTGTCAATACGACTCCATACACTATGTACGAACTCCTGTGTCAGAATTTACCCGGATCCTGGTCTCATAGGGCCCGACCCATTTCTGGGTCAGGCTGACCCGGAAATTACACTGGTGGTCAAACTGACGTAGAATCTTAGGCAAAATCTCGTATTTTGACCAACTTCTGGTTAGCCAGTTAGCTTGACCTAGCCAGATATGGGTCGGGTCCCTTAGGATCCGGAATCCAGGTCAAATTCTGACGCAGAAGTTTTGTTAGAGTGCAATGTTGCCAATTTATCTCGTAGTAGTCATGTTTGATTACCACACACACCACCATCACCGTCAAAGAGCCATATCTCAGCTAGACCTGTGGACAAGTCGTTACTTAAGTAACGACTTGTCCACAGGTCTAGCTGAGATATGGCTCTTTGACGGTGATGGTGGTGTGTGTGGTAATCATATTTGTGTAGCACGCACCGCGACAAACATTTTGACGCCCTGTCCACAAGTCTAAGTCTCACCATGGAGCTATAAAAGCCCGTATTACTCTATGATCTCATTATTATTGAGCAAGTGTCTTATTTCAGAAAAAAGGGTAGGGTGTCTCATCTGTGGGTAGGGGTTACGGTATGTTAAGCGGCGCCACGACCCCACCCACTCAAAAATAAGAAATTTGAGCACTGCGTCCTGTCTCAAAACGACCAACATCATCCATGGAAGTGGGTCCTGAAATTGCACCACTTCCCCCACGTCCACAAGTTCGTAAACAGCCACAATTATAATTGGCCAAAATGACCCAGCAGTTGTGTATGGTACCCTAACGATACATACGGGTTAAATGCAAAGGTATTAATACGGTGCCATAATCACATTTTGTACACGTCCACGTTTACATCACATCACGTGACCAAACCATTTATCGCTGGTGCTCAAACAGTTTAGCGTGCATTGTCGGTAATAGAAGGGTACCAAGCATTGGGAAATCCTTTCCGTCATCCGTTCGTGAAGAGTCTCAGTCAGGGACAAAATCACGTCGGTTTTTTGTCAATATTTCTGGCCTTTTCGTATGTTTTCTGACCTGTAAACAGGAGATACAATCAACAAAATGGGTACGTTGATAGGAATATTGTTTTAAATAGGTACCGTTTGTTATATTTGTTGTGGTATTGAAAGCCAAGTTGCAGTTGTTTGGCTTGGAAACGTTCATAATTTTCAACTGTGTAGTGTGTAGTGTTTGTGTTACTCTTGCAATTCGTGTGGTGGTTGGCCCAAAACCGTGTCCATATGTTAAAATAATGTTTGTAATGTTTTATTTGAAAATGAATCTTTCATCAGACATGTTCTTTCATTATCAAATTGAAGTGCTACTCTTTTATTGAAAATATGAAGAACGTAAAAACTAATGCTAGCTTTTCGTCCTAAAAAAAGAAAGATGACAAAAAGAATCTTACAAAAAATTGTAAAGTTTACGCATTTTTGATAAAACATTTTAATACTTCGTCATGAGTTATTTTATATATATTTTTGCAATCTTTATTAAACACTAATTTACTAGTACAGTAGCCCCCCCCCCCCATCTTGGCCCAAAGGTAACGTATCAGGTAATTGTAATCACAACCCCGTTCCACTTTCCAGTTATATTTAATTTATTTAATGCAAAATATAACCTCATAATACTCTCGTCGCACATTTTTTTCAATCACTCCATTTTTTCCAATCATTTCATCCTTATAAATCACAAATCCATGAAAATGATTGTTAATGAAAAAAAGTTTTAAAAAGGGCAGAAATTAGGGGATGAGATCTTTCCAAATGCAAGTTTGCAAACTTCACTTCCGTGTTTGTCTTTTTAAAGCTTTGGAAATTGTTAACATTCAACATGTACATTCGGGCAAGTGAAAATTCGGTTTCAATGTGTCACAAAGGCGAGTGGGTAGTTGTGTCATAGTTATTTGTTTTTTCACCTTGAATTAACACCGTTGTTATCACCGAAATGGCTAAAACATTTAAACAACAAAATTCATAGTTTTAGAAAACTGAATTCTGTAAATTACATCACAGAAAATTCTGATGTCTGTATAATTAATGACCTCGTTCCGTCGATAGGCATTATTTCTTGCAAAATTGTAACCTCTATGAGCACATCGCCGTCATCGCACGATTGCTGTGCACTCTGATCTTGTTGTGTACCCCCCAGTAGCATCGATGTGCGTCCTATGTACATCCAAACTTGGGTTGGTAGTGTGGTAAATGTGTGGGGATTGTACCTGAGCATCATTGTAAACTAAATGATGACTCAAATACTGACATTAATTGACATACCAGTGCCCAGGGTCACATAGTCCGTCTTGCAATTGACAAGTGCATAAGTGAACATTGGAAGAACATGTTTTTGCACATTCAAAGGGTCATCACACTCCCTGATGCTTTGTGGGCGTAGGATGTCCACTTTTAAGTGGGCTAATTAAATACCAAAATGACCTGGCGTCATGTTTCGACCCTAGCAATTTTGACCCTAGCAATTTTGAGTAACTACAGGCCCATATTACCAAGGACAAAGGTGCTACACTAGCTGAAAACTGCTCAAAAATCAATGAATGAGCCCTAGCATTAAACTATTCTGAAATATGCAAGAGATAATGCTGGTGAATGACTGTGTCATTTAATGTTTGGGGAACAGTTTGTTTTTATAGAGAATCAGATGTCCAGATGCTTTGAACCATCTTTGTTCAACAGCCATTTTGTTATCCAATTCGTTTTGGATTTGACATGTATGTGATGTGGTCTTTTTCAGATGGCTGTTGATGAAATCGAATCTTTACCCCAAAATGTTACGTTTTCACCAGCGTTGTAGCTAGGGCATTTTTAGTGGTGGGCAGCTGAATTGAAATTTGGCCAGAGATGGCGAGCAGCGTGTCACGTCCACGCGAATAAAGGGCATGAGCAACGCCTCTATGGGGGTTCAAGTGGCAGCACATTCAGAAGTTCCTGTTTCCAGGGCTAAATATTAACATTCAAATGACTGATTTTGCATTTCCTGTATCATTCATGTCATTCAGGAATCACAATTTTAAAATATAATTAAAAAATATATTAATACAAAATAATTATTGAAGAAAGGTGATGCATTTGTGAAATAATAAAGGGTCTCTTGTCATATTGTTGGCAAAACAGGCAGAACATGCTGGAACCAGGAACACATGTTAATCAAGGCCGTTTTATTTTCTACTTCACGTCAAAAGCTAAGGCGCATTTCTGCTGTTTACTTGTATCCCGCGATGAAGTTGAAGGTGGAGTAACCGGCTCGATAGTCTCTGGTACAGTTTCAGTACTAACTGAAACTGTACCAGAGATATTACTATCATCCTCCAATCTTTTCCGTTTTCCAAAGAAGTCGTCAAGTTTACGTTGCGAAGCCACTCTTAAAATTTCCAGCGCGCTGTCAACACAAGTGAACCACGAACGACGAACGTGTTTACATGCCTACATCCGGGATACGCAAACTGGTACACTAGACTTAACACAGGCCGTCGTACTGTTGTGTGGCGATTCCGTTAAACGATAAACTGTACAGTTTGTGTGTACATGTAATGCGTGAAATCCCCGTGAGACCCACGACTAGACTCTTAGTGCACTCTACGGTCCACCACGCACGCTGGTCCACCACATGTTCATGTACATACATAACAGTGTACCAGCGCACTGTATGGACGCCTAGCCTTCGTTGTTAAAAACGTCAGGCACATTATTCACGAAGAAAACACAAGACATGCAAGAGACAAGTTACGTGTGAACACGTTCGTATTTTTATCGCTCGAATTTCCTGCTCTAAAGAATTACAATCTGCGTTTAAAATTACAAAACACGGAAAAACATGACATTTTAATCTAGTAATGTGATCAATATCTGCAGTACTTTTCATTTTGTATTAATTTCTGGGGAAATTTTGTGGTGGGCGGCAGTCTATTTTTCAGCTCTGAGTGCCGGGCGGAAATTGTCAGTGCTGGGCGGGCCCGCCCAGCGCCACCCACCGTGGCTACAACGCTGGTTTTCACTTAGTTTGAGTCGCATGATACATTAGCAGTGAACTTGCGCTGATTTTAAATGTGCTGTAACTGCTACCTAATTCACAGTGAAAGAGTTTTATTTCTAATCTTTCTGTGTTATCGACATCCTTTTCATTTCAGTTAAGTTCCTAGAAGTATTGAAGCCGTTCTGTGCGGTGCTGCCAGAAATTTCAAAGCCTGAACGAAAGGTGAGTAAACTTAACTGTCCCTTTAGAAAAGTTTCAACCCTTTTCTCCTTCTCCAGATTACAGTCCTTGTAGAAATGTGTAGAGAAAAAGGCAGGTTTGTATTCCTTTAAACTGAAAACTTCAAACATATTTAAAAGAAAACATCAATATTCTCCACGATGATCGCTCAACAACAAAATGACTGGACTTACATAAGATTGGGATGCCTGGCCAAGTGATTATCAAAATTACTTGGGCATGCAGTCCGCAATCAGGCAAGTTTCTGAAAGGCGTTTTATGGAGGATTTGGGAGGGTTGGTGGTAATTACTATGTGAACATATTTCAAATGTTGTGTTTGCTGTTTTTCCACAGATTCAATTTAGAGAGAAAGTACTATGGACCGCAATTACGCTGTTCATTTTCTTGGTGTGCTGCCAGGTAAGCGTATTTTTAACATGTAGAGATTTCTTGGTCGGTCGATCTCCTTATTGTTGTTTTAAAAATGAATTGTACGGTTTCCTTAAAATAAAAAAATTGTTAGCATCTTGGGGACTACAATAAGAATGATTTACAATTGTATTTCAGATTCCTCTGTTTGGTATCATGTCGTCAGACTCAGCCGATCCCTTCTACTGGTTGCGTGTCATTATTGCATCAAACAGAGGTGAGTCTTTTGATAAGGATGAATGACCATACTCCGTGATTTTCCTCCGTGGTCTTCCCACTCCACTCCCATTTCCTTCCTGTATTAGTTTTCTTACCTGTCAGTTCATGTAGTTATTGCGAGTGTGATTGCCACAATAATAAAACTCATGAAGCTGTGATTCTGTAGAACCTATCAACCTTGCATAATGAATTGTTGTTATGATACACAATTTGAGGGGTCATTTCAACATTGTAAGATCATTACAATTTCCTTGTTATTATTTGTTGCCATTGTACAAATAATTAATGTCAACATCCATGTTGTAAAATATTTTAGCAAGTTGACCAATCTTTGGAACCATTCAGCTGCCCGGGTTGTGTATGGTGGCACCACTGTTTATGTCCATAGGACTGTGCACACATGTCTGCTGTGTTTTTATTCATTCACCACAAATCATATCTGAAGGCTGGTAGATAATTAATAATTGAAAACCACTGTGTATGTATTGAATGGACACACAGTAGGAGGGTTAAAAACAGGAGTGTAGACTGTCAATACTAGAAGGTTCGGTTGCTTTTTATAGGAAAGCATACGTGGCTCTCACAATGAATTGGCAGGCCTGATACTTCATGGCGGCAATGGGGGCAATTACCTTTGTTGCCCCTGATCACTCATTGCCTTGGTGCCCCTTAAATGTTCAAATAGAAAATTTACCATTTCTTCATAGATGTGCCCTTTACCAAGGAGAAAACGCCTTAGTGCACTTCCCCTTCCAAAAACGAGGCATCAGGCCTGAATTGGGTCATCAAAACTTGATGTGTCTTGATTACAACAAGTTTACGTTTACAACTTGCTTAATTTAAGCAAGTTGTAAACTTTAACTTGTTGTAATCAAGACACATAAAGTTTTAAAACATGTACAGGCCTCGAACTAACCCACGGCACCCACAGCAATTGCCGTGGTGCCCTGTGCTTTTGCTGTGGTGCCCTTTGCAAAGTTCCAATACATATTTACATGTTCCTCATAGAGTGCCCCTTGCCAGAGAAAAATTGCCGTGCCCTTTCAAGAGCGAAGTTCAAGGCCTGCATGTACAGTATTGACCTAATCACCTGACTGGGCCTGACCGACAAGGGAAATTCACTACCCAACTAGTCGCCCTTCAATTAGTCACGACTTTGACACTAGTCGCGACAATTCTTTCAGTGGTCATGGCGGCATGGTTAACCTGCTAGTTAATAAGCAGCAGTTACGACCACCAGACAAAGCAATCAATAGTCGCGACTTCGACTTTAGAGGCATTAGGCGCCCCTGAGGCCTACACCTGACATCATCACAAAGTCAGTCATGCCTGCGCCATTTAATGAATCAGATTCCTTGTGTGTTACTGTGCAGTGCAAATTTTAGGCGACACAAGTGCAGGTAGATGCACACCGTCTCTTGACATGCATTTTGAGACTCCCAAAATGGCAGACCATAGACAGACAGTACCCTCGTGTGACCTCAATACAAAGGGTCAGTGGAAAGGGATGGTAATAGCCCTCTCGCAAAGACAAAACCAGTTTAGGAAACTAGATCCCAATTTCATGGCGTTGGTTGGCGCAGAATTCTATGCATGTTTATAGAATTACACGCTTTATAGGGCTTCGTAGTATGCATTTTTTGTGGTAAACAGAGCCATGAAATTGGGCCAAGCATTTTGTTGTTATCAAAGAGTACTGATGAAATCCAAAAATAAACTGATGGTAATTTCATAGTTTGCCCTGGACATGTTAAGTGGCTAGCCAGTTAGATTCTAATGCTTTTCCTTTCACTTGTCTACCAACTTTTTCACTTATTTTTCTAAATGGACTCTCGTTTCAAGCTGGGAACAATCTGTGAACTAGTCAGCCAGACCATTTTGTTATTACTTTCATTTTGGCAGCAGACCACTGTTAACCCTTCAGAGACCATTCATGTCTGTATTATCATCCCAATAAACCCATGGCATCACAAGACCCAAACAGTGCAATCACTGAGGAGAATTATTACATTAGTTTGTGCAAACACACGCGTGCATGTTTCAATTGTTTCACCTCGGTGATGGTGGCCAATGCGAGGGGTCTATACACCCAGGCATTGCCAACATTGTTAATTTCTTTACCAGTTTCTCAGTAAAAACAGTCTACAAAAGTATCAAGAAACAAAAATATGTGTGGATAGAAATTGGGAGGCTATGTTTGCATGGGAAACAGAAACATTTCATATCTGGATATGACCTTTACTCTGACCTCTGTGTGTGACCGGAAGTAGGTCAAATCTTGCTTCTGCATTTGGCCGCTATGAGCATTTTTGTGTATAAGCCGCTTGTGGCCGGCTGGCCGCTATGGTCTTAAAGGGTTGAAGGGAGATTGAAGAATGTTGTATTGAGGCATGTAGAGTTCCAACATAATAACATTATATTGTTTCTTGCCCAGGTACCTTGATGGAGTTGGGTATATCACCTATCGTGACATCAGGTCTGATCATGCAGCTTCTTGCCGGTGCTAAGATCATCGAGGTTGGAGACACCCCCAAGGATAGAGCACTCTTCAATGGAGCACAAAAACGTGAGAGAAATCAACCTCTTCAAAAAAAGTTATAAAGACCCTTGCAGTAGAAAAACAAAAGAGAAAACCAGAAACCTAGAAAGAGAAAAAGTTTTATATTTAGAAAGTATGTACATGAGTCTTTGAATTTGTCCTAACATTAGCAGTCCTTCTGATTTGAGGAATATGATGGCATCTGCTCCCCCATAGCAGTCCTGAAAGCTTCCCCCAAAAGTGTGACGAATCCTGCAGGACGCAGGCCTCGACATACAATTTATATTTTCGAAATAATTCTTCTTCATGGTTTTTAAAAATAAAGTTTCATGGGTGAAGTAAAAACGAAAAATTACTGAAGCTTGTAATTCTCCCAGTGAAACAACTAGGAAGTGCGGCATGACTGCTGGTCAATGTGCTGTGCTGACAGCACAGTAGCTTTGTTTCAATGCTGTTTAGTATCAAATGCACATGTGAGGAGGAATATGCACTAGACTACATTAGGCAGTCATCGGTGGATGTCTTGGGGGGAGGGTGGACGTCGTGTTTTAAGACTACATTGGTTTCAATATTGTTTGTTGCGCACAAAATTATGTTATAGTTTAAACGCAATTGGCTAAGGCCATGTCAAGTCTTTGTCACCTGCCAGTCAGCTTGCAACACCCAAAACACAAAACTCAGCGAGATATTTGTGCATTGGTTTTAGTTTACAATGATGTTTATCATGAAATTTTTGTTCTTTCCATTGTTAATTTGAGTGCTGGACAACTTGACCCCTTTTCTATAAACTCTGTAAACCGTAAACCAAGATCTCAGCTCAGACCAGGGGTCGAACTACTAGGCAATTCACTCATTTACTAATTACTGTTTTTACCTCTGACTGATTTCAAAGGACGTGTTTTTGTTTTTGCAGTGTTTGGTATGATCATTACTGTCGGCCAGGCTATTGTCTATGTCATGACAGGAATGTACGGTGACCCAAGTGAGATTGGTGCCGGTATCTGCCTGGTCATCATCATTCAGGTTAGTGACATTCTTACTGTATTTGTACTCACTCTAAGTAGGAAGCACCTGAAGGATATTCTTTCCATGCAATCCTTTTGTAGATGAAATAGACTGCAAGTCTCTCGCATCTCTTAAGGATATTTCTATGAAATCAAATCTTCTGTTTAAATTTATTTATACAAAATCCTTGAAAATCGCAATACCCATAATAATTTGTTTTAAATACAACTTCAATTTGTAGGGCCTATATAATACAAGTAATTACTTAAAATTAACATCAAAACAAAATTAAAACTTGGGACGAGTATGCTAATATTTTTTGAACCCCATTTGCCAATCACGTCTGAATTTGTGCGACCGTAACATAGGTTTAATGGTAATGATAACATGTACGTCAGTTTACTTTCATACATTTCATGGCAAAATTTCCCAAGAACATGATATGATTTTTATAGTCATAAATTATGTTAAACTAAAGTATTTGAAGAAACAGAAATGCTGTCACGAAAAACTCAACATGGTTGGGACCAACTTGGAAGACTCACACAGTCTGTTTAGAGTTGATGGGAATTGTCTTGTTACACACTGTACAATGTTTGCAATCCTTGATTTACATTCACTACACTGAGTTAATGTACCAGGAGAAACTGTCCAGTTGTTGAGCAATCCGTCAAAGTTGATGATGACCTGAGTTGGATGGCTACACCTTGAATTTGGCCCTGTACATACAAAAACCCACCTGTGGTTACAAGCACACTGTACGTGCAGAGGGTTGGGGACCGGTGTTGTTGGCAAGTTGTTGAAGGAGGGCATGCTTGTGTCTTTACAAATTAAAAAAATTCAGGATTTGAAAATAGTCTCATTTACTTTGTGGCATGTTGTGAGCGAGCGGTCTAGCGCACTGGACTCAAGCTCTGGTGTTTCTGTTCAGCAGAGTGTCGGTCTGAGTCCCAGTCTTGACACTTGTGTCCTTGAGAAAGACACTTAACTATTATTGCTTCATCTGTTAAGCCGTAGGTCTTGTGTGTTGTGCATTACACGTAACAGAACCCAGTTATATATTGTAAGAGAAGGTGCTTGCCTGGTGTTTCTGGCAGTGGCTGCCGAGTGCACCGCAGCACCTTGTAAACACTTAAATGGGTCTCATAATTCATAAACTTTAGAACCTATCGTAAAAAGTCTTTGTCCTTATTCATGCGCCTTGAGTACCTTAGTGGTGGTATGCATGCACTATTTACGACTCCATTATCCAATATAATTACTTAGTCAGCATAGTCCTTCAGTCAAGATGCAAATGCTTAACAAACTTACTGCTCTTGTGAGGCCCTGTACATTCCAAGTGCATATAGTACATTTCAATTACTTTTTACTGTGTTTTTCAATTTGCTTTTTCAATAGTTGTTTGTTGCTGGTCTGATTGTGCTGCTGCTGGATGAACTGCTGCAAAAGGGCTATGGGCTCGGGTCTGGTATCTCCCTCTTCATTGCCACCAATGTATGCGAGACCATTGTATGGAGGGCGTTTAGTCCGGCCACCGTCAACACTGGCAGAGGTAAGATTCTGGAAGTTCATTTTCCAAATAACAAACTTCCTTATCTCTGCATCAGGCATTCCAATCTTATCTAAGGCCAAATAATTTGGTGTGGAGTGACATAGGGGAGGAGGATATTGGAAGATTGAGGTCACACGTAGGCAAAAGTTTGTGTCTGTCTTTGTGTCAGGCATGCAACTCTTCCGCGTTTCCGCGGATTTCCGCGTTTTTTAAAATGATCAGCGCTAAAATAAAATAAAAATTTAAAAAAAAATAAATAAAAATAAAAAATTTGTGCGATTTTTTTTTTTTAAAGCCTTATATATACTTGGCAACAACAATGTACAACCACAATAATGTGAAATAAGCCTAGTACATGCTAAGAATGCACCTAAGAGCATAATAAACCTCAAAATTTTCTAGGGTACCATTGTGGATCTCATGTCCCTTAGCGTTTTGGCTGCCTCGCTCCGCGCTTGCGTTGTGCCTTTGAAAATTTCCTCTTTTTTTTTCATCGGGCAGTTGCATGCCTGTTTGTGTGCTACATGCACCAACAAGGGATCAATATTGTATGAAGACCTGACCTATCTCAAGATTACAATTGTATTGTTTTATTTGCAGCCATCAGTTGGGAAAGAACCACAATTGCCGAGTTCTATCCATTTGCTGTATATACAAACAAGCTCTATCTTTCTAGAGACCACTTTTCAATTGTGTTTTATGTTTTCAGGTACTGAGTTTGAGGGTGCGGTCATTGCCCTCTTCCATCTGTTGGCCACACGCACCGATAAGGTTCGTGCTCTTCGTGAAGCTTTCTACAGACAGAACCTGCCCAACCTGATGAACCTGATGGCTACGATCTTGGTGTTTGCTATCGTCATCTACTTCCAGGTCAGTTTAAACTATCAGTGGAACAAAAATTCAATGCATTATTATTATTATTATTTATTTTTAATTTGTTTTTCTTCTGTGAATGATTCAAAGGTGTTCACTAAACATGTTTTAAGTAATAACACCCGGTTTGTAAACTCTGCCTTGTGATTGGTTTAGAGCGCATATCAGTATATGTCGCATTTTAACTAGAAAGCCATGCAAACGCGACACACATTACCCCTAGCAACTATTAAACTATACCCAAAGCAATGTAGTATGTGTCTAGCAACCCATGTACCATACTTGTAGCAACGGCAGCTTCTTTGTGCCTAGTTGTCTATACAGAATTTATGTAAGGGTGTTATATAATATGAATAATGAATGTTTATGAGTGCAATTATGGGAATATTTTCTTGAATTGAAAGATGGAATGTTCCATTCAATGAGGTGAATCCGAGTTGAATGGAATATTCCATGTTTCATCGAATGAAAATATTCTCTCCATTGCATGAATGCAAAACATATCATATTTGTTTTATATATTATCCAAGTAGATCTTCGTCATCTGGAGGAAAAACCAATCACCAAAATGTGCTAGATTTTATTCTGGCATCCACTACAAGGGCGTTTTGTACAGCAGTGTTTTGTAATCGATCGCTCCATGACAATCACCAATGCTGAAGGGCGCGAGCATTTTCAGCGAAAAGACACTGATGCCGCAGTGAAAACTATAATTAACTATAGTTAGGTCAGAGTCGCCAGACTAACTGGCCTACATTTGCGTGCACCTGGTGGTCTAGCGTGCAATAGTGCAGAAGGATCAAACAAAATTGATGCCGAATACTACCAAAATGCACACTTAATGACGTAGACATGAAATGGTGTGAATAATGAATATTGCATGACCAATCGTCCAATCAACTGTCGGGGATCTACATGGGTGTTATATAATAACAAATATTGCCTGCTTTTACTCATAAAACTATGACTCCATTCGCCTCCAGGGATCACCTTAAGAATTAAAGTTTTAACCTACACACTCAAAGCAAAAAAACAAAACACTTCCAGGTTTTTGCATTAAATGTGTAAACATCAACCTAAATATTTAAGTGAACTTGGTTTCAGGTTCAGTGTGTCTATGATACAATAATAAAAGGACAATATTTATGCCAGCGAGTTTTCAGGTTTATTCCCTACTTGGGATTTTCTCTTGGTTTTCCTTTTGCCTTCAAACTTCAAGATTGATTTAAACTGGCCATCAAGAGGGAAGAAAAGACATACTAAGTCTTATGTCATCCCAGGCCTGATACTTCATTGTCAAAAGAAGGCAGTTTTTCGTTAGTAAATGGTACCTCGTTGAGGGAAATGTAAATTTCTGCTGGGACATTTCAAGGGGCACCAAGGCAATGACCAGGTGCATTGAGGCAATTACCTCCATTGCCTCTGTGAGGTATCAGGCCCGTTTTCCAAATTTAGATGTCTACTGAAACAACTCTAGGGGCATCAAGGCGATGACCAGTTGCATTGAGGCAATCACTTCCACTGCTACCTGTCATCCAACCCTCAAGTTATGTTGATCCAGAATCTGTACATTTTCTAAACAAAAAGGAGACTACAGCCCATTTTCAATAATCATATTTTGTTGTCATAAATGAATTGTAGGGATTCCGTGTGGATCTGCCCATCAAGTCAGCTCGTTACCGTGGCCAGTACAGCTCTTACCCCATCAAGCTGTTCTACACATCCAATATACCCATCATCCTACAGAGTACTCTCGTCTCGAACTTATACGTCATATCTCAGGTTAGTATGATGCAAAGGCCAACACTAGAGGGAGTAACATTTACAGAGGTCATCTCTATAGGAGTCACAATAGACTGGTCCCCTGTCTTTATCCATGGATAACGATAGATGCCAGTCTTATAAAACCATGGTTTCATTGGACAGACATGAACTCTAGTATCTGAACTGACAGCTCCAGCTGAGCCGTAACTGTAGCCGCCTATTTGGACACGGCCTAACCTTCATGTCTGTTTTGAGTAGTCACTCGACCCACTGGTCACTGCAGAAATAAAATAATCCTTGTGCATAAACTAACGATAATGTACCTTACGTCATATCATGTTTATGTAAAGAAGAATTCGTTGGGTAATTAATGTAGCCTGTCCACTCCAATGCCTGTAAGATTTATATTTAGACTTAAATCTAGTATTCATAAACATGCATTCTTGTGTGTATTAGTATGCCTGCAGTAACACTGACAGTTGATCTGGCTCGACCAGACACGATCTCCTATAGGTGATCGGGTCCAAGGAACAGGTGTCCAGTTTTAGATCATCGTGTTCAGACTGTTTCACTATGGAGGAACTTTCCTCCATGGTATCAATTGGTATTTTGTACTGCTGTCCAGTCCAGTCAGACGGAAATCAACCCGATGCAGACTGGATTCCCCCTTGACACTGGTGTTAGAATTTGCAAGAACTGAAGAATTAAAAATTTGATAAACCTAGGTGTCATTTGCAGGTCTCTTATTGTCGATCACAAAAAAACAAATGAATTGTCCCCATTGCTCATGATTGGCAATTATTGTTTAAGAAAATGATCACCATTAACGTAGGGAAGACAGGGTGACAGTCTAGGTCACAGTCTGCTCAACATTTTGCATGTGTGTTATACATGTCTTGAATATTAAAAATCGGCCCCCAATTTTTGTTTTTATGTGGGCGGGTCCAAGTGCCAAAAGCATCAAGACGTTCGTTTTGATCCAGATGTTTGTTTGATACAGAATGAGTTTTTACAAACTTCTGTTTTTTCCATATTGCTTGGTTTGCTTAGTCCTTTGTTCACATTGAGTTATACTTTTGACTCTTTCAGATGATGGCTGTGAAGTTTAGTGGCAACTTCTTTGTCAATTTACTCGGTGTTTGGGCGGTAAGTCTATTAATATTTGCCTTGCTATTCAAATATTAATATTGTCAGCATACCACAAAGGTTAAGGCTAACCGGTGTTGGGATCCAGCCTTGCTGGTAATGTTGATGCTAAATGGTGGTTTTCACGTTTACAAATTTCTTGTAACACACGGTTTGACACTTGGAGCTTGATATTGAGTAAAAGTTGAAATACACCACATTTTTATTTACATAAAAAAAATACTGTGAGACTTGGTGCTAATTGATACCATTGGCAAGTGTTGAGGTTGTAAGCCAGGCATTCGTGTATAACGTAGGACTCTTTCACAATGCCAATTTATAGATTCCTAATTGGGCATGGCAATTCCCATTGATCACTTTATAAATGCTGCTGAGGATGTAGTAGTTTCTTTGCAAAATGGTATTTGTTGCAGATTTTAGCCTGTATGTCTCAGTGAAATTTTTGTCTGGGCACCGCTTACTACAACTTGCAACATTTTGATCGAGGTGCCTGGTATAGCCTTTGAAAAACTTGTTACTGCTAATGATTTTCTATTTACTGAGGTTCTTAAAAAAGAATCTAAAAGATTGCATTTTGATACAGGACAGTTGTAAAATGTTGTTCATATGTTTCTAGAGTATCCGATATTTTTTGTAGTACTTGCAGGCCTGAGTTGTATCTGAAAGAGGGCAATGCCATTTTCATTTTGCAAAGGGGAACTTCCATTGGAAATGTTAAAGTCTATAGGAAACTTTTGAAGGGGCACCAAGGCCAAGACCAGGGGCAGCAGAGGCCATGGCCTCCGTGTAATTCTAGGCTTGAAATTATTTGACACGTACTCAGCTATGCATTGGATCTATACAATCCTGCATCTACTGACATTAGCAGCTCTCCCCATGCTGTTATATTATCATCTTGCAGGGAAATTAAACTGTGGGCTTCTGTCATTACCCATCATGTCTTTGTGTAGTATGGCGGGTTGTGCAGTGCTTCCTACACTTTGTTTTTTTTTAAGTAACCATGCTCACCTTCAAATTATGAAGATGTCATCACATCAGTGGAGAAAGTTTGTATCTCCTAAAATAGCACTTACAATTCAGCGAGTTTGAAAATGTCAAAGCTTTGTATCTTGCTTGAAATAGTCTGGTTGTACACACAAAATGAGTATGGTGCCTACTCGAAAGAAGGTATTTCATTGGTTGACCCTGTGCGCCGCGCTGACATAGCTATGCGTCTCAATTGTTTCATCATCAATTAACCTCTTAAATGGTTGATACTACTTTTTAAAACGATGAACATCTGTGTGGTCTTTTTATATCCTAAGTTCTGAATGAAAGTTGAAAAGATTTATGGACAGTTCATTCACTGTCTAAGGCCATCAACTTAATAGTAAAGTCAATATACATAGAATGCCTTCTAATCCTTGCCTGCACTTTGTTGTTGAATTTGTACAGGAAGCGGGTGATTCGGGGCCGCATCGATCATATCCTGTAGGGGGACTGTGTTACTACATGTCCCCACCGGAGAACTTCGGCCACATGATGACCGATCCCATCCATGCCGTCTTCTACATCCTCTTCATGCTTGGATCTTGCGCATTCTTTTCCAAGACGTGGATTGATGTGTCTGGCTCCTCCGCTAAGGATGTAAGTTATCTTTCACTGACTGTTGTCCTTTAATTTAGGGAGTCAGTTTGGGACAATTCGTTTCATCTTCCTCAGTTGACTAATTTGTTAATTACTGCTTTCTAATATAAGTCGGTAGTACCATCCATGGCAATAAAGCCATTTGTGTGTTGGATCTTGAATATTATGTGGTACATGACTTGCTTTAGTCACAAGTTACCGCTTAAAGTTGAATTTCTCAGACTATAGAGACGGTTGCTATGTCAAATGGTTCGGGGCAAGCTTTTGTTTAGCAACCTCCAGATTAGCAAACCCTGGTACCAATTAGCTGACACGTTCATTCAGCATTGTGTTTGGGGGTTTCCCGTCTCTTATGCATCTACGCACAAGCTTACCCTGAATCATGTGTCATAGCAATTGTCGATATAGTCTAAGGAATTTAGATTTAAGTGGTAACTTTTGACATTATTCAAATCTAACTTGCAAATGGCTTATTGGCAAAGGAGTGAAGCGGCATTGATCAATGAATCCTGGAGTGCTAAAAATAGAAGCTCAGAACCCGAATCTCATACAATGTGTCAAAATTTACTAACGTACGCGGATGTACATGTCCAAGCTTTATGTTTACTCGCGTGTACTGACTGTACTACTGCAATCTGGCGCACCGATGTAGTGGTCACTCGAGAGTCGAGAGCTAGTGGTGGAATGTTTGTCTGACATACGGGTACATTGAGCAAAAGTGACGTTATTAGTGCGGGGTGATATTGAAGTATTTTATGCAGATGCAGTTTGAAAACCAACATTAGACGCTTAAAAGAAAGAGATGTCCCAAAATAGTCAAAGTTTATAAGTCATATCTAGCAAAATCTACATGTACATCACTAACAAGTGATTGTTTGCTTGTTATAGGTCGCCAAGCAACTGAAGGACCAACAGATGGTGATGAGAGGTCATAGAGAGAAGTCCATGATCCATGAACTCAACAGGTCAGTAAAATGTTACCTTCTCATTGGTTGATTGACTGAGATATTCAAATATTTTGGGAAATCTTTGGTTCCAAAGCACATTTCCGTGACATGTGAAGGAAGCAAAATCGTGTATTTTAACGGGTGCCAACATTTTGAATCAACCTGAGACTTGCACAATCTATATTATGAGATAAGTTATGGGGTCTTTTTGATGCTAGGTGGCAGCAGACTTACCAGGTTCATGTAAATCCATTGTAAATTCATTGTTCTTGGTAATAAGCGCATGCTCAGAACTATGTATGGAAATTTACCTGGTGAGTCTGCTGCCACCTAGTGTTCCAATGTCTTCCATTGCATGTACCTTTAAGGGAGTTCAAACAGTGAAACAGTGTTTGTCATTTTGTGAATATTTGTGAATTGTTGAAGATTATATCTTTTTTCATACTGCTTTCCCTGAACGATTTCTTGCTTCAAACTCTTATCTTTGATTTGTATGAGCATTCAAATATTGAAACAGTGCAGGTGTAGGGCATAGAATTGTGTCCAAACAGTGTCCAAATGGTGTCACAAGTTATAATTTGATGCCTGAAGTTGCCTATGAAAAAGTAATGGGCACTGTTTCATAGCATGTGTTTTGTCATATCATATCATTATACATTTGACTTGACATTGATGTGCATTACATGTTGAAACAATTGTATAACGCTGTGATGCAATAATTTACAGACCACTTGCTATTGCCATATTTTATTGTTGCTGTGTGATATACATGTACCTATTACGCCATTATGTAGACTGCTGTTTGCTTTGACTGTTGATGTAAAATTTTCTTTTTTTGTGCCACATTAATTTGAACAGGTTTGACATTCGACAGAAACATGTTTTATAACTTTGTGACCCAATATTTTGTACACTGTCACTTGCTATTGCCATGATTGTATTGCCACAGGTTTATTTCAAGTGTTTATTGTTTCATCGACATACATTTGTATGTAAAATGTTGTTTGCTTTCACTTCTAATATAAAGTGTCATTGCAATTTTTAGCTATTTTATGTGTCTTATTAATTTGAACGGTTTTGTCCTTCTCCAGAAGCATGTAGTTAATGTATCATTCCAATTAGGTGTAGACCTAGTGTGGATTTTTTTAATTTTATGAATTTTACAGTTCTGGCCATTTTTAGAAAAGCCTTTAACTTAACATTTGTGATTAGGCATTTAACAAATATTGGTTACAACCAAGTAAAACTGCAGAGTACTTCATATAATAGTACATTTGTGTAGTTTCCCTTGCTTTTCTGCTTACAGGATTACCTGTATCTTCTTATTAGCGGAATACTATACATAATTTGACTGTGGTATGGAAATTAATTGTTACCATTGTCTGTCAACAGGTACATCCCAACAGCAGCTGCATTTGGTGGCCTGTGCATCGGAGCTCTCTCCGTTATGGCCGATCTCTTGGGAGCAATCGGCTCCGGCACGGGTATTCTACTGGCTGTCACCATCATCTACCAATACTTTGAGATCTTTGTCAAGGAGCAGAGTGAGATGGGAGGCATGGGTAGTTTACTCTTCTAGATCTTAAACAGGTGTAGCTGTTCATCTCACTCCACTTCAGTTCTGTTCTCTTTTCCTGTTTTTTTTTCCTGAGACCAACCACAACCGAAGGCAATGTTCCTGTTGCGCTCTGCATCTCATTGTTGTAAAACCTTGTTATCTTGCACGAAAGAGGTTCCGTCCAAAGGCGCCATTGGGCTGGTTGGTTCATATGGACTGTGAAATACATAAACGTTTGTGCATTTCCAAGTACACATGTAGGCGTGTCGTGTAAAGGCTATTTTCTACAAGATGCAACTTTTGGGGGGGGGCTGACATGCCGATTTCATCTTAAAACGGTGACATGCTTTGTACGTGCAACACCATTCACACCTTGTTGGTTTTTAGATGTTTTTTTTTTGTAAGAGTAAATTATGGGTTGAATTTGTATGTGACAGATAACCAGGGCTCATTTTAGAAGGTTGCTGATTGTTGATTGCAGCTGTTACAATTACCTGAGACTCATTAAACTCGTTGACACTGACTGAATTCGGAGTGTGTTTGTATAACAACTTGGATGGGAACACAGCTCCCACTCTGCAGTTTTTGAACTTCAGACTTCCATGTTTGCTCTAAATTGAAAGCTGTATTTTGTGGAGGTGGGTTTTTTTAAATGAAAATACATTTCCCCTGTTTGCCTAAGAAAAGTCTAAAACGTAAACTGCATTTTAAGACGCGAGAAATTTGACAGCATTATTATCAATATTCAATGAAATTACTGTCTTCACAAATCTTGTTTTATTTTTCCCTTCTTTTTTTTTCCTTTGTAGTAGTATTGGTTAAGGCTAGACTTCAATTAAAAAAAATCGCATTAGTTTTTTAGCTTTTGTTTTTAGTTCTTTTAGATGAAATTTTTGTGTTAATTCAAACATCCAGCCAAGCTTAATTGCTTTTCCCGAAGTTTTCTTGAACCAGTTAATGAACTAACTACATAAAATGTTCATTTAAATTTTATTAAAACGGGGCTTCTTCTGGCAGTACACCTTTTATCAGGCTGCTAGATTTAATATATGTTTTGTTAAAAATCGACCATTTTGGAAGTGATTTTTGTTAAGCTTTTTATTTTATTTTATGGAAAGCCACTTTCTGAAACTGACCCCTTGTAAGTGAAGTGTGAATTAAGGTCACCTACCTATAGTGAAATTTGAAAGAATGTAATAGAATTAGTGATTTGTTTGTTGGTAGTTTCTTCAAAAAGACTAAATTATTGAGAAATACCCCCATGTACAGATTTGCTCCGAGAAAAGAAAATAACCACTCAGTGAAAGTAGAAATTTACTAAATTAATTTAAGTGTTTACAGCCATGTTTTGTTGATTGTTTTTGTTGTTGTTGTTGTTTTTTTTTTTTTGGGGGTTTTTTTTAAGGAACAAATCCCCTAAAATGATAAGTTCCCATCCAGACTCCTGCCTGGTGGTTTTCTACCGTTGCGCTTTTTTGAGAATTATTTTGTGCTTCGAAATTCAGGCATTTCTGGATTCGAGAACAAATGTTTTTGAAAACGCGTGGTCATCATTAGAAGATGTTTACGTCAAGTTATGAGAACTGTACCAGTTGTTAAATTGGTCAGAATCCCTTAACACCAGTGAAATACTTCTCCCATACAATCTCAGCATCTGAAAACGGATTGCCATCTTCGTCATTTCCTGCGGTATTTGTATGAGTGCCCATCCGACTTTCCTCAAATTTATAATGTAAAAAGGTCGCGAATAAAATCGGACGGACGGAAAACGAATTGTCCAATGCGAATTTATTACAGGCGTGTGTACATGTATTGCACTACATAGGTTAAGATTGTGTGAATATTGTATGGGGAAATTGTAACACCGACATGCATCCCATATCTCGAGAACATGCACACTGGTAAGTATAGTACTGAAATGATAAATATTGCCAGAGTACATACATACATACATATATGTACATCACTGTCTTTGACTCGATTTACTACTCGCTCTGTAATGTTTGGTTAAGTAGGTACTCAAGAGCGTTCTACGGACATTTGTTGAGTGGCCGGGTGTACCCACTTATAGTGTCATGCTTTGGTAACGACCCCGTAAAAAATGTGTACATGTAATTTCTATCCGAAATCATTTCGTCTGAAATGCTCCCGTTGATTAGAAATCAATAAAGGTCTGTCAAAAGTAATCGATAAAAGTGTGTCGAATCTCCAGGAAACTCCCCACAATGCGGGTTTTTGGAGATTTCAAATTTCCGTGGTGTCCGTTTGTGATTGTTGCGGCCGGAGATTCGGCTGGTACCCACGTCACCTCGCTAGACGTGGATATGTTCGTTCTTGATAAATACCGCGCCAGTGGTTTGCTTTCTCGACAAGTAGTGTATAGACACTGTTCAGCCGAAACTTTCACAGGCGACGTATGTTGTATCTCTATTGACAATTTGGCCTATAAATCAGCATAACATTGACAAAAGAAATCTATATGACCCTACCTTTTATTAGAATGTCGCCCCCACCGGCATGCAGACACTGTACTTGTTAATATTGGTAGACAGCGGATTAAAAAAATGTATTTATATCGAAAAGTAATATCCCACAGAGTTGTTTGTGTAGTACGTAATGCACTCCACTGTTTTAAGATGGAAGTCAACTCGTCTTCATACTCGTCCTCATTTATTAAATTTTAGTAACTCTGTACAGCCCACTGCGGGAAGTAATGGAGTGCCTATATTTATTATTTATTTATTTGTTCATACATAATATGCAGCCATTTTTTATTAATTGTTTAATCAAGGTTATCAGGCTGTTACATCAAAAATCAAAATTCATTGTGGGTGCCAGACTTCATTTGATTGCAATCATTCCCCAGCATAGTCACCCCTAGCTTAGTTGCCCCCTACACAGTGCCGTAACCAGGGTAAAATAATAAGTAATAAATTGGGGGGATGGGGTGGTCACAAGTGGTGCATTTTTTTTTCGGGGGGCACTTCTAGTCAAATTTCCGTTTGCCTTTTATATAAACAAGCACCCTTTCAGTGCCTTTTTATGAACCTGCAAGTTGTAATGACATCGAAATTACCACATTAAAGCGTATAAAATGTAACATTTTACTCTGGAAATTTTCCACCCCCCAAAAGTTCGGATTTCGGTGGGGGGGGGGGTCTTAGTTACGCCTGCAAGCGAGTCCCCCCAGAAAGCTTGCCCCCTCGGGTACCCATTTTGTTAACTTTTCCATAATGTGGAGCCGTTAAATGCCTGTGCACAATAGCCCTATTAACCGACTTCACTGACGTTTAACTATCATCGATAAAAGATTGGACTTCAATCTGCCAGGCGAGTTGGACAAATTGATAGGCGTGGGTTTCCTACAGACGTGTTCGCCCCTCAGCGTTACATTCGTCAATCTAGCCTCTACACTCGGCCCTCTGTAAAAACAACAACCCCTAGATGCGCGCCTTTAATTGAATATCAACCGATCCACTGTTCTCTATATTCAGAATTCATGTGGTCTTAATCATTGTAGTTCCAGAACGTTTAATGCGCATTTCCCTCGACCCTGATTTGGATGTAGACTGCGGCCGCTGCGCGACCTTTCGCCGCGTTAGGATCTATTGACCTAATTTCCTTTCTCCAAATAAAATTATGTGTCTTTAATTTTTTAAGCAAGGGACGTGTTAATTGGACGTGCTGAAAGCTGCTCTTATGTTTTCGTGATAATGTTCGCATCAAGTGATGCTGGGAGGTGGTGCGTTGTAAGTACTCTGATGACGTCATCATGTCATAACTGAAGAGCTGTAGGATTCTTAATCTGTACTAGACAGCATCCTTAAAGAGAGATTTGGTGTTAATTGTGAACAATCTTAGGTTTAATCTCAAAGCTTGGCACAGATTCTCCAGAGAGATATTTCCGTCTGAAACTTTCCAAGTGGAGAAAATGGTGCTTGAAGACCTTTAAATTCACTGTTGCTTATTTCGATTGCTAAATTTGAAACTGACGCTTTCATGAATGGCACACATTTCCTAACAACAAAACATGAACACTTTTTTTCGAGTATTCGCTAAAACGTAACCACTCAATTTTATGAAATCATCACAGGTTGGTTGAATGTTGTGTTTATTGAAGAGTGAAAGGGATTATCTCTTTGACCCTTTGTATATAAATAGTCTGCAATCATTCGAGTCTTGAGTTCTCAGTAGCGAGGCCATACCATTGGGGTCTACTCGCGAGTCGCAAAAGTCGTGTTCGAGGCGGGAGTTGCACAATATTACCGCGTAATATAATGTTCGGTGGCCCAGCCCACTTGTGTTTAATTTTTTTCCACCCACATTTTCTTAACTTTCCTTCACACTATTTTATCACTTGGGAAAGTGTGACTTATACCCTCACAAAAACTTGAGTCTTCAAAATCATGGAATATTAAGCTAAATGTAATTGTTGCAAACTTTGCTTCGACAGCATCGTTACTTGTGGGAATACGTGTACGTGCCCCCTTTTGGGTACTATTAAAGCGAAAACGTAACCGTCTACGCGTCTCGTCCAAATATTCTAATAATTCGATGTCCAATAGATTTCCATATTCAGAAATGTTCTGATTTTAGTTGGGTGTTTTAACTAACAAAAACATTCAAATCTGAAAGTGAAACCGATGCTAATTGCATTCCATAAAAAGATCAAATAATTGAAATTAACTTTATCCTAAATAGACGTTTAGAGATATCTATGCCGAGCATTTATCGTGGTGTAAGTTTACATACGGCAGCTCATTTAATAATAGTGAAAACCTTCTCCGATCATTTTCCTAGTCATCACCTTTCACTTGCAAAGAAACCAAGCAGTCCTGCTGACGACACCCGAACGGACGGCAGGTGCGAGAGTATACCGACGTCCTCTCTACCATACAGGCCGTGTTTTCGTCACTTTCGTCGGTCTTAACGAGTGGAGACGGCATGCTGCTGGGGTCGGTGGCTCGCAGTTGGCTCTTCTCGCAGTGGGGTGAAATTTCTGAATGAATACCCCTGAGACAACTCTATTACACACTTGACGGTAGTCGTATTTAAAACGAAAGTTCATTGGACTCTGTATTTTCGAGACATTCTGCCCAGTGAATCCGTATACAGGACTTATTGTTGAACTAAAATACAATTGTTAAAAAGTACCAAAACACACACTTATACAAAATTATGAAACTTGACCTCTTCCAATAACATATTTCAGAGATACTTTCTCACTGAGAAAGTAAGATGGCATCAATAGCGTGGCAAGAAAAAACACAGGAAAACGTAATGTTTGTAGAACAACCAATTTCTGCTTAGCAGAACGCTGCATGCTGGGCAACAGTCAAAATAGAATGTGATTTATATCATCTTTACTGGGTCCTGTTCAAGCTTCTTCTTAGCGATTGTTGTAGATACATTTAGTTAAGCCGTGTCGCCTATGCAAGGTTCTAAGTCGACGATAACGATTCGTTAACATGGCTGATGTGGCATAATTATCTTGGAGGATCTTGACCACTAGGTTGACATTCTTGGTCAGAGGTAGGCCTACATGTGTATTTCCTCTTTGGTTTCTGGAAGAGTAATATTTCCATCCTCGGGTTTTCAACAACGCACCATCCAACCCCAGTAGCAAATTCAGAGAATACTTCGAAGGAGGCTTGGGACGTACATTCTGCCTACTTTGGGGGGGGGGGGGGGGGGCATTAAAAAGAAATAATACCAAATGAAACACCTCTACACCCCGGTTTTTTGGTTTTAGCAACCCTCTTTCAATGCCCTAGAGCTCCCTTTTTAACGATTCCCCCTCTTCCTTTTCTTCTTTTTTTTCTAATGAAATAATAAAATACATTATTTGAAACATCGGCAGGCCCATGGAGAGGTCACAAGGCCCCTGAGCCTCCCCGTGGGTGCTCCAGTGCACTGGCCAACAACTCTGTGTGTATATAATCATCACATTCAGGTGATCTCGAGAAGGACGAAAATAGAAACAAATATGTATGCGCGGACTGTTTCAAATTGCAATAACAAAAAAAGCAACGATGACTTTTGAAATCTCTAATGCTTTTTTTTTCTCAACTTAAAACAGATTTCAGACAGAAATATTGCACTGAACATTTGGTACTATATCACTGGTGCATTACCCCCTCGATACTTGTCAAATCAATCATGTTTCGTTCTACAGAAACTAAAAGAATGACAAAAGGGAAACGTCCCCAAATACATTGACGCCACAGGCTACCTGGAGCCCATTATTGCCGAGGAAGGGCACACTGCATGTGTTGACATTTTGAAAGCTAAATCTGAGACAAATTGTCTGCGATTAAAAGTAATGATTTAAAAGCCACATCTAAATGGGGAAAAGGAAAAACAACGTTAATGCAATGGCTTTATTATTTAATTTTTTTCCACTAAGCAATACTTTCTCTCAAATAATAATATTGTGCGAATTATCATTTATCTTAAAAGTGCTCTGTGCAGCACTAGCTACTTGTGTTGGGTAGACAAGTTTTTATGCGTCTCTCCAGTACGACGTAATTCTAGCCCCCACCCCCGGCGCCCCGCGCAAATTTTAGCGTATTCATTAGCTTATACTATTAAAAAATCGCAGACAGAGTCACCAATTGTTTTCATTTTTATTTTTTATTATTCTAATTTCAGATCTTTTATATACACAAATGGTTCGTGGGAGTGAAGGCCTACCAGACAGAAACAATAATATACTAAAATTTGTAGCTTGGGAAACACAAATCATTCACCACATATAACAAACCCTATATATTCAACCTTAGAATAGATCGGACCTAATAGTAATAAGCCTTTAGAGATAAATGGCGTTTTCGTGAGTAGGGCTACACCATACAAACACAGGCTAAATTCATTAAACAATTGCTCTCCAGTAATGGGGACACACTACATTCAAGCCTTTGTTTGGTTATGAGCCTTCAGTGGTTTAAAGGATGAGAGAACATAGTGATGGCACACCGTGACCAATAAGAAATTCGTTCCATTTTGGGTGACCCACAATGGGAACAATTTATGTCAATACCGCCCTCTCTTGACGCCAATATTGAGAAAAGTTCAGGAGTCCTGTAGGTATATATTTTTTTCTGGCCAAGGCCTACAGATCTCCCATTCATTGGTACTAACTGGACAATGTAAGGCCTGCCCGTCCGTCAGGAGTTCAACCAGGCATATTCCAACTATAACCAAACGCTCATCAAGTCTGAAGAGCGCATTTGCAGTGTGGACAAACAAGTAATGGGCCCACACAAATATTCTCCAATTCTCATTGGGATAAATACTACAGCAGGCATGTAGCCTTTTATGTTCCCAGCACACAGCCCGAAGAAAATGGTGTCTAAATTCACAGCATTGTCCCAATCTTTTATCGAGTTATTTGAGTTCAGACACTAACTCTAGACAAATTTCATTTCTTATTCATCACAAATGCTGTTTTATTGGATCATAAATTATTAACAATCGATAGAAGTGTATAGCATATCCACCGAGTGTTTCTATACAAGTGAAACATACTTTCACATCTCTGATGGCTTGAATGTGAGCCTAATAGTCGACCAAATTCATATAACAATACGAAAGTGAGGCTGAAGTGTTTCCCTCACTAGTACAAGTAGCTTACATACTGCATGCCAGCAAGTCTGGTTATTCTGTGAATAGTGTTCAACAGTGTGTCACTAGTTCACACTTTGTCTTTTTTCCCCTCCATTTTTCAGTTGACGCAGTAAAACTGAGGATTGCCCCTGCATCATTCTTCTGCAAAATGACAAAATAACTATTTCAGATTGGTATAATGCACATAACCACCTTTTTTACACAGACGAATGTTGTCATTCAGTGTAGGCCTATATAATATGTCATTATTTTGTAGTATAGCTTGGCAAGATGACGTCAAGGCAATTTAAACATAAGTAGTGAAAACCAAGTTAGGCAATTAGTCATGAAAAGTATTGTCGACCCAGTCTACGTTTGGGCATTGCAATGGTTAAAACATAAACATGGACATCCAACTGCACGTGCGAAACTTCGGTTGAATTTTAAAACCAGTTAAAAGCGGCAAAAAAAAGCGTGCACGTGGACATTGGGAAAGTAACTGAAGTGGGCCTTGGAAGTGCTGTTTTATAGGCTGCTTCATGCGTAAGATACCGGTCGTCATTTCCGATTGGTTTCATGCAATGCAATTGTAACCAACAAGCGAGTGATTTTTTCCCTGATTTCAGGACTTCATCAAAATCTCCTTTTGATTCTTCAAATATTCTTGAAAGAAGTCAAGCAGCCACCTGAGAACAAAGAAATAGTCCACATGTTGTTCAAGCTTGTAGTTTTGTATTTCCGGTCATGCTCAGAGTCTGTAAACCTCTTCAATTGTTACATCTGGAATGTTCTGTGTCCAGAATAAGAGGAAAACTGTAGGACCCGTTATCCATGGTTCAGGAATGTTTGAGTGGTAAAATCTCACCCCTGAACCAAGACTGAGGCTGGGACGTAAAACATTCTGGCCCCGTTTGTATGCAATAGGTCATTATTACATCCTTTGCCAATGGGTCAAAGGGAATGACACAGGGTGCCAGAGTTCCATCGGCAACGCCGTGAATATGTGCGGAAGCAACCGTTGCAGTATTCAAATAATGTGCAACGCTACGTCCGCGTGGCGTACAGTTTGGTGATGCCTTGAGAAGGACGCAAAAAACCCCCAATGAAAACCAAGAATGCAGGTCTACTAGTGAGGATATTGTGTATGTGTGTGTGTGTGTGGGGGGGGGGGGGGGGTTGTATTTTAACCACATGCAGTTATTCAATGAATATTGTAGTGCGATTTTTATGTTGGGACGGATTGATAGCCATTCATTCTTATATTTAAACGTACAAAATACTCGGTAAGCATAGTTCATTTCTGACACCTAAAAAATTATTAATACTTTACACTTTTAAGGTTATCCATATTTACAATTTGTTTTATATTATTACTTATCTTGTGATGCTCTACAATAAGAAACAGTCATACATACAGAACAACATGGACGTTCCCATTGGAACAATAGACGATATTCAAACACTCCATAAAGTACGTTATTTTGAATTCGAACGACCTTCATCATGGCCGGTCCTGACTTCTCCCTTCTAAAATATTTGTCGCCAAACTGAAGTTTGAAAACATTTACACATTTTTCTATTCGCATCAGTAATGGTGAGAGATATTTGCATACAGACAGGGAACACGACATTTCGAGGTCGTTGACAAAACACAATAGACCGTTATCATGATGCGACCATCTTGATTTTCCCCCATTCAAATCAATGTAACCAAAACGAGGCCGGAAGAAGAATTAGTCTGGTTCATTTGTGTACATTTGTGTACAATGAATATTGGCATTCATTACTGTTACTGGATACAATGAATATAACCAAGATGGTGGCAGCATGATAAGTGTCCCATATTATGAATATAATGTATTATTCAACAATATAGGCCTAATGTGAATCGAAAATTAAAAGATTCATAAATTAATTTTAGTTACAATTACGATATCTTTCGTTCCAATAAGAGTAAATCCAACACCATTATAGTTACTAGTCGATATTTCTGTCGCTTGTATAGGATGAGATGAAGCGGGAAATACCATGAAATTATACCCGATGGACAGATAACAAGAGTTGGCAATTCCCTGCTAATTCCTAGCTCTTTGAAATTTAATGCCATACTTCCGCGTTCAGTGATATTAGATGAGAGCGTCCTTGTGTGAGTCGGACCGGGTGAAGTCTCTCAAGGGGACGGCCGGACTATGGGGTGACCCACTCCCAAGGTTCACGAGCCTCCAATCGGATCCAATGTTTTGAAAAGGTCAGGACTGTCCTCTGAACCAAACTTTAACTATTTGTCTCTTCTTTACAATACGTCATGTAAATGTTTTCCTTTGTGAATACGTAAATTTCAAATGCCCATTTGCACATTATAATATATGCATGTGTCTCTCTTGTTGGCGATAGAAAAAGTTGAAAAAATGCCCGTGGATAATCAACTGTCTTATAATTCATAGACGCCTTATAATGATAACCACTAAAGTCAGTGATCGACAAACGGTTTGACCACGCAGCTCTGTGTGGCAGCCGCTCGTGGGCATTTCTTTGTTATGTACACTTAAGAAAATCCTATTCTTCACCACTGTAAACAAAAAACTTTGTGGACGTGTGCAAGTCCACATACTGTTTCAAGTCCCCACATTATGTGGACCTCTTTTCTTCTCACGGTCCACACTTCGCATGTAGCGTTAAAACACTTGCACTTTCGAGATCATTGCAACCAGATTTCAGCGCTGGGTCACTTTTGGGCTCGACACTAGTCTGCTCAGATTCTTTTGGAATAATCGGACTTCCAGAATTCAAACAGCAAAATATTGAAATCATTTGAGACATCAGTGCATCCTGAATCAGCGGTTTTGGGGGTAAACAAAAATTATTGCATGTAGTAGGCTATTAGGTTGAATCAATGCTGTTACTTTTAGAACTTGGACAATCAAACACTGATCTTCTGAGGTTCTGTAATTAAATCAGACCTTCAAATTTTCCGGCTTGGTTATCACTGGGCCTATTATACATTACAGAACACAATCAAGTATGGCTACTTTGACAATGTCATAAACAAAGGTTCAATTTGTATTGTTGTGTGGTAGTAAATGCCACACAAGGGTGTTGAGAATAGGATTTAAGACTGTTGCTGTGATGGCAATACCAGGTATAGTGTGTTAACTGGAATGCCACCCCCTTTGAAAGAATTGGTCACAGGTAAATAATACAGTCGAATTGTTGTGGTTTGAATTAATCATTTGGGTAAATTGATGGGTGAGCTTGAAAGAGACAAGTAGGCACCCTGTACTTTCCTTAGTGTGCGTATACCGTTGTGCATCACATGAATCAATTAATTGGGTTCAATAGTACATGTTTAGGACAAAGTGCAAAGCTCCTTAAAATGACCGGGGCTGAGTTATCAACAGAAAACAACATTTTCTTCACAGTTTTTTTCCTGGAATATTATAATGGAACATCACAGTCAACACTGGAATGGCATACAGGCTTGCTTATAATGCTTATCAGTCTACATGATTATACACGTAATTCCCAACAACCCCCGGCCTGTCAAGTCTGCATAGCCTCACACGCGACACTCACACGCCCCGACGGGAGGCTGGGAAATCCACCCAAAAGCCGGCGGTAATCCCTTGGCTTATCCTGGCCGGGTTCGATGGGCCCTAGGCCCTTACAAACTCAACACAGCTTATCACAATGCTAAATGTGTGTAATCGGGTTTTCGCTTAGCGCTTCCTTCCTCCCAGGGGTTCAGCTAATGTCCACATGGTCTTCACTTGCCTCGTTCTTTTTTTCCCCTTCTCAACCCCCCCCCCCCCCCCAACCCCACATTTTCCCGTCTTAAGTGCATACGCTAATATTTGTGAAATGTGATGATTTACTAAATAAACTTCGTGTGGTGTAATTCTTATCCAATTCACGCTCCGGCTAAAAATAACCCCCTGAAATCCATAAGTCAACGGCCATGTCTCACGCCCTTAATATTTTCACCATGCCTGCGGTCTATCATCAGTAATTGGTGACGCAACCCGTTTCAAGTTCACTTACAACAAAATACGAAACAGAAGTTTGGCTGATTCTCAGAGGGTGAATTTAATGGCGTGGTAATTTTGAAGGACAACATGCATTTATAAAAGTACAAGAAATTTCGAAAATAAAACTAGTCTTATTCAGAGCCCGTGACATTTTGAGAAAATAATAATTTTTTGTGTAAATAGTTTTAGGTGAATGGAACTTTTACACCCCTAAAAACTCACCAGTCAGAATTGATCCGGATTCCCGGTTCCAGGGGACCTGACCCATTCCGAGTCAGTATGACCCGGAATCTTTGTCAAACTGACCCAAAACTGTGTCAAACTGACTCAGAATCCGAGTCAAACTCTCAGTTTAACACAGACTCCGGGTCATACTGACCCAGGCTACCTGCGACCCGGAATCCGGGTCAATTTTGACCCGGAATTCGGGTCAATTCTGACCCGGGAGTTTTTTGAGTGAAGACCCCTACACACATTGAACAGTGATCGTTATTTTTCAAAATGAAATACATCTAGAGCAACACTATTATAACATTCACAACTGACAAATTAAGGGTTTACTTTATTTAGTTCAAAAGGAATGTATTTATATAGTATTTATATATAAATAATTATAATAATAAAAATAATTAGATTTAAAAAAGTCCGTTTGGGAATTAATGCAAGTAGGCCTAATTATCGACATATCTTATGTTTGGAACTGGTCAATCCTTTCTCTTAGACCATTTAAAACTGTCAAGTGTTTCTTTGCTGAGGTTTTGTTCCCCCCAAAACATTTAGTTAAAATCTAGCCATGACAAAGTCCAACCGGTGTTGGTCATTGTTTCGGTAAATAAAATAAAAAACAATGAAGAAACCAGCCCTAGTGAGACATACGGGTTAAGTGCATCGGAAACAGTGCATGTACTGGCTTGATTGTTGTTAACTTGTACAAGAAGCCAAACAATAATTATGCTCCACAAACAAACAGATTACGAAGAAAAGAAATCTGCAATCTACACTTTATCTTTATGTATTACATCTTTACGAATACTGTTTTTTTATAGGAATTCTCTATTACAAGGAAACAATACAAATATATCTTACAATGAACACTCACACCGTATAGTAACGTATTTATAACGGATGTACAATCAATATGATGCAGTCATCATTGATATTAAACTTGGTAACATGGACTTGACTCGCACTGCAGGCCTATCTACATGACATCAACATTGTCAAAGTCAAAATGGAGCCATTCCTGTACTATCTTCCGACTGATGTACAATCTCCCGGTCGAGAATCTCGAAACAGACGGTGGGCGAAGTTTGGAGCAGCATCCACCCTCTTTCTTAAGCTCACCGGAGAGGATGCCACCAAAGTCATAACAAGCTCAAAGCCTTTTCAATGTTTGGTTTAAGTCTAAAATATAATATACATCTCTCAGTCTGCCATTGAAACTGAACAATACTGCCAGCAATGTCTATGTCCATGGCGCCATTTTGTTTTAGTGTTCATCGTCAGCGTTTGACACAGCCACACTTCCCTGTTAAGTCACTGTCACAACATGGCACCGTCGTTGAATACCTTGATAGTCTGGGGTAATTGTTTTTGACACAGGGGTAACAAGACAACTGCCTCGCCCCTTTTCCTTTTAATTGTTTCCTTTAGGTCCGTACTTTTCAGGCGACACTGTGTCCAGTTTCTCTACCGTCAGATCAAGCCATCGCTCCCACCATGCTGCTGGTCGAGGACGACATCGGTAAGCTGCACGGTACGGGCACGTGGGTTGGTCCGGTGGGGTACAGAGAGTTACACAGCGAGGACGGACTGTACGTCATGGAGTGTGGGTGGGAGTGGTGGTGGGAATGGTGGATGGACGCCGAGGTGGGCCCGGTCATACTGTAGTCTGTCATGCCCGTGTGGTAGTGAGGATGAGGATGGGAGAGATTCTGATGAGGTTCGGCAAACATGGGGAACTTGGGGTAGTTATCCTCCATCTGTTTCATGGACTCCATGGCCAGTTTGCCTTTATTCTTCTTGGACTTGGTGGACAGCTTGCGATTCCGCGTTTGGATGCCGTCTTTCTTCATAGTCAGTGGTCGATTGACCTGGAGAAAATAGAACGGTAGAGGGCGTAAGATTAAATGTGGACGAACTGGCTGATAAATAAGCTTATTAGTTACAAATCCATTCACAGCTTCAATATCTATCTGTAAAAGACTAAGGTCCAGGGTGAGACGATTTCCCCTACGGTTCTTGAGCCGACGAGGGTGACTTGGGTGGTAAGGTTCGTTTTGTCAACCATTGTCCAAATCCCTCCTAATACTGTACTATATTTTGTACCTTTGGTTTGCACTTTTCTGGTGTAGGACTGTCTGAGGTGCAGAGCCAATTTTATTACACTACTTAGTTCCTAATTCGTGTAAATAAAAGTGATTTATTTCCTTTTGTGCAATGTCGACTGAAGGTCATCAACACAAATATCCTCGCCGTGGCAGTTCAAACAAACAGTTTTTGTACACGTCATATCATACTGTAAAAACAGTATTATTTGTTGCAAACAGCTTACCAACCAAAAGGACCTATGGTATAAATGTTTTAAAAAAATATATAGTTAGTGGCCTGCCGTTTCGACCCTAGCAGAGTCTTTCTCGAAGGCTTAATAAAAATTGACACATCATGCTGTATGAATAAATCCTACACGAATTGTGTCAAAGTATAGAGAGTGTTTAATTTGATCCCTTTAAGTTTACCCACTTGTATCCATGGCTACACACATACGATTCAAGGAACAAAGAACCTTCGCGAATTCCAACAAAATGAAAATTTCAGAAAAGCCTAAATACAAATGACGTTATCAAGCCTCCAGATCAGGTTTATCGTCTAACCATGTTCTGTACATGTGTCGCTTGCTGCACGATCCACAGCACTGGGGGGAAAGGGAAATATTTTGGTTCTGTGCCCCTCCCTTCTGGGCTGCCGTTTCGAATTAGGTTCTCCTTGACTTCCATTGTCCCCAACTGACACCTTCGTCAGGTTTCTGAAATAACTGTTGCGCACTCATGGTTCCCACGACAAGTTCCTTCCTGACCAAATGTATTTTTAAAGTGGATTCGACAATTAACTTTTTTAGTTGGGTTGTTGGTTCTGAGGTGTTGAAAATCGACATTTTGTGTCATTGAAGAAGAGGACAGCAAAGTGGTTGTTTTTTTATTTTATAATTTCTATATAATTGCACTGTGCCAAGTTTTAGCTCAACTAATAGTATTGACGTAATAGGTATCAACAAAATTATCAGCGGAGATATCAATTCTAATAGTAAATATAAACTGACCATTTGTGTTGGTTTCCACCGCTTGTCCTACAGGCCTAGCCAGTCGTATATGTCTAGTTTTACCAAGTGTCAATAATAGTCCGAAATTGCAACTTCAAGAATAAGCGAATTACTTAACAAGTTCCCAGGACTGTACTAGACAAAAAAAAGCACACCGCGGATCGTTGGATCATGTGGTGTGACTTTGCAGACACCGGCAGTTGTAATGATAAGGTTTTTTTTCCCCAACCCAAAATGTAGCATCTCAGGATTACCTTTTTCCTGCTGAGTATCGAAATGTTGTAATTCAATCAATGCAACGTGGATGTCAACTTGTCTATAGCTTGTGCATGCCAAGGGATTTTCCGGCAGGCATGGTACAATGCTTGTCATTATGTGAAATGTTGTAAATGTAATTACCATATAAAACCAAGATTTGTAAAAGAAATAGCTGAACAAATTTTAAAGATCTGCCCCTTATACATAAACATAAAAAACGGAAATCATATGATGCAATCTTCATAAAATGCAAGATCTGTTGTTTTCTTCCATTGAGCTGTGTACAAATCGTGCCAGTCTCTGTGGCGCTTTTGTAAACACGTGATGTCACAGGTGATGTCACGTAGTCTATACTCTGGAATTATGGGAGTAGGACACATGAAAACCCTAATCACTAGCTGCATGCTCTATTAATTTTAAAGCCTGCCAATAAATTTCCCAGTACTATAATCTCGGTTTGTCAAAACAATTGCAGTCATTATGTCTCTACCGAGCCCCCCGGGCCATCCATCATCAAGTAAAGGTCACTATATCCGGTGTTTGAGGTCAAAGACACATTAACCTCATTTCAAATGCCATTTCCCACGATTCCAGGTCAAATGTTCCGGAAGTTGGTTATACATTAGATGTGCTCGTGACAATAAGAGGAAAAGCCATGGGAGATTCCAGACCCACGTTTTGCATCACGCAATTATCCGTTCACACTGTCTTACTGTTTTGCTCTATATTATTTGATTTTAATTTATTCGGATCAAACGCAGCAAGAACATGGCAATTTTTTTTTAATACGCAGAACAGGAGGAGTGATTAAATTATATAGCAACTTAATGTTAAACCATGGTTTAGTTTGCATTGTTTTTCTTCTTTTTCTGATTTGTATGATATATAAAAGACTAGACAAGTCTAACTTTGGAGAATTATTGGATATAGCGGTCGAAATGCTTTTACGAAAAAGGTTGTTACTCTGGCTATCGGGATGTCCATTACGTTGCCGTAGACACATTTTATTATTAAAACGAAGGGTTACGATATCCCATAACAAGGTCGAAAATTGTGGGTCATGTCAAAGGTCAAAGATCTTGAAGAACGCGTACAGTTACTAAGTGCAGAACGATTTACGGTGGAGCGTAATGCAAATGACAGCTACAACCGGGTCATTAAGCGTACCCTAGAGAATGCGCCTAGATTGCAGGTTGAAGGATCCATGCTTTGAGGTTCTACAGAGGACATGTGCTTAGCTCAGGTGCCATACAGGTCACGTGCATTTGGCAGGCAATTAGGCATTGATAATATACAAAATGAAGGTACCTTGCCTGGAGGTATCTCTGCTATAGGAAATACCCGACAGACTAAGGACCTGAAGGCACGGGTCGTTTTTGCTTACTCTGGACCTGAAGGTGCAATGCACTTTACGTGAATGTTGACCTGAAGGTATACTAACGCCCTCAGTCCCGAGGGTGCTTATTCGAGGATGCCAAGGATGAATATGAAGGGACTACATGGACACATGACTTTTCTCCATGCTGGACCCGAAGGAATGGACTTGGGTGATACTAGGGACCTATAAAACATCATTTAGACACAATGGTACTGTGGATCTCACAATACCTGACAGTACCTGGTACCACGGACCATGCAAAAAGCTTACATCTGAAGGTATTATGGACGCTACGTATTGGTTCAACGTTGTCCATTCTTGGGACCAACCGTTTAAGTGCTACTTTAAATGCCACTTTTAAGTTGGGGGAGCAGAGTTCCGCACGCACACACACCGCACCCGGAGGAGGAAACAAGAATACACTTCTCAGAACAAACACTGTCATCTGAAGATAACCACACATCAAAACACTTGCTGGATCATGTTTCCACCCCTACCACATGTACGACTATTAATTATGCCCTGACATAAATGGTTGGGGGGGGGGGCAAATCGTTTTCCATATAAATTTGGGGAAAACCAGTTGAGGATGATAATATAAAATTAGGACACATGGCCGAGTTTGGTACCACACCTTCGTTTTGCGTTCATTGTTTCATTGTTAGTCGTCACTATAGACGTTTGGCAGTTGGCACAAGTCTGGTTCTTCACCGGTTCTTCTCAGGGTCAACATTTCTCCCGAAGGAGTTTTATACATGGTTGTACCCGCAAGCTTGTATAGTTTTCTTAAGCATTAACTAATATCCTGAAAAAAACGTTAGATCAAAATGCTGCCACTTTCAAGAATCTGCATCCGGTCTTGTTTCAAACTGTTTTGGGGAAGGCATTGTAGTTGAGCTTTACTCCAAAAACTTGGGCTTAATAGTACGGTATACCACCACCCAGAGTCTGAATAATGTGCCGTGAGTACGGGAACAGACTTTAACAGCTGGTTGAACTTTTTGACCCCCAAGTTTCAAACATATTTAGTGTTGTTTGAGGAAGCAGAGAGTAACACACGACTATGTTGTGCTTTACTCTCTATAGTTAACTGGCCTTTGTAAGAATCTGTTTGTCTTACACAGGGATGGTTCAACTGTCACGTGGAGGATGATTTGATTTGAAGGATGGTTTAATTTGATTTGATTTGATTTGATTTGAAAGAAGTAGATGTAATTACCGTACTGACACAGTAGACGTATCAAGTCTAACAACGATTCAAACACAGATACAAGAAACCTTCCAAGAAAACGTGGGGGAAGAAAGTGCTTTTTTTATAATACAAAGGTACACCATGTCGTTGCTTATACGACTACGAGGGAAATGGATTGCAAGATAACCCCACCCCCATTAAAAAAAATGAAAGTGAAAGTGTAATGTTTCTAAAACAACCATGCTGAGAAAGTGTGCAGTCTTAGTTACACTTCCTCTTTCAGTATCGAGAAGTCAGAGGAATTTTGTTTTAAGCCTTGAGCAAAACGGTCACAGGACAGTATTTATAGACAGTACTTTCAGCAGGTGATTACAGTTTCACTAACAATGTTACAGCTTGACTGCAAAACTTCAGAATATCCGATAGAAACACAGTATGTGAATAATTATATAATACCCCACATGAATGTACACAAAGGGAACACAACTTTTACTTTTTTAAATGCTTAAAATCCTTTGTTTTGCATTTTTAACATGATTTATTTATTTATTTTTATGTGTTTTTTTTTTATATTATACATGGTCCAGGTATTGCTAGGTTTAATTTAAGCTTATTTGTTTGCTTGTTCATCTACCATTGACACAGAGGATGCTGGCAGAGTTTGTCCCTTCCCCTTCTTACCAAATTGCTGACCCCCTTCTAGGACGTGTCATGGTCTAGCTTAGGAAATCATGGCATGAGCTGACCGTGGTGTGGTTAATACAATGGAAACATTTAAATACGCCAGCATGTGCCGCCAACTGCCCTCACTCGTGGGTTTAAAAGAAAATATGAATTAAAATACAGCTCATGTAGGAAAATACGAAACGGAATGTTATAGGACAGCGCTACGAGACAGCTTCTTTAAGATGCCCCCCTAATGTTTCACCCACGGAGGCTTTACCAAAGCACCCTATATAAAAGTAGTCATCTCATCACGTACTGCGGCTTCCACATGCCCTTGAATATGTCGGGACTAGACTGTCGGCAAGAAACCCAAGATGTTTATCTTCAGCGCCACGTGTCAACAATTATTACTCTGACACCTCAGACCTCAACAACTCCTTGCTAGATTCCATCATATTTTTTGTCAAGACACAAACCCCCAGTCAGCCCACCCCCTCCTTAAAAAAAGAGGTGGGGTGGGGAGAAATAGAACCCAAAAGCCATGTGTCGTGAACGTTGTACAATTACAACCAAGCTGGCAATATCAAGGGTGGTGATCAAGTAATTTCCATGTATTTATTTTACGGAATACCCACTGCGCCTGTGTAATGTGTTGGGACTTGGGCTGTTGCATGCGTTATGCGTTGGCTCTATAATTCGCTATATTAAACGACAGCCCCACAGGAAGAAAGCTTAAAGTGAGTTTATACCCTTAGTAAAATAATGTTGGCAAATGCACATATTTTGATAGATTTACTGACGTTGAGTTGGACAGTTTTAGCCGACTTAAGGGGCATTGTGTCATTCCTACATAATTCCTAGCCTTTTCACAGCCATCTGTGATCAGTAATGATATCGAATCTAGTTATATATGGTACAGGTTTTTAAAGTGCTTGACTTTTCTGTCTCGCTGGAAAGAAGATCAATTTTAAACGGTACGTCTTTTCAGTAACTTGTTTGGTTTCACTGTGTCTTTGCTAGTCGACTAGCAGACGCTAAAACTGACCCATCACTTTCACATGTTTTGTTTGTTCAATTTATTGCTCCATGTTACATCAATATATATGCGTTTTCATTCTAAACCCTGGTGCGGATGAAGGACCAGCATGCTTCATTTATAAGTGGGACACCAGTGGTTCCCCTTTAAGTGCTAAATTCAACACACCCCTTTAAGATCCTTATCAGTGCCAGCCACGCGCAGGCCACACGCCGACCCCTAGCTTCGTCAGGTAACCCATGCTGCCTGGGTGCCACGCGGCACCAGCGGGGCGGGTGTTTACGACCAGCGGGGGACACCGCGATGCCTTCTCCATTTACGAGTTAATAAACTTTCACTATTGAATTTCGTACTTTTTTTTCATCGTTTATTAATAGTTCATTTCCGCGTTGTTTCACTTTCCAATCATAAATACATCATGGCGTTGGTAGTAAATAATGATTCTGTTATTGGCGGTTTTTTTGTTTTGTTTTGTTTATTATTATTTGTTAGAATGCGGCCTAGAAAACAAGTTTTTGTGTCTCGCCAATGTCTTTGTGTCCGACCTGAGACTAATAAGATAATGAACTCGCCTAAAACAATACCCCCTTACTTCCACGTCACGTTTTTAAAGAACTTGGCTGAAAACATTAGACTGGCCTTCAGTCCATGCTAGTTCCTTCTTTTGAGGTTTCATGTATCTTGAACAACATGATACCAACTGACGGACGACCTGTAGAGACCAAGGTTGATTTTTTTAGATAAGCAGATGGTTTCTTTGTCTGTTTTCTTATTACAATTACTTTTTACTTGCGGTCAGTGTGAATCAAAACTCAAGAATGCCAGACTTTATTAAAAAAAGAAGAAGCCCTCTTCTTCGTAAAGCAACTTTGTTTTTATGAAAAGCTGATTGAGACACAATTGTGAGGTTAAGATGAATTCAGACATTGTATGCAAATGGAGGTGGGTGGCAAACATGTTTTGAGTTTACGGCTTTCCTCACCTTGCCTGTTTGGGAAAGGGGTAGGGTTCAGCTTTTTAAAAACGTGCTCATGTTTTTGTACAAGGGTAGCAAGAGTAAAACAGTTGATGTATATTTTAAGCATCTGTCACTAGGCCTAGCATCTGTTCTCAACCCCCTATAGTCGTCATATAAACCCATGTGAAATAGATTACACACCATAGGAAACACATAACAGGAATGAGGTTAATACTTCCTTATTGTTGTGTCAATGATTTGTACAATCAGTGACTGAACATGAAATCTAGTTGTGCTGTCGTCTTCATTTTGTTACCATGTAAGACATTAACACGTTAAAAGGGGACTCAGCTATAATTGATATTTTCTCATCAAACTTATCACTTCTGGTTACCAAAATGACGCGGCAAAGAGAACATGTGTCCCATCAATCATTGATCAAACTTTACAGGGGTCTAAAATGCCCACGGCTGCAGCATTAGCCCATTGATATTACCCGTGTTCCATGTTGTTACATTGTGCCACTTCGCATGCCAGCTCCTGATGATCTTCGAACATGAACATTGCTTCCATTCCTACACGTGGACTTGAAGACTTTAACCCACTGCGCACGATTTCGAGAATGCGTTTTCATTAGATTTAAGGGGAGTGGTTGACTTCTTCCCTCTGTTTGCAACGATATTTATTGTCTTATTACAGTGTTTCTCTTTAACAGGGACTGGCAAGTTTCGTTCAACAAAGGTTAACCCTCATTATTGATTACCCTTTCAGTAATATGTTATTCCAGAAACATTGCTCTTGTGTGGTTGCCTGAAATCCCAGAAGATACCTCCTGGTTTCCCATTAGACGATTGCCCTATCCCTGTATTCCGTGCTCGGTGTTTATCGGGCCCCGTCCAGAATTCCCCTGGGTCGGGAAGTCGGGAGCCTAGTTACCGTTGACCCAAAACTCTAAAAGCGGCACCGGCACCCGACGACTGGCTCCCCCTATACGACTAGGTACCAGCCTACAACAATAAGCCCCTGCAGCGCTCCTCAACACGTACAGTTCCCATGTGAACGTTTACGTCATAGCACCCTGCGTTTGACGTATGTGCAGTGGTTTTGGAGCGCACCCTGTTTCCCCATCCACGCAGGATATGCCCGATAACTAAGCTTTATTTTAAGAAACCTAGAGGCAAGAGTTGTTTTCTGTCCTCCCCGAGGCATTGTGCTCCATATTGTGACTTCTAGGGCATCGCCACAGACGCCATCACATAAATATAAAATGCTGTCCGAAACCTAACAATAATAAGTGTGTCAGTTTCTCCCACAATCAATGTAGGGGTAGTTGCAATAATCACCCTTCGTTTCAATTCATGTTATTTTGCGGCTGCAACGTGCACAAGTGTGTGATGGACCTGACCCCAGTTTGTCATCAGCACATTATTGTGGATACGGGGATGCAGAAACAAAATGCAACCCCTCGTTGGTTGATTATTAAGAAATTAAAAGCAGTTTAATAGCATGGGATTAGTATAAGCTTGGGGGTATTAACGGGGTCAAATTCAAAACACTGCGCTCGGATAACTGACGCTTAGCCAGGGACCACACCGACCTGTCATGGATGACCAGTTTAGATTTACGGATAATGCCGATTTACAGATTGCAACTTGTGGCAACTTCTGACTAAGCCCAGCGCATATGAAACATACTTGTGTTGTCCACAAAATAGTTCACTTCTGAAGTTGCTTCACAAGAACAGCTGACTGCCCACCCCCTTCCCCTGTGAAGAGGTCTCCCGTCAGAGCTGAGGTCCACCACCACGTCACCGAAGGGCTCTTTTTTACATTATGGCCGGTCGGTTCGGCACTTGGCATGGTGGAGTCTCCCTGGATCACAAAGCCACAGGAAGTGTGCCGTGTCGAGCGGATACCGATAGCAAGTGAACAGGATGGTCTGATGCGCCTAGATAAGGACTGCCAACCAGGAAGGCTACCTTCCTCTCCAAGCACCCCCCCCCCCCATTGAACCCATACGAGCTGCTTATACTGACTTACTTACGTCACAATATGAGCCACGCTTGTGTGCATGTTCATGGCATATTTATAGGGTTTGTTAAAAGCGGCAAGTTTCGAGGCAGCCAAAAGTTCTGCAGGTTGCAAGTTGATGTTATTTCAGCTACTCCAAGTTTGGTGCAAGTCTCGATGTATTTGAGGGTCTATGCTTTATTGTGCATTTTTCCTAAGGTCGTCATATTCGTGGGGGTTTCCCCCAAAAATTGGCAGCTTCTTTTCATAATCAAAGCGTGCACAAGAAAGTAATGGGAAGGAAATTAGAGTCAATTGAGCTATTGTTACCGCTTGCAGGGTTTTGTCCCCACACCCCCACCTCTAACCCAAATGCCAGAGTCTTGTCAGATGGTATCACTCAATATTACTGGTCAATTATCACAATACTTGCACCCATTCCCAGAAAGTCGACCCCGCCTCCCCCAACCCTAACGCCTGCAGTTTTGTCACCCAGAAGCCAGACGTTTTATTCCCAAGAAGTCCCTCGATGGGTTTCTAAATAAAACTGCTCACGGGCACTAAAGAAGGGCAGTAGATTGTATAGCAGCGGTAGCTGGCGGGGGCCCCCACACCCATGTCGTCTCGCAAGCCCTTTTCTTAATCCAGGTCCTCAAGGGACCGTGAAGAAAACGGACAACACCCCGATAATTACTCCTCTCAATCCGTTATCTTCACCCAGCATATTGCCTGAGCCCAAGTCATGTAGCATACCAATTGAATTTTCTAACCCCCCCCCCCCTCCCCATGTTCAAAATAATGTGCAGTCATGATTGGGGGGGCTTACTGTTTTATTTCTATCAATGCACCCTCAATTAAAATAAATTAATATCCCCTGCTGACGTCACATCTGACCTATCCATATACCATTCACGGGGTGTATTCTTGGTTTTGTGTGTGTGTTTTTTTTCCCTCGCCACTCGAAATCTTTTCAACCAAATCACACTTATCTCCGAGAGTTCGCGTAGGGATTAGTTCCCACTTTAACAGGGAGTGTCCCCAAATCTAGAATTCAAAAAAGATCTTTATGTTTCCAGGAGATAGCGGGGATTTTGAAGAGGGTTTCATACCCCGTGGGACCGGCCCATCACAGTCACTAACTTGTGACGATAAGGCCGGCTCAGTGGTACTAGAGAGCAAGCACGACGGTCTCAATCAGTCATAGCGACTTGAAGCGCTTTCCCCATGGCCACGCTAATCGCAATTCGTTATTTAATTAATAGCCAACCTAATTGATGGTTCCGCTCTGGGAAATCAAAATAGTTGATTGAAGATTTTTGTTTAAATAGTTTTGTGTTAATAGTTCGTGTTTTGCACATGCCCCACGTGTACATGTACACTCACCACTCGTTCACACCGATGACTGTTGTATTTATCGGCTATTCATTGAGTCAAGTCGTAATGGATTATCGCCAAAAAGTGCTAAAAATTTAATACACACAAAGTGGGATGCTTAATCATGGTATGAATAGATCAGTAATTATAAAAACGGTATATGCAAAAATCCGCAAAAGCAGATATTGACCCCTGGTCACGTTCTATATACTGCTTGAGTTGAGGGGGGGGGGCTGCTAGCACCGACCCTCTTTCCCAGGGCAACTCAAACATGCATGGGCGTTGAAACTTAATGTCAATCCCATCAAACTGTTGACAGCAGTCTAAAACAAGTATACACAACGAGGTTGAATGAGTCTAAGCCCCAATGCCCAAGGGACAAGGGACCCGTCTGGGTCTAGTCCAACCCCTGGCACGGGGTTAATCGTGCCAGTTCCCCGGAGAAAGCACTCGTCAAGGTCATACTCCTACGTGGGGACGATCAGAAAATGAACGTGACCTTCACATATAAATAAGTCTTATGAAAAAGATCGAATACATCGAATTCACTCACTTCTTTCTGTCAAAACAGATTATAGAAAAAATCTGAATCACAGAATTAATTATACGTTATAAAACTAGATCTTTATAATGGTGCAACCCTGGATCTTGCTTTTTCTTGTGAGGGGCCGGGAGGACAGTTTGGTTTTAATGAACAGAAAGCAGACCAATAACGTACATAGTAATGATAACTGGGGGATGTTGTAGCGTATTAAGGAACATCTAAAAAAACAAACAAACAAACACTATTTTCATGCCCGAATGTTCAAACGGTGCAATACTGCTCTCTTTGCTCCGATCAAGACATCGATCGGTCTTTAAAACCGATCGATTGGTCTTTAGCATCGACTTATCGACGGAAAAGGTGCAATCGATCGATGTGAAAAGGCTGTTTCATCAACGCAAAAAACAAACAGACAAACAAACAAAACAAAACGACCGACCGGTGTAAATGTCCGATCGATGTCTTGACTAGAGTTTATGCCTCTTTGGCGTTCGGTATTTTCCAAAAGTTCAATCGGTGTGATAATGGCGTTCCGGGAAAATGGTTTTGTTTTTATGCGCTTATGGTACTTGGGTGAATATAAATAGTGCCCTTGGAGACAATCATGTCTCCGTGGCAAGTTAATTCATTTCCAAATGTCCACAATTATCCACAGGGAAAACAGGGCAAACATGAGCGCCTTTTAAGTATACCTTCTTTTGCACACTGATATGCTGGTCGTTTGTACAGTCTTGGATCTCTTTGGTCGTTTTAATTCTTTCGTTGTTGACGGTCCCCATTTTCTCATAAAGAAAAGATCCTTATGTTTTGGTCGTGTGTATTATTGTTTTTCTTCGCCATCTTGTTTGGGAGTCAAGGGATATCTTTTTTAGCTGCACACTTACCGTGCCCCGCCCCTAATTGTTTCTACTTATTCCCGAGTGGCCCAGGCCAGCTAACGTCTACCAGACTAATGGACTTCCCCTCGCCTCGTACAAACACACCAACCTGACACCATCAATTGATAAGCCACTATGTATTCAGTCACCAGGGGTGAACAGGTTTTCTTTTTCACAGCGGCAGGAGGCGTGGGGCGGAAAGCCTCCTTATTCCCACTAGAGGGCGATCCCTATGATTACAAAGGAAATCTCATCTTTCCACACGAGAGTACGCGTCAATCACTCGAGGACCCCGGGTTGAATTTTACAGGATTAATTTTTACGAGTCTTGATTTGAATACCAGTACCAGTACCTTCAAAATGGTATTCGAGTATAGTACTCGGATGATACTCGAGTGCGAGTCTGAGTACTACAGCACTTATTGTACCAGACGTTTGTTAACAAAGGCATTCAACAAAATAGGATGAGGCATCTCAGACAGGCTCGAGTTACTGTAGTTTACCACTTTAAAGACATTTTGAGATCGGCAACATAAAAATAATTTTAAAAAATAATAATAAAGCGAAAAGGAAAAGAAATCATACTTCATTATTTTTATTTTTTTAGAATGTAGGCCTAATTATATTTCGATTTCAATAATACTGTGTGTTCACTGTTCATAAGATATGGGTTAAAATGCGTTTTATACTTAATATTATCGTTTGAAAAAGTTGGAATCATCGAGTCTGAAGTCAACAACGACAAAAATAATCACACAAAGGTCTACTTCACATATGAGGAACGGCGATAGCATCTCTACAGAGTATGTGCTACAGAGAGGTCGAGTATACGTCAATGGTACTCCGGGGAAAATAGAAGAAGCTGGACTGTTGCAAATTAGTATTGCAACATCTTAAAGAATGACATACAGGGCAAGGACCTGAGATGACCGAGTATAGGCTGAAGGATTGGCCGATCAAGAATCTCTCAAAATCAGAAAATGTACAATGGAGGACCAATGTACAATGGAGGACCAAGGTATTTCACAAAAAAGACTCTGAAACACAAGTTTCAAAATAGTCTTTATAGTAATAGCAGGGTTGCTGTGAGCGTTTTTCCTGGCACTCTCCCGGAATGATTTGAGACGCAGTCTGGTTGAGTGGTCAGCCATGGGTGCGGCTACCATTTCATGTACCGTACATCTGGGACAGAACCAAACTGTAAAGTGATACAATATGATGAGCAACACACCCACGTGCATCTTGGGTTGATGCTGATTGTTTACATCTACTTGGCCTCACTAAGATCAGATGGAGATTGTCTTGCAGTTTGGTAGAGTTATATCCCTTGCATTGCAAAGTGTGCTTCCATGCGAGTCCATTGTCCTTATCGAGCTCGGGCGCTCTTACCTTGATGATAACCTCTACCTGTATTACCTGTACTTTTATTTATTTATTTATTTATTTATTATTTGTTATTGTAATGCGGGTTCTATGTTTCAAAGTCTTTCAAAGCTTGCTCTAAAAGTTACATTCGCAATGTTTGCATTTGTACTTATGTTGTTGTAACACGTATACAATGTACATGGAAAGGTTACAGCTGAACGAATATTATTATGAAACGCTGGGTTCACGGACACTTGACGATGGTTGTGTAAATTCGACGGAGTGGTGATATACCGATTACGATAACACGTGCCTTAATCGTCAATTTTAACATCGACAACAAAATATGATTTAATGCACGAGTAGCCTTCGCCTAAAAGTTGTCATCAGTTCGGCAGCACGACCTCTGACACCAAAAGGTCAGGTCACAAGAGTACGGGGTGGCTTTGTGGGTGTCTGATTACAGAGTGGGCGACTGGAAGCCTCGCGAGGTCAAATGTCGGGTGTGTGCAGCGCGAGCCGAGACACGCGCCGCACTTTGCACAATAGTCCATCAGTCAATGCCAAAAACTATGTTACAGAACAGTATAATGTGTCTAGATAACAGAACAACACACTGTTGATTTTTGAGCTAGAAGTTAACTTTGTATAAATCTAGTGAAATAGCAATCTTTCTCACATATACTTTTCCAGACTGTTTTGTAATTTTCGAAGAAGCAAGTGATTGAATTTGACTCTATGCTCTAACCTTATGTATTATTTTGAATTTTCTGAAAAGATTTGAATGAGATATGTGGTATTTTATCACATGGAGTTGGCAATGGAAAGGAAAAAACATAACCCCATTTTTGCTTTCAACGATACCAAAAATATGGATGGCCCCTTTATGTAAAGTCAGCTGCCTCGTAAAAGTTGAGTTGTAAATCGCCACTTCACAACATGATCTAAAAGTGTCAGATAACAATATAAAAGGGACTTCTATTTCGATGTACTCACCCCATGGAGTTTGTAGTAGAGTCCGCAGGCATTGCAGACCGGATCACCGTTGTGATTCCTCCGCCAGAGGGTCGTGGTCGTTGCTTGGCAATTGGCACATGACGTACCCGCCCGTCTGGCTGCAGACTACACGAGGTGAAAAAAAGCAAAACAACAGTGAGTTAATTAAAGAACAAGCGTGATAGCTCCATGTGATTACTGCATGATTTAAGAAAAAAAGTATTATTATAAACAGTATACAAACAAAGCCAATCAAGTGGAACTATAGCCTGGTCCTCTTTTATGCACGATACTCAGCACTTGTATTCGTAAACGCGACCACAGAGACCCCAACAAGGATGTCTACAGTGTGATTGAGGTGTGAAGGCGCACCAACCTGGCGGTCAACTTGTGTCTTTGAACTTGAACCAAACTAAATTTTGATGATACAAAATACATGTACATATATTTTAGACACGTTCACCAATTGAATGAAGGCTGATACAAGTTAAAATGTAACAGTTTCTGATTATTTCCCGGTGGTTTCTAAAAGAAGAAAAAACAAACAACAACAAAACGAGACAAAGAGGACGTTATATTCTCCCCATGTTTGATCAATCGGGGTAATTTTTTTCTCCTTCACCGAATATTAGTTGAACTCAGTGTCAACACTTGATCGGACGTAGTGGGTTTAGGCAAGCAGGCTGTACCATAACACACACTTCCTGCCGTACTCTATAATAATAAGGTGAGAAGACACTCTCTACGGACTCACAAGGCCCGGGCTTAAAGACAGTTGTCGAGGAACTCAAGTTAGTTGAATTTCGTGAACTATTTGTTGACTATCTTATGCGAGAATATGGATATAGAAAAAAAACACCAACGCCTGTTTTGTTTTGAAAGTCACCGATATATACTTTTTTTTGGGGGGGGGGGTGAAATTTATCGTCAGTCCGTAAAGGAATTTTCTATAAAATCCCATGGATATAAAATAAAGCTTTTATTGATTGGTTTATTGTATTATTATTTTTTTTTAAATTAGTACGGAGTATATTTACTAACAACAGTCAAATGTAATTGTCTCTTCCAACGTTATACCGGTATGCATGTTTGAAAGTTTGAGATGTTCGTAAAAAAATATCACACTCAGAAACTGTAATAAATCAACTTCTGAGTTGACCAAATTGGCAAATATATGTAGAGTTTATATAAAGAGTATTGATAACACTCAGTTACTCAGTAATTTACGCCGACGCTTGATTTGTAATTTTTGTTATTCCTTCATTTATTTTGAAATAATAGACTTCAAGTTTAATAGATGTTAATTTTGCATCGGGGATAAAGATTATAATTTGTCTTTACCCTTACACCGATAAGTACTATATATACTCAGTACTTTCGCGAGTTCTGTGGGGAAAAAACACAGGCAAATCACTCAGACTTCAAGTTCCAACAGTAATTCACCATATCACCATTATGTAATGATGAAACCAGATTGGTTCAAATAAATGTATAAGAACTTGATTGGTGCGTCCGATCGACCCAAACTCCTTGTAGGATGGTCGGTTTAATATCTTTAAACCGATCATCTTTACAGGTTATTTGTATACTTTTCGTCCTTTCCTGGGACAGAGGTTGTGCAAGTCACATTTTAGAAATACGGTGTCCAAGTTGCTCCATATATAGCCGACTGACAATACTTGCTCATGTAAACAAACGAAACTGAAACGTATGGTGTGCAAATGTGACAAATTATGTCCGAAAGACAGTCAGACGCTTTGTTTCCTACTTAATGACTAATAACTTTTCATTGTAAACAAATCTCAAGTGATTCAATAATAGTTTTAGTTGTATTTAGGCCCCGCTTATTTGAGGCTTGTTATGGCTTGTTTATTGTGTGCATTTATATATGTTTGTATATTTGGTTATGTCTTTGGTAGGGTTGGGTTGGGAACGGGGGGGGGGGGGGGTTCAAAGCTACTGCTCGGGTCTCTACACTCCTTTAAACCAACCGATTATGTCCTGATCTATTATGGACGGTAATTGGTTGATTAAATATCCTCCAAAATGTAAATCTATCAATCAGTGGATAGTATTTGGTGCATGCCGACTCTGAATAGCTACGCTCTATTAAATGGTCCCTAGTGAAGAATTCAGTATTTGTCGTTCAATTATTCCACTTTTATTATGACTCCCGTGGTGATCGAAGCAAGAATCAATGCTCTACTGTTAACTTTAAAACTAGGCACCTTTTCAGAGTGCGCATATATTGAATCATTGATTGAAGCAACACAAAATGTCACGAGAAGATGTCCTCCTCCCCCAATCGTAGCGACCATGTTCTTTTAAGCTTCCATAATCATTTGATTTATACAGTCAACGTCATCGTCAGTCCTGCCCGTGTGACCCCTGAGAAGGGGGATGATGGCGCAGCCTTCATCAAGAGAAGCAGGGCAAGCGTTTCTAAGTCAGACTAAAATACCGAAAGCAACTCGATGGAACTATATGCTGAACATTGCTAAAGGTTAACAACTAAAAATAGGCGTAACCGTAAGCGAGCTCGTGTGAGTTTTTAAAATACCCTTCTGTGTGCCAGTTGATGTCATGTAGAAAGTTATCAGAATTTCCGCGTTGGTGGCTATGTTACCCCTCCATTTTCATGTTTAGTGATGTTTTGCTTTATTACAGGAAGCTATATTTTAGGATGGTTGTTTCAATATTTGTCTTAAATCACTAGACAGTGAATGAATTGGTCATTGGTGTACTCATCCACGCAAGTTCTTGGGGCCCAAAATAAGACAAAGCTGAAAAACTTGCCTTGTGACAAGATGTATAGTGAAGTAGGCTGATAAATAATAATGTGGTACCGGACTGACGATTGCAATGACGTGCTTTTACTTAGTAGTGGTTGAGTTTTATTTAATGGTTTTGGAAAGGGTAATTTTTTTTTGTCATTCTATTGTTTTCAGCAACCAACCAATCTGTGAAACTGTCATCAGATGGGGGAGGTCCCGTTAGTGAAACTCCAACAAATGTGCTTAATCAGACTGATGCAATCGGACTCAATTAAGCGAATTGTTTTATTTTATTTTTTATTTATTTTATTTATTTTATTTATTTTAATTATTTCATTTACTTTATTTATTTTATTTATTTATTTATTTTATTTATTTTATTTATTTTAGTTTATTTTTATTTATTTATTTATTTATTATATTTTTTTGGGGGGTTCTACTCTTGACTTTGACAGTATTTCGGGCGGTATTATTTCTATGGCGCTCGGTACTAGTATGACTTTTATAGGGCTAGATATCTCGGTTGGTGGAGCGCAAGCCCGTTAATCCAGAGTGAAACTGTCATCAGATGGGGGAGGTCCCGTTAGTGAAACTCCAACAAATGTGCTTAATCAGACTGATGCAATCGGACTCAATTAAGCGAATTGTTTTATTTTATTTTTTATTTATTTTATTTATTTTATTTATTTTAATTATTTCATTTACTTTATTTATTTTATTTATTTATTTATTTTATTTATTTTATTTATTTTAGTTTATTTTTATTTATTTATTTATTTATTATATTTTTTTGGGGGGTTCTACTCTTGACTTTGACAGTATTTCGGGCGGTATTATTTCTATGGCGCTCGGTACTAGTATGACTTTTATAGGGCTAGATATCTCGGTTGGTGGAGCGCAAGCCCGTTAATCCAGAGGTCATTGGTTCAAATCCCGCTCTAGCCGTTTTTTCTTTGTTCAATATCATCGTTTAAATTTACCCAGTCAGTTTCCAATTGCGGTTATTACTTAATAATGTTATACTCAGTTAGCTTTCATATTGGAACTCAAATTCGCCACCAATAGTCAGAATCATTGTGTATTTCATTGTTTAAAAGGTCGCAAAATGTGTTCAGCATAATTTATCGCACGATAATGATAAATTTGCAACATCAATTTGGCAAAAACAGAGTGTCTAAAAAGCGTGACTGCATCTTGTACCGCAATGCATTTACGAGTGTTCGCCTCCCAATTCACCTCGTCAAGTGCACCCTTCAATGACTATAGTAAATTCGATTTGTCCAGCCCTTGAAATATGACGGCCTGGCGAAGTGACATGTAAGCCTCCGACTAATTTTTGGCGCGCTTGCTGAGAGAGGGTGGGAGGAGGTGGGAAGGGGGGGGGGTGGTGTCCCTAAGCCGAAAGCGCTGATGAATTCGAACACAGCGTTGCAATGCTCGAGCAGACGACCGACAGGAAACGCGCTGATTGAAATGGCGGCTGGGATTGTTACCAACAGGATGGACGCTTTCCCGCCTAAACTCTCCCAAGCAGACAACATTGGTAAACAATGACAAATTGGGATTACTGCTCCGTTTGGAATTGTTCGCGGGCCTTTTTTTTCCTGTGTTTATTACGGGGCTGTGAGTGATCAGTGTTAACTACACGGGAGACCTGGCGACCCGTCAAGGGGGCTGGTAATTTCTTTTTACACTTGAGCTGTAATCATTTAATATGTCATCACATTAGGCAATATTGGCTCAACTAGATTTACTAATAGTCCGTGGATGATAGTAGGGTTAACACTCTGAATCACCCTGCGAACGAGTTGATTTCGAGGGACACTGTACTACAGTACTGCTCTATTTTTACCTTCTTTTAATTGTTTTATATTTATTGTTTAATTAATCGCGTTTGTTAATGGAAGCATATTAGAAAGTTTGAACATGGAGGTAGAATTAGAATTCTACCTCCATGGTTTGAACACCTTAAACAAACAACTGTTGTGATGTTTTCAGTGTGTTTTTCACGTAATCGTAAATTTTATATTTCCTGCGTTTTTTATTTGGAGGTACCATAAGCTAGTTTGTAAGCTATGTTTGTAGAGAAAACTGTCTTGTGAGGTTTTTTTTGTTTTTTTTTGTATGTTGCTTGTTGTGACTATTCCAAACAACCGCGCAGTTATACCACTGTGTCTATACAGTTTATATGTGCTCGTATAACGTCTCGGCCTGGTGTTTAAAACGTCAGTGTTCATAAACGTCACCGGAATGCACTGCTAATTTTAGTGAAAGTAGCGCGACATCCAAGACCCGTGATCGTCGTATGTATGAGCTTCACAGACAGTCCAAATCGCCCTGTCTGTTATTTCACATTTCAACGTTTCTGGTCTCTGACCAGTGACTATTAATCTTGCAAACATTGAAATGAGTTTTATTCGGTGTGTGTTACACAATGTCACCTTATTTTATATCCACACACATTTAAACTGGCAGTGAACTTCAGTGTTTTGCCATACTAAAAAGAAAGTACTGAAGGAGTTTATTCAAGACCAGCTGAAGCTGCTGTGATTTAGTACGGAAACAAGCGGGGTCACAAAACAGGGTGAGGCTGCTTCCTATAGCCCTAAATCCAGGTGGGGACCATGTTGGACGGGATCTTCACCCAGTGACCCAGAAAAGAAGAGGGGTTTGGATCCATCTTCCCTCAGTTTATTGTCAATCAATGGGAGAAATCACAATCGGAATAATATTAGCTATGAAGACAAAATGCACATCCGGGACAATTTCACCTGATATGACTCGGGATGTGAGGGGATTATTGCGATCGGGTTAAATGTTGATATACGGATCATACCATGACGTAAATAAAGGTCAATCGTAGCTAGTGCATGGGTGCCAGTCTACTTCATGTCTTTGTTCAACGTACAGGTTCTGTTTCCCACCGATGAGGTTGTGTATCGCTATTTGTGGATAAAGCCTGTGCACCACACATATCGAGCGTCGTGTCCCAAAATGGAACAGGACTTAAGTTCAAATTACCTCCATCAAACGCCAACCAAACGTAACATTTTAAGCAAAGCACTATAACAAGTAATTTTATAGTGCAACTGGGCACAAACATATCACAATGTTTGACGCGTTTGCAACCAATGGTATTTTTTTCTTCTAAGCTTTGCCAATCTCGGAATTTGAGTCCGGCAAATTATTTACCAATGGTGTATTAAAAAATAGTAGACAAGTCTCACCAGTCTCCGCTTGGGTTTAATGAGAGGTCGGTTCTGTCCGTTCATCTTGTGGTACAGGCCGCATGCGTTGCACAAGTAGTGCCCGTTACCGTCTCGGCGCCATAACGGGGTCGAGGTAGCCCCGCAGTTACAACACTCACGTCCTTCTGGAAGAAAAAAAAGAGATACCAAGATGATTGGAAATACAATAAAAGATCGTATATATTGAGAAACATGACACACGGGTTCGATTTCAGCCATGGTTCAACTGGTAACGAGTTCAAAAGAAGTCAAACTGATACCTGCCTGTGTTCCGTATAACGGAGGCTTCAGAATAGCGTACATGTATTGCCACAATTAAGTTTTGGATGGAAGGTAACTTAGGCCCTTTACGAAACCACTGCTTGGGCTTGGGCTTTGGCTTTGGCTCCGTGAATTCAGTGGAAGGCGTGCGTATTTCTCAGGGCTTCAATCAGGCAGACGGATCCCGTAGCCAAAGCGCAAGCCCAAACCGTGGTTTCAAAAAGACATAAAAAATAGAATTAACATTGACGTCACACGCAGCTATACCTGTCTGCCCATGGTCTGCCATAGTTACATGCACTTATTATTGTGGTGCAAAATGGGCACTGCTCAGTTCTCTGCACGGGAGAGTCTCGCTTCCAAAATGGCCGGGCAACCAAGATTTATTTTGCGTGATGACGTCAATTGAATTGGGTCAATCATGGGTCAATAAGCTTGAACTCCAACTCAGAAACTCTTGATAATAATAAAGGACACAATACATTATAAGCCTTCATCCAAAATGTGAATTGGTTTTCTATCGGAGTTCACGTGGTGAATAATCCATGCACACTAGGGCCTATAATGTACTTAAGAACCATAATACAATACAAAGTCCTCGGACATCCTGAATCTGAGTTTATCTGATGAAACAATGGGATGTCAGCTGGGTATAATTGGTCATGTCTGTACGCTGAACGTAACAACCATTTGATTACTTGGTACCCTGGGAATCCATGATACGTTCCCTAGTCTACTCTTGATGTATGCACCGTGTAAAATAGTTGTGGAGTCAAAGTTGTGGTTAGGGTACACCGTTCAGTCGTAGAGAACGGTTCAATGAAGTTTAGCGCTACCCTATCATGTAACCCTTGTTTACAAAAAGAGTGACCTTGTACATTCGAGGGCTTTTCTGGCAGGAAAGATACGACACTGGTCGTACGGGAAATTAAACAACAGCTGTACTTGTGCCCCTTTCTTCATGTCAAAAGTTGATAAAAATTGGACAGTGCAATCTCAATGACAGAAAATATTGTATGTTTTCTTCCTTGATTGTGTACAAATCATGCCTGGAGGAAGTCCAGGCTATGTGGCTCTTTTGTAAATATGTGATGACACAGGTTACACACATGTACAGTACATGGTCTATTTGTGTTTGATGAGAGAGGGAATGTTTTTGTTTTTTTCTTCAGATTTTGGGGAAATAAACCGACTTTTCGATGAGAGGTTTGGATGAGCATATACACCCCTGGTATACCAAAACCGTTAACGTCTTGTTTGTCTCCACAAGACGGCCAAATCATAGAGTGCACAGTGCTTATCACATGCAGCGTTAAGAATAAAACTTATTTGTTCATCTCTGATATGACATGGTATGTTATATTTTTAAAAGGTCTTTATGGCTTCCGATGTTTTCCAGCTTGGGCAGACTACAGTTTAATTTGGTATCAAGTACTTTTTAATCCTTGGGGTAGTCCCTTGATATCCGCCAAACATGGCGGAAGAACCCCAGTTATTTCACAACAAACGACAACTACATTCTTTACCAATACGAGCGCTTGTATCACACAGAACAGACACCAACCAAACGCAGGATCTGAGCCCTAAATCCTCCACACTGCAAGGGCAAGTATCATATTTCACATAATAGACCACCGCGCACCCGGCCTAGCAATGTATTTTGACATAAACAAATCGCCCAGGAGTGATGCCGGGGAGTAACCCGACACCCGGGCCCACGTGGCAGCACACGCGTCACTGCCGATGGGGGGTGTCGTTTTGGGAGCGACTTCCGGGAGCGTTTCCAAGGAATCGAGACAGGGCCCGGAGTCGAAGGCCACCTCGCACCTTGAGGAAGGTTGGAAGAAAAGGCCAGGAAGTTGCGTCATGTATAAGCTAAAAAAAGAAGAAAACTCTTTGCTTGTTATTGTTTTCGCGAGAAATATCGAGCGGGCAAAATCATCGGGTGTCCATGGTTGTTGGTTGTTTATGTAAGAGAATGTGCAATTATAATCTGAAGCCTTAATAGACCATGGAGAAGAGACCTCTGTACTAAATCATGTATGTTGCTATCTAACAACATCACATGGGAGAAATAGCATTTCGTGCAATGTTACATTCAAAATATATTTGTTTTAATTTTACCGGGAAGCTTTCAGGATAACAACCATTACGTTTTCCCTACAAAATAAATGACATTTACTCTCTGGTCAAATGCCGTAAGATGAGCGTTTATGAAATCAAAGGGTTTGCCAACATTTGGTGACAAATATATTTGGGCTTATTTAAAGGTATAGTTAAAAGCTAAATCAACCAGGCACCATTCGTGAGACACATTGATTAAAAAACGACAATGGCCACCCAACCAATCACAAATTTCGATGTAATTTCTAGTGGTAAGAAGTTTACACCAAAGTTTACTTATTCCTTTTTCAGTTCTTGGCTCCCACAGTTATAGACCAATCAAGCTGCACTATCAGCAATGTGGTAAATATTGCTTTTCCGAAATATTAAATTTACAGCCCCTACTTTAATACAATGCTTGGAATGAAAAAATACCCGACAAATGATTGCAACTGGTATGACAAACCAGGGCTTGTTTAAAGAATGGGAATGTGTGGTAACTCGCAACCGATTATTCGTTGTTTGTGTTGTTTGCCTTCGACACACGTCTTAAGTCCTCCCACGTGGCACGGTCTTTTCGCTCCACAGTACAAGGCAAAACCTAATCTTAAGATTGGATTTATTAAATTTCAACTTCCTGGTTTCAATATTATAATGGCTTCGCTTTTAACCTTCGGGCACAACAACATGTGGTTTGACCATCAAACACTGAACGACCGACCAGGGTAAATTATGGATTCTTCCTGGCGAGTTCCTGGAGCCAGGGACACTTGCTGCTTGGCCAGGCTATGACCCCCAGGCAGGACCCCGAAAAGAAAAGAACGCCGTTTCCAACAATAAAGATAGAGAGAAGTTTTTGAAGATTAGCAGTGCCAAAAGCAGAGAAGATAATTAAACATCATGTGAACTTTAAAGCTTTTGGCTTTTTATAAAGCTGTACCCGAAGATCTTTTTTAACAAATCATGTACACAAATGCTCAAATATTAGTGGGTGAAGTACGTATTACAAATGTACCAACTCATCAGGCATCTTAACAAGCTTAGACTACGTTATAAACTAAAGATAATTTACGATGATTTTAAATGTACCTTTTCTGTCTAACCTTAGCAGCTCAAATTTGGTAGATAGAACTCGTTTCCCACGTTGCGGCTAAACCCTGTGCGATTTACTTATGATGTGGTATTTTGTTTATATTTATTGCAAAGGTAATTCTGACTGATCGTTATTATATACATTATGCTGCAGCTTTGAGCTTGGTCTCTCATGTTTATTGGTCCAACTAATTGATTAGATTGAAATCAAATAAGCACCCACATTCTTGAACTGTCTCTGATTACTATTTAGAAGACACAGTCTCTGTTATGATAAATAAGACAGTTTAAACTTGGGCAAGAGAATAACTGAACTATTCAGATTGATCACTTCGAATTAACGGAACGATAGCAAATCATTTGATCATGTACAGCCAGGACGTAAACAAAGCCTAGTTTACCACCTGAGGTGGAGCAGTGAGTGAAATACTGCATTACAGCTGAGTAGTGTCACTGTGTTTATTTGACTTCCAAGTGACAATTCATCTTTGCATTATATATCATTTAGACCTCAGTCAATACTAGACTTCTGATCAGTCGTTTATCAGTTCCATGAATGTAATGAAGAACAACTGGCAGTAGCAATTTCTTCCAATATTTGACAATATCTTGTTTCAGTTATATTGGATTACTGTATTTCACATGATGTAGGCTAGAAGACAAGTGTGAATTTTTAATTTTGTTCTCTGCAATCAAACCATTTCAGATTAGGCATATATAAAGCTTGCTATCACAAAAGAAAAATTAAGTATATCATTGTAATCTATATTCCTTTAGATCCAAAAAGAAAAGTTGTCGGTAATTTTAGGCTGATTTTCTTCTTCTTCTCCTCCCCTCCCTCCCTCTCTCTCTTTCTCTCGCTGTTTCCTCTTTTCTTGTCGTAAAAGTTTATTCCTTTGATGTTTAGCTTTAAGCGGATTATAGAGTTATCTATAAAACATTGATTTCATGTCATGGTCTTCATGGAGCTGGAAAAGTTTTATTTTTCAAACAGAAATTTCACAGCTCTCAGATTTACGCAATTCTTTTGAGAGAAAACCTTAGGCTACTGCGCCATGTGGCCAAATTAAAAGTCCATTTGAACCACAAGACCACGTGGTCAATAAACGTTCGAATCGAACATGTTGCAACATGTTTGATTGGAATACAACATGTTTGATTGGAATGTACATTGTGTACAAGTACAAACTTAAACATGCTTGCATTGTGCGTGGTTGGTTGACAGAGATACCGTAACTGGTTAACAGCATGTCTGTATAGTGATGGAAGTAAATTCATTTGTATCATTCCTATCTACGTATTCATAAAGCATTTAAACCTCATAGGTATTGGACTTTAACTAATTAAAAAAAATGGTTTATCATAACGAATTATAAACCATAGCGTTAACACTTGCGTTTTTTCTTTGTGTCTTTGGCCTTTGAATTCATTTTATACATGAGGTGTTCGTAGCAGGCCCCAACTTTGAAAATGTGAAAACCTGGACAGCAAAGGCAGGCCCAACTAATATTCGAACTATGCTTTTGTAAATACACATGCTGGAATTTGTTTAAATGAATTGATCTTGGGATTAATCTTTTTGTTGATTCCGTTCACAGTATGCTATCTGTGCTCAAAATATTGTACAGCCAAAAGGAAAGTCAGTCCGGCCCTTGTATTAAGTCCCTCAGTTTTGTACAGGAAAGAAAGGTTAAGATAATAATACCACTGACGCATCGACAACTTGATTGTTGTCAGAAACAATAGGTCTGGACTTTTCCTCTTACCAATGTTGATTTTCTAGGGATGACTTCTTCAAACTGTCAGTGATGATTCGTATTAGAGGTCAGATAGTATTTGTAACAATGGCTTTGTAATGAGGGACATGCGCATTGGGCACTGATTTGGGGCTACACATTTTTATTGAAAAATTGTTTGGCCAATTTATTTTTTCCCTCTACAATTAAACCCTCTTGGCAACTGCTAGAATGTGATCTGGCATTCTTCACTATTTCTCAATATGAAGGCTGGAAATTTAAAGAAAATGAAAGTTAAATGCAGCAACATTCGGACCTGGAACTGTCAAGCATTTTAAAATTTGATTCGTGGACTTAACATCGGGGCAACATTTATTAAAAGTGCACGAGGCTGCATTAATACATTGTACCTTTGTGGGTGTGCTATTTTATATACACAAAAATATAGCTGGAGGCAAGCCTGTGTGCTGTCTCAACCTGAAATATCTGTTCGAAACTCAGCCTGGCGGTAGAACGTGTCCTTGAAGCATTGGGTTGAGACAAGTTGTGGTTATGGTTCAGTTTCAAAACACAAATAAATATTACAGACACGTTTCTGAAGTGAAACTGACAAGGTCAAACTTTCTCATATCTTGATTATTAAAATATTAAAAAGTTCCGAGGCTTACACCTTTCCATTTGGGACTTTGGACCCATTGGTTAACTTGTAATGAATGAGAGTATTTGTAAAACTCCACATGATTTAGTACTTACCCGAGCTGGACCTGCTTTTGGTTCGAGGCCGGGGTGCAGATCCGTTGAAGTTCCGATTGCCAATCACCGCTCCGGTGTGGAACCCCAACGAGTTGGAAAGATCTGGGGCTGGAACGTAGGTAGCGTACGGCATGTGATGCTGGGTGCTGTACGGTGTGTCCGCAGCAGATGAGCTGGTTGCCATCGACATGGTGGCTGATGATGAAGAGGAGACGGGGGACGTTAGATGATGATCCCTGTGCATTGATTTATCCTCCATGTGTGAGTACTCACTGGAGGGGTGGATGCTTAACCCAGCCGTTGTCAAGTGGTCCGGGGTGCTGTCTTTCGGTGGTGTCGGTGGAAAGTTGAACAAGTGCGAGCTTGATTGGGAGTTGATTCCACTGGTAGCAGAGGAACCGAGAGCCGGTGGACCACCGTGGGACGAGACCGCTGCCGACGCCCCGCCGAAAGGACTGGTACACCAGGCGGAGTGATTGCTACTCTGGTGGACAGGGCGAAGGGTTTTACTGCTCTCAAACCACTGGATAGTTGGAGTGTGGAAATGTGGCCTGCAAACTTGGCTGCCAGACACTCGAGCTGTGAGTTGGGTGAAAAAATACTTTATGAGACATGAAAGTCAGAGCTGCTATATAGGAGAATGTAATAAGCAGGAGCCCGGTAAATAAGTGCACTTTATAAGTTCAGTCGTGGCGCGTGTGCGGAGTAGTACATATATAGCAACAGGATTTTTTGTACAGGTCGATCGGTCATGAACACGCTGTGGACGTACACTGAGGCTGGAACCCGACTGGCAGCGAGTTGGTCTATTTATAATCTTGGTCTCGGGAAAACGTAAACTAATACGACACACAGGAAGCAACTTTCAGTTAAGTCCAAGTTATGGCTTGACATGCCAAGCGCGTGGCACTGCGCCCTGGGTCTCAACATCCTGTGAAGAACCGCAGTGAGCCCAGTACCAGGCTATCCCCCAGGGACTCGACTGTGCAGTAGACCTTTCTTACATAGTAAATGGGTGGTGGAGACGCAGGCTGGGGGTGTACCGGCGCAGCTAGCCAGGTTTACACTCACCCGTCCGGTAGCCTATTTTTCAAGGTGTTCGGCTTCAGGTTGCCCATGATCTTATATTATGTCTCAAGAATCCTGGACTGGATAATTGACACATTGCTAGAGAGGAACCTTGTTGGATGAATGAGCTCAGGATTGGGTCGAGTGTTGATATATTGAACTAAAAGACAAGCCCCCAGGACATGCACAGAAGGTTGGCTGGGTTCAAGTCTTTAAAATGAACCCACGAACAGATTTATAGCGAGATCTACGCTTGGATTCCAGTGCAGTTTCCTTGAGATCATCTGTTCAGAATGCGATCGTCTGTTTTGTATTGTTGTTTTGTTATTCAAGTTATAATATATCTAATATCAAAACCATGTGCGTTGGTACTGGTAGGTCGGAGGTCTTTTCACGCCCAACATCAGTAAAAGGAATCGAGTTTCATGGCATTTTTGTGTGTGGTGGTGATTTGGTTCTGTTCTTTGTTATTGTTGTCCCGCCCGAGACAATAAGCGTGAAAAGACCCCGCCCTCCCCATCTGTTACGCCCAACCCATTTGTCTGCTATCGGTACTAAATGCATAGACAACGAATCGAATTTTAAGTTATATAATAAGAATAAATTGAAGAATGAAATAAAATGAAAATGACAAAGCAATAAGAAGAAGAATCTTGAAATAGATTGTTTTCTTGGATAAACAAAAGGGATACGAAGCGTCACTTGAGGCGTTATATAATCCGTGAACTCGAATATTGTATGAATAAACCATTTAGTTGCAAACGAACAACACCGTACATAATATTTAGCATATAAATGAACTTGGTACGTCTTGCATTAATGGTCACGTCTATTGATCATAGAGAAAGCACACACGGGTGACAAGACTGCGTGTAGTTTTATACAGTGACCAGGGGTAGCTAATTAAACAAAATTATTCATTCATTAAGTCATGCTAAGTGATAATAATCTGTATTCATAAATGAAGACCCTTTGCGAATCACGTGTATAGAAAGCGTGCTCGGGAAACTTCAGTCGAAGGTTCCAGGCCTAGAATTACACGGAGGCCAAGGAGGTCACTGCTTCGCTGCCCTGCTCTTGGCCTAGTTGCCCCTTCTAATGTTTCTCATAGACTTTAAGATTTTCCAATGGAAGTGCTCTTGAAAATGCAAAATGAAAATGTCTTGCCCTCTCAAAGATGAAATTCCAGGTCTGATTAGTTCACAATCACCAAAATTAGGAATAAAATATCATTAAAATGGCCGACATTTGTTAGTAGTATTTTTATTATTTTATTTTTTAAACAAAACACGGGCAATGTACCGTTAATCTGAACCTGATCTGAATCTGATCTGAAAATGGCTGGCATTCGTTCTTTTGTTTTCCTTGTAAGGTTATATGGTTTGTCGTAATTGTTTTAGACAAAGCACGGGCAATGTACTTGTAATCTGAACCTCAAGCATCACCATTCTGGCAGTCGCGTCTCTCCACTTTCAACGAAAATGGGCCCATCGGCCGGAAACTCGTTTTTATACATTCACAGAAAAATTTACGGGTTTTTTTTCTCGAAAGTGAACAGCAAAGTGGCGTTCCCGGTTGCTTGCCACCAATACAATGGGCATTGAATAGCTTTGATATTTGTAGTTCCAGTGCTGATGTAATGCAAACTGTGTTAGACACCACATGCCACCTAGAAACAACACTATCCTTCACACGGGGAAAATAAACATGGCTAAAGGTTCAAAAGTCACTCGGTGAATTTGTTTGAATAAATTGTTTAAAAGAATAGGCCTAGTAATAAATTAAAAAAGACGAGTGAAAATAGCAACTTGATAATAATATAGGCCTATAGGACGCAATTCCTATGAGGACGAACTGCACTCAGTGGAATTATATCAATTCCTTAATCCAATGAGGTAGGCCTACCCTTACTGTTTAATTTTAGTCTGAAAGTTTACTGATTATGAAGAACCTTATTTTTCGTGATATTTCCCCCTGAAATTAAATAATAATCGAGAAAAAAACCTAAAACACAAAACAGCTGATTTCGGTTGTTACAACCAAAAGTAAGGACAATATTTACATGATAAAATTTTCACACTGATTTTGTTCACTATTTTCTAATGACTCGCACAATGGATTAAGCCCAAATTTTCACAGGTTTGTTATTTCATGTAGATGGTTTATCACACAAAACATGAACACTGTCTGCGACTATTTTGTCAGCTCTACCAATATGTATAACACCTTTATATGTTGATTCAGATTCAATCACAGCGTTATCGAAAAGTGACAATGCGTATATCAAAAGTTTGAACATTCGTATTTTATAATCGACAACTTTCTAAAGCGAAGTTTTTCTGTTAAATTTACCGTGTGCCTCGGGGCCTTGGGAACTGTTCGGAGTAAAGAGGAAACTATACGGAGAGTGAGTTAACATCTGCGTAATAAACGAGAAATCGTGAGAGTTTGAGGTTGGAAGCACAAACGGGAAATGTTAGGAACATTGCCAGAGACAACAGCGATACACCCAGCCAAGCGTTATGAGGAAACAGAAGAAAAAAATGCTAAACACACATGTATCAACCCACGACAAACAAAATGTAGAAGAAAGAAAAATAAACAGGACCTTCAACTCATAAACAAAGAAACAGATTCTAAATGCTAACGCATGAGTTATCTTCAAGTTTGCACAATGAAGATTGATGTTGTTTTATGACCGTCAGTTGTGAAGTTTCCTTGTTTTGTGGTTTATAAGGCATTATTAAAACACGATTCTGAATCTTTTCCAAAAGCGAACACATCGTGTGGATAAATATGACTCATCAAGTTGTCACAATTGTTTTGCCAATGTGTTTTTTTAATGAGCCGAATAAAAGTATGAGAAGCTAGCTCAGAACTGGGTTAGAGTTTTGGGGCTCTGTTTTTCTGATTCATACAAAAACGATTGACAAACACGCAAATAACTGTAGGGTAATTTTAAAAAGAGCTAGGGCCCCAAAATGGCCAGCTGTACTGTGTTTCAATTCAAATTGGTTTATTTAATATCATGAATTATCCTCATGAATACATGAATAGAATGGGTTCCCGGTTAAACCATTATCTATTAATCGAATGTCATTAACGCTCCCGTTTGACGATATGGGATTTGAACTTATACTATTCCAGCTTTAGTTTGGTCAAACTTATTTAGGTCAAAGTTCAAGCTATGATGACACCTCATGGAACCTAGCTCAATCTTGTTGAGCCATTCGTTAAAAACAAAATGTGCAAAGTTTCAATGAAAGCTGTAACAGACAAAAGATGAACTGATGCGTTCTTTGCTGCTTTGACACTATATTGTATGGACAATTTAGTGCAAAGCTATTGTTGGGAAGATAATGGCCATTTCCTCGGACACACACTGCCAGCATGCTGTGGTATTTGCATAATTATTTGACCTACCTATGTTGTTTGAAGTCACCCAAACCGACCCCGCCCCGTTCCGGCCTGTCTCGTGTCCCGCCCAGTGTGACCCTCGCCCCGCCCACGACTGTGAATGATTTGATGTGCGAGACTGCATAAAGGAGCAGTCTGTTTTATGCGTGAACCTGCATGGAGAATTGCGTTACACTTTACAGTCCTACGCCCCCCCCCCCCCTCTCAGGTCCAGGATTAAATGTTGTTTAGCTCAACTTGTTCTCGAACAAGTTGAACTTTGTCCGAATTTTGGCCGATGTGACATAAAAATGTAAACATTTAGTTACAAAATTATAGATTCGTGAAATTCGTCAATGATAAGTAGTAGTTAATTAAAAACTAAAAATTAATTATTGTCGGCTCCCAACATTATATCACGTCCATGAGCCATGTACAGTTAATTGTGCGTGTATTTTGTGCATTGTCTATGGCATAATTACGAATGTTGTTGTGTGCTGTCCGTTTTGTAACAGCAATCAGCTATCAAAATTTGTTGAGAGGATAGATTATTTAAAAGAAAAAGGGCGAAAATAAGGCCATGGAACTACAGACAAAAGGATTTGGTTTTGTGTGGAGAAAATGGTTATTTTCAGTCCGAAATCTTAATGATTGTTATAAAGTTTACCAGAACAAGTTCGCCAGAGAATTTCCGTCTGAATTACTTTCAACGTCGTGAAAATAACGTTTGAAGACACCGAATCACAATCGCTTATTATGATTCCAGCTTTCATTGGAAGCGTGTAGTTTTAATTTGAGAGCTCACTGATTATAAAGTTCCTACCGGTACCTATCCACCCGAGATATCCCTCTCAGCACTGTCCAAGTGGAGAACATGTTGACTATCCCTCTCCGACCACCCCCCCCCCCCCCACACACACACACACACCCACAGTGTAATCAGGAACAATTATACTGTATTTCGAATGCTGCTGGTGCACACACTCCCATAATTATTTTACCTGTATGCTCACTACAACGTGAAATGTTAACATGTTAATTGTATGGCTTATTTATTGGCAATAGAAGATGAAATTAATTGACCGTGGATGTTGGTCCGTATCAGGGTTTAAACTGCCTGGATCTGTAAACTAAATACGCTAATTTTGAACTAAATCCTGACAAAAAGAAGGTTCAACACAGGGAGTTGACCAACAGGATTTTGATAAAGACAAGCTATAATGAAAAATCTATTTAACAAAAGGATTTCTTTAGTTTATTACAATACGAATGAAACAAAATTACAAGTAATCAAAAATTCTAATATCAAACTTATTTTAAATATCATTATGTTCGACAAGGTGTGTCGGCAATAACGATTTGTCGAACCGAAAGGTCCCGACATAATGGTTTGTCGGACACATTTTGGTTGGACATAATGGTCCATATCTGACATGTTCTTAAAAAAAAGGGGGAGAAATGAAAAGAAACCAATAACAAACAAATAAACAAACACCCCTGTGAATGCAACCAACCAAAAACAAACAAACACCCGTGTGATTGCAACCAACCAACAACAAGCAACCAAACAAACAAACAAACAAGTACATAGATTGAACGAATCTACGTACGCAAAGCGTACGTAGAACCACGTCCCAAATTATTATTGAGTACATTATTCTAGAGAGAATGCTCTGACTGTATGGTTATTCAATGAATATAAAGTTGGCACGAAGAAAACAACGAGAGCATGCTATCCGGTGCATCATTCAGCTAATCAACGGTTTGATGCTTAAGTTATAAACCCGGATCTGTGATAAAACAAATTACCATCATCGCACACTGCGAGACCGGATTTGGATGAAACAAAACTTGGCACCAAAGTGAAAATAATAAATAAATAAATGAAGCAATAAGGAACTTGATTAAGTTTATTGATCAATGCATGTTGTGGGAAGAGTTCAAATTGATTTGTGTTGATCAATATGGCATAAATACTTGATTATCATAGGTCAAGTTGTTTATCTTTTGCCAATTCTGTAGTGTTTTATATGACTTGTTATTATGACTGTGGTGTCTGATTTCAAATTTTTCAAAATCAATAAACATAAAAAATAACCTTCAAACAATTGGTTGCTGAAAAGTGTGAAAGTGTGATAGCTGTCAAACTTTCCCTGATTCTGAAAAAAACACGAAAATAAACCAATCTGTCCATACTCTGAGGAACAAATTTGAAAATCTCCCTGAATATGAAAACCTTTTCACTGTTATGTTGAATGTAATTCTTAATATCTCCCTGATTGTTGTACACTATCTCCCTGATTTAATGATACACATGTTGGCACTGGACTGTCATATTATTTATTTTACCAATCCGATTTTTTCGGTGTAATCTGTTGAAACATGAACAACGTGAACATAGTTCATCATTGGGAGTAAGAAATAAGGCAGAAGTCAAGAATACAAAAGGCATCTTGGGTCGCAGATATTTCACATAGTTTGTAATGAAAGACACGCTAATTGAATCGTCGATACGTCGTGTGTAAGCAAAGATTAAGGTATGCACCACCTACCGTGTGAAGGCCTGTAGCTGTGGATCGCCGCTGCTCTGGACGCGGCCGAATTTGCGTAGTAGCTCGGTGGGTTGACAGCGTTGGAGCTCCCGTCAAGAGCGTGGAAGAACACATCCACTTCATCCGGGGGAACAAGCTGGGTGGGCTCCATGAAGTTTATACTATGGTGGGGAGCGTGGGGCATCCGCTCTGTAGACGAAGATGGGGTCATACTGGCTGGGTGGGGGGCATGAGAGTGTGACCCGTTGTGCCCTTCACCGTGTTGACCGTTTACAACCATCCATCGGGTGTGTTCGGTTAGCTCCATCGTCTCACAGATGCAATTTGGCTCCAAGTGTGGGTTTCCGCTATAGGCCTAAGTTCTGTGAAAAAAATATTAATAATAAAGTAACGGGAAGTCATTAAAATAGAAAGATATCACTGAATCATGTTTTCAAGCTTTTGATGGAGTTTAATGATTTATACGCGATTTTGATTAATATGAAGATAAACAATGTATATGTGTAACGAGCGTTGGTCAAGATAAATGAATAACCATACTCAGTGAACGGAGCTCTTTGTGTCTATCAGCAAATATTCAAATTAAATGTGTCAGGCACCTGCATGCAAACAGACGAACAGCAGCCCGATTAAAAACGAAATGAAACAACGAAATTAATTCCGGGCTACCAAATTCCAAGTCAAGAGACAACGATTTGGCGAAAGAGAGCAGCGATCAAAACGCGAACTGTAAATACGCGCCGTCTCCTTATCAAGCGATTTATATGGAACAATATTATTGTATATATAGCTAGTTTGAGCAAGTTGATACCTTCTGGTGTCCCAGCCCGATACGCTGATATGGGGAAAACATTTGATGTGCATCGTCTTTTTGATCAAAATGCCGATGGACTATAAAAATAAAGAAATAACAACTAGGAGATGTCATCTTGTCGCTTTATCTGTTCAATTAATCTCAGAACTATCGAACTGGGTATTAAAACCGGTGCCTTTTAGCAAAGAGGCAATAGAAACAGGGGGGGGGCACAACATCCAGCACTTCTCAGTAAATTATGTTTTGAAGGATGAAAAATATGGGCAAAGTTTAACAGTGATGTTGTTGCGGCTTCTATGGTAACGGGTGAGCTCCGTCGTGCATAGCGTGTGCGCGGGACAAGAATGTTGAAGTGGGCCCGAGATACGATCGTGTCAACATTGCCCGAGTGCGGACTCAGTCTTCGCGGGGCCCCCTACCCCCATAAGAAACAAAATCCCCCAGCCACAAGTGCAAGTAATTGCCTCAAATAATCTTCTCAAGTGCAAACAATGCCAAGCAGACTGATGAGTATTATTAAAAATTGGGAGGGGAAAATGAGAGCGAAGGGTTTTTTTCTGGCGAGGCACTTGACTTATGGTCGGTGGCACAGAGACGGATCCGAGAGGGTTAGTGTGTGAGGGTACAAGGCAATTAACACGAGACGACGCACGGTCAACCATTTTATTTCAAATTTACACGAGTGATGTTTACTGAGTTCTTATTGTGTCGACGCCGAAAAATATTGAAAATTTCAAGGAAATTTGTTGAATTATATGTTGATCTCGTCAGCGCGAAAATGCATTGTACTACCCAGCACTGAGCGATATGACAAACAGAGAACGCTTAATAATAAATGTATGAATAACGGAGATTTGACTCGCATATAGAATCTTCCTTTCCAAAAACACCAACATCTTCCAGTTTACATATTAATTAGTATAAATGAGTTTTAAATTTCAATATGTATTTCCTGTATTTATTAACTTGTCGTTAATGATTATTTAATTTGTTTTATCTGATTCATATTGTCAGTTTCTTATTATTTTATTTTATTGTCAAGTAATAAACCAAAAGGGAAACTGACTGTGTAAATTTCTGTTCAATTTGGGTTGAACATTCAGGGGGGAAAATGGCTGGAGATTTGAACTTGCAACCTTCGGGAAGAAAAAAAACCTATTTAGAGTCACTGGAGGTCGCAGGTTCAACCCCGCTCTAGTAATTTTGTCTTTGTTCGACTCAAAGTTATTACATTTTTAACTAAATGCTTTATATCGTGTGATAGGCCAATTGCCTGACGGGGTGCGGGATTGTTATCCACCTGCTTCTGTATAATTATTTCATCTAAACTTACATATTATATCTTCAACCTGGTATGTATACTGGAAAAATATACTTTAAAAAAATGTATTGAAAGATTTATGTCTAGCTAGATTTACGTTATTGAAGGTACTTTTCACTGTACGTCTAATTTGTTTCAAGTTCACACTTCTGAGGTCACTCTCTGTGACGTCATAGCAAGGGGGTGTCCGTGACCCCTTGTAATTTGCAAAGAGAATTCATTCCTTTTGACGAGCAGGTAACATCTCTTATCTAAAAAATATCTTGCTTTGGAGGGAGGAAATTCAAAGGGACACATTAGAGCGAATTTTGACAAATTACAAATTGTCCTTTCGGTGTGCACGTAAAACAGGTGCATTGACACAAAACAGTTTAAAAAAAACATATTTAGTTATAATTCCAGGTTATATTTGTCACAAAAATGATCTAAAGCTTCTCACTCGAAAACTGTGTCAATCGTTACTTTGGGTGATAAAGTCTGGATAGCTGAGATGTAGGCCCTATAAGTTGGAGGGCATTGAAATAACCAAAAATACACTTCGGGAAATATAGCAATTAGGGCCCCTACCAATCAAACAAAAAAAGCAAACGAGCATACAAATTGCAAAACATTTAAGCGTTTCCACTTCTGCCTTTAAAGAAAAAGAAAGAAATGCAAAAAAATCTAAAACATTTGAAGTCAAAGCTTATAATTTGGTTTCACTCAATACGGCTATTTTATCGCAAATTCAATCCATCATTTCGACCTTTTCAAGAAAGACATTCAGCACTCCCAAAAGACCCATTTCACCCCGTACTATCTAGGGACAAGCTACACCGTGCTAGGTACCGCGATACCAGCCCAGGTTCACCGTGCAGAACACGCTGCAACTCATGGGAGTTTTCTCCCCAGGGGACCCTCTCCCCCTCTGACGTATTTCCGGGGGTGGGGGCTAGTGTGAGGGGTGAGGTGACGCCATAATATAGCTCACATGTCACATCCACTATGCCGAGCAGTAACATGGCTGGTCAGGTGTAGCCAAGTGCAGACAGATTGCGGACGGATACCTATACACCCATACAGATTTATTTCAGGAGAGACATTCTAGTCTTCTGGCTGGATGTCTTACTCAATCGACCAGTCTTACTTCATTTTTTCGCTCTCGCTCCTTCAAAAGGGAGAAAAATACTGCGTTTTCTTTAGTGTTACTATAGAGATGAAATAAACTGGAACATACATATTATTTATGCTTTTCATAATGACGAACTGGAACCTTTTTCTGTATCTGACCAATCAACATTTCTTGTAAATAGTGCACAATTGTTTCATGACAAAACAGTTTGTTTACGTTGGCCAAACACAGCCGTTGTGATTTTGTCATTTTAATCATAGCCCATTGGGTAACCCGCAAAAGTTACCCGCAATCGCACCTAGAGGACCACGCATACATTTCAGCAACATCTCAGTTCGACGAGTTGAACCCCTTCTGTTTATTACCTCCATTTTAAAACAGGGTTTAACCATGGAGGAAGGAATTCCCATGGTCTAACACATTAAGATGGGCGTCTATATATTTATATACACACACACACAGAAGCACTATTAGCAGAATATTGGAGTGGTCCGGACTTCACACCTGTACAACACTTCACGGTTTCTGGTGTACAGACGCCGCCGCCTCTCCAGCGCGTCGCGTGCCAGGCCGACCGTAAGTCCTTATTAACACCCTAGCGTGTGGACTGCTGGGCCAATAAACGGATCAATAATGACTTTACATGGTGGACCCTGAGCATTGGTGCTTCATCATGGGGTTGGGGGCGGAAACTATGATGTGGTAGGGTCTGGTGACAAGGTAGCGTGAACGGTGCTTTAAAATACGAAGGCTCCATAGTTGAATCTGGAAAACCGGAATTTAGAATTCAAGGAAAAACACTTATCGGTGAATGACTGGAAAGGGGCGGGGCAGGGGAGAATCCCTATATTAAAAACTAGCTCTACTGCTTCTAATATTACATAACGCATATTCCTAGTGATCTTTCATCGGATTGCTACGCATAAAACAACTTACTTTTGATTGACGGTACGAAACATTGTGAGTTTCCTGAAAACTCTGGTATACACCCCCCCCCCCCCTGCCATTGTCGATTTTTTTAGCTTTAGGTTTTTGAAATTATAACAACATGCAGTGAAATTTGCTTAAAATTGTTGCACTGTGGACAATAACCGGGCGGACCATGTGTGAAGATATTTCATATCATCGTTTATTACAGTGCGAATAATTTTCCCCAGTTTCAAAGTCATGCAACAGACTCGTCTAAAAACTGATGTCAACGCCGCCGATTACACACAAGCTCAAAGTCCAATGGTGTTGAACGAATTGAACAGGGATTTGGATGCAGGAATCCGTGGTGGCGCCTTTTACAACCGTCAAGTTATACAAGTTGGCTCGAAGTGTGTTACAGGATGCGTGGGGGCGCCATTACGAAAAAGTGCACTGTTGAGCTGGCACAGTTCGGTCCTCGGGGCCAGTTTGCGAACTTTGACATTCAGTAACTCTTTGACAAAATCTGTTGGTAAAATGTCAGCATGTACGTGATTGATGAAGAGGGTATATCTATACCAACCTTGAACATACAGCACAAAAAACTGTATGGATGACATTCATGTTTTTTCCGTCTTAATTGTGTGTCTAGCTTGTAGGCTGCCCCTATGTTATTATTAATATTAACATTAATATAATTATATACTATATGTTTTGTATACTAATGGTGTATCATCCATGATCTTTCCACCCAATACGTAGGAAAGGAAACAAAGATGACCTCAAAACATGTATGTTTTACAGAATACAATTATTCGAAAACGTTTTGTCATGCCATGAATGATGTTTGCGACAATGTTATTGTGACGTGTACTCAAGGGTTTTAAATGACCGTTTTATCAAAGTAAAATCAACAGTTGCGAGTTCAAATGAGGTATGAACCCGGCAGAAACGCCTTCAAGATGATTTGTAACGATGACAAAAACTTAAACTATTATTGAAAATAACTTAAGTACACGGAATCGGTCGTTGGCAAATAGTAGTATCACGTTGGTCTAATCAAGAGCTTGCCAGATGAAAGAGGTCTCAATTATCCTGATAAATAGCTTAGCTTGAAATGCTGTCATGTTGAGAACACGACCAACTATGGGATTGTATTTCAAATTAAAAATAATATTCTTACAAACTGTTTTCTAGAACAGAACATGTTACCAGAAGCATCATGGTCCCTAGAACGGCAGTGTTTTTAAAATGAAATCTCCTTTGGAAATCGTTTAATACCAAGGGGGGAAAAGAAACCTACATAGAAATTCCCTTTAAATTCTAAATATGTAGGTAAACAAAAATAAATCGAGAGAGGAAACAATTCGACCTTTCATACTTTCCCCCGGAAAAGACAGCTTTCTGCAGACACGTCTACAAAGCTGCTATAAATGTACGTACCTTTACAGCCCTTCGAGACAATCCAACCCTTGGTGATATTTGACAAGGTTATTTCTACATGTCCAACTGGCGAAGGCCTTCAGTGACCCGTAGCTTTTCAAGAATGTTTACTTCTGACGTTCCCACAAAGTGTTATTCCTGTTAGTTTACGCTCCACGATGCCTCCCTATCTATCTCGTGTATAATCTATTCCCGCTAATCCAGTTACTAAATATTTTCATAATCGGATTAAGATGGACACGTCGACGTTAATCCACTTAGTCCACGGGGCTCATTTTTGATTAGCTTTGTTTTAAAAATATCATCTTCCATCAGCTGCAAGGTGGGTATCGCGTTTCTGTCTGTAAGGAGAGTATGCTGAATGCTGCGTCCGGTATTAATAATACATAGGCCCGTGGGGAATAGCTTAGACTGGTGCAGTGGCTTTTATTGATATGGTTGCATCCTGGTTCATTGTGTGTAGGTTCTAGACTAGCAGTGAACGTCATGATCATTTTCACGGGAAGCTAGTGGGTCCTATGGTGTCTGAGCACCACTGGTCATTGGCCGAAGATGAGGCAGTGTTGAAGTGTTTGTAGCTGTGATTATGCAGCCTGTCTATCATAATCATAGCAGACAATATAGGCGGTTGTTTTATGCAATGGAAACAACTGTACATGTCGTATGTATGCGTGTTATGATAAAAAATTGTTTGTTTGAAGTGAATCGTTTAATTTTGGAGACTGGAATCGCACTGCATTATGATCTGAGAACAATAACAATACAAAGTAAGATGTATCTGAAACGTTCTTAAGCTACAGAGAAACAGTACTACAAGCGATCCGACTCTAGATTTAAAATGCATCACTCAATTTAATGCATCACTCATGTATTTATCTTTATTTGTTTTACTCATTTATTTTCAATTTGTTTGTACAAATTATTTTCTTTGGCCTTCCACTCAATCGAGTTACGAAGTGGCACGATTGCCTAGGCATAGTAAATGGGTCAAGACTTGCATGCAATTACGACCTACAAATAGTGCAACACTAACCGAACCAACTGCCTTTGTTCGGGACAGTCACAAACCTCATTTCTATTCATTAATTAAAAGGCCTAAAGCCATTATTCAGTGTTTTACATTAACATTACTTTAGCTTGGAAAAGTAGCTGTATTGTTTTGACCTTCATTATTTCAAACCGTTAGTTAGCTTGGAAAATCATAAGTCAAACGGTTTTTTTCTAATAACAATGACAAATGAAAGAAAGGAGCGTTTGTAGCTAACAATTGATCAGTTGAAACGATCGATCGTAAGTTTAACTCCAGAGCAACGGCAAATAAAGCACTCACATCCTGGTCAAAAGGGTGTGCGTCCATTTTGAACTGTTCACATTGTTAATCTTTACCAGGAAAAAAACTATTTTGGATTGTACGAAGTATTAGCAGAAACCACTAATCATGTTTATCCTGTTTTTTGGATGATTTTACGAAATATTAATTACAAACGTTGCATACTATTTTCTTGTCCCAAGCACTAGAACAGCCTTCCTTCGTTACTGTCTGGTTTTAAGTCAACTGCTCTAGACAAAAGCTTAAAAGTTATCAATTGCTGTTTCGTCAAACAATTGATCATCTAATTGTAACCAATTACCAGTTTTATAGCTTGAACGTTGAACTTTGTATTTACAATGCTTAGTTGCCTTTTTTCAGTTTTTTTTTTTTTTTTTTTAGTTCTTGTTTTTCTGTACAGGCTGTCCTTTGACAAGCCGTGCTTCTTCGGAGCATGCATCATCTAAGTCATTGTTTCTTCTTATTACAAATCATATGTGGAAATCAATATTACGTTGACTTGAATTGAAATCACTTCGGAACAAATAATGATTTTAAGAGTGCGTTCATTGCCATTACTGTAACTAACTATATTTGTTTTTTCCTGTTGACATTGATAAAGTAATAATAAAACAAATGGGTTTTAAAAAAACATTCAAGTCTTCAGTTTTATCACGGATGCTATATCTTCCACATGCCATGTGCAGGTGGACATGTAATTCCAGCTTAGGAAGTTGTATTATTCCTTTTTGCTTGTGACTGCCTTTAGAAAAGCATAACAGCTGCGGCTCAAAGGATAACATGGTTGTTAATTAAATAATTCCATCACAAAATAACATAACAATCAATTCAACAAAACAGCAAAGCTTAACGCAATGAGATAGATCTCTGGGAAAGTATGGCAAAACATTTAGGGATGTGTTAGATGTGTTTTATATTAAACTACACAAGCCGAACAGTACCTGCAATTAAAACAGCCCGTCTTAGACGAGAACCAAACAGACAGGAAAGACCGACTACGAATGCGTCATTTGATAAACAAATATCAGTACTAGACTAGACGGAATGCATTACGAGTCGAGAAGCGGGACTGGCGAGGGTCGCATCTGCCGTAAGCCAGTGAGTAATTTGACAAGATAGCACTTGACGGCCCCAGTATGCTCAGATTCCCTAATTGCCCTGCGACTTACAAAGTCGATCGCTTGCCCAGAGAATATCGAACTAGAAGGGGAAAAAAGTATTATGGGTTGAAGTATTGTAATAATAATACAGAAAGAGGTAATCCTCGGCAGTTTGTGTGAATCACATGCAGACATTATTTGATAGGGCTCTTGTTGCGAGCATCAGAGACACCGGGTGCCGCGCGTCGCTGCACCTGACCACTGCGTGGGTGCGGGGCCGCACGGTCGTCTGCATGCACAGAGTGTGGTCGCACCATCCCGCGCTTTTATATAATATTCACAACAGCAGCCCCCGGGGCTAAGAAGACGACGAATAGAAATTGAATTGGGCGCAATCACAGTCAACAAAAACCGATTCCAATTTTCTCATTTGTAATGGAGAAAGGAAAACGAAACTAATTCACTCAATGGTCGCAATCACACTCTAAGTATGTTAGCCAAATGAGGTTCCATCGGTTATATAGTTAACTGAATTATATCAAAACAGTTAAGACCTCGCCAGGATGAAAATACTTGTTTTTATGCCGAGGAACTTTAACGCGGCAGCCAGGACTATATTTTTGTTACTCGGTCGAGGTAAACTAGGCCGACTAATTTTCTGTGTTATTCTTACGCTGTCTGTTCAAATAAATTTAAGAGCTTGATGTATTTCACCCTTGGAGTGGTTCTGCGTTAGCCAGTAAAATTGAGAAAATTGTGTATTGTCCTGGCACACAATGCAATCCTGTATTGGGCTGTGTGGAATATCATGGTTGAAAAGGTCGAACGGCAGACCCGCGTTTTAATTATTTTGACACAAGATGGAATGCTTCCCTCCCAGTCCATTTCTAGATTATTTATTTTGCTCAATGAACTTTTTCTGCCCCTTTATTTGTGGATCTGTTGTACCCCCCTCTCTCTCCCATTGATTGTAAGATGACCAGATTTGAACTTTAACGAGCAAGGTAGAGCGGTTCAAGTTAACGCGTCATCGGCGGGGAAAGACCAGTCTGGGTCCATGAACGAGAGTGCAGAGTTGAAAGTGGCTGGATTGGACTCTCTCTCTCTCTCTCTCTCTCTCTCTCTCTCTCTCTCTCTCTCTCTCTTAGAGGATTAACAAATATTGACATTTCAATGGCTGATCTAGTTTTCTTGTTTAGCCGATTTCTGAAACGACATAATAAGTGTAGGAATGAGAGCAACAAAATGTAGGTCGCTGCTCGAAACCGCACTGAGCTCTAATATACGAATCGGACACATTTTGTGTGGTTGGAATTGATTTGTTTGATGTACAACCGAGGCAAGCATTTCATTAGTTGATGTGCACATGAACATATCACGCGATCTATATTTAATGTTGGCCCGAGTAGATTAATTTGAACACAGGTGTCATTCCATCTTACGGGAACGGCTTTAAAGTGACTGCACGTTCGTATTCCCCCAAATGTAATCGCCTCTCTTCACTGTACAAGAAGACAGTAAACCTTTTATCACACTCATGTACAGTTAATCATTAGTTTGCTTTGTTTTTCAGGACTTTTGTGTTTGAAGAATTAGCCAAATGACAAACAAAGATCTCATGTTTGTGAGATTCACGAATCAATTCAGAGATTGTAATTCGTCTGATAAGTCATTGGTCGATAGCTTGTTATAACGCTAGTGGATTGGTACATGACTCACTCAAAGTTGCACCAATTGTTTTTATATGTACACCTATTACCCGTGATTTTTACTTGATTTACTTTTTGTGTTGTACTTTCTGCCCCTACCGCATTTTACAGCCGCTATATCAAGACAAAACAAAAATACATAAATTCATATTTCCTTCCAAAGCGTTGCTAACAAACGCTGTTCGGTTTTACGCACGCTCGATTCAGATCCCCTCAATTGACTGAACGCTGCTTGGATAACAGTAATTGTCAAAAATTGCACTACTGTGAAATAAGCACATGAAAGGCTGTGAATCCATCCGTGCAGATCTAGGTCTTAGTTTGTCCCAATATAAGACCTCCCTAAACTTGATAACGGGTTATTACACTTTTTCTGTGCAGTATTGGAAGCACGAATTGGAGGGGGGGGGGGGGGTGCACCGAGTTTCACAGCTCCATGAGAGGCGGACAACAGGAAGCGTGTATTATTAGAATAATAATATCAAGTGAGACCGATGAGAAATTGGCAGAAAAGATTTTTAATGAACCGGTTGCTGGATTGAAATTTCGCGGATATGACAGTTGTTCAGATCCCGATGTAGGAGAAAGTGGCGTGAATGTTTTTGACTGATTTATTTACGTTTATAGCAGTAAGCTTCGCTGGTGATTTGAATGTTTTGTATTGATAAACCATCATACATCTTCATAAGTTATTTGTATTTATTTATTATTGTATTTATTTATTTATTTAGTTGTACTTTTTATGTTACTGTCTCAAGTCAAGATTGAACAGTATATTCACACTCGCGTTACATCACCAAAGTCTAGTGAACGAAATCGGATCAAAGGGGAACAACACATATTCAGTCAGGTTGGCTCACTGGTTTCTTCCCCATCTTTCTCCCCTGTGGACCACGGTTCGGATTGGGTTTTCAGTCTGACTGCGTGGGGTTTCCCTATTGGGGCGTTTTTCCTCCCACGTCTACAACTGAAATGTCTTCACTGTTTTCTTTACAAAAGTTGGTGTAATGCTTTGCCGACTTGGCTTTATCATTCAGATTCAGATTCATTGATCTGACCAGTTTACAGTGTGAGATCTGGGTTGTCTGCAAATGTTAGCGTTCTAAGTCATGTGCCTTTTTATTTAAATCAAATTTAATGCATGAGTACAATAGCTAACGACAGTTAACGTAATCAGTCTGTTAGACGGCATTCCATGCGTACACTGTGCTAGGATTAAAATGTGTGTTAGAAAACAAAACAAGTGTAACATTCATACCAGTGATAAAATCATTGAAGTAAACTTACGATTTACCATCCATTGAAGCAAAAACCCATAGCTTTGACAAACACATAGTTTTGATAAATGCAATTGAACACACAGTCAATACAGTTTGAGCAACAAGGATGAGAAACACGAATAACATGTAATTTTTCTAAAACTGCAGTTTGTTATTGTTGTGGAAATACACGGACAATATGATCAATCGATAACAAAATTTGACAAAAAGGCAAACATTGTGAAACAACTGCCAGATTTAACAGAAAAAACACAACGTTTACAAAACAACATAAAATTGCAAGTTCACCGGTAGTTGTTGAGTACAGGCATGGTATTTTTCATAATCATAATTTGCTTTTGACTTGTTTTTTTTCCCCGTAGAAAAATCAGGAAAATTGTTGATAAAAAAGCCAGAAAAGTCAATAGTTTGTACAAGGTTAATCCTTGTACTTCATAAAATGTCCCCTACTTTTTCCCCCAAGGACAAACCACTATTCATGTTGTAGCTGGTATCACTTAACAGAACAGATTCCAAATTGCGACTCTTGTGCACAACACAGTTGTTGTTAGTATTTACTTGTAAATGGAATTTTGTTTATTGACCCTAAGTTAAGTTAAGCATTTCAAATAAGTAAGTATTTTTATAATAGAGCCAGGAGAGTGTAAAGTGGCAGATCTGTCTAGGATAAAAAGCTCGAGGTTGCATTTACTTTGAAACAACACAACGCTTCAGAAAATACAACTATAAGAGGAACAGCAAATTCATCTAACTCTTCAGGAGAATTGCGGTATTGTTATGCAAATCTTTCCCAGTGAAAGCAACCTTGTACCTCGGAAATTGTCACATTTGTTCATGCATATTGATAACCATTTTCAAGATCTGATACCTGGATAATGTACGCAAATCGGTGAGGATGTTTTTAATTCCCAAATCCGTTTTGACATTGTCTACGACTGGGTATTGCAGCTGTCATGACGGTGTTATTGCGGACCGCGTTTGGTCACTTCAGGGCGGCCGTGTTTGGACCGACGCACTCGGTTACACTTTTAGGTTTCGTTCAGAGACTGCGCTCGACACGAAGTCCCACTATCGCCACGAAAGCGACAAACGAAATTAGCAACAATCGACAAAGCGATAAAAACATTTTAATTGAATTCATATCACAGGGGAATCAGAGTGTCCTCTTCGTGGATGGACCTCTCTTGATTCCACTCCAAACCGTGTTTGACAAGTTGAAGAAATCCATGTTGACAAGTCGACAGTGAGTACTTGTACACTCGGCATAAAGCAGTATTAACATGGAGTCTATTACAACATCATTGTCCAGCAAAATCAGCCGCCTAAACCCATGCCTAAAATGTCTACAAACGTGTCTTTATTGGGACCACGTACACGGAGGACGTGTGTTGACACAAATTACAGGTAGGGATCACCATCGAGACAGGAGACGGTGAAATTAATGGCCGTCATGTGCGTGACTTCGCCGGGCTCGACCACGCGACCCGGTTTATTTGCCCAAGAATACCGCGATGTTTCCCGGGTGAAGGCGGTCGGCGATACACGGTAAAGTCCCCATTGTGTGTCCCCGGTGAAGATCAGATCAAATTACATACCGTGTTTCAATAATAATCACGGTGGGGCAAATCTTGGATTTGTTTAGGAAGATTATATTGTAATCGAAAGATACATCAATGTGAACCTTGGAGGCGATGCGGGTGTGATATGGATAGGGGAGCTAGGCGACGTCAGGCCATCTTGAGTTCGGAATCAAATGTAATCTTAACTCATTGTTAAAGCTAAATAATAAAACTACAAATAAAACCCCAGACTGCAAGCAAATAAAATAACAATAAATCAATAAATAAGTAGTGAAAATTAAGTTGTTTCATTATGAATAAAAACAAACAAACAACCCAGCAAGCACAATAGCACCACAAACAAACAAAAACAAAACAAAAGGAAAACAACTTATAAACAAACACAAACAAAACTGTAACAGGAAGCAAAAAGTAAACAAATGAACATCGGTGCGGTATCCAAGTTTGAATCTCAAAGTAACCGAATGTAACCTCGCTCCAAAAAACGCGGACTTTCGAGATAAAAACACAAGATAAGAAACAAAAAGCTTCAGTATACTCACCACAACTAACAGTCTTTGAGAACTGCGGACGCGTCTTTATACATTTCCTTAAATCGATTTAACTCATTGTTTTATTGGCGATAATTCCAAATTTCGATAAATTAGAACAACCAGAAGTGGCTCCGTTGCCAGCCAAGAATCTCAAGGTATTGTTGTTTTTTTTAGGAAGAAACTCTGGCGTCTTTAGTAACATCAGACCCTTGTGGAAAAATAACACTTCTCCATTTCAGACACAGAGAGAGTCAAGTTGGCAGTCCCCACTCAGCCCACAACAAAACCTTTCGTAGAGTACCGCGGCATTGTTCCCCAGCCCACCGACTCCTCTAATATTTTCTTCCCTCTCGAACTGCGAATGAAAGGGCCACAAGGCGAAAGCGGCTAGACCCATAAGTCACTGCCTCCTAGGCCTAGATGTGCTCTATTGAGCAAAGGCGTGCGCACATATTTGCGAGAGGTTCCTATTTATGTACAGAAAATTAAACAACTGAAGAAGGTCCTTGGAGCGGAAGTAATCGCTTTTCGGAGACTTTCGCAGAGGGCAAAGCCAAGTCACGGCGGCTCTTCAGAAGCTGCGCGCGGGGGCCGCGGGGCCCAAGCCTCGCTCAGTCGAACCCCTCTATACCGGGGTAAAGAATAAAGTGAGCAAATGACGAACTCGGCAACTCGACCGTCGGGGCTTTAACTTCATCACGGACTACCTTCCCCAGAAGAAATCCACTGATTTTGTTCCCAGGCCCCAACGTCCTGTTTTTCAAAAAACAATCAGCGTTCTGAAGGGAGAGTAATAATTGTTATTTTTCAAAATGAGCAACGGAGCTTGCTTACAGTGTTCGTGGGCTCGACTATAGAGGTGATGCGCTCGGTTGCTTCTCGAGTTCGTTCTCCCGTCCCAAACTAGACTTGACCTATTTCTACACCAGTCTTCTGCTGTCTCATTCAGCCCTCCGGTGGTCATTTATGCCCAGATCGCTCCGGCATGAAAAGAAATTACTACGCTGGTAATCCTGACTATTAGTCCTCCTTACTCCATGGCCAATCCACAATACATACTTGATTGATTTTTATGCCAAACAAGGTAAATCTCACAACCTTAAACTTGCAGCAGAGCGCGGGATCATTGGACCTATTGCACGCCTGCTTGGCGCGGCCGGCGCCCCTTTGAGTCCCAACTGCAAAGCGGCCGTCGCGGCATAACTTCAAAACACTCTCTGGCCCGGACTCAACCCACCGGATTGTTCAATGCCGGGACGCCTTTGAAAGTGATATATTATGAAGAAATCCGATTTTTATTGTCACCACCGGATTAGCTTGATTTGTTGTGTAGCCAGAAATTTTCATTTTGCTCGCGGACAAAAAGGGGGAAAAATGCGAATGAGTTTTGAACGCGTGGATTAAGGATTGGGCATTGATAGAATAACTGCCGCCTTTCGTGCATAAAGCTTTGTCAAGTGTTGGATAAATCGAGGGGAAAATAAATGGCCAATGCTGGGCTGCGATTGGTTTATGCAAATGAGTCAACTTTAAAGGTGTACTATCGGACTTATCACCTGCTGGAAAATGAGGGGAAAAGTTAACACCAAAAAGAGAATCAAAAATAACGAAAATAAAGTAAAATACACCAATATAGAGAGTAATATAGAAGTCCACAAAATATTCCATGTTTATTTGTGAAGTGGATTTCTACAAGAGGCGATCGTTTCAGAGTTATGGGCCCAAAAGGTAGGCTCGCAACTTATGTTTTCATAATATCTGTTTGTTTGTTGGATGAGTGCTGTTTTGTGCGTAACAGTGCTTGGGCAAACTTGAACAATGCCAGGATCAGTGTCCTTTTTATAACACATTCGTCACGGTATAAAGTGTTTGTTTGATTAAAGAAAATTACTAGATACTTAAATTTATTTCCTCAATGTTATTGTGCTTCTATTTTAACAGCAAAATGAACAACAACAGCAACAACAACAACAACACCAACAGCAACAACAACAACAACAAAATTGTCCTGGAGTAATACATCATTCAATGAAATAACATAAAAAATAGTGTGTTTTTCAAAATCTATTTAGACGAATTCTCCATTCAACTACGTAATTCCTTTAGAAATTAATGGGTTGCCCTTTTCACTTCAACAACAAAATGTTGCTGTAGTTAACGACCAGTCAATAAAATACCATAAAAATAACGTGTTTTTTCAAATTACGGTTTAGAGTGATTCTTCACTCACAGAAATATACACCTGGTGTTGTTCTTGCAATGTGTTTCTTGTGTTTCTAACGGCTTTGTTTTTATTCGAAGTCGCAGAAAAAAAACTTGGCCGATCAAATTTGTGACTCTGCAGTGTGGGGGAAAATAATTTAGTGCTAGCAGGAGTTTTGTCACTTCAAGTTTAGTCTTCCTCGCCCTCTGGTGTCGGGTCTCATCAAGTGAAAAGCAAGAAGGGAAGAAATAAAAATGGAGAGGGGAAAAAAAATGCTTTTCGGGTCGTGGTGTTTTACGGTGGGCGCTTAACTTTCAGAGGCAATGCGCCAGATCCAAATCTGGAGATCCGAAGCGATTGGGACAAGGAAATTATTGAGTATCATCAAGACCATCTTTCTTCTTCACAACCGACGTGTTAAGAAATGTGCAACATAATTCAATCATCGGTGATGATTAATTTCATTATTTCCTTGACACAAACGATTCCGTGTCGACTCCTTACATTGATGATCTAAATCTATCAGCAAGCGTACACTCAGTGTGGTTTCGCGCCTTTTTTTTTTTTTTTTTTTTTTTTCTCTGGTTTAGGCCGGCACTACTGATATGAAATTGGTAATCACATGTAGTTGTGTTGCGCTGTGTTTTTTAGGGGGGACTGGCAGTCAACTATTAACACCACGCGAGGTAGCCGGTCGTGTTCTTGTTTCCATCTATTTATTAGACCAAGACTGAACGAGGAGCGGCAACATCAGACGGCCCGAAATTAAGGAAATGGCGCGCCGACCAAAGGGAAAAACGGCCAGGCCGAAAAAGAAAAACATATGAACGCGCATCAGCCGTTTGTGCGGGTTGTAGCGGGTGTGCGGGGAGGCTTAGCCTTGGGCTACCAACTCCTTACGCTGCTTTTGTCTCTGGGCTTATTATACCATTTAAAGCGAACTTTTATTAGAGGGGACCGACATATTAGGGAAGGACTTTGTGGCTGGACCCAAATGATTACCTAATTGAAGACTGGTTGACCCAACTGAACTATATATTATTTTATTATTCACTCTTCCCACCTGATATCTTATTTCGGCTCGGGCAGAAAGATTGATGTTTTGTTGAAGGAAGGGGGAGAGTGAGGGGTGAACGATTTATTGGATGACTCGTCTGGTGGAGCTTGAGATGACGGAGTAAGTCCTGTGTTTTTATAGCTGCTGTTTTTGGCTGTTGCTGATGATTGTGTTCTTGTTTTTCTGTCTTATTACTGAAAATGTCTAATAATTGTTGGGTGAGGTTGCGGTTGCTGTTGTACGTGCGTGCATTGTGGTGATTTGTGCTCTGGTCTAAACCCATGAACTGTGGTTGCCGCGGCTTGATACTGTTGCCACTTAGCTCATCGAATATTGCAATTATCAACAACTGTATTGTTTTGCCGTCTCTTTTTTATCGCGATGGAAGAAATCATTCTGATGATAAGGTTTTGTTTGTTTCTTTGTTTGTTTGTTTATGTTTGAGTTGGAGGAGATCATTACAATAATTACTTGACAAACAATCATTAATGATGTTGATATTATCTACAAAACAAAATACTATTTGAGGTCTCAGCGTTTCCATGGTGAAAAATGAAGGCTTCTATTCTAGCCTTGCAATTAATTTCTGGAATTAATGCGGAATGAAGTGCCTGTGTTTTAAGTCCCTCGCTGTTTTTAATTCACAATTGTTTGAAGTTTGAATCTCTTAGCTTTTGTATACCGGTACTGTTTATTATTTCGACCATTTACTTCACTGTTATCAAATTTTTTTTTTATTTGTTGGCACTCTTATAATTTGTTGTCGAATGTGCCAATTTCATCCTTTTATATAACTTGTAATTTATTTTTATTCTTGATTTTCCACTTTTTAATATTTTTTCTTCTTAGCCGTTTGTTTCCAGTATTCCTCAACAATGTGCATCTTTGCGAACTTGACACATTTTCCCTTCAAAAGTGTTATAGACGCTGATTATAAGCGGAAAAACCTCTGATTTTAGAGATCATTGGGGCGGCTTAAAAAAATATTTACATGGCAGTGAAAGTGCACACAGCCGGGAAATTAGCCACCAATATGAAGTGATGTCTTTGGGTTGAGAAACACTTGCTTGAAAGGTCTAGTAAGGTGCTGCTTGGACGCTCTTATTCTCATATTGTGTTCAGCAAATAAACCCAGTTTGGAGTTTTTCAGGAATAATAATAGCATTTAAGGCGTTTTTATGTGGTTTCTAAGTGACAGGTTTTGCCATGGAGCGTCATATTTACACTCAAATCCCATTCCAATATGCTTCATTGATTTTAATCTTTGATATAAATACAGATCATTTTACGATTTGTATTTTTTTTTACTTCCGTTTTACACTTTTGAATACTGACCCCAATTTAATAGTTAGCCACCAAAGAATTAAATAAAGTCAAGGAAATTTAAGCTAATTGACGCATAACTATTCAACATGATAACAACAAATCGTCATTTAAGAACCTACCTCGGGTATAAGAACAAAACTTCCCTTTCAGAACCTTGGGAAATTTCGGGTTTAAGAACAAACCCTCAATTTAAGAACCTTGGGAGTTATAACAAAACCTAAATTTAAGAACCTCGGGTAACCTCAGGTTTGAGAACAAAACCCCAATTTAAGAACCTTAGGTAACCTCAGGTATAAGAACAAAGCCCCAATTTAAGAGCCTCAGGTATAAGAACAAAACCCCAATTTAAGAGCCTCAGGTATAAGAACAAAACCCCAATTTAAGAGCCTCAGGTATAAGAACAAAACCCAAATTTAAGAACCTCAGGTATAAGAACAAAACCCCAATTTAAGAACCTTAGGTAACCTCAGGTATAAGAACAAAACCCCAATTTAAGAGCCTCAGGTATAAGAACAGAACCCCAATTTAAGAACCTCAGGTATAAGAACAAAACCTCAATTTAAGAACCTTAGGTAACCTCAGGTATAAGAACAAAACCCCAATTTAAGAACCTTAGGTAACCTCAGGTATAAGAACAAAGCCCCAATTTAAGAGCCTCAGGTATAAGAACAAAACCCCAATTTAAGAACCTCAGGTAACCTCAGGTATAAGAACAAAACCCCAATTTAAGAGCCTCAGGTATAAGAACAAACCCCCAATTTAAGAGCCTCAGGTATAAGAACAAAACCCCAATTTAAGAACCTCAGGTATAAGAACAAAACCCCAATTTAAGAACCTTAGGTAACCTCAGGTATAAGAACACAACCCCAATTTAAGAGCCTCAGGTATAAGAACAGAACCCCAATTTAAGAACCTCAGGTATAAGAACAAAACCTCAATTTAAGAACCTTAGGTAACCTCAGGTATAAGAACAAAACCTCAATTTAAGAACCTCAGGTAAATGAACAAAATCTGAATTTACTAATCCGTACATTATTGTCTTTTCAAGACCAAAAGAAAATTCAAACTGCGCTTCCAAAAGACTAGTGTTAAAGATAGCATTGTCATTTGGGTTTGTCAACGTAATGCTGCTTTACAGGCAAAATTATCAAAAAGATACGATGAAAGTCACATGTGAAAATTTCAGCTGAACATGGTGTCTACTTCGGCTATAGAAAACTGGTATTTTCATCAAGAAAACGTTTAGCGGGTATCAACCGCCTCTCTGGGCGTATCGAGGGCAGCATTCTAACGGACACCACGCAAATTTCAAACGGTCGCCCGCGGGCAATCTTTGGAGATTCAAATGTTTCAACGCACTTATTGAGTTCTAAATCAAACATGGACGCCTCAGACAAAATAATTTTGCAGGATGTTTATAATCTTTATAACAAGTAGGCCACCTTTGCTTATTATGATTGCAGCGATCGAAATAACCAAGTCTGAAAACGTAACAAAAATGTCTGACATAAACACAAACCGTCCTTAATTGTTTTCCCCTCAAATTTGACCACATAATATAATGACAATTTTCACAGCTTGGTTGTGTGCATGGTTTGGTTTTTTTTCTGCTGGAAACGTAACGATAATTATGATGAATGTTTACTGCAACTAAGGCTGGGTAGAAACAACAGTTAGATTGATAGATACTGGGACAGGCAGATGGAGGGAGGCGCTGTATTATTAACGTTACTAATGCTGGATAGGCCTTCATTTTGTACTTGAAATATTATCTGTTTAATTTATACAGTAAGTGACTGACTTCCTACGTATTTGTATTTTTTCTATTAACATAAAGAAGCTTATTTGAAGCTGAGTGGAAGTTTTTTTCTGACTGTTTTCAGTTTTACATAATAAACCACAAGGGAAACTGACTGGGTAAATTTGGATTAATGTTGGGTTGAACAAAGACATTTTGACTGGAGCTAGATTTGAACATCCGACCTCCAGACTAAAGTGCCGGCGCTCTACCAACGGAGCTTTCTAGCTGTCTGGCCCTATATTTTCGGGCCCCCTTTTCATGTTCTTCTACTTCTTCTCCTTGCTTTCTGCTTCCGGATTGTTAAATGTTTCCCCCCTTTCGTTCTTTCAACCATCTTGTTGGCTAATGTTATTTTCGTTATATAGCGAGCTTCCACTAGAAGTCATGGTATCATTACATGTTCCTGGGGTGGATAATTATTGTTGATGGCATAGCGGCGTCTTAATGAAAGTTACAAGACAACGAAAGATTGAAATCAGTCAATGATTGATGGTGCCCGGGCAGACATGGTAGATGTACCCCCTCCACTCGTCGTCTCCCGGTCGTGTACAAGGTACGGCCGTGCCAGGCGCGATCTCAAGACACACCGCGGCTCGCGTGTGCTTCTCGCTGTTTGTCATGCAGCGTCACACCCCTGTACATGCCCACTTACATGCTCGGGCGTGCAAGAAGAAGAAAGAAAAAAACATCATATTGAGTGAGAAATAATATCGAGCGCGACAGGGGGAAACATGACAAATTATTCCCCTGTGACTATCAAAGCTTCGATGCCTGAAATCTTCTTCTATTTGGGCGTCTTTATTCTCCCCCCGTCTCTCACTCTCCCCCTCTACCCCATGAGATTCAGCCTTCGCCGTGATGCTCCCGGTTTAGTTTAGTTTCAGGCGCGGGAGAGGGAAAAAAACTATCCAGTTGAGATCACGAACACGTACTGTAACAAGCGCACGAACCATTCTACTTCTCATCTACCGCCACCGTAGCCAGCTAGTGTTAATGATACCCCAAGCAGGACAGCCGAGAGAGAGAGAGAGAGAGAGAGAGACATACGTAATGACGTTGTTGCTTTAACGTCGCTATCCATTAAGGCTTCCCAAAGTCACTATCCCCTGAAGACCAGCCAGATTGACTCAAAATGACCATTATACAAACACCATCCTCGCCTTTAATTTTTAACCATGCTCTGATAAATTAGCAGGTTTACAGTTGTTTTATGGACCCCTTGAAATTGGGTTAAAAATCCGGGTAAATATTTGATGAGTGTGAGGGGATGCGGAAACCTATACCATCACAACCCCGGTATAGAAGCATTGCTTGCAAATGTAGGGTATTGTCGACACCTCTACTGAAAAAGCAAACCGTGACTTGTTCTGTTTAAATCCATGAGAATGGTTTCTTGACACTAGCTTTGAGTTTATTTAGGAAATATACTATTTCGTTTCTTCAAATTATCATTTTAGCTTTTTAATAGTAGGCCCCCTATGCTTGTGGAATTTTTTTTTAATAGACTGTATAGGGAAATCACTGGGTATTTTGTGCTTGTCACACATCGGGTTGTGTGTTAATCGAATTAATATTCTTTATCCCCAATGCAAATACTACAAGTACAACCATTTAAATCATTATTTATTTAACAACCGGCGATGGTTAACAATTTTCTTGATGCCCAGGTATTTTGGTACTTCAAGTTAACGTTTGGACTCAATACCAAATCTAGTACACTAAGAGTAAGAATAACATGTAAGTTAAAGCTTACGCCATCAAACCTTCCGGTGATGAAATAACATTTGTTAAATTCTCCTTCTAGTTTCCAATTGCGAATACCGTACCCAAATAGAAATAATGGGATATGGGTGTGCTCTTCAATATTGAGTTTGAAATAAACAAGGATGCGGCAATTGTTATTAACCGAAATAAAACGCAAAGAGGAAAGCCTATCAAATAATGAGAATAATATCTAAATTTGAGAGTATTTGCTAATGGATACGCGTGAAGGCGATGCCATAAAACACACAATCACCCATCGTTGAGGTTTCTCGAGTATGTGGCGTTCGACTCTTGACGATACAGCTTGTCCAAACATCTCGGGGCTACAAGGCCCCGCATGCTCGGCCCGCAGACCGCTCAGTCCGTCGGGCCCAGGAGGCCGAGAGCGACTCGGTCCGGGGCCAGGCCTGGTGCATGTTGAGTGCATATTACGATGCACACTCGAGCTTCAAGTGTCGCCCTCGGCGGGTTCTTAAGCCAGCTCTGCATACCCAGCCTGTCACACCGTGTCGAGGAACATCATCTCCCCCAGTCTTTCTTGCCTCAGGCACCCTTCAAACTCTACGGCATCGCCATAAGTTTTCGCCTTAGAAAAAAAATGTATTGATGTTTTTGATGGATATCTTGAGTTGATATTTGAAGAGTATATGATCAACAAACATTCCTTTTCTCAGATGCCTTGTTTTCGGCCACGACATTAGACCATTTGTTGCTCCCTCGGGATTTTCTGATAGTCGAAACTTTTCCGGAGCTGTTTCGGTAACCTTTTCGAGAACTAGTTTGTTGCGATGCACATACTTTTTCTTTTTTTTACAATTTCATGCTCCTGTAAGGAGCACCATCACGCCGAAATTGATGACTTTGTTTTGTAAGAAGCATCATGACCAGGAGATCACGCGACTTCAGTTTATCAACATCATCCCACGCCGTTCACCCTCGTTCCCAAAGGCAGCCCATCCTTCGCTACCCTCTTCCCGGCATTGTCCTTCAATGTGTCATCAATCAACCTCTGATTCTTTGGTTTCTCCCGGCATACCAGTAATTATTGAGATGTCAGACTCGGAAGCAGTTTGCAGGAGGAGGTGCTGATTTCCAGACTCCATGCAGCGCAGATTAGTTTCCCTTCATTTTCCCTATACCAATGTTGTCCCTCCCTTTCCAGTAATGGTGATTCTTTCCTTGGTATAGATTTCCCCGTCAAGCCATTTGATGATGGGCAAGTTGAAAGACCGATCATTTGGCGAGCCTTGAGGCTGGTGGGAATAATCCCTTTGACGGTGGGTACCGGGTAGTCCCTTGACTCACCTCCGCTGTCAGTAGTACCCCTAGCTGAGTTTGGTTTCCCTGACATCAACACATGGGCCTCGCAAACCTATCCGAATAAATGACACTTCGCGAGCAGTAACTAATCGGGCGAGTACCTCTGAAACTCTACTCCATTGAGTTCTGACAGGTGAAATTCAATCGTTGCCGATTTTTACTAGAAAATGTCGAGAATTTCCAATAGCAGACTATTATCATAATGTTATTATTATTATTGTTACTATTCTGCTGTGCTGGCACTTTTGAGATATGAATGTTTAATTATGGCGTTTCATGGAACAGATTTGTCTGAAACGTAAAGAGGCACATTTTGGACTGCATGTTGCTTTCCAAATTACTTCTATATCGAGTTTTAACTGCCAGGCAGTCAAGGTATACAAAGTGGATGCAGTTGGAAGAATTTTCTCTACTGAGCCTAAACGTCCATTACTGAATGGCAGTTAACGTGGTATAATAGATGCATACATTGAATATAACTAGGTATAGAAAGTTATCACCAAGTTCAATCTACAGGTTGAATCTAATACACATTGGTCGTAAAAGGAATACCAGCTACTCACTAACGCACTTAACTTCAAGCAAGGTCGAGGGCGGGAACTTGACAATACAAAAGTGTTTTCTACGCATTTCCAGTAAGGTTTCTGGGACAAGCTTATTTTGAATACAACATGCCGAGGTATGTCCAAGTGTGGATATTTCGATCCAAGAGACAGAGTAGATAGGCGTAAACAAAACAGTCGTGCTACGTTGACAGCCTTTTGACAACCCTGAAAACGTCTAAGCATTGTTGATGTAAACAACATTCACTTACACGAAGAGCGACTGACTTGTAGTTTCTGTGATAAATCAACGATAGTACAGAAGATGGTTCCAAATAATTTCTTCAAACAGGAGTGTAATGGCTCTTAACCCCTACATCATTGTACTGGAGAATGGCTCGTCCCCTCTTCGCCCCCCCCCCCTCTCCGTTCCCCCTCTCTTGCCCCCCTTTCCGTTACCCCTCTCCGCTACCCCTTCTCTGATAGTGATAGGAGCATAAAAATACACTGCCACAACATTTCCTTGAGTGTCATACAAAGGCTATAATTTATAATCCAATCTCATTGAATCCAACGGTTATGGGCCCACATTAAAACCAATATTCTTTTGTGTATCACGAATGTCGTCAGCTCACTACTCGCGCTGGATGGAACGTTAGCACAAATTATTAAAACATTTGCTGCTACCGCGGATTCAAAATTCCCCACCCCAGTTTCTGAGTGATACGACACAACAAGTAATTTGTTCAACGGCAGAGTACCGTGTTTTTGAAACTTCAAAAAATCAACCAACAGCTTGAAATTCATATTAATGTTCGGCCTAAACCCAACAATAAAGAAATAATCGGGTAATTGATGCTTGTTAAAGTACTTTTGCCGAATTGACAAATAAAAGAAAGTAAAAAGAAGAAGGAAAAAAAAAACCGGTCACGACGTATCAATTTGATTTCGCAGACTATAGGTGTGAAGACACGCGGATAATAACCATTCATTATAAGACCTTCATGGGCCTGAGAATGGCACTGTACCCACAAACAATCTTTATAAAAAGTAAATTGGTTTACACGCTAAATACAGAGGTTATTCTTTCTAAGCCAAACCAAATTCCCCGAAGGGGGTTACTTTGTATCAACTATACACATGTTTTTGTTTGAATAGCCTGGTTTCTGAAAGAAGGCCAGTGTGTAGTGGTAACCCTATTTGAAAAGAGGGTCACATTCCAGGCCGAGTTATATACACGGTGTCCAAAATCAACTCTCTCCTTTCTCGCTCACTCGCTTTTCTTCAAGTGAGCCGCAAATCGCAGCCGCGGGGGTCATTTCTTAATTATTTTAGCCGATTTGTGATATTGCCTTTGTGCACGAAATCATCATGTTCGGAAGATGGGGGTGGTTTACCGGAGTCAAGGTCTCTCGGGGCTGCCCGGGCTGGACGGTGACCAGGGAGGAGAGGGCGACGTCGGGGGTAAAATCACAGTGATTTTAAGACATGGCACGGGCCAAGTCCGGGTGAATATTGTAAAACATAAATTAATAACGACGGTAAATTTCAAAGTTATATCACTTGTTGAACTCATGTAATCTTCATGATAATAAACTGTGCACAAAACCCAGCTATAACTATTGCCTTGCTTGTGCAAACAGAAATAAGCAGGTATACATATGTATTGTTTCTGGAAAGCATGTTTAGGCTTACCACCCTCAATAACGGTTCCGGTTTTGTGTATAGTTTTATACTCCTTTTTATTGATTGGAATAAATACTCTCCATACATAGTTTTGTACCGAACCACGGGTTTGAAAATGTTTCATGCCCTAAAGGGGTTATAGATTGAATCATAAAATGTACATTTGTGTGTATACAGTATGCTTGCGGTTGCATGTCGACTCGGATTTAGAACACATCCATCTCCCCACTGAAAACACATTTCCAACATCAGAAACAACAGAGATCTGGAAACAATTTAGAGGATCGACAGCCACGGTCCAGCTGGCTTGAGTGGTCGGGGGATGAGTTATGGCTGTGTAGTGACAGAGACAGTTTGTATAATTTGACGATTGGATGGCTTAACGCATTGACCACCAAAAAGGATGCTGAAAATTTGATAAAATTCAACAACTTGCGATAACTATAATACCTTTAAATGCTACAAGATTATTTACTGTTTTAGGAAGGGCCTGTGCAGAGCTTGAAATTGTGTCAGTAAAACAATAAGGGGATTAGAGGCTTGGGAACAATTCGGCGTATCCGTTTTGTGTTAAGAGGTCATAGGATTGGCAGAGCTGACAAAATAGTCAGAGACAGTGCTCATGCTTGGTGTGATCAACCATGAAAATTGGGCCAATTCCGTTGTGTGAGTCTGGAGAAAATAGTGAACAATTTCCAGCATGTAAACACTTTGTCCTTATTTCTGGTTGTAACAACCAAAATCAGCTGGGTTTGGTTTTTTTGTAGATTCTTAGATGCAGTTTTCTCGAATTTGACTTCATTTCACAGGGAAATATTCACAGAAAAAATGAACTTCATAATCAGTCAGCTTTCAGACTCGAATTAAACATTTCATGTTGTTAATCCTACCAGTCTTGTATATAATACATAGGCCTAATGCATTTAAACTATAAATTTGCCACAAAAATCGTAAACAATAAGGTTTATAGGCCTACTTTAGAAGAATGGAAAGTCGAAATAGCTGGCTATTTGTCGATCCCTTCAGGGGACCTAGCGCTGTCCAATGGCTAAGTAACACCGTAGAGAAAGCAGAGCAACACAAGGCCAGATGTGCTTGCTCGCTCTATGCTGTCACCGCACGGATTTCCACCGTGGAGCACATGCTCCCGCAGTGAAACACCGCTTCGCCCAAACGCTGCATGCTGCTGTCAATAGCCAACAGGTAAAAGCTACAAAACGGTACTGACAGTTCAAAATAGTGCCAAATAATAAGGTGTCACTCTAAAACCATAAAATTAAGTAAATATAAAATATTATAAATTGAGTAAATTAGAAATGTGAAAATGGCCCTATGTATTATAGAGTAAACACAAAAATACATTGTGGTTATGTATGAGTGAGATTAAATAATCGGTTATTTTATTGTTATAAAACGGAAGTAAAGTTGTCGTTTAGCTGCTGTCATCGTTGTGATAGATTTTCTTTTTATTTATGGCTTGATTGCCTTGCACGATAATTTGTTGACTTTCACATTGACTCCCACCACGTTTGTTCAATGCGTGTTTCGAGGGCTGCACGAAAACAAATTTCTACCTAACAAAGTTATGTTCGTTTGCTCTGGATGTCGCATGGTTTTTTTCTTTCTTTTGCAAACTCTGATGACGTGTTCTCAGATTGCGGCAATCACTTGGTGGTTGTTGTAACTGCGAACTGTTAATTTAACTAATAACAATCAGTAAGCCACTCATCGTTCGCTGATAATCAAGTTAATCCCTTCAGCGCGTGAGGTTAATTACCACATTGAGTTGAATCTGATGTTTATTGATAACAGCACACTCCGTAACATTCAAGTGCTTTAGTTTGAGCGTGCCGCAACAATGCGACCCGGCCGTCCACAGCGCGGCTATGTCCCCCCGATCCGTCACTCCAAGCGGCGTGGAGGTGACCGAACTACGTGTCGAATTTTAGACACTTAACGCGGGAACATGGAGCACTTTTTCCCCCTTCTTTTACGATTGACCTTCGGCTTTTGTTGTGGGTCTTTAGGGTTTCCGTGTTGCACCATCTGTTGGCTGGCTGACGATAGCATTGTGATGTACAGTTATTGTACATGACGTGTAGCTACGAACACTTAAAAACGGGTATCAGATGGTCTATGACCTCATCTCTGATAGACTTACAATCTGCTTGACAGCACGCTGAGCCCATTTAAATATAAAGACGTATTAAATAATTAGATATGTTTATCCATCTGGATGTGTTTTTTTGTCATCTTAAAAATAAAAATTCACTGGAATGTGTTTCAATCAATGCTTAGAATTTGTATTCGTGAATGTGTGTAGGCCTTCGCGAAACAGGTTTTTTCTTGTAATATTTCTATGATGAGGTCAATTTTTTTTTACGTATTTACTTATTTTATAATACCAGTCAATTGGTAAATCGATGTAGTCTTCGCAGTTTTTGTTTTCTGGCTTAAAAGTAGATCACATCATTTGCAGACGTGACATGAACAAAATGTACTTCAAAGAAAGTACGTTTTAAACGAAAGAAAACGTTTTGCCAGGTGGTGTATCATTTTAAAGAAAAAAGGCAATGTCTTGTATCATTTTGAAGCGATGATCGGCCGACCATCGTTTGAACGTGTGAGTTTTAATACAAAAACTGGCTGACAGTTTAAAATCGTCAACATCTGCTCTCGTTTTTCTCGGCAGTCACGGACTGACAAAATGTAAACAGATCGTTGGAACGAAATTTCATTCCTACCCCACAAATCCACATTTATCGAAGAAAAAAGAAGACGATGCAATTACCAATGATGTCATTTCTCTATCAGTCTTAGTTTATTTACGGTACTTTTTAATTGTAAAGTAAGACGCGGTGGGTTTGCTACTGTTCAGTGTTGCGCACCACCCCCACCACAATGATCGTGACCGGAGCCCAGTGTCATAGAGCTGCTTAGCACAAAAAGTAGCTAAGCACAACAAAATCATGCCTTCCAGCATAAGGTTACCAGTCAAAATACCATCTCACACTTACCATCTTTGTCTGGTATCCTGCTAATTTGTGTTAAGCAAAAAGTTGTGAAGCAAAATTTGTCTGGTTAAGCAGCTCTATGAAACTGGGCCCTGGTTTGGCCGTTGTTGGAAGCCGGGGTGGATTTACATCCAAGGGTATCTAAATGTGACAAGTGACCACTTGGTCACAAACTTGGCGGTGATTCAATTACATGCCCATCAATAAAACACAAGCGATGATCAAATCACAACAATACACTCAACCCATCACTCCTTCAGTTTTCGTGCAATGGGTTTCGCGACGCATTGGATCAATTAGGTCTTCCTGCGGCAATAACATTCTGCCTACTAGGCCCTATGGGTTCTAAAACATCTAACTCCCCGCAGTTAGAGCCCCCTTTTATTACGATAAGTTTCAAGTATTGATAACGCAAACTGAGATTGAAAGGGGGCTATCAACGACAGGTGGGAAAGTGTATTTCAAACTTAGAAAACAAATTACTCTTGTAGGATCTTTCAGAAGTAGGCCTATTTGTTATTATGAAGGTTTTCCTTTTTATTAGAATGTGTAATGTCTTTCAATCGATGGCTCGACCACTTCTTGCGAAACAGAATATTTTGTGGGGGATATGGATACTAGTTTGTTCACCTAACCACCTTTTCCCAAAGATCGCAGCTTGTAACATGACATTTGGCAATCAACTTCGATACCACGAATCAACCTCGATACCACGTCCCTTGGAAACATCTTGACAACGTTGAGTGTCAGAACACTTCATTAAATGTCTGCCAAGGCGCGCCAACTTCTGAGTGCATAAAGGCGAAGCCAACCGCAAGAGAGATAGGTCTTTGCACTTCTGAGTTTTAAAACAAAATAAATAGAAGACCTGGATCTATAATTTGTTGATCAGTTACAATTAAGATAATATCGATTGCCGCGTGGTAGAATGTTTACTTTTGCTTGAATGGGAAGTATTTCAGACGTTCACACGTCCAAGGACATCTCGTATCATAAACATCTTCACACTTTCACTTTAAATTTGGGGGAAATTAGTGATTAGGTACGCGTAAACTTCCACCAGGGCTTAATGGTTAAAGACGTTCTGGAAACTCGTTTGTTAAAGATATATTAAAGTTACCAGCAACAATAAGAGGGACAAAGAAATGACAGCAGCAGCAGCAACAACGACAGCAACAACTACAACATCATCAACAACAACAACTACAACAGCAACAATAACAACAACAACAACAACAACAACAACAACAACAACAACAACAACAACAACAACAACAACAACAACAACAACAACAACAACAACAACAGTCATAGCAGCAGCAGCAATAGCAGCAGCAACAACAACAATGCCATCATCATCAACAACAGCATCCGCAACAACAAAAACAACAACAAAAACAACAACAAAAACAACAACAAAAGCAACTTAAATTTGCAAGAAGCCTGCTGCAACAACACAACAACATCAATTAATAGGAGAAGCCACGTCAGCCAGCATCAACATTACACCAACAGTTAGTGTAAATTCTATAAGTGTCATTCTCATTTGAATGTAAAATATCACCCTGTTTATTTCCATTTTCACTACTCATTTAAATTATCTTCATAAACTTTTGTATTGATACTTGCCAATGATTGTTCTGTTCAGGATGTAAAGATTGTCAGCCAAAGAAGAGTTCAAAGTATAAAATGCAAACATCATTTGCAATACTCAACTAAAAAATAACTTAAGTTATTTAACATTCCTGTTTTTCTTCTTCCAAAATCGTTTACATATGTTAAATAAATATATTTGAAACACATTGTTTAAACCTTACAATGTAGCAATATCATATGTGTGCCATAATTATTCCTATAACACGACTCATGTCACAAGAAGTATTCTAACCGATATGCTGATATTCTTTTTTTAAGACGCTTTGCAAGATCACCCAGAAGATTCAGACAAACTTTATAACTTTGCTAGACTCTGATTATTTATCATTAACTTTGAATTGAAGTCGTAAACCTCAAGCCCTTGCAGAGTAGTCTTACCGATTCGTAGTTTGTTCATTCATAAATTTGACCTACAACCTAAAGAAAGATAGCGAGTAAGTGAGAGATTAATAACTACTTTGTTGAAATTTTATGAGTTGGACAAGTACAAATTGAATGCTTTTCCTCCATACGGAGCTCCAAACTCCACCCCGGAACTCCAAACTCCATACCCCTGGAACTACAAACTCATAACGGAACTCCAAACGAAGTATGCCTTGAGAGACAGATAAACGTTCAGTGCCTTTTTCTAAAGTGACAACTTTCTTAAGTATTTACAATTTACGGCTAACATTTCCCGTAAATTTACGGTTGTTTTCTGCACGGTCCCGTAAGTTTTACGGTAATTGTTTTGCACCCATGTTACTTTGTAAACCACAGTAAAAAAATACATTTTAGAAAGTTCAAGTACATTATAGAAATGTTGTATGCAAAATTCTAAGAACATTACGAAGGTCACTACCGGTGTGCTTTTTAAAACAATTTTACAAGGTGAAATCTTGTCAAAGCAAAACAATATTTCCCAATTAGGCCTACATACAAGAAACTGGCAATTAAATTATGGTAGGGGAACAAAAAGACAAAACAAAGCTTTAGTTGTAATCTCCTTCAATGGGCATTCTAAAAGCAGACGAATTAATAATTCAAAACATGTTTGTAGTCAAGTAAACAGTTTTTCTTCATTCGGTCACCAGGGTAACATAAACTGACTTCTTAATACTTTTTCCCCTTCAAGTAAATCCAAAATGGAAAACAAAAGTCGTCCCTCAAACACATTTTCGAACTAATCCGAAACAAGTCGAGTTAGAATGGTCTAAAGTTTGACAAATCGATTCAGCAACCGAGAAAAAAAGAAGGGGAAAAAAAAAGTAAGTTATGCAAAAAACCATAGCCAAAAAATGCAAGAGATAACGGGGCGCCGCGAACATCTTGATCTTAACAATCAGATATAATGCACTCGTGTAGACTTACCTGAGCTGATGATGAGACCAAGAGACAACGCTCTGTCCAAGGAGGATGCTCACTGATTGCAAAGAAAGACACCGGGTGAGTGTCTTGTTGACGAGGCTACACCTCATCAAGACGCAGGCTTCACAGTATGTGACGCTCTCTTCTCCTGGCGTTGATGGCAACGCAACGTCCTCCTGCTCTCTTTCCCCTAAACTTGGGATGTAGTGGCGCGTTGCAGCAACACCTAACCAAGGAAGGCAGTCACTGGCCAACAAAAACGAAACAAAAACCTACTTGGTTGTTATTTTCTATAGCTGTGACACCGTCTTCGTCTATAGTGCACGGGCTATAGGCGTCTTCCTCACCGCGTTCCATTAAGAGTGTGGGCAACTTCATTAAAAATCCATCTACGATACTTTGGACCAGCCAGCCGTGGAATATGAATTCGAGATTACGGGCCGGCTTCTCTCTGGGGACACGGCCAGGACATGATCGTGCAAACAAGCCGTGGTGATATGGTGTGGCTTGTATCAGCGGAATTCTACGCGTTGTACACGCCGAGGACTCGCACCCAAATTAAGAGTAAGAAGTCCATCTGGTTGCAAGTGCCCGGTGGTGGTCCAAGGGGAGATGAAGCTACTCGTGATGGAGCCGCCGGTGGTGTGCCACTCGCCCCCAGGCTACAGCTTAGATGCAACTGTAAAACGTGTGAAATATGACAGCGGAAAAGTTGGTGGGTCCTGACCCGCTATTCTTGAACATCAATCAAGCGAATCGGTTATAGTGATCACCAGCCATGTGGATAACAAGGGGGTAGGTAGTGGAGGAAATAGCTTTGGAAGTGACATACTGTGGCGGTTTGATTTAGGGAGCATCAGGTCGTTCCTGTACTACTGTTCCGATTCCATGAAACACTAGGTCGAGATTGTGTTCCTTATATAGGGTGTGGTGTACACCCCTAATGTGAAATCAGTTTTATACAGCTCCCGTTGAAAAAGAAACAGTATTATCTGCATAGCCGGCTGGCATGGATGCAGTTAGAGTCTGTTTGTCTTTTCTAAATACAAGTTTGGAAGGGTTTCGCGTTGAGGGGATCGTCCATCACAATTATGCTTCACATCCTGACGTGGCGTGATTGATTTACCCAACTACAATCGGCGTCTTCTGGTAACGCAGAAATAACGTAACCAATGGATACCATCACGTGGCCAAATTAGGCTTTTTCTTTCTGGAACACAAAGTTTAAAAACAATAATTTTGTATTATTATTCGGGGTGGGGGGAGTGGCGGGACCGGGTTGTACTGATGTGATTGGCTTGACAGCCGATTACACAGCAACTAACTTGCTCAGCTGGCAATTGAATGTGACAATTTCATTTTGTCCACAGAAATAACTGCAGATGAAATACGGCCACTGTGTTTGGTGGTGACCCATTTTCTTTTCAATAGACAGGCCTAGTCATTTGTTTTCAAATCCTGGATCCGCCGTTGATCTTAGAATCGGCACTGGGGAACATTGTTTTTATGCTTTATATATCAGGGATCTATTTATTTAAGTACAAAAGAATGGTTGGCGACATGGCCCTCTTTCATACAGCTTTGAAACAAAAATAACTGCCATGCAGAAGGAAAAAAGCACCTTGCATACTTTCAAATGGTTTAAGCATTTTTGAAAATAGCAAATAGGCCTACGTTTGTTAAAGCGGAACAACTTTATGAAGCAAAACTAGCAAACTCAAGTCAGAGACTTCAGTCAGAGACTTGAGTTGAAAGTAAAAAGTTAGGCCTTTTATCCAGTAATAGTTTTTTGTTCCCAGTGGAAGTTGTCATTTAATATTCAAGCTTAAGGGCCGGGACCCGCGTCAGGGGCATTGGAGAGAGGCGGGGCTAAAGGGCTTGTGGACGGGGGAGGTGGACCGTAAGATGATGCAATGGCGGAGAAAGGGGTCACATGACCTATCTCACGTGTTTGCAAAAGGTTGGGATAGAAACTGAGAGATGGTTGGCAAAGTGCCAACACAACACATCTGCTAAAGTGCAGGGTTTGAAAGAAAAAAAACCGTATAGGCGAATTTTTTTTTAAACAGATAATAATATATGTAAATTGTTGTACCCCAAGAAACTGCATTGACGCCAACAAATACTGGCGAGAATACTGCAGTAATGGCACCCTAGTGAGCAATAGGTTGCTGCTTTAAATTGTACTCACAGTGGAGAAAGTTGTATTGCTTCTAGAATAAATATTGCCTTTAAATTGCTTTATATAGGCCTAATTATAAATTATAATTATAAATATGTAAGTAAGCATTGTATTCCCTGCAGCGAGGGACGTTGTCGGCACATTCTGACATTATTTTAATATTTCCATTGTCTTAACCACATCGTACACACTGGTCAGCTCATATGCCATGATATTCTAAGCTGGACCATGCCACACGTCCTGGAGGGGGTGTCAATCAAACAGGGGTCAGTGATTTTGTTAGGAAGGGGTAGGACAAAACTCTGCCAGCATCATTTGTGTACAAAATCGCTATGTGAGTTGTCAATGGTGAGATGAAACAAAATTATAGAACTTAACTAATTAATTAAGCAAACAAATAAACTTACATGAACACAGGCAATAGCTGAACATGTAAACAACGTACTTAGATAAAAACAATCTATGAACAAAATATAAAAACCAACCCTATGGGAAAAAAGCTTGTCAGTGCGTGTTGACAAACGTACCACGGGGGCGTTGCAACCAAACAGGTCCCTTGCTGGAGGTTTTGAATCAGTTGATTCATATGTCACTTGAAAACCGCACAACTTGAATTATTGATTACCTGTAATATAATTATTACGAATACCTGTACTTTAACCCCTTTCTTTCTGCATCCTGGAAATCCACCTCACCCCTTTTAAATAAGTACACCCTACCAAGGACAAAGCTAAACAAAACAGTACATCACACAGCGTAAGAACTTCTACAGTTCTACTTAATATCGGAAGTCCTCGAAGACGAAAGGTTGTCGGGAAGTCACATCTAATGTATCATTCGAGAAAAAAAAATGGGGGAAAAACTTCCTAAATTGACTTTGCAGCGATAACACCTCGAGCTGGCGTCTGCATTAGTACCAATACTTCACTGAATGTCAGTAAAGTACATCGACTCTTGGCAGTTCCTCCCTACCTTTCTGCTTAACTTGGTTAAGTCCTGAGTGGATTTTTTCACAATTATAATGCATTCAGGAAGGCCGGGGTCTTTTGTGGGGTTTGTACGCATTTCCCGTTCCTGGTGTTCATGATTAAACGTATTTAATTATGATTGAACCGCTAATTACACATACAGGAAAAATACGAGCTGGACTCATTAGCCTTCTGAGACAGAGCTGGAACTTGAAGAAGCTCATTCGGAAACTGGTGGTGTTTCGCAAGTAGGAGGTAGGGGCGGGGGAGTGGGGAGGGAGGTGGATAAGATTCTGGGGTCATACAGAGGACATTTTGATATACATGGAAGGGGACAGCTTATTGACGAAACAACAACGTGACTGGATTTCAAATGATTTTGTGTTGTAAGAGCTCCGAGGCTAAATGTTTCTCCACCATTTAGGTTTGTAATACTTGTCTAAGTCTGTCATCTATTTAATCAAAAACTCCTGCTGTGTCTTCTGAATCACCTAGTTATCTTTAAGTTATTAAAACATTTTCGTAAGTTATTACGAAGTCCTTAATACCCAGATTAAATTTTGTTTGGTGGTGACTTAGATTTTGAAACGTTGTGGTTCTTTTCACCGTGGCCGTGATTATGCTCGGTATGTCCGTGTCGTCGTTGCATGCGCGTTCTGTTAGTAGATGCCGTTGATCGAGCCGAATATACGGTATACGCAACCGGTCTGAGATCGCTTGTAAGAGTGCAACCTTATTTACATGTATTTCGTTTCTGAATCATAGGTTATATAATGTTGCATCACAAATAGACCTAAGATGAGTTGGAATAATTTTGACAAACACATCGGTTAATCGGATTGAGGAAAACAACACTCTAAACACTTCCGGGTCAGAGTTGACCCGAATTCGAGTCCCGTTGGGCCTGATCCCTTTCTGGGCCAATATTACCCAGAATCTGCGCCACACAATGACCACAAATGGGTCAAAATTACGTGTAATCCCAGTTAAGATCCCATTTGTAAACCATTTTCCGGGTCAGCCTGACCAGGAAAAAGGTTCAGGCCCTTGGGGTTCTGAATCCGGGTCAAACCTGCCCCGGAAGGTTTTTTAGAGTGTATTTTCCCAAAAGAAGCATATAGTCCCACCAACAAAATGTGTACTGGAACACACCATCGCCCACATGTTTTGTTAAAATTCGGCTATCTGATGTGTGTAACGACCTGCACTCGAAATTGTAGTTGGACTCTCTTCAGGAAACGGTACAGTCAAAAAAACACTCACTGCCTCTTGTTTGTGTTATCCCTCCTCACCAGACCTTCAAGGGTTGCCCTATTTTAAGTGTGTTATGGTTAGATTGTCATCTTCTACAAACTGATCATCTCGAAAAACCCTCAATCTTTCCATCAGTTTATACCTACAGATTATTGAGACAAGAAAACAGAAGAGAAAAGGGGGAAAAACTGTTTCGCCGGATATTTAAATCCGTCCCTGTTTAGATTTAATAGCCGATATTGTCCGCGCTACTCCGTTCATTTTGGGAAAATAAAACTTGGTTTCTGTTGCCACTGAATGCAAACTTATCTTGGTGTCTTTGGTTAGCCCTTCAGGGCACTGTGTACGACATGTAAAGAAATCCAAGAAATGCTGCCTCTCCAACGAGGTTGTTTCTTCTATATAAAAAAAATACCGCCTCATGGATGTGCAACTCTCTAATAATATACCTCCTTTGAGAATTAAGAACACCCCCTTCTTTCCCACTCTCTCTCTCTCTCTCTCCCTCTCTGGCTCTTTTAAAATCTTAGGACCCAGAGGCCAAGAACAGGATTAGTAGGGCTTCTCAAAACTTGATGTTTATCTCCTTTTCTTTCGTGTTTTCCACATACTTCGGTTGTGGGGTGTTGCAATAAAGAGAATTAAATCGCGAATGCCTGTGATTTTGGAGAGAAATTCTTCTTTGGGAGGCTGTGTTCTTTTTGTGGTTTTAAGTCTCCGTACCTCTTACCTTTCCCCTCCCACTTCTGGATCCATCAAGTATGTTTCTTCTATTTTTGCAACATGGTAACTGAATGGTTCCAGCATAAAGCGTATAAAGAATCTATACCCAATACTAGTCTGTCCAGAAATAAGTTGGGGTTTTTTCGTCACTGAAAACATTAGTTGGGGAATGCTTTGCTAAATCACTTGAAATGTGTTGAATTTTCCTCTTCGGTTGTCCTTTTTTATCACTCCGGAAACTCATTTCAAACTCGTCGAAACGCTTTTACTTATTATCGGTAAATACAACTCCTAGCGATTTTCATGCACTGTCAAACCTTCCCAGTCAGAGTTGACCCGGGTCATGGTTCCGTGGTGCCCTGACCCCTCTCTGGGTCAGTGTGACCCGGAATCTGTGGCAAAATGACACCGAACCGGAGTTAAAATCCCATGTTTTAATCACTTTGGGTCAGGCCCCCACGGGGCCCGGAATCCATTCAGTTCTGACCCGGGAGTTTCTAGAGTGTGAGACAACTTTAAAAGGACTTGTTTTTGGAACTTTCCATGAATTCCTTTCAACAAATAATCAGTCTTGGGCCAACATAGTATCTATAGTACACATATTGACAGACACAAATCTTCAAATAATTTTCCAGCAATCAGTGCAAACAAAAAAGACAAAGTTTACTCAAAACAACAAAAACCTGATTTTAAAGACCCTCGAATATAGTGACAGCATACATGAGATTCCCAAATCTCGTATCTCATTCATATTTTGATCTTCAAGTCAGATTCCTCTGTTGAAATATGGTCCCCATCTCCCTGTCAATAATCTCCATTATTCATCTGCAACCTTCATCTCAGTTGTAACTATAAACCCATACCATCGGATGAGTCAATTTCTTGTATCAAAACCTGAATAATATATGAATAATTCCACCACAGTTCACGATATCAAATGCCGATTAAATGACGGTGACGGATAACATATTTTTGTGTTTGGTTATTAATTTATTTTTCATAGGGTTGTAATAGTTATTAGTCATAGTGATCTGTATTTCACATTTAGGTTTACATGATTTACATTTATTTTCCCTCTGTTTTCGTTCACATTTTCTGATCTATAGAGACCACCATTTTGTTGGTTATGGATCAGTTTGTGAAATATATAATCACTAAATATTCTATTTCTGATGGAGAAAACGACAAAACAATGTCACTGAAGATGTGATGATAATAGTTCGAAGTGGCATCATAACTAGGCCTATATGAATCCCTGTGATGTTCACAATTGTGGGGTTTATTTGGGGGAAAGGGGGAACACAAACGCTGAACACCGTGCGGAAACGATTGGATTATTTTGCAATAACGTATATCTTCTATATAAGTCTGTCAACACATGTATCTATATAAATTGTTCAAAGTAAAGCCTTATTTTCTCTTAAAACTGCTATTGAAAATTGATGAGTTTTAAAGTCATATGCATGCGTTGAGTTTGTCGATAAACAGTCAGTCAAAGATATTTTACTAATTTCCCTTTGAACTCCGAAGAAGGAACTCCAGAACGACAAGGCGGGGGAAGATGAGGCAAACATCTTTCCCCTAAGTTTTTGCTCCAAGTCCAAGTGCATTAAGTTTTCTTAGGACGGGATTGGAAGACCCTAGGGGTATCTAAGAAGCCCGAGATTGTCTTGTCTGACTCTCTATCTCTTGATCCCATCAGATCTTAGCTGGCCGGACTAATGCATTCTAGCTTGTAGAGCAGGTGCTGAAAGAGAAGACGAGAGGGGGGAGAGAGCAAGGAGAAGCACCGAACCCAAGCTCAAGATGGAACTCGAGATACCGAGGCAAGAGTGTGTTCTGCCGGTGCGGGAGAGAGAGAGAGAGAGAGAGATAGAGATAGGGAGAGAGTGGAAGAAACTCAGATGGCTTGCTTGGGATGTTGTAGTTGTTTAGGAAATGTTTTAGTTTAGGTCACTCTGGCAGTTGGCCTTTATCATTGAATCCTTTGCATTGATCCTTTATGAAAAGTGAAGCAAATGATGCTATACTTCTGTTTACAAAATAGCGAAATAAACATGGAAGTGGTATTAAAGGTGATGATGGAGGCTGGATGGGTATGGGTGTGCGTGCGGTGCATTGTGGATCACACCACACTATAAGGAGAATTAAAACAGACCGAACACCATCCAAAAGAATGAAAACGAGTCCGCAGTTCAAGTTTTGACGAAGCGCTCCGGCATTAGTTCACATCCGTTTGTTGTCAACTTTTTTAACTAAAATTCAAATCGTGAAATGTTATGTTGAGGAGAACTATCTAAACCCTGAATTGAAAAACAGGTTTGCTGATCGTGTTGTTTCAAAATGTAACTTCATTTTAAGGTGAAACGGTTCAAAGCTATGCGGTAACACCGTGAGTTGTTGGTGTTCCGATAAATTAACGACCGAGTGGGTACGGAGTTGTCCAGCGTGTACTGCGGGTTGTTCAGAACCAACGGAACCCCTCATGTACGTACAGACTATGTACCGGTAGTGTAAGGACCGCAAAAACCCCTAGATGTAAATTGGACCGAAAATGTGATGTTTTGAAAATAATTAGCTCCAATCTAGCCATTTTTAGTGCTTGTTCGATGGCTTTCTCAAAAGATTCAGAAGCAAATGGAAGGTGGAATCGAATTGGCAAGTGTGATGTTACAACACGATGGACAATGTGGAATTAACATATACAAAAAGTTGTTTTAATTACTTTGTTTCTGTATACCAACCAGATTAAGGTGTAGGCCTGTTTGTTTGTGTTCTTTGTTAATAATGTGGTCGAGGCGTAGTTAAAGTCATAGCTTTTAGGATCCCTTTAGCAACAAGGACTCTGATTTGGGCCTATGAGGAGGGTTCAGCGGAATGAAAACTGAGCAATCAGGATCAGCTATGTAGCAACAAGGTGGCAATGGAGTAAAGGGGGACTGGGCCATACGGCGTGTCAAACTCACAGCGACGAACGATAACTAACGACCTGAGTGAAGAACCAAATGCCGTTGGTATTTCTCACAGTATCCAGTCGTTCTTTCAATGGCTGACTTCATTCATTTTTACAGCGGGGATAGCCTATTAACTTTATCGTGGGGTTATTCATTGATGATGTGATTTACTGAAAAAAAATACTGTGTGCTCAGTGAATTTCAGGGAACTTTGGGACAAACTGTAACTGACACTTCGGGCGAGATTGAAAGCCACACTTCCATACTGTAATTTTAAACGCATGTCCCAACCATAGGACACCGAGCACGATGACGAGGCCCCAGTTGGAGTGCAGGTACCTGCGCGTATCCACTGTAGCCAATTTCATTGCACTGCTTACCGCGAAATGCTGCGCTGACGGCACTTAGAATTTACTAGCTTTACATGACACCATAAGAGTATAGTTCTGTAGTTTATGGGCCGTGGTCTAAGTTACGAGAAATCGTTGGTTCGAACCCAGCCTGCCTCCAACACACACGCACACACATAGACATAATATAACATGTTTGTGAATCCCGCAAATCGAGGACTTCTCTTTGTTCTTCCATTGTTTGGACTTTTTGTTAGAGACGTCCCCATTAGTTTTGTACACGAGAATAGCGAGAACGTCCCCAGTTAAAGTCCTCAGTTTCAAGGTTTAAACATGCTCACACCCACACAACTTCATGTTTAATGTTCATGATTTTTTGTATTTATTTATTTATTTATTCATTTATTGTTTTAAAATATATTTTAAATAGTTGGCTTAGTTGTTAAAAGTTATTTATTATCCGTGGAAGAAAGTGCAATACACGAATCAATTAAGTGATCGAGTTCCTTTGTTTGTTGTTCCTATCTGTAAAATGCAAGCAACGGTTACAATGGCCTCAAGTTTGGACCCCAGCGCAGTCTTGAAACATAACTGTACCATTTCGTTAATAATCGTGAATATTTTATGAGTCTTTTTTGTGATCTAATTTGGAATCTTGAAAAAGAAAGTATTTTTGTTTCATTATGGAGAAACACCTGTATCGAAAAGTAATTCTTGCGTTGGAATAAGGGCACCCCACTTTTGTTTCCCTTATGTCATAAAAGCACTGTGCCTAATAAGTATATATTAATTTTATGATTTTCCTCTTGTTTGACAAAATTGTCTTTGTTTTCGTTCCGCGGAGAGTGAATCCAACGGAAAACCTCAGTTAGGCCTCAAGTCACATGTCATTATGGAGTAAAATAATGATTGGGTGTTGATATTGGAACTTTATTCTCTGCTATAATTTGTTGCAATTCATTAGGAGTAGCTACAAGCAAAACCACGCGAACAGACAATCACCGCGTAGACATCAAGACAGGTAGAGGACTCCGTGTAAACATTTGTCAAGAATACTTGAAATACACTGGGACACTCGACGGGTTTGTCTGTCACAAACACACATACTGTTACTTTCCCATCGTGTGTTAATATACGATTGTAGACACTGTTTAATTCACATGGAGTCAATGCCTGGTCTTATCGTTCTGAATATCAAATGAACATTGCTTTCTGTAAAACCATCGGAAACAACATCAATTCTCTCGGGTTTCAGAAACAGCAAAATGAAGGGGGAAAAGACCTCCCATCCAGCCGTTGGTACTTGTAGCCAGCACAGAGGATCCCAACGAATTCGTTTTTGCGAGAAATGTGGGAGGAATTATAGAGATCCCAATCCGATTAAATTTAAGTCTTTGCGTTGCAACCGGACGAAAGGTTGAGTATGCGTGTGGGAAGACAGTAAGAAAGAAAAGCTACAGGGAAAGTGAGGAGAGAGTACGGGGGTTGGAATACAAACTGCGGGTGGCTGGGGGTAAGTCAAGCGGAATATTATGGCATTCCGCCCGGCCGGCCGGCCGCGAAGTGTTGAGTCGCACGCCTCATCTTCCGGAGAGGAAATTGACTGCGGATGTCCAAAACAGAGTGGTGCTCAAAAAGCGTTCAAATCGATCACGGTGGATTTGTAGCTTAGACTTTGTGATGGGTCGCGGGATTGAGTGACTTTTGGAGGTTAGCGTAAAATTGCGAAGACGCATGCCTAAGTGCTCTATATCGGGAATTGGATGATTGTGTGTCAAATTCGTTAACTTATTTGTCATTTCCGCTGCTGGCTCTATCTTTTTATGCCGGTGCTGTGGTGGTTTCGATTGCTGACGCAAGCTTAATTTGAAGTTTGATATTGAACTATTTTGATACACGAGAACTTGCCAGAATTGAGAAGCTGAAATTACAATTATCAAACATTCACACTTTGACAGCAAGCTTTACCATTGTCATACAAGTTAAAGGTTAAGTAAAAGCTTCAGTAATGTACTGTGAAATACAGGCGTACTTCATCAGCTCTCCCCAAAAGATAGGCTAAAAGAGATCCTTTTGAATGCTTTGGCTCAATTCATTAATTTATAGTATATTTGCGAACTTTGAGACCAACAAACAATGTATTCTGATGTTACAGTGGACTGCAAGCTTGTGTTTCATTTTCATGACAATCGGAAAATGATACAAATAATGATGTGCAAGATAAAGTTTCTCGAGCTGGTTGTATGGCGCATTTATTGACAATTAGAGGACAGAGTACTTACTCTTTCAACAAACACAGCAGTAATAATGTATTGAACTTATGCACTACTAGTGTTGTAAACAAATATTTTGGAAACAATCATAGGGAGAGAAGGGATATTCAGTATAGATGGGTTCATTTATACATACATCTGACCAATTCGGGGAGTGATTCAAACTTTGGCCTGAAGAGTTAAGAAGAGGTTAATCGTTCATCAACGGAATTTGACATTTCATTTTTAACCCCCAAAAGGTGACCACTAACCAATCTCTTAGTAGCATTATGCCAGTCTAAACCCGTTTGTGGCCCCCATGCTGTCTCGACTTATGCCATTGTACATGGACAATGAAACAGGTGTTTTTACCATTGTGTTTTTTCCCATACAGGTGTTGGGGGAAATCCTGTTAATAAACACGGTCAATTAAATTGTCTTCATATAATAAACAGCAGGGAAATTATTAAGTGGGCAGGTATTTGGCTACGGGTGAGAATGGAAGTTAGAAAGCACAAAGAAAGATGGAACTTGCCCTATGGGACTATCAATGCTATGAAATATACATCTCTAAGAAAACGGCATCTTTACTATCATCTGAAACAAGAGTCAAGCATGCCGCAAGGGCTGCTGTTTAATGAGTGTCATAGGGAAACCATTTGCGAGCGGGCCGAGGCTGCGTTGTCGAAGCCGTGTACGTGACGGATCGGTCGGTACAAGTCAGAAGTCCCGGCGTGCCGTCAGGAGTCCATCTCCGAGGATGATGGATCACACAGACACACACCACTAGATGAGTACATAATGACACTTACCGCACGTCCCATAGGAACCGTCTGTACGCACAGATCAGCGCTTGGCAAACATCACGGCACGCAGGGGATTTTTTTTTCGGTTTGTTTTTTTTTTTGGTGCGCGAGGGAAAACAAAAGAAACAGGAAGAAATACAAAATAAGGGAAGAATCTACGCGGAAACTCAATGTGTACTCCGTGCGTCGTGTTTTCCTCCTTTTTTTATTTCATTGGTCGTTATCTGGTAATGGCCCGGAGCTGTGCGAGAGGGGGAACCCTGGATGAAATATAAATGCCAATATGTATTATGCATGGGTACTGAGTGGCCGTGTAACCAAGAGATTTACTGACAGATGCTGTTAAAGTTGACTTATTTTTTCCTTTTTTGTTCATGATGTTTCCCCTTGTTGATGGCATCCGGTTGTGCCCTGAAGGAATACGTCGGTTGCTTTTGGACCGCTGTCCCAAAGAAAGCACAAGTCAAAATATTTAGACAGCAAATCCCGTTTTCAGATGGACACAAAATTAGTTTTAAAATCATTATAGGAACGAGTTGAGCTAACACAACCAGAACAGGGGTAATGTTAAATGCTGTTATGCATTTTGTTGTTGAATTTTTAATCGAAAACAAATGGACAACACCAAGAACGAGGAACCCATCACGAGAAATTCCGTTTGAAAAGATGCCTTCTTTATTGAAGTAATAATGTACGAATCTGACCCCAGCGTTAATGCATGTCTGGCAATGAAATTGCGCATTAAAACATTGTATAATACGTACATGAGTAGATTCGGTTGACGGCAAACATTGTTTTCCTCTTTTATTCAATAACAAAAATCAACAATCAATTAATATTGTCCACAGTGATTATTTACAGTGATTAATCTAAAACTCTTTATACACAAGGCTACTTCATAAAGAAAAATAATAGCTTTTGGGAAAAACGCCTTAGTATTTAATTTAACGTTGATGCATCGCCTGTTTGAAAAGAATCATTATAGGATTCGAGTACTGGCCATGCTTATAACTGGTGGCTCAATGTTTGCTTTCTGAGTTATGTATAGGAGTTTTTGAGAACCGGTCGATTTTGTGGTTTGACCCACCCCAAATAGAATATCTTTTAAGGTAAGAGAGATCCAGTTCCTTAAGCTGCTGTCGCCCCTTTTTCGATTTCCTCTGCTCTACTTCGACATCATTTCAGACGGAAATATTTTCCTGGAGGATTGGAACTGGTATGAACTTTATAGTCATTGAGCTTTCAGACTGAAGCTAATCACATTGTTTCCATGACCACTACCAGTTATGCACTTCGTCTTAAAACTGCATGGTCACATTTTCGCCTTTTTGTGGATTGTTTTTCCTCTGAACGAATTTTGACTGATGATGCTGCTTCGAATACATGCAAACACTATAGCTTATACCACGGACAATGCACAAAATACATATAACATGCAAAACTATTATACATGACTGATGGACACGAGATAATGTCAGGATGCTGACAATAGAATTCACATTTAAGTTTTAACTAACTCAATATTTGCGGATTTTTTCATGCAACACTAATTTAAAGGTTGTAACTTTCCTTAGAGGTATCATACAGGATTGGTCTAGTGCTGATATAAAAAGTCGCAAACAGTGTTCATGTTTTGTGTGAACAACATACATGAAATAACAAATTTGGGCCTTATCCGTTTTGTGAGACAGGAGAAAATAGTCAAAACCACGCACAATATTCAGCATGTAAACACATTGCCCTTAAATTGGGTTGTAGTAACCGAAATCAGCTGCTGCGTGTTTTTTTTAAAGGTTTTAGATACAGTTTTCTCGAATGACTTCATTTCAGAAGGAAATGTTTCACAGAAAAAAATTATTCTAGTATGAACTTCATAATCAGTCAACTTTCAGAGTAAACAATGGATGAATTTTATCCCGACCGATCCTGTATAATACCTTTAACTATCTATAGAAATATCTTTCAAAATTTAAATATAAATGTTCGTGTCAAATCGGCCAAAAACTGGCTCCAGCACCTTTCTCTACTCAGCGCGCGCCAGACTGTATGTAGCGTTCAGTACATTGTTCACATTACAATGCTTAGCACCTTGGTGGATGGCCCACCTGTTTTATTCCGTCATCAGCAAAATGAACCGGGTTAACATTAGGGATATGCGACACCAATTTAAAAGTCAACACCCGGAATAATTTTTTTCAATGAATCGGAGAGGGAAGCTGCATTGAACAAACAAATTGTTTTGTTGTTCAACATCACGCACACGGCACTAACCAATAGACATTGAACTGGTTTCCGTAACTGTACATTTTGTATTCATATCGACACAAACAAAACGTGACACCATCGTAGAACGACCTTAAAACTAGAATCCACTTTTCTACCCTTAAATCGGCGCAAGAAGGGAGTTGGTTTGGGAAAAGTACAGTCATTGACAACATTGAGTAGTTAGTCATGCACTTGTACCACCACGGTTTGAAGGTGGAAGAACACTAACAAAATATCATATTTCGTTTCTGTTTGTTTTGTTTGTTTGTTTGTTTGTTTGTTGGGGTGTTTATTTGTTTGATTGTTTTGTTTATTTTGTTTATTTGTTTGTCTGTTTGTTTGTCTGGTTGTCTAATTTTTAGATATCAATAATGTAGTGAACACAAGTGCGCCCTCAATCTTACTCGGGACTGATGCAATTTTCTTATTCTATTTGATAATTAACTGTAAAAAGTTGGTTTGTGTCCGCGACCTTTGGACCTTTGTCTTTTCCATTAAGCTTTGAACAAAAGGGAGCACATTATTTCTCTCTATTTTGAAGGGACCGGACACAATTTAAATGGTAGGGATAATGTCATAGAGCTCTTCATGAGTAGTTGTTTGTGTTTAAATCTTTCTTTCTTTTCTTTTTTTTCCAGAGAAATATTTTTAGGGCTTGTTGAATCGGATATTATTAACTTGTATTTAAGTAGCCAGCCTCGTGTTCACCTTTTGCCATTCGCATAAGTGCCTGTTTTGTGCTATTCGTATAGTGAGCTATTGATTGGATGATAGTGAAATGAATTTAAGTGCAGGACTGGTAATTGTTTTATTTCCGACGCGTCATCGTGTGGATTTTCCCTTTATTAGGGCTGGCCTCCCCCCGTGCCTCTACAATAGCGCAAACCCAAACGCGAAATGAATGTTTCTTGAGTCCTGAACGATGAGTCAAGTTAAGATGCTAGGTCCGCTTTTTCGCTGATGTCTTTATTATTCTTTTTTCTACCAAGATGGAAATAATTTTGAATTGAATTAATTTGACCCGATAATATAATTTTAATAGCTATTTTAATAGCTATTTTATTCTATAGATTCGAGTGAAAGTTATACAGACTTCCATTTAATGAAGGTATTGTATTCAAAAACCGTCATTGATAAGTTGTAGGTGAAGCAAAAGAAGGAATTTATTGTCAGGATCCCGACATTACGTCGCGTCTATCAGCCATGTACAAACCTTTTTGCGTGTCACGTGTATTTTGTACATTGTCTGTGACAAATGCGGAAGCGTTTATTTATTTATTTATTTATTTTTAAACGCTTACCATAATGGCAGAAGTATCACAAAAATAGCCCGAACGTCTGACGTCACACTTCGAGGCTCGTGATTAACACCAGATACCTGCCAGACCGGATGTTGGCAGATGTACCTTTGACCTAGCATTCATTTCACACGAAGACTCGCAGTCAATTCACACGTACATGTTCACATTACATAGTAAATAAAACAACACTACATGACGCTAGTTGCATGCAGCAGACGATCGAAAGTGCAAGCTGACAAACTAATCACCTCGTAACCTCGACCAATCATAACACAGAGATATGCAAAGCTTACGTCACAGCACGTTTATCCAATGAAATCGTTGTATCCAATAATTCATTGGGTCTGTAAAACCAGTGCCTGTCTTTGTCCTTGCGGATAAAAACATGGGACCAGTCTATATCACAAACGTTTTCCCACCTTTTTTTTCTTCACAATTTTGCAAAACATTATCACTAGAGGGCGCTCATTACTGTTATCCTTTATATATATATTGATTGATTGATTAATTTTTTACCTATTATTAATAAATGTTTTGTAATTGAAGCTAATTGCTGGTCATAACGTGCTGTCACCCGTATTCCAGAGAGACATTTCCTGGTGAACTGTTGTCATTTGCTGTTCAGGTAAAATGTCCAGTAGGAAATTGTGTACCGTAGATCAAGAAAGCATCGGAACCAAAATGACCCGCAATTTTCCTTTCAGGGTCATTATCAAAGTAGCTTTCAATGATACATGCAGCAATAAAACGGGGAACTCGGTAACTAAGCGGATGAAAGACAATTCTACATCAACGACAAACCTTTGCGAATGACTTTTTTTGTGAACCACTCTTGAATACACTGAATTGGCATTGAACTAATTTCAAAACTGCATCCTGGGTAGACTAGGTGGCAGCAGATCAACCGAGCAAACCTACAATCTACCCCCCCCCCCACCCTTCACCCTGCACAACATCCATCCAATCTATCGGTTGAGGGCGTCAGCCACGATAATACTCGTCGATATTACTCACAGACATTATAATACCGTAGACGGACAGCAGGGGGCGCTAAACTGAAATTTTGGATTTTCTGAAACCATTGGCAGAAGTGATGGCGCGTCAACACTTTTTGTACACGTTTAGGCATAGCCGCGAGGCAGTGCTCCCGTTTTCATGGACTTTTTATGAATTTTCAGGAGATATTGACCCGAAGATGGATTATAAATTAAGTGATGAATTTTAGGAAATTTCTTTACTGGAGTCGTCAAAAAGTTGATTGACTTTTGCTGATTTTGGGGGAGGAAATCGTAAAAGTTTGTAAATAAAATTGTTATACATAGCCTAAGCCAACGCAGTGTCACTTTCAACAAGTTCGTGTCTGTTTTCCTTGTGAAAAAAAAATCAAGTTTCACCTTGTAATTTAAGATACCACACTGAACTTTCCATACAGCCGTTTACAAATGTTGGGCGTTCAGGTTTAACCGTATAAAACGTCGTTTCTATAACTTAAATTTTGAGAAATAATCACTGGACTCGCTCTATAACACAAAATTGTCCACTCCGGCCAGCCTTGCATGAACACCTTCGACATGTTTTGCGTATGCTTTCGTGGAACGCCCACCAATCAATCGCGTATAATCTATTGGCATGTGAGTCTATAGGCGGTACGTACGCGTCATCAGCGCCCGCGCAAAACACGAACCGACGCGCACTTTGGCCGGAAAGTGTGGGACGAAATTGAATTTTTTTGATACGAAGAATAGTCCTCCTACTTTTGACGTTTTGGAGAAAATTCAATGAAAAGAGGAGAAAAAGCAAACAACTATCGTAGGAAAAGGTATCTAGCTATTGATTTAACAATGTTTCCAAGTCTGTTGGTGAATTTTTTACCCTTAAAACACAAATTAATTTGCTATTATCATCTACCCGCTCTCCCCCATTGCTTTACACGTTGTTTTGCTTGCGATTTCGCGGATTTTGCGGATAAGTCGGGTGCTGTCAAAATTACGGTATCCAGACGTTGATTTCCATAGGTGCTGTCCAGGGCAGGGGCGAATGGGGTATTGTGCAATCATTTGCAGTTGCAGTTTGGGTATGCTCCATTTTAAAAAGATGTGATGACCATTACAAATAAATAAGATAACCATGTTTGCCGTTAAAATGCTCTCTTTATATAGCACTAGAAACATAACTGTATAATATATCGTAAGAGCATTTTCAATTGTTCAGGTGGTTAGTTTTACATAAAATGCGTAAAAATATTACCAAACATTTTTCGGTGGTTTATTGCAGCAGCTAACGTGTATGATTGGGTCCAGGTGGGAATTTCATTACAAAACGTCTCCCCTAAAATGGCTACAAATACCGACATAATGTGAACAATTTTGTCGTTCATCCTTTAATTGTTTTCAATGAACGTTATATTTAAGAATAGATCTTTCATTCCTGAAAGTTTAAACAAAATCCCTCCGTACATTCTCTGGATATTTGACAATTTTAAGAAGGTTTTTTTGAGAAAACGGTTTCTAGTTTCTGTATTTGGTTTGCATAAAAGCGATCGTCTGTCGACAGACGGGAATGTTTCCCACAGGTAGTGTTAATTCTGAGGAAATGTACACAGCCTAAACATGTAATACATGTCGTTTACATTGTTAAATACATATTGTTTATTAAACTATTAAACATTGAGAGATAATAGCATCCTCGTTCGGCTTTTATGTGCAATGTTTTTTCAATATTTGCCAGTCTTTATACATCTCTCCTTAGTTGAAATATATTATTACAATTTCCCCATAATCTTTCACTCGTTTTTGGCTACTAAAGATGCTTGGTTATGCTATGCTCGAAGGATAGTGCGCGGATACAGAAAGCTTTCATGGGTGTTTTTTTTTCTTTCATAGAACGGATAGCCGAAAACAAGTAACGATAGTCCTAGGAGTGCAATAGAAATCCCCGTCACCCGTGATTAAGTTTGTAACACTCGCTGCATATTGCGTCGCACACAATACTGCACTTTTAAAGATCGAGTCACCACATGGGGATACACGTTGAGATATTTTTTTCAAAAGTCATGCATTGAATGCGGATCGTAATGCACGGGAGAGGTGAGGATGACTCCTCGCCATATTGACCCCATGGGCTGTCGTACTTGCTCCTCGGGGCAAACGGGGTGTCATTGCCCTCGGTGAAAATGCTTTTTTCTCACAATTGCCGTACTTTTCGTCCAAGTGCTAAATAATTATGTTGTGAATTTGTTTATTTCGACATAATCAGTGATTGGGGCAGTGTATTTTAGTACTGGGGTCGGTCACCGATGGGGGCGCTATAGATTGTTAGTTTATACTTGACACATTACTACCACTTTTTGGGGAAAAAATCATTAACAAAAAAAATTGTTGAAAAAGACAAACAAAATAGTTAAAAGACAGTAAAAACATGTGACCCAAGGACAGACAAAACAGATGTCATGGAAACAGCTGCCTCCTGATAATTGTTTTCCTTCACAATATGACCCTAAATGTCAGAATGTTTAGTGGTGCACGAATGCAGTGTTAACAATTACGGTTGAAAATTAAGTAGGGGGCACACGCCCCCCTTGCTGTCCTGATAGAGTTGAATGTGTTTTTGTCTTAATACTTAATACTTAATACTACTTCTCTAGTGAGTATCAGTTTTTTCAAAAAAATTAATGCTAGGTCACGCTTTGTGAAGCTTCTGCAATAAGCAAAAACTTGCGATTTATTTCAAGCAGAAAAGCTGTTGCTTAAAAAAAAATTATTTCCTATTGAGAGAAACTTGGAGCGTCGACCAGTCATGTTCACATCATATTCCATGCTGGTTATTAGTATGTTTCTGGTGAGATATACTGATGCCATTGTTGCTAATCTCGTGGTTTTTTTTTAATATATATATTTTTTAATTCTATTGATGTTCGCTTCCTCTCCCGACTTGGTCATTACAGACTCTACATAATGTTGGAACGAGGGCGTGCTCACTCTAGTTGAATTACCTTCCCAAGGTAAAGACGCACATTCAAAACTACAGTAACGTATCCGTTGTTTGTCTTTATGGCAGACTAGGACCTTTATTTGATTTCAAACAAGAAGCTTACGAACGTTATACAATAATTATTTTAATAAAAAATATATATTGTTGTTACATTTGTATTATTATTATTTTATTTTTTTCACTTTCCATCGAAGACCCAGAATCTTATAATATGTAATTTAATCAGTGCGCTATGACTGAAATTAAAAACGTACCGAAACACAATTCGAAATAATAAAACACAAATGGCGGGCGGCTTCTTTGACTTTTTTTGCTTTTATCTTTAAAAAAAATTGTTATTCATTATTATTAACGTTTAAGTCTTTTAGTTCAATGAAAATCTAAGCTCCCTTATGTCGTTTGCATCTCGATGCTCGATTGGAAATGAAAAACAAACAACAACAAAATGGCAGAGGGGGCTTTGGTGTCTTTTTTGTTGTTCTTCTTCTTTTTTTAATGAGAATATTTAGCTCCTTTACGTCATTGGACTCGTAATTGGAGAGCAAAGGGTGAACAACAATCGGACTTGTGTGCTAGTGATTCTAGTGATTGCTTGCAAAATAACAAACGACAGTGGGTGACAAACTGTGACTCGTGTGTACTCAACAAGCATTATTCTAACGTGCTCTGGAGAAGGTGGCTTGTATATTGAGCAAAAAGAGAAATCCGATTTAGTTGTATCTTTTGGTTCATACTTTAGTTACAAATCATTTTAGCGAGTCGTAATTTCCCCATGACGTTTAGCTATAGGCTCTGTGAGTCTCCTAGATGTATACATGATGAGCCAGATCTGCTGTATTTCTTCTGAATCCCCATTAGACATGCTGACACAGGCTAACGAATTGATGTAAACAATACCTCTGCAGGAGGTGGACAATGACATAATGTGTGGTTTCGAGAAGAAGATAGTAAGGATAACTAGTTGGTCAAATAAAAAAAAATAGCAATTTTTGAAAAACCATAGAGGAAATTGAGGGACCCGTGGAGCAGGTGATCTGAGCTTTTAACGGAGTTTACTTAGCACTCGAGATTTCTTCAGCTTGTTCGTCATTATTTGCGTCGGTGATTTCAGGGAAAGGAAGTTTTGGGGTTTGATTTACATCAAACCTTTGTTGGGATGTTGGTCGCGTGGGTCGCTGTAGACACTGTTTTAAATCTTAGCGAAACGTCTTGAGCTTTGAATGGTCTCGTAAAGAGCTCTGCAAACTGCCATGACTGAATTAATGAATGTGAATGTTCATCTTTGTCGAATGTATTGAGAATTGCTGCTCCACTCTCGGATAGAATGGGTTCCAACATTACGTTGGACACACCTGGCAATGAACCACCTCTTTGGTTCGACATCCTCCGCGCCGTCTTGCTCTTCGTTTCCGTCTTGCTCATCATCTCTGGAAACGTCTTCAGCATCTTCGTGATCAGAGATTCTACCCAAATGCGTAAGGTGAGCCGTATCTTCATCCTGTCTCTCATCGTAGCGGACCTGTGTGGGGGCATTTTCTCCGGGGGTGCTCTTCTCGCCACGGTGGCCACGGCACATTGGGTCACGGATATCATCTCGGAGATCTTTTGTAAAGTGTTCTTCATTGCGTCCATTCTGTTCAACGGTGCCTCGCTCTTGTCACTCTTGACCGTTATTTTGGACTGCTACATCGCGGTGGAGAAACCGCTTCGGTACCCTTCCCTTTTAACAGCTCGAAGAGCGTACACATTAACCTCAACTACCTGGGTCGTCATGTCATGTATTGCAATACTGTATAGTGCTGGTTTTGGAGCGGTATCCCATTTGCAAAAAGAGTGGCACTGGTGTATGTTGGATGCAAACTTTCCCAGAAGTTACCCTTATGTGTTATTATTGGTAGTGTATTGTGGTTTGACGGTAGTTGTTCCCCTAGCCCTTTCTATCATTCTTTATGCCAGGATTAGGTTGATAGTACGCCGCCACATGACCCATCTCACCCGAGTAACCCAAACTGGCAACTCGTCCCACCAGCAACGACCAAATGAAACCAAATCATTAACCACATTTCTCATCGTAAGCTGTGGCGTTGCCATGACTTCTCTGCCTCTTGTTATCTGCCTCTCCTACTCCCACTTGACTGGGGACTACTCTATGTACTGGATCAGTGCTGCTATGGTACTACATTCATGTAACAAATTGTTGAATGTGCTCGTTCATATTGGACGGAACAAAGACTTTCGGACCACGGCTAGTCGTCTTCTGTGTAGATGCAGGAACCGTCAAGACAACTCGACCGGTAAGGTTCCAAACTCTACCAGCTGAGTAGTATTGCTGTTGCAGTCGCAATAGAAAACAGAGAGAGAGAAGCAGGTGCGCCTACGCAGTTGTCACTTTAAAGGCGAAGTTTACCTTTGGTTTTTGAAACAGAGATGTTTACAATACAATTAACCTGTACAAATTTCATTTCAAAAGGTGGTCGCGTTTTTTGAGATATCGCCGAAAATCTGGAGCGAATATGTCCACGCATGAAGAATAATTCCCAATAGGAATACACAATCTGAGAAACGTTTCTGACAGTAACGTTTTTCAGACTCAAATTTGGGGGAATAAAAAGTGATATCTTTTTCCATAACCGCAGTACTTCGAAGTGAAACGTTTCTCAAACTGCACTATACTATCCAAAACTGCTCTACTTCTTACCAAGTAAGTTTTTACTGCCATTAACTTTCAGAGTCATTACCAAACGTATACAGACCCTTTAAAACCCCGCAGCAAGGGACCTGTTTTGTTGCAACGCCCCCGTGGTACGTTGCCAGCACATGCTCACAAGCTTTTTTTTTCATAGGTTAATTAAGAGGGTTTGTTTTACATTTTGTTCATCTGTTGCTTTTGTGGGTTACTAACGTGTCCTGGTGTTCGCTGGGTTAATTTACGTGTATTTGTGTGCTTAAATAATTAAGTTTCATGGTTTGGTTTCATCCACCATTGACAATTGACATACCGAATTTTTTACACATAATATGATGCTGGCAGAGTTCTTTCATGCCCCCTCCTAACCAAATTACTGACCTCTGTTGATTGACACCCCCTCTAGGACGCGTGGCATGGTCCAGCTTATAGGATATATCATGGCATTTGAGCTGACTATGTGTGTACGATGTGGTTAAAGAGTGGCTCTATGATGTTCTAAAAAAAATTATTTAGTTTTTACATGTTTCCAATAGATGAGTCCCCAAGAAATAAAAAAGTATTATGAGTCCCTTACCTCACGCTAAAACGGGGTGAAAATGTCTTTTCCTCGAAACACTCCCAGCCCAAAATCTGAAAAAACGCGAGGTCAAACAAACTGCGACGAAGGACTCGTGACGTCATTGGCGCTTAGCTAGTTTGGACATACCACATTTTCCCCCACCAGTTCCTACTATCCAAGCTCCGACTTTGCAATTTTTGTCAGAAAACCTTTTTAACACTTTCAATAAACAAGGTTGCACAATCACTTTCATAAAAGTGGTCTTCATGTATTCTCAATCTATGTGTTGTCATGTATTGTAAATCTTATTCAATCATCAAAACAAATTGCTTATGAGGGGGAAAGTCCATACACGAAACATTGAAACGTTGCGATTCTGAAACAGCAGATTTGAAAAGCTAGGTGTACCGCCTGACAAACCTGCAATGGAAAAGTGTAATCGGTGGTCTGGCTCCCTACCCCTCCCACATGTTCATGACATAGCAATAATCGTTGCTGGTTGCGCACGTTAAAACCATACAGTACTGTCGTCGCTGGTCTGCTCGAGGGGGTGGGGTGGGGTCTGCTCGCACACGGTCTGCGGAGCATTGATCCTTGGAAATTTTACAGTTTCTTTACGAGAAACTACGCAAAGTGTAGGCTTCATTTTACAAGGACACAATTTAGGATACCCCGGATGGACACAAATATTATTTTACCGTATAACGTAAGGTTTGTTTCTTCTTGATTTTGTTTTGTTTCCTCCAAAAAGAGACGTTTATATGTGTGTGTGTGTGTTTGTGTCCAATGCTAACCGTGTGTTTCTAGCCGCCGACGACGTCAAGGGGTCAATGCATATCATTATCATAGATAAGCAGTTTTTGACTCTCGGCTGAAAAAGCCGCGCGGAGGGGTATATTTTTAACTTGAATTCTTTATTACTGAATGCAAATTTAAGTGTAAAATAGTTATTAACCGGTATCTACGATGTCTATACGGCCATAAAAATGTAACCATTAAAATGTTGGGAGCATCCTAGAACCGCAGCTCTTTAAGACAATGGACATATTGAGACACGTCAGCCTGTGCAGACAGCGGGCCTCACTCAGGGTTTTAATATTATATTATCCCGCATTGTTCTCACATGTACAACAGCAGCTGAACGTGGCCCTGCTGGAGAGCCATTTAAATATGTATACTTTTTAATAATAATAAATAATAATAATTTTAAAAACTAGACAAAAATGTTTGATGCATGATTCGTTCCAATTTTTACCTAGTTTACCGGCAGGTGTTATGTGGGGGTTTCCCGACCAAAAGAGGGCGTCGATTCCTTGAACACACCAACTTTGCTAAAGATGCCTGAGGAGACCTAACACACTAATTTGAATTTGTACAGTAAATGCATTCCTGATTTAACTTGTCCTCCTGAAAAAAACACGAATAAATAGATACACATCAGAGTTTGCACCGTTAACAATAATCGTGGCTTTTTATAAAGTGCTCAAATCCGTCACTCGGCGACCCTCATGGCACTCTAACATTATTACCCCTGGTCACTGGGTCGTTTAGTTCATTTCTTAAATCATCTCGGCTCCATTGGGAGTATACAGCCTGCGCTGCCAAGTATGTAGCGCACTAAGCTAAATCAATCACAAGAACCATCTCTGCCCTCACAGGTACCTATTCCCCCTGGGTGAGGAGTAGCAATAATAGTAAAGTGTCTAGCTCAAGGAAACAGGTGTCATGACCGGGATTCGAACCCCCCATCCTGATAACTCAAGCCACTGAAGAACTTGAGTACGAGGCACTAAACCGCTCGGTCACGACATACCATTTACCTGTAAATTTGTCCCCAATAACTCCAGAGACCTCAAAAACAACAAGACAATCTAAAGTATACCATAAAACCACTTTTGTCCTTGATTCCCAAGTTCAACCAGCTTTTCGCGTTTAAGCTCTCTGCTGTGCACACACTGATTTGTCCATCGTTGACATTGGAGTGAGTTCACTTAGCGCCGGCTAAGTACACCTACGCCACTCAATTCAAGGGTCTCGGTTCTTTTAAGACAATATTTACTATATCTTAGACTCTCTGACTCACTGAAACCTCAAAGAGAAGACTGTGATGGACAATATTTTAGTCAGTGGATCTCAATGAGAGCAATATCATGTTAAAGCTCTTATACAACCTTGGTAAAGTTGTCGCAGTTGTGGTCACGGTTTGTGTGATCAACCACACTGTATGCATGAAATAACAAACCTGTGAAAATCCGTTGTGTGTGTCAAGAGAAAATAGTGAAAACCGTGCACACTTTCAGCATGTAAACACATTGTCCTAATTTTAGTTGTAGTAACCGAAATCAGCTGCTGCTTTTTTTACGTTTCAGATACAATTTTTTTGAATACCACTTTAATTCGGAGGGACATATTTCAAAGAAATAACTGTTCCAGTAGAACTTCATAATCAGTAAGCTCTCAGACTAAAATTGAACTATGAAGTTGTTTTCCTTACAATCATGTATACCTTTAAAGGTTTTATCAGCATTATTGATAACATTTCAGTTTTCAGTTTTCATGATAGGGTTTGTGGCACAATACAGCTATCCAGTTAACCCCGCCCCATTTTTCTTTGACCAATCACACCAGCGAAATCTTTGATCACCGTTTTGGCGCTGCGCCTGTAACCTCGTTTTTGATTACAAAGATGACGTCACGCATTAATACTAAAAAAGGCGTATACTTGTAATAGTCTCTACATTCAAAGATGCAACCAATGTTACTCTCGGTACGTTTGCAATGGTCGGAAGGTTTTAAGTCTTATCAGCTCTAAGATGAAGGTTACGATGAGCGGTGACCCGGAAGTTGTTACTCTCATTCTTTTCAGAAGGGTCAACGGTAGGCCTATTGCAGTACATCATACAAATGTATTTTCTGCCTTATTCCTATTTTTAAGAATTCAGTGTTGGTTCCGCAGTAAATTTCGTACTATAAATTAAAATGCATTTTAAATTTATACAAAGTTATAATTGTTAACAGAATAAAGCAAACAGAGGCTGGCATGTATATTGAATAAAATAGCTAGCAACAAGCAGGTGACCACAATGTGTACATTACATTTAGAACAACAATATATTTTTGAAATGTTTCAAAACAAAAATACAATTAAACGAGCCTACGGGCTTTCATATGATTCTCTAGAGTTTGTTGTTTCTGAAAAAATATGGACGTCAAAGAGTTTAATTACTGCATTCATTTATAATTTAAAACAAATAATTAAATAAAATGACAAAAATAAGTTATGACACAAAAGTAAACTGCTCAGAGCAGTTATGTTTAACACGAAAATTAAATAAGCCATTACAACCTTCGACATGCATTATTAAGTAATCTTATTAAGTATAAACGGATGTTAAAATAAAGTATGAGATGGTGATAATGCTTTGTTATCATTGTTTATGTTTTACAGTCCTTTGTAAGCCTTAGTTTATCACAAAGAGACCTTTTTTTCTCTCATGACCTCTGGGGATAAATGTTTTATTAATTTTTCGGCCAAAGACATAATTTTGGTCTGCTAAATTGAAAGATAATCACACCGTTATTTTTAATTAATGCTGACTAACTCCTCTGTCGCGATGAAAACTTTGTTTGTATTATTGACAATTATTGTTGCAGCCCTCTCAAACAGTAGTAGGAAGAAATATTCCTACTTTGGAATAAAATGAGAAATCATCAAATATTAATGTTTGGCTGTCTTACATTACATATTAAATGTCTGCTGTTGAATAAGCTTATTTTTTATAACAAAAGTAATCGCGCTTAATTATTCTGTGAAGATGACATCTGTCTTCATAAGCTTTGCATAATCAGTGATAACTCAGGTAAATTGATTGTAAAGCTGCTTAAAAAAAGTTTGAAATACTCCAAAGTTCCTGGCTGCATTGCTATAAAAGAGAGTGAGTCAAACACGGCAATCCAGAAGCTGAAACAGCCTGACATTAAGCGGTAAGTGGTCATTTTACCTTTCAAGTTAGGCTCATTGCGTCAATTTTGGATCACGCGTTTAATTTCTGCACAATGATTAAGCTGCGTTGACTGGTCACAAACTGTTCTGCCAAAAGCCCTTGATGTGCAATTATAATTATTTATTTATTTTTACGTTACAATGAACATTCATAATGTAGGCCCACTCTGCTGTCTTTCAAACACTCAAATTGTACGCTTGTGGAAAAAGTACATCATTAATTTTTAATGAGATTTTCATTTGTTCCACGTTTCCCGTCTCTTTAGATCGCTATATAGTTACAACAGTGAAAGATGTTGACAATTGAAGGCGTCACTTTTACTGTAATGTTCGCGACCGCCATGGTCTCATTAGGGATTTATGGCACATCCAAAATTCAGGAGAAACATTACAGGGCCTAATTTTGTAGAGCTGATCAAGCATAAAAAGTAGCTGAGCATAACAAATCTTGCTTACCAAAATAAGGTTACCATCCAAAATATCGTGTCATGCGTACTATCTGTAACTGGTACCCTGCATTTTTTGCTAAGCAGAAACATGTATTTTTCTGTTTAATCATCGCTCTATGAAATCTGGCCCATGTCTAAAATAACAGCCGCTTATGACATGTGCTGAAGCAATTGGGCAAGGAGGAAGGGCTGGAAGCTGGAGAAAAACACTTCTCCTTTTCCAACACGTTACTTGGAAAATGAAAGGCCATTATTGCATTTGTTTTAATGCACGTGGACTTACTTTCGTTCTACGGGAATTAAAAAGCATTTGTCCATGAATGTCGGGTTCTTTTCCCAGAAAGCTGCCATTGAAGCTCTCTGTAAAATGCCTTAATTCAACCATAACTTGTTAACTACGTTTCCTACATAAAGACAATTATGGCATGATAATTTCTCCTCTGCAAGAAACGTTCTGGATATGAGTTAATTTTCTGAATACTTTTTACAGATTCGTTCATCATGAAGACTTTCATCCTCTTGTGCCTGTGCCTGGCTGCTGCCAGTGCTACTCTTGCTCCCCTTAAGAAGGTGTCTGAGCGCATCCCCAACAAGTACATCATCAAGATCAAGGTAAGATATTTGGCTTGGTGGATCACTAGCCGATATTGAGTTTTTCCAAAAAACTAAGGGGAAAAATTACGTTTTCAAACTCGAAGTTACGATTTTTGTCTCTCTTGTTTAATCTAGCAGTTAATTCAAACAGTTTGCAAGTTCCATGTATATTTTGGGTAACACATTGATCACAATTTAAAGCGTCAAAGATTATATTGGGATTGTTTTCGCCTTCAGGATGGTTCCAAGTTGGATGAGTTTGTCGACCGTCTCGAGACCCGTACACGATCCCTCAACATCCCCGTCTCCATCCTGAAGAAGTTCCGTAAGGTCATGACCGCTGTTGTGGCTCACATCCCAGACAGGTTCATCGACACCGTAAGTTGCTGCCTTACTTTTGAAATCAGATGAGCCCTATTTGTTTGCACCTTTCCTTTGTCTGTTTCTCGACCGAATTACCGATTTAGACTTGCCTCGTTCTGTAGATCCGTTCTTTCGATGGCATTGAGTACGTTGAGGAGGATGGTGTAGTCAGGACCCAGGCAGTCACCTGGGGTCTCGACCGTTCTGACCAGAGATACCTCCCCTTGGACGGAAGCTTCAACCCATCCGGTAAATTTAAACTTCATTCTGCAAAGATCGTTCACATTGAAGGTCCCGTATTCTCACTATGACTCACCCAAAACACCAACATGTAAATAGTTCATACTGCCATCTTTTTTCAGGAACTGGTGCCGGAGTCAACGCTTACGTGATCGATACCGGTGTCAACCCCAGCCACTGGGAGTTCTCTGGTCGTGCTACTGCTTGGTACGATGCCCTCGGCGGTAACGGAGTTGACTGCAACGGACACGGAACCCACTGCTCCGGTACCGTCGGCAGCAACACTTACGGTGTAGCCAAGGACGTCACCATTTACGGTATCCGTGTGCTCAGCTGCATTGGATTCGGCTCCAACAGTGGTGTTGTTGATGGTGAGTATTTTCAATTACGTAATACCAGGTTTGCTTTGGCAAAACTCAACACTTTTTGTTGACAAAATTTGTTTTTATACTCTTAAAGTTTTACAAAAGTTATTATGAGAAAGCTAACCATTTTCTTTATGCACAAACCACCAGGAATTGAGTACGTTGGCTTGAACGGACAGCTGCCCGCTGTTGTCTCCATGTCTCTCGGTGGTGGTGCATCTTCTGCTACCGATAACGCCGTAGAGAACCTGATCAACCTCGGCTTCACCGTGTCTGCTGCCGCTGGTAACGAGAACGTCGATGCCTGCAACTCTTCCCCCGCTAGAGTAGCTGCTGTAAGTTGCCATTCGGATTGATATAATGATGACGCACTAAGCATAACTACCCCGAAAACGAAAATGCAAACATTAATCACAATTAAAGAGATTTCAAGACTACTGTTCACTTTGGCTTAACTTTTGGGATAACTTCAATTTCGTTCATGCACCCTACGCACTGCCCCCTTTTTTTCACAAAGCTATAGTGTACGGTACAAGTGCACCATTGATTGCGTGATTAATTTGGTGAGTTGTTTTTTTCAACCTGAACAGGCCATCACTGTCGGTGCCACCGACAGCAGCGATGCCAGGGCTTCCTTCTCCAACTACGGTTCATGTGTGGACATCTTCGCCCCCGGTGTAGACATCACCTCAACATGGCACAGCACTAACTGGGGAACCAACACCATCAGTGGAACCTCCATGGCCTGCCCCCACGTTTCCGGTAAGACACATTTGTTCTGCATTTATAACCTAAAGTTTGAGGAAAATTGTGCTATTCTCTTTAAATTACATGATTTTATAACATGTTTGTTTATCCCTGATACAAAACGAGATATAATATTTCATGTTGTATTATGGTAATAACATTTATGTACCACACACATTGCATAGATACTTGTCATTTGCGTCACGTGTCGTCCATTATTTTTCCCAATGTAATATTAGAGTCGAATATGGATATTTATCGGACGCTTCGCAGCGTCGTTTCCAAAATAATTGTCCCCGCTCATTAGTCCAAATGAGGCAAGGTCTGTCACGGCAGACAAGGTTGGTGACTACGTGGGGTCTTCCACGTTTTCAGATAAAGGGAAAAAATCAGAGTGTTGGGGTAAACGAGTTTCTGTGTTTATTTTGTGTTTATTATGGAAATTGTTCAAATGGATCTACGTGACAGTTAATTAAAATAGATAATGGATGATTTTCGTTCGTGCATTGTCGCAGACATTACTAGGTACAGTCTGGCCTTTCCATTTCACTAGGCTTCATGGGACAATCCAGATTTCAGCTCGTGATTACATTCTGCGACAATACACTCCGATACATCCAATTATTTGGAAATAAATTGGTCCGAAACCTTCAAACACCCAGGGATTCGTTTTAGTTGCGGGTATTTATCAGTTCAACAGCACTACATGTTGTGCATAATTTTGTAATGTTTTACTGAGATGTGATGTCTATTCACATTACATTTCCCTGTTGTATTTTACCGGTATATTGAAAAAAGGCCAATCTTGCCTCTTTGGTTAACTGTAATGAATAGTTCTATTCCTTTCGGCATATATAGTTTTAAACCTTTATCTTTACGTCTGCTTAGTTCCTCGGGCTAGTGATGTGATTATATATTTTCTCGCTTCTTTTGATTTATGTTCATCTGTCTGTGTTTCAATCTAGTTTTCTTAATTGCTGCACTTTACAATTGTATTGTTTTGCTAGTTGTATATATTGCAGTGTACTAATATTAATAAGGCTACCCTGTCTTAATAAAACTGCAAATAATAGATGCATAGCAATCGGTGCAATAATGAGACCGGTGTTATTTCTTCCAGGTGCCGCCGCCATCATGTTGGGCAACAACCCCTCCATGAGCCCAGCTACCCTCAAGTCCTCCATGCTCGCTAGCTCCACCTCCAACGTCGTCTCTAACGCAGGCCGTCGTTCCCCCAACAAGCTCCTCTACATCGGCAACTAAGGTAAGACATTTTTAAAAGGGCAGATTCAACTTGCCAATAAATCCTGCTTAGGCCTTAGTATTAAAGGTGAAATGTACATCAATGTGTAACGCACGCCATTAAAATGTTGTTTGACGCCCCCCCCCTTCACAATATGGCGATCGTGCCTTTTTCGTCTGTGCTCCTAAACTTTGGAACGCATTACCTGTCAATTTAAGAAACTGCGGTTCTCTTTACTTAATCAAGAACTTGCAGAAGACTCGTTTGTATAACTCTGCATATAATTAACATTCATTATTAAAACCTTAATTTTATGTATTGATTTATTCACTGTATGAATTGTATCTTCGTGTTTGTTGCTTGTTATATTTTTTGTTTGTGCTACGTCTCGGAATATGGGCTTGCACACTATAGACGGTGCATTATAAATGCACTATTGCTATTGTTTATTGTTGTTTATGATCTTGCTCAAGCACTCTTCACATACATGACTGTTAAGGAAGATAATTACATTAATTAACTTTAACATATTACGTAGCATTAAACTTGTACAGCATGAAATGTTATATGTTTACTGTTACTCTTATCCCTTCCTCTTAGATTTGAACTTGCTGTCTCGTCTCCACAATGCAAGACAACCTAGTGGACACTGTTATTAAAGAATGAATTGATTTGGTGTATTAAAAGTTAATGTGGATAGAAATAGTTGAAAAATAAAAACGAATGAAGTAGAATACCAGAACAAAGGACTGTGGATGTGTCACTTATTTTGGATGGAAGAAACGAGTGTTAGACCATATTTGTACCACAACGTATACGAGATGAGTTAAACTTTTTATTTTCGTATACTTAGCTTTCCAACTTAAACCGTAACCTGCCGGTCTCATTTATATCATTATAATTTGTCATTAAAGAAAATAAGACCTACATTTTGAAACAAACAATACATTTCAAAACTCAACCAGTCTCTCATAATAGAAGAGATGTTTATTCCTAATACCTTTTTAACAAGACTCACAAGAAGTACAGGCATACAACATTTGCATACAGTCTAAAATAAATCATGTAAGGGGATTTTAAAGCAAGGAAAAACATTTTTAAATCCTGCAAAAAGTCAACAGAGTCTCAGACGCCCACCGGTTTATATTGTAGAAACAACACAGTAAATGTGCATCCATCTGCAAATTAGATCATTTCATGACATCTACAAATAACGCTTCGAGTAATGTAACACTCCCTTATTTACATGCACTCAATTTTGTTTGTTTTCAGTATACACAGCAACACTTCACATTTATTATTACCACTCCGCAATGTACACACTGTCTGTTTTACTAGTGGCACACTTTTTAAGTCAGTACAGTTCAGCAATTTCCAACCACTCGACGTTTGACCGCAGTTTATTTGTGATTTTTTATATGCACGGTAGGGGGATGATAATAATAATAATTACAATAATATTGGAATAAATAACAGTAATTTTTAAGACGGCTTGAAAATTTCAAAGACAAATTTCAGACGGGGATGCCAACTATTGGGCAACTCTCATGTAACATTCGTTGAGATAACGAAAGACCCATGCCAGGTAAATACGGATGGGCCCAATTTCATAGAGCTGCTTAAGAAGAAAAAGTAGCTTACCACAAAACAAGTATGCATACCAGAATAAGGTTACCAGCCGAAATGCCAGGTGGCATGTAGCATGACTGGTATCCTGCTTATTTTTGCTTAGCAGAGAGCATTCAAGCAATATTTCTTGCTTAAGCAGCTCTATGAAAGTGAGCCCTGCCAGCATAAACAACATTCAGAATCGCTGTCGATGGGTCTTTTGATAATTATAGATCCCTTGCATTGGCGGCCATCTTTGTTGACAAACAATGGAAACGTGCGCGTCTGTACGCACTGCGCACGACTCTCGCCAGTGATAGCTCTTCTATCCCAGAATGCTATTTTGTCCCAGCATACCCTCTCGCTCATAACAATATGATAGTTCTTCATTGAACTCAGTGAGGGGACTGTTTGGGGTTTGTGGCGTCACATGCATGGGTTATGTGACTTCTAGTGGTTTTGAAAGTGGTTGTGGGAAATTCTTCGCCATATCCAGCCTGTGCGACATGCTTACTGCCTTGGTAACGAATGAGAAGAGGGCATGGATGTTAAATGCAGTTGCTTTGGTTTCCAGGTATGATGGGTACAAGTGTTAGCCTTAAATAGATGTTGATGCCACGCCTTCATAACATGCCCATCGTTTCCACTCCAGTTGGGGAAACTCGGGGATAATACTGCGGACCATTCTATCGAAAAGGGGTTATGATACGCCCTCCCTCTTCCAGATTCATGCACATGTTCGTGGTCATGAAAGTGCACCAACAGCTAGCGAGTAAACTTGAACAGTGTATACTTATTCATTGTGTGCTTTTACTCTATGGTTTGTAATTCATTAACTATTTGATTTCTGATTTTCTGGTTTACTGTATATTTTGTTGTGATTTCCTGTACAGCCTTTTGAGATTTTACGTAAAACGCTGTATTATGAAGAATAACTTATTGCTATTATTACTATGGGGGAATACGTTATATTCATTTATTCCATCGTATCTTGCGAAGTACTGTTACGCAGTCCTTTCTAAATCTCCTATTGGCGACCCCGTATACCCATGGGTTGATAGCATTGTTTATGTAAATGATCAGACCAACATCGGCCACTAGACGCACGATTTTATGGTTAATTATTCCGCCGACACCGAGCTCAATAACTAATAGAATGAACGAAACAAACACTGGTATGTAAGTCACCAAGAACAACACACTAGTTGCAAAGAGCATGAGCGTGGTTCTCCGCTGTAGAACATTCCTTTTATTGTCATTCTTGACACAGATGTTTTGGTTGGCAGAATGGTCATTTCTTGTTCCCGTTGTCGCACTTTGTCCTTCGGTGCTACACTGGTGCGATGTACTAGCACCGGCGTTGATGTATGAGGTGAAAGATGAACTAGGTCGATTCGTATGTGGCGAAATTGTTTTGATAATGGAAACCTGGATCGAGACATCTGTGTTTGGTGAGCAATGAACTGCTCCCTTTGACAATCGAGTTTCCAACTCCAAGTTGCCACCTCCTCGCACGGTGGAAGTTACCGGTACACCAACACGGACATGTTTCTGGATGGTCAGGTAAACCTTGCCATAACACGCAGAAATTATTATCACCACTACCGTGAAACAAACAATATGCAATGAATATGCGAGGATGGCTACGCCTGCCACATAAGGGACGGGAACTACTAGTATTACGATGGAGGGGGTGTTGTTAATTAGTGAAAATGCCAACGACACCACAGCTGAAATTATGGCTCGCCTGCAGTTGAGAACTCTCTTTTGGGGTCGGCACACACAGTCGTAGCGGTCGAATGCAACAGCGGCCGTCATGATCATTGATGTGCCGAAAGCAACACCGCGTAGATAGATCATTACTGAAATCAGCTTCTCGTCCACATCTGTAACGATGAAAATGACTTCTGTGCAGCTAAACAAGCAGATGACGAGATCGGCCAAAGCCAGACTCCAGATGAGAACGTGTGTGCTGGTCTTGGGCGTTTTACCCCAGTACACACACAGGATGAGGCAGTTACCAGGCACGCTAAACAACAGGATGATGGTGAGGTAAATTACTAAGGTTACATAGTTGACCATCGAGTGAAAAGTAACAGAGTTTAGCAAAACATACGTTGAGCTGTTCTCCATGATGTCAAGTTGACCTTAGAGCAAAATGTTTCATGAAATATTTTAAAAAACGACTGATTTTACCGCTTTCCGTCGTAGAACTCATATGCAGCGAGCGATCTGTTGACCGATTTGAGTGCCCGTACCGGACCCTGTTTCAGTGTGTAATTAAACGACAAGTAGGACTGGGTGCCTAATTGACCAGCACGGAATCGAATCGCTATATAAGTACATCGGTTACAGTATAAATTGCACGGAGCTAATTGAAAGGCTTTTTTACTTATTTGCACAAAAACGAAATGTCCTTGCTTTGACGATCTAAGAGCGTAAGCGCTATCTGAAAAATAGTGCATTTTTAATGTGCCGTAGTTAACCATTATGTAACACCCCGTTCTTCTTTAGGCTATGATATATTATGCACATAAGAAGGGGTAAATTTAGCAAACCAATCAATCCAGTAGGGAGTAGTTTCAGAAAAACTCAGAGAAGGAAGTAAGTCAATTAGTTTTTTTCATTTAACAGTTTCAGGGTGACCATAAAAAAGATAGTTCCATTATACCCGGTCCACTGTTGCCATAACTTTACATAATCCATGAACAAACAAGCATTGAACTGTGACACCTTCCCTTCCCAAGTATATTAGAAGCAATATTTGCATCGGGATAAAAAAAATTATTTTGTTTTTTCCCTTACACCGATGTGTTTTAAGCACTGTATGCTCAGTGCTTTCCCAAGCTCTGTGAAAAAAACACATCTTCCTCCCGATGCAAATATTACATCTGATAAATCGTTGCAGTACCCGCTGCTAAGGATTTGAACCCGCCTCAAGCCATAAGGCTAGCTCGGTGGTCTAATGGTAAGACATCTGCTCTAGCAACGCAAAGGTCGTGGGTTCGAATCCCACCCGAGTGATTGCCTGTGGGGGTTTTTTTTTCACAGAGCTCGGGAAAGCACTGAGCATACAGTGCTTAATACATATCGGTGTAAAGGAAAAAAACAAATTAAAATTCCCAAGTATAGCAATAGTGAACCGGGAACTTGCTTCTTCGTCACGTGTTAAGGCATAACAATTTTGAACTGCGTATAAAGAGCCAGCCTTGGCTGTCAACTTTGCCCAATATATAAATGTAGTCAGTACAGTGGTGTAATGTACACTACCATATATTGACACCGAATTTGTGTGTCTGTGGACAGAGCCTAATTTCATAGCGCTGCTTAACGGTAAGCAAACTTTCGTGCTAAGCGTACTTCACACTCATTAGCAAGAAAATTTGGCAGCCATCTTGTGCGCTCACCATGGATTTGCATCATTCGTTTTTTTATACAGTAAGCACCGGAAGGTTACCATGCATTTTCGTGTGCTTACCGTTAGCAGCGCCAAGAAATGGAAATCGCTCAGTAAGCACAAAATCGGTATGAAACTGGAACCTGGTCCGTCAACTCAAATGGAATTTGTGTTAAGTCTTGCGAGTTTCGAAAAAGAGAAAACAACTCGAACGAAGACTTTATTTTTATATGAAATCAAGTTTTCTTTTAAAATTCCATTTATACAAATATTCTTGAAAAAAAATTACCATCGCCATGTTTTCAATACAATTTCAATTTGTATATAATAAAAATAATGTGTTTTAACATTAAATTTACATTTACATTTACATTGAAACAAAATTGTAACTTGGGGACAAGGCTGCTTACTTTTTAGAAACCCCATTTGCCGATCACGCCCGAATTTGTGCGACCAATACATAGATTTAATGACAACATGAACGTCAGTTGGGCAAAATTATTAATTGTTTACAAGTAACCGGAAACGGAGGTCAAGTCTTATGTATTGATTTCTTCGTAGATTTGTTAAATTTATTTTATTTTCGTATATTTCATAGCAAATTTTTACTTTCCCAACGATTTTGTATTTAACCATAAACTACGTCAAACTAAAGTATTGCAGAAATCAAATTGCGCCTACGTAAAGCTCAATATGTGGGATCAACTTGATCCTAGAATTCATTGGATAAGTTAGATCTATCAAAGAATAATGTTAACGGTTTGATAAATCATACCCTATTGCAGTTGAACGATGAGGTTTATACGCATGTGAGCCTACCACCCATCATGCATTGAAACCGTTGAATAAATCTGGCGCGTTCCCGATTTTGAATACGTACATTGCCAAAACTTATCTTTCATAGTCTCCTCTTTGAGCGGGAACCGGTGTACAGTTAGTTTAATATACCACAAGCAGGTTTGTAACGTGTATACGTCCCCAGATCTTGTGTAGCTCTGTGACTACAGTACTGCCATTGCATTTCAGAAAAATTGTCGTTTAATTGTTAAAGGTGATGGTCATAGATTGGTAAATATTCCAAAAATTATTGGGTTTTAAAAACTTACTTGGTAAGAAGCACTGCAGCTGTCGCGAGTATAGGCCTAACTGTTTTGCTAAAGGATTTCTTTTCGAAGTAATATGGTTTTGATAAGTTTTCACCCAAAAACATTTGAATATGAGAAACTACTCATGCATAAATCGTTTCTCAGATTTCTGAGGGTTGACTGAAATTTCAAATATCAATGGTGTCTGTTGGCGAATGCTGCGGCCAGAGATGCGCGGTTGGTACCCGCTGTCACCTCGCTAAACGTGGACGGATTCGACGCTCTTGGTGAACATACCGTGATTTTTTTTTTCATTTCACTGTTAAGATAATTCTGTAGAAAAATTTTCCACTTAAGATGCAGTCTTGAATTCAAAAGCATCTTTGCAAAGATAGCTGTACATCTTGTGGTTTTTTTTTTCTCTCTACAAGCAGACACTGCATTCAGCTGAATATTTCACAGGCGACTTTTATTGTATCTTTTTTGACAACTTTGCCTAGGCATACTTATCAGCATTACTTTGACAAAAAGCACTCAATGACCCTACCTTTAAGGTTCACTTACCTAAGGGAAAGCGTAAAATGACGATTAATCAATCAATAGTATATCTTAACCATGACAACTCATGTTAACAAGTCAGTCACGTAGCCTGGACATTTTGTACACATTACTTATACACAGTGAAAACGAAGTAAACGTATAATCACATTACTTGGATAATGCAGCGTACGTATACGATGTTTATCAAATTAGTGTTCAGCCGCTGTTTTGGGGCAGTACTTGAATTTATTTTAAAAGTAAAGATACAGAATATATAAATTTCATATCGATGCCACCCACTTGCAAACAAGATGAAATGAACGTGATCAACTAGTGAAACAAAAACAAACAAATGGCGAAAAAACAACATCGGAATCCCCCCCCCCAATCCCCAACTGCAACGAAAAGTTTCATCGGAAGAAAATTTTTAATTATATGCAACAAACAGGTGAACCTCTTGATTAATTCGAAATACCACGAAAACCGTATGTATTTCTTGGTATTTTATTTGTATTGTATTGTAATTATTTTTTAACATTTAATTGTTAATTTGTTGTTATAACTTTGTGTTTCTTATTTTTTATTATTTATTTATTTATTTATTTTTACGGCATGGGTAGTGTAACAAACAATAGGAATTGTGGTTATGCACTGTAAACAACTACAATGAAAAAAGGGGGAAGGAAAAGAAAAAACATGACGTTCGAACTCAGACAATAATACTACAGAAACCTCTGCGAAATCTGCTTCAAGAATTACATTGTAAACACATATGACCATCTTAATTAATCAACATCGACAGTGCAAAGTTATACGTACTTCAAATCATATGTCAGCCGATACAGTTAACCCTATATATAGGGCGCTGAAGTGGAGATGTTTGGTAATAATTCGAATATGGCATCATGGCTCGTTCTACATGCTAGTTTTCTATTTTGACTGGTGCTTGTTGGACGGTCCATCCATACTTCTATTCCAACGGTTCTTACATTTGCATCCCGTTCTTACTCTATTGTGTTTAATACCGATCGGTTCTCAATACCTGTTTTTTTATACATATTTTTTTATGGATACTTTACTATGCTGCTGAGCTATGTTCCCCAGGCCTCAATCATCATAAGGGTGAGTTATGTATACATACGGTACAGGATACGGCAAACCATTATTATCAATCAGTTCTCAACTCCTGCTTCTTACGGTGACTGCTTTTGCTATGCTGCTGAGCTTATAGGTTTATATTGTTAGTTCCACGTGCCTCGTTACGAGGGTTCATTAATCTGTATTAGTAAACGGAACGACAAACCATTTTTATTATTCGGTTCTTCCTTGTTTATTATACGGTGACTGATGCGGTTTCTCAAAACTGGATATGGTACTGTCACTCGTTATTATCATTCAGTTCTCAATCTATGTTTCGTATGGTGAGTTTTACGGTTCCTCAAACTGCATGTTACGACAAACCACGGCTATCAATCGGTTACGATCCCGCTTCTGACAGTGGCTTGTTTTGATATTGCTGAAGTAGCCTGTGGAGTCAAGTTCTCGAAGCCAAACAAACGTTGGGCAATGTTAAAGGCGCGATTTTGTTCCAACAAGCTTCAAAGTGCTTGTTGACTTTAGCGCAGGTTTTATAGCGTGACTGCAGTAGCAATGTTAGTGAGTTGGGTAGAGTTTGGAACCGTACTGGTCGAGTTGTCTTGACGGTTCCTCCATCTACACAGAAGACGACTAGCCGTGGTCCGAAACTCTTTATTCCGTCTGATGTGAACGAGTACATTCAACAAATTTTTACATGAGCGCAGCACCATAGCAGCACTGATCCAGTACACGGAGTAGTTCCCAGTCCAGTGCGAGTATAACATGATGATACTAAGAGGTAAAGAAGTTAAAGTTACCCCACAGCTCACCATAAGAAAACTCGTGAGTGACTTGGAGTCGCTGGACCGGTGGTTGAGCGGGTGGCCGGCTGGTGTAATCTGGGCAATACGCGCTATGTGTCGCCGGACTATCAGTCGTATTCTCGAATAGAGAACTATTGTGACGAGTAGTGGTAAAATGACAGTAAGAGCTAAATAAATGACAAGCAATGATGTGTAAGATTCATCGGATAGGAAATTGTTATCCACTAAACACCAATGCCACTCCTTCTTGTAGTGAGGTACGGTGCCAAAATAACAGAAGTAAGTCAAAGTTCCGCATACCGCCATAATCCAAATACTTAATGTGATATTGTACGCTCTGCGCGCTGTTAGAAGTGACGGGTATCGTAGAGGTTTTTCCACAGCAATGTAGCAATCGAAAATGACTGTTAGAAGTGACATGAACGAAGCCCCGTTGAACAATATCTCTGCAATGAAGAAAAGCTTGCAAAGAACGTCCTGAACAGTGGCGGGGATGAGCTGTCCTGCGGCCACCGTGGCAAGTAGGGCCACTCCCGAGAAAAGTCCCGCGCAGAGGTCCGCTACGATGAGAGACAGGATGAAGATGCGACTCACTTTACGCATCTGGGTAGAATCTCTGATCACGAAGATGCAGAAGAAATTTCCAGAGATGATGAGGAAGACGGAAACGAAGAGCAAGACGGCGCGGAGGATGTCAAACCAAAACGGCGGCTTGTCATTGTCAACGTTAAGTGTGAGATTGAAGCTCATTCTTGTTCCGGAGCACCCGATGAAATGGGGCTTCACTCCCTCACATTTACTCATATACTTCCTAGCTAATAATGACCAAAACCTATTGCAACGTTCGTGTTCGTGTTCAACAAAATCGAGAAAACTTACTGTGTGGTATGACCCAAGCCTCCAAGACTCTCGTTGACTTCATGAACATGCAAAGTTCTTTACAAGAGTGGCCGTGTCAAGTACACCTGGCTGTTGCGATCATTTCATCCACTTGACATGGAGTGTTAATGTACGATGAAGTGTTTGTCATATTACAACGTCGTTGATGCGTCACAAGGCGAAATGCATCCGGCCACGCACTTGGTTGTTTCCCCACCAATTTAATTGAGGAGGAAAATACGAGAGAGAGGGAGAGACAGAGATAAAGGAGTGATAACAACTAATGTTTATTTAAAGAACAACCCTTCAACTTCTCTCGTTCTTTCGTTCCAATGTCGTGACAAAGAGAGTATTGTGTGCTCATCAAACGCAGTGTCCGCTCGTCATTCAATGGTAATTGCAAATGTTTTGAAAGATAGGTACATTTGCTTTGCTGTCATTGCTTTCACATCGCATCAATTTGCTGTATGGATGGCGTTGATTCTCGTCAAAATTAATGTAAAATCAAATCAAGTGTTTTTTATTTTTTTAATTCAATCGTCTTCTTCTGAAAGCTGGTGACGGATGTTCCACTGTTTTGCCTCGTCATTTCTTTACAAATATGTTTTATTGTTTAATACAATAAATTCAAATTGTTATATTTTTCATTGCGAAAACACTTTTGGTTTCAGTTTGATTTTGATCGTAACCCTTCATGAATAATACATGAGCAATTTACATAAACTGCTGATAGATTCTATACAAGTAGAAGGAACAAAGTACGGGGAGAAGAGAACATAATTGAAACGTGATTAGTGTCCACTCAGGATATAAAAAATAAGTTGATTTTTTGTATGCTTGAGGTGTTGGTGAATATTTGTAAGGTAAATGATTGGTTTGTGACGACGACCACTGGATAAAAGAGACGCAAACATCATGACTTACTTGACCTTTGAGTGATAGTTTGAAGCCACAATGTTTAGTATTATTATATGACTATATTAGTGGCATAACTTGGGGTGGGGTGGGGCATGGGGGAACCCCCCTACCACCCCCGCTGAATTTTGAGATTAAATATTACCGGAGTGAAATGTTACATTTTATATCTTTAATCGTTTTAATGTTTTAATACTATTCTTTCTTTTACACGCAGACAGTGTGTCTGTTTTTACACTCACGTCAGCTTATCTTTTAAAAACAGTAAATGTCACAAAATGAGTGCTGGAAAGGGGCTTGTAAAGAATGCAAATGGAAACTACAATTTCAACTTATTTAATCAAAAGTAACCCCTCCACCACCTAGAAAAAAATAATGCACCCTCTTGTACCCCGTAAAATTATACCCTAGTTTCAGGGCTGATGATTAGTACTTAGTACTGTAGTTATTTTTGTATTATCATTGGTGTTATTATTATCGTGGTTATTATCATTATTATTTATTTTTTTACGGGGATGGCGGGGGTGGGGGTGGATATTACCGCAGTTCGAAGCCACGAACATTCTTCTATTAACCGTAAACAGGTTATTGCCCTACGTGTGTGCTTTGTGACCGGCCACAATTTCCAGTGTGACTGTATTTCAATTATTATTTAAATTGTACCAAGAAATATACGTTTTGTTGCGACCAACCTTGTTCCGAAATCTGTTATTGCAATGTGTGATTTCGAAATCACTTCAGTCTCCAAGGCAGAGCAGGTGTTCTTCTATACTTGATTGCTTGTTCGCATTGTCTACAGAGGCGAGGACATGCAAACCGAATAAGTATAGAGGTTGCTATATTGGTTGTGTATCTGTAACTGGATTAAGTTCGTTTGGATCAGGATGGAGGAGATGGTTGTCTGAGAACTCTAGACGAGATGCGTATTAAAATTGCGTGCGATTGTACATAAGCAAGAATAAAACAATTAAACTCAATTTATATTCAATTTTATTTATTTCATCGCAGTTTACAAGAAAAAGTGAAATTTGTTTTTCCGGTGTGCACTAAAACATTCCAATTCAATATTCACTACAAACACAATTCTTTACAGATTACATACACAATTTAATACTGACTTTATACACAAATTTAGTGTTTTTTAACGATTAAAAAGTTTTATTTAAAAAAGGAGAAAACATCTTCCAAACTTTCCATCGCTAATTAAAAAGAGCCAAAAACACAAATACATCGTCAAATGTATTGAACAAAATGTGAGTGGGTTCTGACGAATCCTATATATTTATCAGTAAATGATAACTTTAACGATTAACTTCAGCTCTGTATATAACGATGTCCGTCACAGTTAAGCTTATACAGTGCTATAGTCAAAACAAAAGTATACAATTTTAAGTTGCCCCATTGTTTTATTGTGTAGCAATATAGATAAGGTTTTTTCATATGTATTGTAAATTCACTCTTCTTGCTTCTTTTGGTGCCAGTTGCACTGGATTAGTTTTCGTGCTTGACTGCACAGGGTGTAATTAAGGGGGTCAGGTGAAATTTGATTTGCGCCAACTGGTTAGGGCTGGATACGAAAGAGACAAGAAAGAATTCATTAGCTTTCAAACTTCATTTAAAACAATATGGCAATTGAATTTCACAGTGTCTTAGTCCTCAACATGGCCACCATCTCGTTCAATGCACAGCTGGCTTGGTGCATGATTCATGAAACAGCACAGCGAATCATCCCACTGTCTTGTCTGAGAATATCTACTTCATGAAGGCATCCAGATTTGCCGGAGAGGTCGTGTACACCCTAGGTTTCAAAAAGGCCCTAACTAAGTCCAGAGGGGTCAGATTGGGAGATCTTGGGGGCCACTCTACAGGTTGATTCAAGGCAATGACTCGGTTTCCGAATAACTGTCTCAGGCGATCTGTGACAACCCTTCGTCTGTGTAGAGGAGCACCGTCCTGTGCTCATCTCAGATGCCTGAACTGTCCATTCTGTTGGCACCTGAATCGTGGGAAGCCTATGTCAAGAAATGGGACAACCTTGTCCGACTAATGTTCTGTCGAAAAGAAGGAAGGTCATATGAGGTCCCCGTTTCCAATAACCCTAACCCCAACCCTGACCCCCTTATGTGCCCCTCCCTGTGCAGTCAAGCACAGAACTAATCCAGTAAAATTTGCCCCAAAAGAAGCAAGAAGAGTGAATTTAAAAGATATAATGCACTTTAGATTGTAATGTGATACTTCAGCCTCCCCCTTTTTTCCGGGGAAAATATTAAAAACGAGGACAATCAGAGTTTATATAGTAACACAAATATACATAGAGTTAAGCTAGCTGGTCATGCTGGTCATGCTGGCCATGTGGCCAGTCACTAAAATGTTAAGGGCAAAACCCTGTGAGACATGCATTGACTTCTCTTTCCTGTGGTGGGCATTTCTTGTACATGTATATAAGCTGAGTTTTAGCTGATAATGCATGGATAATGCAAGGGCATGCATGGATATTCATGGACTTTATCTTAACCCCGCAATCTGTTTTCTTTCCGTTCTAATCAAAAACACCGAACTGAGCCTTGAATGGCAGAAAAAGTATGACCCCTTAACTAATCAATGTACATGAACTGTGTAGGACAGTAAAATGGCGGAAGTATGAAAAGGTCGCAGAAACAAGGGGAAAACTGCATTGCGACTTGTATGTTGTCTGATTTATAAAAAAGTGGTAAACTTCACCGAGGCAACGTTTTGACTAAGCAACCGATGGTCATGTTGGTGCCATTGCTTTGTTACAGTTAGGTCCGGACCAGCCAGCATAACAAGCGCACTGACATTTGTCGACTGAACTCGAGTTCATTTCACTCGGACCACGATGAGGCGCCGTTCGTTCACAACACTCCAGAATCTTCCCAGTGCATCTGCCGTGATTGTTGCATAATGTGGAGGCGCAGCATGAAGCTGCTTGGGTGATGTTTCGCACAAGTGGACCTAGAGCTGAGTGGATGTAGGCCTTGAGTTCCACACACGCTGCCTTGTCGCGCGTGTCGTTATGATCTCCCCAGAAAATGACTCCGTTTAAACCTTTCTCTGCACTCACCAAGACCGTGTTGTTCAGATCTTCCTGTTGGGAGAATTGAGATAACGTAAAAGTAACGAATCAACACACACTGCACCCAAATGCACCTGCTGAATCGGGTACCTCCTATTGTCCTTAATTTGTTTGTGCTCGATACTTTTTGGCAACAGCTCCCATTGGTTTTGTACATGATTTCCAGCTGGGGTCCTTCACCCAACCTGGAACCCTCCTGTCCATTTTGTTATCAAGTCCGTGGTTTGAAGGTGTACTACCCAAGTGTGTAATGGCCTCTATGATCGTGGACCCTCCTTTGCTCATCTGTTTGTCCTGACAAATATGTTGTATCTTTTGTCCTCGGTTTGAATGTTGCCACAAGCACATGTTTGTCGACCCCCTCCCCCTTCTAAAGACGAGGACTTATCTTTGTTTTCTCATTGTTCGGACTTGTTTTCTTAGCGTTGCCCCCATTGGTACTCAACAGCGAAACGAGGACGTCCTCGCTCTGTCACGACACTCATTTCCAATGACACTCAACAGTGCCGTCCGTCTTGTTGAGATCCTGACTGAGATAATAATCACAGGATGATGACATCATAATTGTAAGATGTCGTCATCCCGAGTTAAATTATCCCAGGATGACGTTACCATACGTTTATGATGTCATCATCCCGCAGTAAATTATCTCAGAATCTACTTTTAAAGTCAGATGGGATCTAGAGCTCCATACTGTGCTACTTCCGTAGCACATGAGTTATTTTTCTAACTTTGTCTCATGTATTGCCAAGAAAGGTATATGAAGTGTCAATGTTGCTCTTTTTGGAGATTGCCAGGACTCCATTTCACAAAGCACTGAGATTCAAAGCACTAGTGATTTGTATTGTGACATGACACTTTGCTTAGCACGACTGACTCACGGTTAAAATCCTTCTTATCTCTTTGTGAACTCAGCCCCTGGACTGGTTGCCTGTAATTTGCCTCGTGTGACATATCCCCTTAAGAAGACACATGCACGAAAAGTAAAAATGAATGAACAGTTATAATTCTTGTTTAATGTTCTTCGGGACTTACTTACCAGTGTGTAATGGTACTTGGTGTTCGTATAGTTGAACCGGCAATAACTGTACATTGGCAAGAGAGGGTTATCCGATTCCTCACGCACTCGAAATGCCTCCCTGAGAGTAGCATCAACATAAGGGATAGACCCATTAATTCCTACAGTCTTATCATGCAGGTAAATTGATGGATAGATAGCGGTCGTATCATCAAACAGCCACCGGAGTTGGTCGTTGTGTTTCATACGCGTGGTGTTACAGTGTCCAACATGATGCACGTTGTTACCACAGTAGGGGAAGTGATAGAAACCCCACAGCCCCCCAGGTCGAAGCAGTTTGCCCAGCTTGATGGTAGCTTCGAAGAGGACCTTGGCAGCCGCTTCGAACTCCAATTTTGCAACGCGTTCCACTTTAGCCGGGTCCCAGTCAGGATGACGCCGTTGTACAACAGCAATGGACTCCACCTTGTACACCCTACGTTCTGGCCAGAAGTTCTCGTCCCATATTGGACTCCAGAACTCCCAGTCGATGACGACTAGCCCCGAGAAGTTTTTATCTGGGATTTCGTTGATGATGTCATCCGTTGCCTTTTCTAGGTGTGACGTCATGTTGACCAACTATAATATTTTGTGAGCAGAAAATGAAATACGTATAGACTTGTTTTTAATAGACTTGTTTTTAATGAAAAGTCGCCAACACAAGGCCAAAGGGCCACTCTAAGGTAAAGGCTACAAGAAAAAAAATTAAAGAGAAAAGGGTAGATGTTCACATTTCTCTTAAGCTGGGAACAATTGCAAGATGGCGGAAAACAGGATACAGATAGAGAGTCCAAAGGAAAGCAGTAGAAGCAAAGAAGCTATTCGAATATCTCACAGTTATTGGCCTGTGGAACAGAAACAGGGAAGGGGTGAGAAGTTGTTGCAAGCGGGTGCTACGAGTGAAGGTGCGTACAGAGGGACGACAAGAGTGAATGACCTTCTGCACACATACAATGAAAGTACATGTACCTACACGTAAAAGAGACGGGTGCAAGGCCGAAACACTAAAGACCTTTTTTGCTCATAGAGTGTGTTTTAACCATATGGGTTTACATGTACAATACATGTACATGGATATGACTCCAGCCAGACTTCATCTCTCCTCTATAAACGTTTCAACATTGTTAATGCACGCAGTACAACCTACCTGTGGAAGTCCACCGTTGAAAAACTTGTCCCCATTCAAGATGTACGGATATGTGCCAAGATCGGCATGATTGAAAAGCTTGATGACGCTAACCTCGTCAAGCTTATTGGCGTCAATATTGTACTTCTCGAGGTCCAAGTCAACGCCAAAGCGTTCCAAGCACGCAGTGTAGTTTACGTTCCATGTGGCTGTGAATGGGCGTTGTGGCCTCCCCGTCATCAGACGGCGAAACGCTGGTCTCTGTGGGACGTCCACGCTGAGCATGTTCACATGAGTAACGTAAGTTAGAACCACGATGAATATAATAGTATACATGCTTTTAATAGTGACATGTGCTTCACGCATGCACACACACCTCTTGCAGTTTCAATCGTAGAAATAGACATCGGCAGCAAAATGAATAGTATAATTAGTATTCGGCGTTGCTACCGATAGCACGTATTAAGTGGACTACCCACCTGTTGAAACGCAGACTTCCTGGGTTTATTATAATCTACACCGGAAAACAGAAATTGTGTTGCGTCAATCAAGCGATGGTGAGCTACCAGCAGAGTGCTTCCAGTGGAAATTACCTTATATAGTGTATTGTCACGACGCACTTTGAACTTTCACCCACGCTATACACACGTCTACAGTCTGTACCGTCGTGTTTGGGTTGTGTTTACATTTTTTACAATGCCAATATTGGTATATCCGTCGGTGCTCCGTGGCATAGTCCATTCAATATATGCCTTATAATAGTCATTGATACAATTATTGTCATTCATCTCTTTGGGTCACCACACTGAAAAATAAACTCCAATTGTTTATAGGTGAGGAAGACTGAGCCATAAAGCTCACACCGTCTTGCAAAAGACATGTTGATCGAAAGCCCCTCGGCTCGTGAAATACGATTGAAGAATATGGGTGACCTTACTGTGGTATAATGCTGGTGTCTGACACACCATGTTTTGGCCAAGGATCTCTCTTTCACTGTAAGTGCTGCTTGTCAAATGCACGTACTCTGTGATTGATTATAATTGCAAACTCAAACAAAGAGGCTCGTCCGTGTACATATTGGCTAAGTACACTGGGACTGTGGTCCGGAGGGGGGGGGGGGGGGGTCGAATCTATGCCGCGGGCGAACTTAAAGTTTTGACGAGTGAAACAGTCATTGTGGGAAAGTGCAACCGCCTTGGACAAGTCTAGGAGAGAGGTGTCACAAGGGAGTGGGGCCAGAATCACGCAAAAGTGTGCCCTTCATGCTTTCGCCATCATGAAATAACTTTTATGTAAATGTAATGTCTGTTGCAACGCATTTCCACAGCACATAAAACAATGTCATGATTTGCCTAACGATTAAAAGATTCGACAAATCAAAGAATTGTTCTATTCATGCAATAAATGCATTCCCTTTGCAGTAAAATTACAATTTACATTTTTACTCCACAAGCACACACTTGCGATACACGCATGCAGTGGGGCCTAGTAAAACATAATAAAATTATTTGACACTATGTTTGCTTTGTTAAATTTGAAGGAATGTACAAACAGCAAGTCTTTGTTATGAACATTAAAGATACTGATACTGGTCTAATTGCAGTGTATCTCTCACTGTAACACATGCTTGATGGAGTCAGATCGGCACAACTCATCAAGTCATCACGGTAGTGAATGGATAAATGAATGAACGAATTAAAGATATTTATATATAAGATTGTTATGACACCGGTATAAGTTAAACTTTGGCAGACCATGCCGCTCTTGTTACTATGGAATACAGGGATTTGAAAACGTTAGGTACGAACGGCTCGAGTCAGTCGATAAACTTGTCCAAAATGTTAACTTTAAGTCAAAAGGATCCTCGGCCTCGTGATATATTTGTAAATCGTTCTCCGCCTCGCACGGAACAAATTAGCACAACACAGAACAAGTCATCTTTTTCTACATAAATACACATTAGCTATGATGTAGCGTGGAATGTTAAACCTTTTCCTATATTTAAGCATCCCCTTTTCACTTGACATGTGGATAATGTGATACGTATTAGACAAAATATGAACGTGTATATCAATATAGAATTTCTTAGAAAGAGGAGTCTCCACCACCCCTAGACTTGATTAGCGACGTTCAGTTTGTTAACGTACTCGCCGGTATTGCAACACGAATTACTGGAGAAGAGGTATCTGTACCACAAATCATCTGCAAAACGAACCAATCAAGATTTATAAACTTGCCCAGTCCTTCTGAGTCAGCCTCCAAAACAGTCGACGTTGCGCCTTCTACCGGTGGCTTATGAGTGAGGATTTTTCTTTAAGTTTTGTCACAACGAGACATTTTAATATACCTCAACCCGGATACATAGTTCTAAATTGCCTTTATTCCCTAGTGGTCATCTATGGTCGGGTATCCTGTTTGGTGCATATTGTTTATAACACTTCAGTGGCATGGTACTTTTATGAAAAGGGAAACCAGGCTACATGACATTCTTCTAAAGTTGCTGGAACTTATAATTAACCAACTCCAGACCCACGCAGAAATCAGATTATTCCAAAATATACATAAACGGATTCCCTGTTCATCAAAGAATTTCGGCACTAAAATGAATGTATGATTGTTATTGGGGAAAAACAGTCAGTACAAAAAATATGTTGCAGGGCCAAATTAAAGTGTGTTTTTTTTTATTAATTTCTTTTCTTTTTCAAGTTTGTGTTATATTGGTGCTACGATTTTCTAGCTGAGAAATATGTCATCATGTCGCGTTTCATGTTGCAAACTTTATCACAACCACTGCTCCGATGACAACGCGTGTACAAAAATGCAACTCGCACCACCGCTGGTGGCATTTCTGTGATTCCCTGCATCTACGATTAGGCCTATATAGGCCACACGCCGTCTAACACTTTGAACCGTGACGTGCTCACTCGTTTGTCTCATGCCACTTAGTAATAGTCATTTGCAGAACTTTGTCTATATTCCAAAACTGTTATCTTTTTAAACAAGTTATCATAATCTGTGGAAAGGCAGGTGCTGAATTCGCAGATTACAATCTCCATGACGTCAGCGAAGTTGCATTATCATTTTTCTTAGTTATTATGTTAGATTTGTCCACATATGATTCTATTTTGGGACTAAGATATACATTATCCAAGTATTGATTATTAACTGAACAGTTTATTATATATTGATTACCTCAATAAATGATGTTGATATGTAGTTCTTTATTGTTTAAGTGCGTAACTTTGATGCAGTAAAATTAAATCAAGTCCCCACACAAATAGGCAGAAAGTTCCAAAAGATAATTTCCCGACAACATCATCAGATGTTGGTGGTAGTACGAAAATGTATTGTGTGCAAAATGACAAAAGTTTATAAATGCAGTTTTCTCAAAGGGAGCACACTATGTCGTTTGCCAAGCCTCAGTTTGGGTAAAGTGGGTTGAATGAAAGTAACACAAGGATGGCTGCTGTACAACATGACACACTTTTTGACATCAATCGTGGACCTATTGATGTAAGTCCTCGGTTTGAATGTCTTTACAAGTACACATCTAACATCACACTTCGAGGCTCGTGAATAACGCCTTATACCATTCATTTCACACGGAGATTCGCAGTCAAATCTACGGTGGCTGACTTCCGCCAACAACAAAACACGTTTTCTGTACGGCGTTATAACGCCATAATACGGCGATATAACGCCCTAATTTACGGCGTTATTACGCCGTACTTTAGGGCGTTTGTAAATTAGGGCGTTATAACGCCGTATATGGCGTTATAACGCTGTATTAGGGCGTAATAACGCCGTAAATTAGGGCGTTAACGCTGTAAATTAGGGCGTTATAACGCCGTATTAGGGCGTTAAAACGCCATACTGAAAAAGTGTTTTGTTGTTGGCGGATATCAGCCACCGTACAAATCACACACACACACACACAACCTTACGAATCCGGTTTGTGGGGTACTGCTATTGTTGTTCTATTGTTCCCTTTTCTAAAGAATTCCCTTGTGGGGCCCTATTGTTCCTATTGAAATTGCCTTGTGGGGTCCATTGTTCCATTGTTAAAAGTACCCCGTAAGTTGGCATGTGTAAGGGCACACAAGTGTGTAAACACCTCCAATCGGGGACCTCCTATTGTCCCTCTTTTGTTTGGACTTTAACTTTTTGGCAACAGCTCCCATTGGTTTTGTACACAATTTCCAACTGGGGACCTTTACCCAACCGGGGACCCTATTGTCCTCTTTTGTTATAGGTCCCCGGTTTGAATGTGAAAACAAACTCACGCACCCAAGTTTGTAAATGGTATTAAACCGAGGACATCCCATGCTGTGGACCTTCCCATTGGTTTTGTACACGAAACAAACCGAGGACTGTCCCCGATATGTCATTTTCCCGGATCCCTATTGCTAAAGTCCTCGGTTTGAATGTGTAGACATGTTCAAAAACACACACACACATGATGTACACACATTCTCAAAAATGCATCCTTGTGGAGCGTCCTTTTGTTCTTTCCTTTGTCCCTGCACTTAACAGTTTCCCATAGACTTTGTGCACAAATTTCCTTGTGGAGCACCCCTGGAATTTCCATGTGAAGACCTTTTGTTTTCCTTTTTTTGTTTTGTCCTTGGTCTCCATAAGGTACCGAAAATGAGCACACAACATTATGCACACGCTGCATGCAGACGATCGAAAGTGCAAACTGACAAATTACATCACCTCGGACCAATCATAACGCAGATATGGAAAGCTCACGTCACAGCACGTGTTCCCAATGAAATCATTGTATCTAATGAAATCATTGGGCCTGTAAGACCAGTGCCCGTCTTTATCCTTGTACACATCCACCAAACAATGTGCAGTGACTTAAATTTTAAGCCACCAAATACGTCTGAGAACTATGACGGCTGTATAGACTGATGATGATACAAAGAATTGTTTTTGCTCAGTTGCAGAAATTAATCTAAAGGGAGGATAAAAAGTTAAGGCTATTAACAAAAACGAAGGATTATGACTTCACGCCGAGGCTATAAAAGAGGATGACTGGTGGTGTGACAAACACAATACCTGTACCAAGGCGACTGTGTAAGGTAAGTGAGGTTTTGATTCTATCAGACAGTTTTACTTCGGTTTGTACACTGTTTTAACATGGTTTATGCTGTTATTTTGATTTTCCACGAGGAAGAAATTTGCCCTTGGCGTAATTATTCTGATGGCAATGTTTTTCGTTGTCCGTCTGCCAAGTGCACAACTCTATGGCGTTTGCCAACCATCGCTTCTGTACGCATGCTTGACTGTGATTGGCAAATTTCTTTTGTGAAACACACAATGTGTTTTTAGAACCTCACGGGCTCTTTCGTTGCCATATTTTTGGCGCATCTTGGGACAAATTTCAATTGAATTTTATGAAAGCAACTTGAACAGACAAAGAATACCAAGTTTGGTTATAGATTTTGGTGTGATATAGAAGAGCGTCAGGTTTCGAAAGCTAATTAATTTTGGGGGTATGATTGAAATACTGCTACTGGTATAATCCGTACTAGAGCAATATTTCAACCGTCGAAAGTGATGCCCTTTTACACGGATGATGACCGATTGCCATTTTCGATTTACTTTCCCTTACGCTTAGCTGACATGTTGAAATTATACAATAAAACCGGTATACCTAAAACATTGTTACTGTGCTTAAAATTGTCACAATTTGATATTAATAATAATAAGCCAATGTGTGATGAAGACAAATTTATTTTTGAAAAAGTGATTACTTTTGAACCAATTACATGGTGTCCAACGTAATCAAATTAATGCTTATTAAACATGTTTTCGTCTAGCATAAAACAACAATCACGTTCTTGCCTTCATGTGCCTCATTTTCACAGGGCCCGTCACATTATACACTCTAAAAGATCCGTGTCAGAATTGACTCGAGTCCCGGGGCCTGACCCATTTGTGAGTCAGGCTGACCCGGAAACTTGTTTTAAAATTGGGTCTTAGCTCGAAGTATCAGCTTGACCCATTTCTTTGTCATTTTGAGGTAGATTGCGGGTCACACTAAAGACGTGGGTCTGGCCCCAGTGACTCAGAACCGGGTCAGTTCGGACCATTGAGTCTGTAAAGTGTAGATTGCTTCAACAATTAATAATGATCTCCTCCAGTAATTGTATTTGGTTATTCCCTTTTTATATTTGGCCATGCTAGATTCTCAACATGAAGACCTTCATCCTCTTGTGCCTGTGCCTGGCTGCTGCCAGTGCTACTCTTGCTCCCCTTAAGAAGGTGTCTGAGCGCATCCCCAACAAGTACATCATCAAGATCAAGGTAAGATATTTGGCTTGGTGGATCACTAGCCGATATTGAGTTTTTCCAAAAAACTAAGGGGAAAAATTACGTTTTCACACTCAAGTTACGATTTTTTCTCTCTCTTGTTTAATCTAGCAGTTAATTCAAACAGTTTGCAAGTTCCATGTATATTTTGGGTAACACATTGATCACAATTTAAAGCTTCAAAGATTATATTGGGATTGTTTTCGCCTTCAGGATGGTTCCAAGTTGGATGAGTTTGTCGACCGTCTCGAGACCCGTACACGATCCCTCAACATCCCCGTCTCCATCCTGAAGAAGTTCCGTAAGGTCATGACCGCTGTTGTGGCTCACATCCCAGACAGGTTCATCGACACCGTAAGTTGCTGCTTTACATTTGAAATCAGATGAGCCCTATTTGTTTGCACCTTTCCTTTGTCTGTTTCTCGACCGAATTACCGATTTAGACTTCCCTCGTTCTGTAGATCCGTTCTTTCGATGGCATCGAGTACGTTGAAGAGGATGGTGTAGTCAGGACCCAGGCAGTCACTTGGGGTCTCGACCGTTCTGACCAGAGATACCTCCCCTTGGACGGCAGCTTCAACCCATCCGGTAAATATAAACTTCCAGTGACTTTATTCTGCACATATCGTTCACATTGAAGGTCCCGTATTCTCACTAAGACTCACCAATATCATCAACATGTAAATAATTCATACTACCATCTTTTTTTCAGGAACTGGTGCTGGTGTCAACGCTTACGTGATCGATACCGGTGTCAACCCCAGCCACTGGGAGTTCTCTGGCCGTGCTACTGCCTGGTACGATGCCCTCGGCGGAAGCGGAGTTGACTGCAACGGACACGGAACCCACTGCTCCGGTACCGTCGGCAGCAACACTTACGGTGTAGCCAAGGACGTCACCATTTACGGTATCCGTGTGCTCAGCTGCATTGGATTCGGCTCCAACAGTGGTGTTGTTGATGGTGAGTATTTTCAATTACGTAATACCAGGTTTGCTTTGGCAAAACTCAACACTTTTTGTTATAGCAAAATTTGTTTCTATACTTTTAAAGTTTTATTATGAGAAAGCTTACCATTTTCTTTATGCACAAACCAGGAATTGAGTACGTTGGCTTGAACGGACAGCTGCCCGCTGTTGTCTCCATGTCTCTCGGTGGTGGTGCATCTTCTTCTACCGATAACGCCGTACAGAACCTGATCAACCTCGGCTTCACCGTGTCTGCTGCCGCTGGTAACGAGAACGTCGATGCCTGCAACTCTTCCCCCGCTAGAGTAGCTGCTGTAAGTCACTATTCGGATTGATAATGAAGACATCCAAGATTAATACCTCTTTACCACATAAAAACGAAGAAACAAACGTTGTTTATATTATGTTCGAATCAATTATTGCAAGGCTGCTGCTCCACTTACCTACATTTGGAACAACTTCGATCTATTTTGCTTTTTGAAACTAATTTTAGTTCAAAATTTTTACTTTAAATAGGGAGACCGCCAACATTAGGGCTAGATAGCTCAGTTGGTAGAGTGCCGGCATGTTAATCCGGAGGTCGCAGGTTCAAGTTCCACTTTGGTCAATGATTTTGTCTTTGTTCAACCTAAAGTTAAAAGTTTCAATTCTTACAAGATGTTGTACAAGTACACAAAATGTTGACTCGTTGTTCAACCTGAACAGGCCATCACTGTCGGTGCCACCGACAGCAGCGATGCCAGGGCTTCCTTCTCCAACTACGGTTCATGTGTGGACATCTTCGCCCCCGGTGTAGACATCACCTCAACATGGCACAGCACTAACTGGGGAACCAACACCATCAGTGGAACCTCCATGGCCTGCCCCCACGTTTCCGGTATGACTTTTTTTTTTTACATCTTCAAAAATATTACTCAATCAAACGAGGCCAAACGTGTTTGTGTATTTTTCATTTTTTTATTTGAATGCTTTCGAAAAAGAAAGAATATTAAAATATTTAACTAATAACATTTCAATACTTTGGGGATCGGGCTGCCTATGTTTTTTCACCGTGTCTTTTACTTCTGTGAACCCTGGTTCAAATCCCATATCAGACCTTGGGGACTTGCATGTGGATTGAGTTTCAGTCCCTACCTGAATGTTTGGGTTTCCCCAATCTGGGCTTTCTCCCATACCTTAAACTGAACATTCTTCTCGATTTCTATTCACCACCTTGTTTCTTGCGCTTGCGCTGTTGGATGTGCAATGAAATAAATAAATAAATATTTAACAAATGTAACCCTTTTTTTCTGTTAAAATTGGAGAGGAGATGTTCTGGTAAACTTTACTTAGGCTAAGTGGCTGGAAGGCCCCTCTGTGTTGCAGACCTGTAGCTTAATGAAGATTCTATGATTCCCACCCACAGGTGCCGCCGCCGTCATGTTGGGGAACAACCCCTCCATGAGCCCAGCTTACCTCAAGTACGCCATGCTCGCTAGCTCCACCTCCAACGTCGTGTCCAACGCAGGCAGTGGCTCCCCCAACAAGCTCCTCTACATCGGCAACTAAGGTATGCTTTAAATACTCGATGACAAAGGATATGGGGACCTGAACCCCCCCCCCCACCCCACCCCCCCCCCCTCAAAAAAAGGGGGAGAAAGGAAAATATTATCCTTTACCAGTACTGGACCCTTTTCACCCACCCCTTCCCCTTTCACCCACCCCTTCCCCTTTCACCCACCCCTTCTCTGCTCCGCCCTTTCCCCCTCCCTAGCCTCCTCAAACAACTCCGTTTGTTGTCAGGATGCCTCCTGTCATTTAGTGTTGTGTTTTTAAACTGAATAAATAAAATATTTTAAAAAGTTTAAAAAAATAAAACATTGTGAAATGACACACCTCTCACCCCCCCCCCCCCCACCACCACCACCACCTCCACCAACACCAACACCGCTCAATCACCAGACCGACACATTTATTTTGCGGATGAAACAACCAGCCAATATTTTCTAATTTCACCATCGATAATAAACTCTGAACCAATAACATTCCTGCATCAAATTGCTACAAAATACCTTTTGCAGTGTAAAATGGCAATATTTAGCAACAACACTGCCAGGCCCTTGACCTGGGCCCATGCCTCACTGATCGATCCCAGGGGCTGTTGTCACGGAAAGCCCTCACATGACGACTATTAGAGTGCACTACTCGAAACGTTGAGAAGGAAATAGCCGTCTCTATTAATCAAGAGTTTCAACCTCTTCTAAAGAAAAAACAAAAAAAGTGAATTAATTTTTTGCAGTGTTTTTGACCGTGTGCGGGCGTGTGTCAACCAAATTTACGGGATGCAAAACAAGTAAAACTACTTTATAGCCATTTATACAAGAACAGAAAATTAATTTAATTTATGCAGTCATAAGATTCCAGAAACCTCCGAACCTGTAAAGGCTCGAACCATAATTTCAACTAGGCCTATGCGTGTGACAATTCACGGTGCGACACACTCTGATGATAACAGTCGGTTTAATTGAGTAACAGTTCTGTTTGGTTTTTGGGGTTTTTTTTTCTTCAGATTGCAAAGGCGAGAGCTGAGGAATGTTTTGGTGGACGTGAAGCTAGTTATAGTGACATTTTGATTAATATTTAAAAAATATTATAAAGTTTTCAAAGTAATGATTGTTCGTAGGCGACAGATTGGAATGGAATAAATGAAGTCAATTTAAACTATACAAACTTCTCTACGTTTGTTTTTGTTGTGTTTACCTCGACGAGAACCCCCCCCCGCGCCCAGAAACTTTGACCCCCTTGCCCCCCCCCACACACACACTAAGTGAATCAGGGGGCACTAGGATACGTCACTGTTTAAAAATCATGTTCTTGCCCTTCTTGATTTTGTGGAGAAAAAAACACTGTTCAAATGTAGGTAAAGTAAAAGGGCTGCATTTGATCGTCTGTACGGAGAACTTCAAGACAAAGGCAGCCGTTTACCAAGGCATTCGAACACGTGATCGTGTGTGCCCGGGAAAAAAGCGTAAAGGCTCTATACCCTTCTTCCAATCACGCCAAGTACTTTTCGTTCAGTCTCTCAGGTCGTAAGAAATACAATGGCTCCTGACCCAAATAAATGTGGCATTTCTGTTACATTGTTTGTGGCTAGAATTACCCCCATCAAATAAAAACATCTTCAATCATTTGAAGGCTGCACTTAAAAGGAAGAAGAAGAAGAAGAAGAAATGTTGTCTTATTCACATGCATAATTTAACCTTCAATGACTTATGAATGGCAGCAAATCAATCAAACTTTCATGCGCAGTTTTCTTAAAACAAATTTTCTCACATAATTTCTCAAATAAATTACCCTTTCTCCCGGTACTCTTTCGTTACATCCTTCTTCAGGGCATCCACACGATGACTTGTTTGGGGTAGAAAAAAGAAGTCGTTAGCATTGTTTCCTCATTTAAGCGAGAACAAATCTCATCCCGACCCCAAAAGAAACCTCTTTTTTTCGGGGGGGGGGAGAGGATGAAGTGTATCGAGGTTTTTAAAGTTAAAATACTTTGTCCTGCTTTAACGCCATTTTCCAGAAAATTTCAGCAATAAAAGAATGTCATCAGATATGCAAGTTTTATTCATAGGGCCGACACAAATAATAAATTGAAAACGAACGTAAAAACCAATGGGCCAGATCCTTTCTGACTAGACTTTGCCATTGCCTTTAACAAAGTTTCACATTAGACAACATTATTAAATACGTTAATTAATTTACTTTAATAAATATTATTTTAATAAACATTATGTTAGAACTAGCATGTCATTAATTCATTACCGCGACATATTTAGGGAGCCAGTTGAGTGTTATTGTGGTCTTGCACAGACATATGTGCTTTGGAACCATGCACCAGCCAAAGAATACAAGGTACCTGATTATCACTGAATACCAGAGATACATATAGTAGGAGTCGGGATGCGCGACGGGTTTCGTGCCATGACGCGGTATTCAAAATGGCCTCCAGTCATGCTTGGACTGTTGCACCAATCTTCATCAACATATTCATCTTTCTGTAGGCCATACTGTACTGAAAACTCCATGGATTCCGGCCTTACACAGCACCCATCCGAACGACGAAGCAAAAACTGGTTAAAAGTGTCTTGTGGACACAAGTGTCAAGACCGGGACTCGAACCCACATCCGGCACCTGATCAGGAATATCGTTAACAGAACACTGTGAATGATAATACGATTATTTGCTATGATTGAATGTCTCTTTGGAGCTTCAGAGGTAAGCTTTATCGTTTATTATACCAATTTAAAGTGTAGAATTGAAGCCCAGTGGATCCCGTAAACTAAAATAGTCATATAATGGGTGATATTGTGGCATTTACATGCACGAAAACAACGGCAGTGAATGTACAACAGCCGGGGGGAAAAGCTGCAGTGTATTGGACCCATTACAGTAGTGCCTATAGCATTGTGTAGCACAATGGCGATCTGTAGTCAAACGAAGCAATCCAGTATTCGGGATTACATAATCGTTTACTTATAGTTTTTCTAATTTTATTTCTACATCCATGCTCCTGAGGTCAATGTACATGTCTATCGAATGAAACAAAGTAATTGCATATAACTGTTGTAAACTGCTTTACCAACCAAAATGACCCCGGGTATAATCACATACATTGGTAAGGGCCTCGCATTTCGACCTTTACATTAGCAGAGTCTTCTTCAAAGTTCTAAAATGGATTAAACCATGGCACCTACACTTTAAACGGACAACAATTTTTGTCTTTTTTAGGACACTTTGAAGTTTTAATGAACCCAAAACGTGCAAAAGCTATGATAAACAGTCGATTTATAGTTGTTTTTGTATTATTTGTTGTTACTTATTTTATTTTAATTAATTTATTTTTGCATTGGGGGATGTAATTATATATAACATGAGAATTAAAAGTGTTACTATAAACTCACAATGAAACGAAATAAATTAGTGATTAAGATAATACAAAAATGTTGGATAACTTTAAATGATTTACTATCTGGTATGCTCAATCACACACAAAACTAAACATCTCCCATCTATAGTGCCACTATTTTTGAAATGAAATTTGAGTGGTACATAGGCCTATTAGAAACTTTATAAGACCGCAAAAGTACACCAATAAAATGGAACTATCTTTGTTCTCTTTTAAAAAATGTGCTCAAATTCGAAGGTAAAGTGTATGGCAATAAATTTTCTCAGATTGCACCACGGGGCATATAAAATCGAACAAATTTCGGGACCCTTAAGCGGGCCCCAGACCCCACGCCATTAGGCCTTCACATTTACTATACTGAACCCTTTCACAACGTTGAACGCACCTCTGCATAACGCGTCTACCATTTCCACCAATTCATTTTGTGTATGGAGTCAATTCATTTTGTGTACATTTTGACCCCCCAAACGGCGGGCAGGAAAAGCGCTTGCAAATGCGCTGCGCATTGTGCATGCGGTCAATGTGAGAGTAATTTTGTGATAAATCCTGTATCTAGTTCTGAGACGGGCTTGACCAAATTGGATCTTTGTACGGGCTCGTTTTCATTGCATCTCAGTATTACACATCATCCATGGATTATCAGTCAAATTAAATTAGGTACCCAGGCACTTTTTATACTTTGGCATCATTGAAAATGTACAACTTAGAAATCGACCCTTAAAATTGCCCCTCCCCCCTTAACAAAATCTGGACCCCCCCCCCCCTGTTTGCCACAAAAAAGAAAGCAACACATATCCGGAAATAGATAGGCAAGCGTATAATGTTTTCATCCTTTGCTTGTTCAAGCCTAGTTAGTAACTTTGACTTTTCTGTTCGGTATTCTTTGTACATGTATCATTTTGTTTATGACAGTATGGGACTAATTGTAAATTGAAAGGGAAATTGAAACTTAGAAAATGGAACAGCTCGACTCTATAATCCTGTATCCGTTGGAATACTAACTGACATGTCAAAGTCCAAGCTCCAGGTCCAGTCACAGTTTAAATCTATCGACAAAAAGCCGCGCATCTTTTTAAATTCAAATCATGTGGTTGACGTATATTTAAAAACATTTTTGTAAAGAAAGGAAAAACAAAAACAAACAACAGAAGAAAAAAAAAATTCATACTCATTTTTCAAAAGTTACAAAATAGATTGGATTTATTTGTTAAAATCATTATACTAAAAAGGAATACTTGGAGGTCATTTGAAGTAGATTTGTAACATACATCGACTCTGGTTATCATTTAAAATGACCACACACAGGACTAGCCATCGAAATAAACTGAATATCTACAATTACTTCATTCTAAAAAATTATTTCAAAAAAGAAGAAAAAAGGGGAAGCTCTTTTTCCCTAAATGATTAAAACTCAAGTCTGGGTGACCATATGGACGGAATATGAAACTTCTCAAAGAACCATTTAGCTAACATTAAAACACAAAGACACACAAAACAAATTATAAAATAGCTTTCAATTATGTACATTATCATCCTCCAAAAAGTATTCACAAATTCCAAACATAATTCAAGAAGTACAATCTGTTATGTGTTTATGCCACTGAATCATACTAAGAACATTAAGTTTCTCTGTGATTAGAGTAAAAACAGTTTCTGTTATGTAGTTTTATTATTGTAATTTGTATCATTTTCCAATAACAAAGTACATGAAAATAAATAATATAAGTTTTATTCATACTTAGTTGGTGTTTAAAATGTTTACAATTTTAATTAGTGATTTTTTATGTGCTTATTTTTTCCCAAATTATATCAAGGAAACGTGTGCAGTTCAACCATTGAACTTACTAAATGGCAAACTATACACTATAATATTCAAGGAACTGTCCAAATTTTTCAACATTCAGGTCATACAAACTTTTTAGGAACCCTCCCTCCCCCCCCCCACTTCCCCAAAACATTTATTTCAAAATTGATGCACCTTGTTTAAATATCTCCGACCCCCCCCCCCCCCCCCGCCCCAATCAGCCCCTGTTATACTCTTTGTGTGACGGTAACAATTTGACAATATGAAAACATTGCGTAGTCCCTAACAGTAGAATCATTTCCAAATATAAGTACACCATAACTTGAGAAATGTTTGTCAAACTCATTGGTCAACTTTTTTAGTGGAAGCAATAAAAACAGTATATGTTTTGTAAGGACATTAGTTCACTATCATATCAGGCTTATTTCTGTTGCAGCAATCGAATTAAGCTGTGGTGATTTGCTTGGTATTCAGTTGCTACACGTATTCCTCGTCAACTTTGACAGTAGTTAACACAGAAATATTTCTCTTTAGTTTGTCTTTTTTCAATGGATTATCATTAACTGTGCTTAAAGTGCAAACTTAAAATTATTGTTGATATTAGTATGGTGTTTATTTGTACTACATCTCTTGTCTGTATCTAGTTGTTTGTACAAAAAGGCCTAGACTCTACGGGTACATTCACCACATCCTATGACAAACCAGTCTTGTTTTCTACAGTCTGCCAACAAACCCCTAATATAAACAGCAAATTTGTTTGATGTAAACTTTCTCATACAGATACAAATCAAATAGCTTGTAAATACCACTCTTTAAAATTTGTTCCAAAAAAAATGTACATGAACAGAGTATCCATAGACCATGTAGCCTGTGACATCATATGTTTGTACACAGCTCAGTCGAAGAAAACAAAAACTCTTAAATTTTCATGGAGATTGCACTGTACCATTTGTATCCGATTTTGATAAGAAGAAAGAAGGCATATCTCAAAACTTGTACAGGTTTTTATTTTTATCGCTGATTAATCTGAGTGGTAATTATAATACAAATGTAAAATTTTTCATATGACCAGTGTAGTATCTTGCCTACCAGGAAAGGCCCTAGAATGTACAAGGTCACTCTTTTTGTAAACAAGGTTACATGGTCTCTGTACCTCTTGTTTTAGAAGCTGTGAGTTGTGCTGTCTTTTTTGAGACAATTTCTCTTCCCAGTTACCAGTCGGCTTTTCCTCATCTATCATTCTAGCATTTGAAACTTCCACATCCTTCAACTAGAACACTTCTATAAGTTACTTCTTGTAGATTTCTGATAAGGTTTCTTCGTTGGTCGTTGTTGTCTCTTCACCTACTTCATCTCATGTCATCTTTCCCCCTACCTTCGTCTCATCACCTCCTCTACATTGGTATTCCATTCAGTATCCTGATCTTGGCTGATGAGCCTGCTTTACGACTGTGGACGGTCAAAACCTGAACAGAACACAAAAATAGATCAAAATACTACATGAATATTCAAGAACATACGGATTGGGAACAGGGGGTGACAGCAGATGGTGTGTTCCACTGTTCTTAAAAAATGTGTATGTGCCAACAATTATGTAACCCATGACAAACTACAGGTATGCTATCACCTAGCCTCTAAGTCTCACATTGGCTGGCACAAACAGTCCCCCATAGTGCCCCCACTCCCTTCTTCCCAAGGTTGACCTGAAAGTTAGACAAGTGAAAGGGGGGGCTGTAGTACTCCTAAGATAAAACAAATCTGTTCAATGCTCAAAATGGTTCAACTGCACATCACTAGCCAGAAAGCGGTATACTGCATTAAAGAATCTTAAACAACTATGTTCTTACTGAAGTATCTAGAAGTACATGCACATGTAAATATACCATGTATGTTTGTATCAACCAGTATTTTATGAAAGGGGGCTTGAAATACATGTACCCACTATATCACCGACCAGAGTGTCAAGTCTAGCAATGAACTGGTGATCCCACAACCAAACAAGTCATGCAGTCTCATGTTGTATGAATTGAAATTGTTTCCAAGTACATGAATTATGTAGTTTCTGGTATCCTCGATACTGACACACCTTAAATATCAACAACAAAACTATACCTGAAAGTTGGATTGTGTGTGTATTTGCCAGATAATAATAAATGTATAATTAAAGGGGTTTGTTTACGTCTGGGACAAAACTTGGCAGCTGTCTGCAGAATGGAGTCAGAAATAGTCTTAAACAACATTCTGCGTGAGGGCCATCTTTGTATACATTGGCACGCTCAAAATGAAAATAAATTACAAAAACAAAATCATTTCACTATTACCAGTTCTTTGAAAACAAATTTTTTGAATGATTCTCTGTAACCCAAAATCTGTGCATAAATAGGTTATTTGAAAGTGTATACACTGTACTTTTTAGAGGGTGATCAAAAAGTAGGGAGGGGGACATCCGATATGCTATACCCCACTCTAAAAAGTGGGGGGGACATGCCCCCCCCCCCATTCCCCAACGATCGACACCCTTGTCTTTCTCAAAATTTCCGAAAATGTGTAAAAGGAAGAAATGTTCTTAGTCTTGCTGTTTGGTCTTGAAATTCGTGAACTGTGAATAACATACTGTAATACCGTGCTCTTGCCAACAGTTTGGTGACTTTTAAAACATAAAGTCATGTGCTTCGCCTATTTTCTTGCTTAAAACGCCCAAACCATGCAGGGAAATTTGCCTCACTTTGTAGAAAATGAAGCAAAAAATGCTTGATCAGACGGAAAAAACCTACATAATGCCCAGGCCCGATGCTTCATTTTTGAAAGGGCAAGGGCACCAAGGTGTTTTCTCCTTGGTAAAGGGCACCTCTGTGAGGAAATTGTATATTTCTACTGGAACATTTCAAGGGCACAAAGGCAATGACCAGGGGGCATGGAGGCAATTGCCTCTGTTGCCTCCGTGAAGTATCAGGCCTGTATGCCTCTTTATTAAGCTCTGCTCACTTTGCCCAGTCTCATGTAGCCTTTTGTCAAGGCCTTCGTGGCTTGGACAGCTTCGTAGAGCCGCGATCCCAAGCGACTGGAAGGGGAGACCAACTTGTTTGCGGTTTCTAATGTTTGTTTTTTTATAATCTCAATTTTTGCTACACAAACGGTAGCAAAGGTCCAAACCAATCAGAAGCGACGGGCGTCAGCGGGTCAGAATACAATGGGGAATGTCCCGTCGTGTGTATCATGAGATACTTGATTGCATACAAGTTATGAACAATGCACGTTTCATACGTTATGAATAATTCATTAAAAAAAGACAAAAAAGTTGGAAAAGGCCCTTGAGGCTTCACCACTCATGAAGACCTTGACAAAAGGCTAAGTCCCATGAAGCAGAAATTTGTGATTTAACAAAACGTGAATGTTATAGGCCTAATGATAGACTTACCTTGTTTCCATGGTGGTTCTGGAAGATTAACTTGGGATACTTATAGGCAGCATGGGCATACATGGATTCCCGGAACTCCTGCACAGTGGCAGTCTGAGACCACTTGGTTCGCACGCGGTCAGAGTTTTTCTGGAGGGAAAAATCCAAGCACAAACCATGACTTTCTTTCACTTTACAACTTCTCATAGAAGTAGGCTGTGCAAGTCTCACATTGAGTGATGAAGTGAACTTTTTGTATTCTTCACACCTTGAGCATTTTATGTGGGGACTCCCCCCAAAAGGTTTGGATACATGGTCTACATGTGATCGATGAACAAAGAGATGTCTCATAAAACTTGATTTTCAATTAAAGTTATATATTACATTCATATATCAGTGCTGGAGGACTTGAGGCCAGTCTCGGGATTAAGACTGGTCTAAAGTCCATTTTTTGTGGACTTGGACTCCACCCTTGGACTGGGCATGACTCAGGTCAACATCAGCTCAAGAAAGGGAAAAAACAAGGAAAAAATGCAACCTGAGCTACCTTCATATTGCCTTAAATAATTCTTTTAAATAAAAAAAATATATCCGTCGATGCGTTGCCCATGTCCTTTGCATATCACCCTGATTTTTTCAATCGTGCATATCAGGGTTATGTCAGTCTTGCTGAAGTCTGTGATGGTGGTTTTTCACTAAAAAATTTCGAACAAGTTTTATGTAAGTTTGTACTCAATTTTTTTTTCCCGCAAGATGTTAATAATTTGATTCAATGCTATTAATGAAAAACAATCCCATGTCTTTCAAATATGTGTTTTGGCTTTTTAAAGTGGTAAAAATCAGGCAAATCTGATTAGAAACGGCTGGAAATGGCAAAAATTGCTGAATGTTTCATACGACTGTTGGGAGGATTGATGTTACAATTATCCCAAACAGCAGGGGGTGTCGGGGGCGGGAGACCCAAGCTCAGAACCCTTGCCTCGCTCTTGCCCCCCCCCCCCCCCCCCCCGAGATAAAAAAATGCACAAACATACGGTTCAACTACTTTAAAAGCACCAACAAAATTACGTCTTTGCCACCACTTGCACCTCCACCCCCACCCCCCCCCCCCCCCACAAGCATTCCTAGGTACAGTGCATTAGATTCTTACCAGATCAGCAAGGGGGAACTTTCCAGTGTATCCTTCGTCAATGTCCAGGTTAGTCAGGTCAATAAACACCTGTCCCATAGCCTCTGTGTTACCCAAGAATGCTTTGTCAAGCACATGCAAGACAATATACCTACGCAGGTGTAAATCAGAACAATAAGAGGATGTTTGTTAATATGAAAGACATGAAGCTGTTTTATAGGCCCCTATAGGCAAACATATTCAGAGAGCAAGAAAGAAGGGGCTTGCTACAAAAAGCAGCAGTTTGAATGTTAGCACTTTTTTAACCTCTTGAAAAATGGAGCTCTTTTATTAATTTGTTCATTCACTTCCAGGAAGACTTGACACAGCTTGTGTCCAGTTACTAGACCACGCGACAACAACACATCTACCCTTGATCCATCCCATCCAAAGAACAGATGAGTTAAGGATTACATGAAGTGTCTTGCTCAACCTCTGATTGGCCAGGCCAGAATTTAAAAACGAAGCATACCTGTCTTTTAAAAAATAATTAGTGCTTGGAAACTTTCGTAGATAAAGCGCTCGATTTATTATTATCTTATCACAACACTGGACCTTGAGTACTGTGTATTACAGTACTCAGCCATGGTACTTGGTCTGCTTCTACAAACCTAGTTGGAACTTGTTTCTTTATTGGCTCCATCTGGAAAAAAACCCAAGCTGTACCACTGCTTCAGTCTGTGTCCAGTAAACCAAACCATCATACAACACACATCCGGCGTGCTCTGGCAAAGCGGTCAAGCACACCGCATTCAAAGCTCTGGTGCTTCTGATCAGCAGAGTGTGAGTTTGAGTCCCAGTCTTGACACTTGTGCCCTTAAGCAAGACACTTGACCACTATTGTGTTGTCCTTCGGGTGGGACGTAAAGCCCTAGGTCCTGTGTGTTGTGTAATATTAATAAAACAACCCAGTACACTTATCTTTAACAAAAGGGGTTTTGCCCCAGTGTTTTTGGCATGGTCGGCAAAATTCCATGCACATAATCGACCCTGCCCGTGTGACCCCTGAGAAGGGATGTTGGTGCAGTATCAAGACAAGACGAGACAAGACACCTCATGTTAGTTTAGTCCCTTCTTTTACCTGTCTTCGAGCTCTTCTCGGGGGACGTTGTACTCAAATATTTCTTCCCATTCAGGGTTGAGTGTTTCATGCTGAACCTTAGTCTCTTCTACTTTAGGAATTCCTGGAATGATGACCTGCAAAAAGGAGGCCAAGTTCCAAAGAGAATTCAGTTGTTGGTCAAAAACAATGCACTTTATTTGAAAAAATGTTTACAGGCGATGTGACATTTTACTCTAAAGAAACTCCTGGTGGCCAATGGCAGAAAATGCAAACCTTACCGTGTAGTTTGTACACACATTAAAAGTGCAATATTTTATAATAATAATAAATAATAATAGTGGCTTCTTATATAGCGCACATGTCCGTCACTCAGTGACGCTCCTGGCGCTGTAACATACAGTATTTCCTGCAAGATTTGGGACTACGTTTGAATTATGAGACCTAATTCTGATAGCACCATGTAATGTTTTACAAGGTGCTGTGGCGCAATTTGCTGCCGATCGGACCAGGAAACACCGGGGCGAACCCCTTCTCTTTTCGATAAGTGCACTGGGTTCTTTTACATGCGTTACATAACACATGGGACCAACGGCTTAACGTCCCATCCGAAGGACGAAGCAATGGTGAAGTGTCTTGCTCAAGGACACAAGTGTCACAGCTGGGGATTCGAACCCACACTCTGCTGATCAGAAACACCAGATTTTGAATTCGGTGCTCTTAACCGCTCGGCCACGACACTTCCACGTTATGAACTTTAGGTAGAGAGCACATATCACCAATACATTCAGCTATTTTCAATTACTTGATTTACCAATGACATTTACTAATACCCAACTTTCCTATTTCATTTGAGCAATATGTTGCCAAGGGCTTCTGAAGATTTTTCAAAACTGTGGGCATTCTGATCACAAATGTTGGAAGTTTGGTCTGTGCAAGCTGAGTCGAAACTCACTTTTTTATGTTTTTTGTGAATTTGATACTAACTGAATAATGTTTTTTCCTGTACTGGCTGAAATTCGCACGTAGCAACCCGATATGCTAGCTTGAGCATGGGGAGAACCCTGTTGCCTACCATGAGCATGTATGTTCAAAATCACGCGTTGGCTATTTAGGTGAGATGTCAAAATGGAAAACCAAAACTCAATTACTGATGCTTACCTTCACATATGGGTTGGGTTGTTTCTTCTTTTCTCTACACACCAAGTCATAAGCTCTATGAATGGAGACAAGTAGGGTTTCTGGCAGCTTGTAAGAAAGACTAATCTCAAGGTCTCCGCTGATGTCGAGGTCCGTCTGGGGAAGGGACAAGAGCAATACATGTCTCAGGCTGGCTCTGTGGTTTCTGTCCCTGCCTTTCACCTCTGTGAACCCCCGGTTCAAATTCCACGTCAGACCAGAGCCATACATGTCTCAGGCTGGCTCAGTGGTTTCTTTCCCTGCCTTTCACCTCTGTGAACCCCCGGTTCGAATCCCACCTCAGACCAGAGCCATACATGTCTCAGGCTGGCTAAGTGGTTTCTTTCCCTGCCTTTCACCTCTGTGAACCCCCAGTTCGAATTCCACCTCAGACCAGAGCCATACATGTCTCAGGCTGGCTCAGTGGTTTCTGTCCCTGCCTTTCACCTCTGTGAACCCCCGGTTCGAATTCCACCTCAGACCAGAGCCATACATGTCTCAGGCTGGCTCAGTGGTTTCTGTCCCTGCCTTTCACCTCTGTGAACCCCCGGTTCGAATTCCACCTCAGACCAGAGCCATACATGTCTCAGGCTGGCTCAGTGGTTTCTTTCCCTGCCTTTCACCTCTGTGAACCCCCGGTTCGAATTCCACCTCAGACCAGAGCAATACATGTCTCAGGCTGGCTCTGTGGTTTCTTTCCCTGCCTTTCACCTCTGTGAACCCCCGGTTCGAATTCCACCTCAGACCAGAGCCTTGCATGTGGATTGGGTTTTCAGTCCCTAAATGATTGTGTGGGTTTCCCTAGTCAATACCTCTGTGGAACCTTGTTCGAATCCCACCTCAGGCCAGAGCATTGCATGTGGATTGGGTTTTCAGTCCCTACCTAATTGCGTGGGATTTCCTCATTTTCTTGTTTTCTATTCATCCTGTTACTGGTGGTAATAATGCTACTTGGATGTGTAATAAATAAATAAGTAAACGGTACTTATAACAACCATTATACAAGAAAACCTATTGGAGCTGTAATTTAATTGTTACAAATAGCAACAATTTAAGGGGAAACATATCAAGGTGCAGCTAATGTTTTTCCTCATCCTAAATTAACGTGACCTGTTTTTGCGACCCCAAACCGGAAACATAATAATAGCAGTAATAAGCAGATTTTATATAGTGCTTTATCACACCTACATGTAAGGCATCTCAAAGCTTTCATTATTTTTTCTACAAAAGTATGCACAGCTATGTTTAATATATAAGACCCATATATTAACATAGTACCATGTAACGGTTTATAGGTGTTGTGGCGCAATGTGCAACTAACCATACCAGAAAACACCGCGGGGAAGTCCTTGTCTTAACATTAAGTGTACTGGGTTCATCTAGGTGCATTACACAACACACAGGGCCTACAGAAAGGAGGAAAACATTTGGGATTTGTCTCACTTATAATTCTTTTACAAACCTCTGCTTCGAGTTCAAACCACCGAGTAGTGATATCATTCCAGTCGACCATACCCAGCTCAATAATCTTCTCTCCCATGAAGTCATCTTTGCCGAGCTGGTCATGACTCAAAACCTGTGTAAGGGTGAAATAAGGAAAACATTAATGGGTCTGAGAGGGCGTGTTTTTATAATGATTCCCGTCAGGATGGAGAGACACAGTGGGTCTCTCCATCCTTTTGGCTTCCAGAACTCCATTGATTACGGAGTTGATGGTTTTTTCCTGAATGTCCCTCAAACCCCTCAGAGTGCTGGAACTCTGTTGACTAGGTATTTTACAAAGGTCTTTGATTTCTGTGATATAACAAGTAGGTCTCAGGTGCACTCACATTCTCTAGATCTGTTGTAATACTTATTTTTACTGGTCCCTGTCATGGTTTCAGTCTTAAGCATTCACTGCTGCTCATAATCTCCAGACAAGCACACGATCCCACTGTTCATAAATGAGGCTTGAAGTGCTTCATAAGTGTTCTGGTGATATATCGTGCCGTCATGTGATAAACCATCCTCTCTTATGAGTGTGTGGGTTAGATGCTCAAAACCTGACCATTTTTGTCCACTCGATGTTGCCAACAACCACACAGTTACAAGTACAACAGCAGATGGTTCATTACATGATAGCATGATAAACAGTCACTTTTGTACCGAACATGTATGAAGGCACACGTTTTATGTACCTATATCGCACCACAAGTCCCGCTGATAAGTGGTATACATGTACATTGGTGGCTCGTGGAATAAGGTGAGACACGGTCAAGACAAAAACACACAGCAAAAAGCCCAACTGTCAACCCTCATTACAATTCATGTAATCCTATTGAAATCAACTGCAAGTTAATCATTAGCTGGTCCTGTCCAAATTGCTCAACGATAGAATTCCAACCTGAATGCGTAGTAAGCTGCTCACGATGTCTTTCTCCGCCACAGTGAATGTGAAGATCTCATTAAAGCTGGGATTTAACGATTTCTGCACGTAGCTGGTCATCTTGAAGCCATTACTACTGTCATCGGGAATCAGATCCAGCTATTAATAAACCACAAGTATTAAAAATTAAACATAAAAAGGAACACGGTCAAAAAAGTTCAATAAACCTATTTAAACATTTTGGAAAACTGAAACTTTATTTTTAATAAATTTCATACAAATACCCATTCTTCTGTGAAATAAAAATTAATGAGCCTCACATTCAACAGCCTATAAAATGTATGTACATTAGGGCTCAAAATTTACACTGGACTGCAGGCCAGAGGCTAACTGTTTTAGCACCGTGCCAGTAAACTCACGTCTGGACAATTCTGGTGTTCTTGTGTTTTAAATTGAATCAAAATACCGCACCAAGTTATTACCTTTATGTAAAAAGAAAAGATGTTCAAATGACAAACATCTTTCTTTTTAATTCTGTTGAGTATTGAAGTATACTCACCACAGACAAACAAGATCAATCTTCTCTTAGTGCTTGTACAAACAAAAGCAGTTTATGTTGTACTGTTTAGTCTTTTCTCATTTTGGTTCTAATCTTGTAAAAAATAATCTGGTCGAGTAAAAGTATTGAGCTACAAGCCCCTTGGTCTTGTGGAATTTTCATCTGAATTTGAACCCAGTACATAAGGCTCCCGAGGAGAACAGTGTTTGCACACTGATGGGGCTATGTGTATTTATAACACTTAATACAAACAACATTAATAATAATGTTGTGCACAAAATAATCATTGCTTGCTTTTTGCATGCAAGTGGTTTTGGTGATAAATGTGTCTGAAAACACACACACACTTTAATGGAGAAAACAAAAACATTTTAGAAAAAAAAACAAGACTTTACGTGTAGGCATGAAAAACTGGGCTTTTGGTAAGAATTACCTTTTTAAAAACATTACGTAGTAAACCACAAGGGAAACTGACTGAGGAAATTTTCCTGCGACCTCCAGATTAACATGCCGGCACTCTACCAACTAAGATATCTAGCCCTAAAGTTGGCAGTCTCCCTATTTTGTCAATGTTCGGGGGTGACAATCAGAAAACAAACAACCTCTAACTGCCATTATAGCCAGGGATCACACCAAAGGACAACAATTCCGAGGTAGATTTTTCCCCATGTAATTTAGAAAGTGGAAAAGTTGAGCCTTGGATTGTCCACCTACTCACCCTGACATAAGGATCGGACTCCTTGCCCCGTAGATCCTTGGCACTGAGGTCCCTTGCACTGATCACCTTCACCATGAGAAGCTCTCGATGTTTGTCATACTTGAGGGAAAGTTTCACCTCCCCCTTGGCATCTCCGAGTGTCTTCATCACAGCCGGGTCCATTTTCTTGTAAAGTTGCTTCAGGATGTATACGCTATCCTGTCAAAACATTCATAAAAATAAAACAAATAAAAGAGAAATACTTCAGAAAATAACTCAGCATAAACATTTATTTAATTTATGATTACTGCTGCTTATTTCAGGCCTGATGATGATTGAAAGAGGCAAATGCCTGTATTACTTACTTACTTAGGCCGTGTCCGAAACGGCGAATTCGGCTACAGCTAGAGCTAGATCAGCGCGTCTGCCAGTGTTGAAGAATAGGCAGACGCGCACGATCTAGCCGTAGCTGTAGCCGAAGTCGCCGTTTTGGACACGGCCTTACTTAGGATTGAAAGCCTCTATCTACCACCTTTAGTACCCCAATCCATTTTCTTTCCAGAACTTGTCAATTTCTTCTTTTGAACTTGTTTTTTTTATTTGACAATGACCACATTTTCAGGAAGATTGTTCCATGACTCAACAACCCGTTGGGAGAAGTTTTTCCTCAAAATTAGTCCCTTGCAGAGCTGTTTCTTAATAAATAGAGGCAAAAAAATAGTTAGTGGCCTGACATTTTGACCTTAGCAGAGTCTTTCTCTCTAGCCTTCGAGAAAGACTATGCTAGGGTTGAAAACGTCAGGTCACTTACTACTTTTGCATTTATACCATAGCCTATAGGTATTTTTGGTTTGTAAGCAGTTTTCAACAGCTAATATTATTTTTAATTTAAAATACAGTATGAAGTTGAGATCCTTTGTTTGTGCTTATGTTGTGTGGCATTGTGAAAAGCTCTTCTGCTGGTTTGATATCTTTCAGGCCATTTAAAATCTTGTAGACCTCAAATTGATTAACCTCCAAGCAGTACAGGCTCAACTCTTCAAGTCTCTCTTGGAGTCTTGGTAGGGTTGTTTGGTTCGTCTCCATTGCCCCTTGTCATTGAAAGCGCAAGGATCACTACCACGGCACTAGTAGTAGTACTATAGTCACTGTCATGGAGTGATAGTATCTCAGTGACTACACTCACTGTCACTCAGTTTCATGATGACAGTAGTACCTGCTTATTTTACAAAAATATTAACAGGCCTGACGTTCGTTATTCAATGAAAGAGCAGGGGCACCAAGGCAGGCTCTCCTTTGTAAAGAAGGGCACCTCTCTATTGGGACAATGTACATATAATATATATAATGGCGTCTTATATAGCGCTCATATCCGTCACTCAGTGATGCTCAAGGCGCTACAAGGTGCTGTGGCGCAATATGCAGCCAATCAAACCAGGAACACCGGGGCGAACCCCTTCTCTTTTCGATAAGTGTACTGGGTTCTTTTACGTGCATTACACAACACACGGGACCAACGGCTTTACGTCCCATCCGAAGGACGAAGCAATCATGGTTAAGTGTATTGCTTAAGGACACAAGTGTCACGACTGGGACCCGAACCCACACTCTGCTGAGTCGGAAACACCAGGGCTTGAGTCCGGTGCTCTTATCCGCTTGGCCACGACACAACATGTCTAGTAATAGGAATCAAGGGGCATGCAAAGGCTACTCCTACTCCTAGAACTACTCTAGGTTTGTTTCGCGGTACGAACCTTGTAGTTTCAGGTAGGAGTGCGCATTCATTTAGTGAGTGCGCAGTTAGTAGGCTAGTGCCTCTGACTGTCGTGATTATAAACTATGCCAACTTGACTCTGACTGAGTGTTTCATTTTCCTTAAAAAATAATAACATGAATATGATGAGTACAAATATGTGATTTATTATGATTATTTAATATTATTGTTTTTAATTTTGAAAGAAAGGACCTCAATCAAACCTTGTATCCATCAAACTCTTCACCAGTGCCCTGAGTCATTAATGGTCCATATTGTCTTTTTTTAGGGTGGGCAGTCATCGCTTGTACTAATCTAGAAACACGTTCGTTATCGGCCTGAGTTTTGTCGTCCATTTTCGACCGTGTAGACACCTTCCGATCCTGCGGTGCTGGTCGCGCTGTGCTCGTTGACGTTGAACCACCCATTTTCGGTGAGTGTTTTACTTCCTTTGAATATTGAAATGTAGCTTATGAAATAACTAGTGGATACGTAAAATGCCTCATGTCATAAAAGGTATTTATTGATTGAAAATCAAAGGCGTTTTCTCGACAACTAAAAAACATTTTATCTAACTTTTTTGGGGGTCAGAAGTTGCGCACACAAACAGCAATTCAGACGCCATGTTGTTTAATGGTGACGTCAATCGTGTTCATGGTGAGGAATTTATCTACGACTGTTTTATGCCTGATTTGACCGTTTATGTCAGTGACGGCTGTTTATGTTTGGTTATTCGTGTAGACGTGGCGTTGACTTGACTTGTTGCCCCCCCCCCCCCAAGAAACCCTAAAAACTTTGTTTTTATTTTGTATTACTCTCTTCAGTTTTTCATTGTAAGTTCTGTCCTTCACTGTACTCATTTGATGAGTATTTTAAAAGAAGATGTGAATAAATGAGGATTCAACACAAATATACAGAATAGTAATAAAGTGTATTTATATAACGCACAAATTAACACAGGTGTAATAGGATGTAAACGATAACTTGAACTGTTTTTGAGATTGTTTTTATTTATAAATACATTTCATTTTTGACGAGTTCTTTCTCTAATACCACAGTTCCAATTTAACATGTTGTACATTTTTGCACGGGCATTAGATCTTAGCTTAATCATAGTGCAAGGACCATTTGAATCATGATGTGCGTAGCCATAAACAGTTATTATTATTGTTATTATTATTATTATGGTTTATTAAAAAACTGCTCATTGCAGCCTACTGGCTGAATTACAAAACAGTATACATTAAAATTAAAAGGAATACAACAAGTTTATTTAAAGTAAACCGTATATATTAAATAAAACAGAGGCATTCAGGAAACCAAGAAATGCACAAAGCACGTAAAAATCATATTGCACAGAAAGAAGCACACTGACCATGGAGGACAGGAAAAATCACATCAACATTCTAAAATGCACACAAAAATACACAAAGTAAGGATGGAGGGAGTGAAGTATAGTGATTATGCTTTATTATAATAAGCAAAGCATTATGTCTGGTTAAAATCTGCCATTTTGTTAAGACAGACTCCTTACCACATCCTCTACAGAATGAATAGAATCAGTCTGCACCCCCCCCCCCCCCCCCCACTTCAACCCACCGTTCAACCCGCACCCTCACGCAAAACAATGATTCCGGACTTGACAGGTATCCTTATTATCAAGAAATACATTAACATTGGTCACTTTGTGAAGGTTACTGTAGAAGTGCAGGCAACCGTCATCGATGAGTGACGACATGACCGTAATTTATAGGGAAAATCCCTTTACCTCACCTAAAAGTGGTTTGCACGTCGTACATAGTGTCTATAAATTAAACAGTACCTATTTCCAGCACACAGCGAGCATAACGCGGGCGCTGTCTTTAGCATGCGTCAATAGACCGTGCAAGTCTCGCGCGTATTCGAACATTTTTGGGACCACTGTGGTCCCACGTACATTGCTTTAACGCGTTAAAGAAACAAACTCACGCGCTTTAACGGATCCCAATGTTCGAATACGCGCGAGACTTGCACAGTCTATACCAGTAGATTATGGGAAATGTTAGGTTAAATAAACATTTTTTGTAAATATTATTTTAAGAATTTTTTTAACGCATGACGATAAAGGACACTGCAAACGTGAATTGATTGACTGTTTTTCAATTTCGCGTGAAACAGAATAACGGACGTTGTTTCTAACAACAACCCATTAAATTGTACTTTGTACCGACCGGGATAACTGTTTTATTTCTAGTTTTATTTTTAGTTATTTTTATCTTTTTTTTATTACCGTTGATTTTGTGACATCACCCGTCTGGTTTGGACGATAATAAAATTATGTTGAAAACTTTTGCGTGAACATTTTTAATGAGTTAACTTTTCTATGCTCTTGGTTACTATGGTAAAAAAAAAAAGTGTGCTGAGCAATGCAATTTCTCTGGCAACCAGAATCCGTGACAAATATAGTACAATCAATGGGTTGTTGTTAGAAGTGTCCCCATTGTGTCAGACTTGCTTTGTTCAATCTATTGATCGCTGTAGATCCGGGTTGCCTAGCGGACATTTCTGACCTGTGTGAAACCATGCTCGTGGAAAAGCACTGATGTGTGATCGTTTAACGGCCTGTAGTAAAATACAGCCTATCATGTGACAGTGAGCAGCGGAGACCTTCTCCTGGCGCATTATAAATTAATATGCAAATTTATTCCGGCGGTATGCTTCATAATTTTAGCAGGAGTTGCCCATTATGTTTAAACAGTTCTCAGAAACGATAATCGAATGGGGTCACTTCGCCCCGCGCAGACTATATAAAGGCTCTGAGCCATTTGCCGTGATTAATTTCAGCTGCGTATCAATGTTGCTGCTCCGAACAAGAACTGGACTTTATTCTGCACTTATATATACATATCAAGATGACTGGCGCTAATGCAATCCACTGTGGTGAGAAAGGTTTATAAACATTATTATTAATATTTGTAATTTAATGGTTAACTCTGGTGATACATTTTTGCAGAACAGTGTTTGATCAACATCTTAAATAGCAAACTCGAAACGGCAACTACGATTACACCAGTTTGTAAGTTTCGTTAAAAAAATTGTGTTTTCAAACATAATTATACTCTGTTGTCACCTAGCAAAGATATTAATATACAAAGATCCCATTAAAATTGTGTATCGTATAAAACAATAGGCATACTACAGATCAATATTTTTTTTAATGTGTTTTAGGTAAAAAATGTGCTTGTTGCACAGAGGAAAGTTTCTGTGTCACTATATTAGTCCTATATATGTAATCTAGAGTCTCAGTGCTGTCATTTAATTTGATCATATATACTTTTCTAGAAGATAATATATCGAATGATACCAAACTTTAAATCTATACTCTGACTATTCATTGACATGTGAAATGATTTTGATTTTCGTTGACTTCGCATTTAGGTGAGAAACCAATGAGCAAGGAACAGGAAGCGCAACAACCGGCAGCCGAGAATGCTGTGGCAGCGCCCCTGCCACCGTACTCATCGGTCGTACTTCAACCGGCTCAGCTCGGTCAAGGTTTCACTTCAGTTGCGGTGAGTGGTGTGTTTACTCATAAATACGTTCAAAATTTTTCGGTATTTTTCATGCAAGTTGAAGGACATATCAGATTATTCTGTCTAAACTATTTGACGGTGATGTGTTGATGTCTTTACGTCATAGAAGGATATGCAAACAAACAAACAAACAAACACGTTTTTTACAATTTTGGTTTCTTCTTTAATAGTTCAATCCATCGGCGACGGTTCCAGTCAGTACATCATCTCCAATGCCAGTTGAGAAAGCTCCCAGGAGTTATTTGTACTTGGCTATATTCAGCACCATTTGCTGCTTCTTTCCGATTGGAGTATTTGCCATCGTCAAAGCCAAAGATGTAAGTGTTGGGGGAGGGGTGGAACATTTTATTTCAAATCATGCAATTCATGATATCTTGGAGGACTGATTTCTTTGATTGTCAGACTAATGAGCATTTTTCGAAGAACCCATGGCATTATGACATGACACTGTGTATGTCCCGCATCCATCCACATTAGTCCTTGACTATAATAAACTGTGCAAGTCTCGCGCGTATTCGAAGTTGGTCCCACGATCTCCATCACGATAATGGAGATCAATGGTCCCAACCAAATTGAGTCTTACGTGTGCGCGATTCTGTTTCTTCAAAACAAAAATTTGCAGTATAACTGTTAAAGTTACTTTAGTTTTAAACAGTTTAGGGGGCCTATGGCTGTGAATTATTGTTATCATATTGTTGGGAAAGTAATAATTTAGTCATTAATGAAAGTAAAATCAAAATTTAATAAATCAACTAAAGAAAACTTATGAGTAGGGGCCTAAGACTTGACCTCCATTCAGTTACTTGTAAACAATTAAGAATTTTGCCCAACTGACGTTAATGTTATCATTAAGCCTAAAAGGCTTCACAAATTCGGGTGTGGTTGGTAAATGGGTTTCTACAATAATAAGCATCCTCGGCTCAAGTTTTAAGGTTGTTCAATGTTAATGTAATGTTAACACACATTATTTGCATTTATAAAGATTGAAATAGTATTTATGACAAATTACTACGGGTATTTCTATTTTCGAGAATTTTGTATAAATATGATGTTAAAAGATTATCTGATTATAGTCTTCCTTCGAATTGTTTTCTCGTTTTCGATACGCGCGAGACTTGCACAGTCTATTTCAGTCTTGATGTCTTAATAATGTAACTCTATTTCCAATTTCTTTTTTCAGAAGTACTCGATGTACTGATAAATCACTTTGAGCATCGCTTTAAATTTTAATCGCAAATAAAACACAAATATTTACCCTTTCACTTAAAGGTTTTAAACAGCATTGGTAGAGCTGACAAAATAGTCGCAAACATGCAGTTTTCGTGTTTTGTGTAATCAAACCATATAGGCCTACATAACAAATATGCGGAAATTCTTGGGCTTAATCCGTTGTGTGTTTCTGGAGAAAAGTAGTGAAAAACCACGCATTTCAGCTTGTAATAACATTGTCATTAATTTTCGTTGATCCAACCGAAATAAGGGGTTGCGTTACTTTAGGTTTTCAGATTGGGCCCTACAGTTTTCTTGAATGTGACTTCATTTCAGAGGGAAATATTTCACAGAAAAAAAAGGTTCTAGTATGAACTTCATAACCACTAAGATTTCATATTAAAATTAAACAATGATATTTGTTATCCTTTTATTGGCTTATTTCATGTTTAATATTTTATTTATTAGGTGTATAAGAAGTTCGGCCAGGGGGACAGCAAGGGGGCCAACAAGGCTTCACGCAAAGCCAAGTACCTGTCCATCGCTGCTATGATCATCGGCATTCTGATGTTCATTGTCATCGGTGCTGTTGTATGGAACTATGAAGCTCATATAAATGACGGTACAACGGATGACCACCCATTCAGTGGTATCGTCGATGATGACTAGAGCAGAAGCCGCTTCGAGTGTTAGTAAATTACTATCAAAAGAAGAAACACGAGTGTTGGTAATAATCAGAAGACGAAGAAATATTTCTTTGCAAGCATAAGTTACTCTAAAACTCCTATGACCAGAATTTACCCAGATTCCGGGTTCCAGGGAGAGTCGACCCATTTCTGGGTCAGGCTGACCCGGAAACTTGTTAAAGAATGTGTTTTTTAACTCGGATTCTGCATCAGTTTGACCCATTTATAAGTCAGTGTGACTCAGGTTCCGGGTTGTACTGACCCAGAAGTGGATCAGGCTCCACGGGACCCTTTATAATCCGGGTCGATTCCGACCCAGGAGTTTTTTTAAGGGTTATTGTAATACCAGTGCCGATTTTTCAGATAAAAGTTTGTGAATTATTAAATCAAGTTGAGGAAAAAAGCTGTTGAGCGTTAACTCGATTGCAACCGTTGAGCAGCCTCTGTAACCTGTGACATCACATGTTTATACAAAATAGCCACAGAGCATGGACTTCCAGCAGGCACGATTTGTTCACAGGTCAATGGAAAACAAATCAAATCTTACATTTTATGAAGATTGTACTGTCTGTTTTTGTTTAATCAACTTTTGATATGAACAAGGAGCGAACATATACAAACTTGTTCAGCTGTTATTGTTATAACTCTTGAATTTATATGTAAACTATGAAGCAAATTGTAAAAAACTTTCCATCTGATCAGTGTATTATCTTGCCTGCAAAGAAATGCCCTGGAATGTATATGAGGTCACTCTATTTTGTAAGCAAAGGTTACACATGGTCTATGGAGCACACAATTATGAACGGGCACAACATTAATGATATCATATTAATCAGCATTTCGTTGTTATCACTTAAGTTTGGGCACCTATAATCTCCTTTGGTATTTTAACAGGGTTGTTTGGAATAACTGTTGCTTTATAGTAACATTAATTATAACAGTATTCAAATTTTTAGATTATATTATGTACATGACCTGTTTTATGTCAGGTCGAAAATATGTGTAGTTAAAGTCCTCTACAATTATAAGGAACCGGGTGTAATGCAGTTCTCTTTTATTAGTTCTCTTATACACTGTGCCAATATATCCCGACTAAGAACCTTCACTAAAAGTTATTATGAGTAACTGGGTATACCGCAGTTTCCAGATATCGGTTCTCTTTACACTGTGCCTTAATATACCCCGATCAAGAACCTTCATAACTTTGCAATTTTATCTGACCCCCATATCCACTGCAGCAGAATATGAATCTTTTGGGTGAAGTAGTACGTACGGAGTGATCTTAATACTTTGTGCAAACAAACTGGTTTTCATTCAGCACATTTACTTCTTTTGTCTCAGTTGTAGCTGGTAAAGGTTATTTATTAATACGTCACACGTGACGTACACACATCTCAACGTGTCCGCTGCTTTCGGCTCCAAAGCTGGCATAAGTTTGAGTGCAATTTTATCAAAAATCTTCTTCTTCTTTTTTTTGGTCGTTCAAAAGGTATTTTTGATGACAGAAACTTTCAAATCTATCCGGTTTAGATCGAAAGCTATAAGACCATCTCCCCTCTAGTTGTACAATATGTATATAGTATGTTTTCGTTTGTATTTAATTTCTATTTGTCATTTCCATTGCTGTTTGTTTTCGTGTAGTTTAATTTTGATAAATTTCTCTTTGAGTCGTCTACTGTAAGAACTTCACCGTGTTAATTTTATAATTATCTTGAATAAATGAACCTCTTGCATAAACGTGAAACGCTGCTGGTATGTTGAGGCCACGCGCACATTCTTAACGCACAAAGAACAGAATCGTCAAATTAATGAGCCGCCTCCTTTTGGCCTCAGTGAGGGCGCTTTTTGAGAGTGTAACGTCATTATGCAATGGAACTATTAAAAAGAACAAAATGCAAACATACATACATATATACATGTATCCATACATTACATACATACATGTATATATATAAAAACATACATACATACATACATAGGGCGTATCTAGTACATACATAAATCAATAAAAAGAAATAAAATAGAGCATTTTTACGCAGAGGTTAAAATTTAACACTTGCTTGAACTGCTTGAGAATTATATATTTGGTTAAGTTTTTCACTACACCACGGTTCCTGTTTAACCTGTCACATGTACATTTTGCACTGGTTGTTACTTGGATCTTAGCTGAATCAGCCATTTGAATAAAATGCGTCGCCATAAACAGTAGTGAATACCAAGGCAATGCTTTAGCATTATTATGCCCGGTTAAAACCCGCCACTTTTTTAAACATAGACTCCTTACTGCATCATCTACAGAGTGTGCCCCCAAACCTGCCCCAATCCCCCAACCCGACACAAAGCAATGACTCCGGACTTGACAGGTATCCTTATCGACCTTTATTCTGTTGACGAGTAAAACGCGATGGTTGGCATGGACGGTCGAATGTTAGCACATTGTGTTGAGAGATCATCTGCAAAATTTAACATTTTTGCAAACTTTTAAAACAATTTTAAAAAATCAGCCTATGATAGATTGCTTTGTTTCCAACACAGTCAACACTATTTTTGAATATTGTGTAACATCGTTGCAAACTGTCGTTACAGTCTGTTATTTGCTTTGCGATCATGGCTTCCCGTTTTCCAGCCTTGTTGACAAAGACTCGGGCTGTGGCGTTGCAATAGAAATGTATAGAAATAAAATTAACATTTTATGTTGGCAGTGTGCTTAAGTGCAGGTGATAAAAAAAATTGTTGTCGATACCACCTGGCGACATCGCCGTAATTTTTAGGGAAAATCCCTAGTTAGACCGTTTCTAACAGCCCATCGGAACTCAAAAATTCGATCACAGTTGGTAGCATAAAGTGGGTGCTGTCCTTAGCATAAGTCAACATCATAGCCTTTGGGCCTCAGCACACAGAACAAAATTATTACCTGGCTGTTGGTTACCAGTCAAAATGGTTTACATAAAGTTTACATTGTTGCCACTGGTAACCGACTCACTTTTTGAGTTGAATTGTCACATTTGTTAGTCTCATGGCGCAAAAGAATACTGCTTATGTGCGCAATAAGTGAAGTTACCGTTTTGAGGAGCTTTCATTTTTGCTTGAATAATAACGTGACGTTTGGGCGGCTAATATGACGAAAATGACCGGAAAAACCTGTATAACCTTTGATTTGGTGACGTTATCCGCCCGAAATTGTATATGTCCAAATATAGACGTGGTGAGTTTGCAGTTTGTGGTTTTGTTTATATAACTTACAGTGAATTCCATGAAAATATGTTGAAAACTTCTTATCAAAATAATTTATGCGAAAACAGTTAGTTTTTCTTTTGGAACTATGCCATTCACTGTTAAGGTTATAAACATGTAGAGCAGTGAGATTTCTCTGTAAAGTAACCGGAATCCGCTAAAATATAGTGCAGTTCAATTATGCTATTGTTAGAAGTGTCCCCATTGTGTAAGAATTGCTTTGTTCAATCTATTGATAGCTGTAGATCCGGGATCGAGGAGGTTGGTTAAAAGGGGCGCTTTTAGAAGAAATTTGTACACAGTTCGCCGTATGCCCGGAACAATATCTACTGCCGCACCGGGGGTGCACCACAATTTTAGGCCAAAATCCGTGCGCCAAACTGATTATCATAATTTGTATTTTGCCCTCAATTTTTTAAACATTTTTTCTGTGCTTCAACATTTGAGTAGACTAGATGATTTTTTGCTTTTATATAAGGTAATTCCATATGGCTTGGAAAGTGGCGAAGTGCTTCATGAAAACTAGGAGCAAGTCGGTCCGGGAAAAGAACACAATTGGGGTGATTTTTTTCTGGGGTAATCAGCCATCCAAACGGCTCACTTCTGCCATAAATGGAAAAGAAATCAGAAGTTTAGTCGCTCGAAAATATATTTGATTGGTATTCAAGAGGCCGAGAGACTTCAAAGTATGTTTCCTTCGTGAGGGAAAGTGGGTTTCGTGGTCGTTCCCCCTTTTGATCGTTTTTTTTTTTTTTTTTTTTTTTTTTTTTTGGGGGGGGGTATCGGATTAGTCTTACATTCCGCGGTCGCTGCTCCATGAGAGTGTTAGGTTCCAACCACTTCCAAAGAGTGTCTGAACTCGAGGTCCGTACTGTGAAAACACTGCGTCGCTTTAATTTTTTAAATATAACAGAATTTTGCACTTCTCCTTTAAAGGCATAGTAATAAATTTGATAATACTTCAAACATTAATGAATAACAAAATGTCTTAAGAAAGGATTCCCATTCAAAGTAATATGATTTGGATCTCATTGGGTTTTTTTACCAAGAAAGGACTCCCATTCAAAGTAATATGATTTGGATCTCATTGGGTTTTTTTTACCTCCAAAACATTTAAATATGAGAAACGATTCATGCATGAATCGTTTCTCAGATTTCTGAGGGATGGTGTCTGTTTGAGAATCCTGCGTGCAGAGATGCAGTTGGTACCCGCTGTCACCTCGATATTAATTGTGCGTGAAGGCCTGATTCTGCCGGACTTTTGCACACTGACCAGGTGATTTATGGGATAGGTGGGGTCCTGTATTATACACTGAATCTTTTTCAGTGTCCCCTCCTCAAAGATATCACAAAGGTCTTTAACATCCATACCAATCAAACTAGCATTCAATTTCATTAAAACGCATTGTGTTCTTCTCATACAGATTCTTTTCGGTCATTCAATTTCATAATTTTGTAGGAATTCAAGAGATTACACTTTGACAAACTAGGTATGACACAGGATTGGTAAAGATACAAAAAATATCATTGTTTAATGTTAGTCTGAAAGCTTACCGGTTATGAAGTTCATACTAGAACCATGTATTTTTTCTGTAATAAAAATTCCCTCTGAAAGGAAGTCATAATGCGAGAAAACTGCATCTGAAAACCTAAAGAACGCAATAGCTGATTTTGGTTGGTCAACCAAAATTAAAGACGCGGCTGTTTACAAAGACAATTTCTGCATAATTTTCTCTATTTTCGCATGACTCACATAACGGATTAAGCCCAAATGTTCACTGGTTTGTTATTTCATGTATCAAAATGGTTGATCACGAACCTAAACACTGTCTGCGACTGTTTTGTCAACTCTACCAATCCTATAGATAATACCTTTAAGTTGAATTTCAACTACCTATTTACAAGGGATGAAATCAAAATAAAACTCGTCGAAGAAGCCATGATTTTTTTGCTAGTTTGCATTTTCTTTTTTGTTTCTGGACAATAAATTTCAACTTCTGCGTTCCAATTAAATATGAGTTACGGCTCCCCAAGTAAACTGGCAATAGCTCCTTTGCTGGCACATTCTATTCTTTGTAAGATGTATTTCTGTGCTGTTTGTTTTGTCTTAATTGTTTTAATTCCTTTTGCTTTGTTACCACACAAGCAATGTTAAAGCCTGTACCTGATATCTACACGTATAGAAGACTGTCACAAGTAAAGCATGACAACTTACGGTCATTATGAAAGGAAATTAAACTCTTTTGCTAAAACCTTAAAGATGTTATATATAGCCCTGGTGTTTATGTTGCCTTTTTTATTTCTTCAAAGTTTGCAGTACATCTCTTGATGCTACGAGTGTCTGCTATAGCCAGCATGGTTGTTCCCAAAGGCTTCAGTCAGCCCCCCCCCCACCCCCACCCCAATCTAAAATATGATTAATCCTTCTAAACTGACCACGGCCAGCCATAGATCACATGGGAGTTTTGTTTTGGTGAGACCCCTGCGTTAATTTTCAATTGGCATAAGTGGGTCTGTATAGTTTCCAGGTACAAGCTTGTTTTATTGTGTGTATTGATCATGTAGATGAATAGTGTTATGATATAACATAAAACAGGGAATGATTAAATAGTTTTTCTATAGTCTTATGAAATCCTGATGTTTTTTTTTTATTCATTTCTATTTTTTACACCGAAACCCTTCTGTGTTTGTTGGTACGAACTTGCTACTTGTAGTTTTATGATTGATGATGTCAAAGATGTGGATGTAAAATAGAACAAAAAGGACTCTCAAGTTACCCACGTAAACCCCATTAACGACAAAAGTATTTGCTACGTATTATGGACTACTTGCAAATACATGTTATGCCGTAGCCGTAAAAAGGAGGTGTATAATGGACTACATAATTACAGTTTTGTAATTATTTTTTACGGCTAACGCACGCGTAAAATGTATTAAGTTTTTGCGAAGTAGTCTGCTGCCGGAGACATGCGCATGAATGATAGCGCCCTCATTTGGCGATGTATTACAAATAAAAACCAAAGGAGCGTCTGAAACAAGACTGTTTGTACGCCGGCAAACGCACGTCTGAAACCTGTAATCCTTCAACAAGTTTAAACGTTTGAGTTTAGATCGGACCAGTCTAGCCGTGAGGCGCACTTTTAATTTTTTTGTGGCGACCTCTTTTCGTATAATATTGTGAATTGTTTGTGTGTAAATGACACCTTTTTAAGGGTAAGTATGTAGATGGTATTGTTTAATGTGTCCACTGAAGTTGGCTTGAATGAAACTACCAGAGTTACACAGTTTCGTTTGTTAGGAATAGTATATCTCAGTATCCATCCACATTGCCTTTTCATCATTTGCATCCATATTCAATAGTTTGCCGTGCGCTCCCGCAATTCAGATCATCGAAATGGTACATGTATGTATGATGTAGAACTAAAATCTAGTACCGGTACTCTAGTTCTAATAATATGGTCGTACAGTGAGTTTTGAGCTGACTAAGTAAGTGATCTAGATAGATAAAAGCTCTAGAACCATGGACGTCATGGACGTAGTATTATTGAAAAAATTGTAAGTAGAACTACTCACCCCCCCTGCTCACGTACTCTCTAAATGTCTAATAACGTCTAATTAACGAATCGCATATGTTTTTTTTATGGGTGTATGTATGGAGTAAATCAAATGAATCGGATGATACTACGTTTTTCTAGGACAGTCAGACAGTACACTGTGTCACTGTCTCAGTAGCATAGGTTCACAAATAAATGGGCCAATCCACTTCATATCCTTGGCCCGAGCGCCATTGCAATTTGCAATCCTATTCTTTCACCCTCTGAAATGTTCCATCAGCCTCGTTCTCGATCATGAATTTTACAGATCAACTGTACTTACTTGTAAATGTCATGTGTAGTGTGTAATTGTAAAGTTGTAGATAGCAACTGCTGGAATTTGTTGAAAAAACATCACACGTTTTCGGGGAAAATCAATTGATTTTCGACTTGCGGGTGTGAATTTTTGTTCACATACTAACACTAACAACTTGCTCGAAAAACTTGATAACAATGATACGATCAACTGCTACAATCTATTAATTTAATGGAGACCAGACTGATTTACTCAGCGCGCTCATCTCTTTCGACTTTGCAGTTGCACAGATGAGGTGCGCACTGCATAACAGTCTGTAAATTACTTCACAACAACACCTTGATTGGGCTCGACGTGCTGTGTAAGTCAGCTACCAATTTGATCAGCGTGCCGAGTGCAATCAAGGTTTTATGCGCATCTCACGCCTGTCTGCGCAATTCAAAGAGATGTAATAAATTCATGCAAAGATCTTGTCTGTAGCTTATGGTTCTCAAGATATGAATTTTGGAAACATTTATAATATTAATGGGTTTTTAATTATAATGGCATCATCAATGATGTCATCCTGAAAAAGTTGTGGTTTTATCTACACACTCAGAGCTAAGTTCTATACTTTCAAGTCTGCACAAGCTTAATTTTTTGTGAAATCATGTCTGCAGTTCAGTGTAGATTTTGAGGCCGGATGACTAGGCCGCTACCATGTAAGTTATAAGTGTAAATCTATCAACAGTTTAGATAAATTTGTTCAATCTTGCCAATATTATGCCTTTTTAAAATAGAACTTGACTGCTATAAAGGGTGCCAGACATCAAGGATGAGTATGAGAGGAAAGCAGCAGCAGCAACTAGAGAAAGAGAAGCCAGATGTGATGGGACCCCGCAGCAAGCTAGAAGGTGTCTTGCAGAACCTAGTGGATAGAGCTGAAGAAGAGAGGTAACTTGTAATAATAATGATAATAATTGGGGAGGCTACTTATCCTTACTTGCAGCTGAGAAATTGAGCAGCTGAATTGCGAAGGATATGGCTACAACATGTTTGAGAAGCAGGCATGCGAGGGCGCCTTTGACAGCCAGCCACATCAACCCATATTTGACCAGAGATCAAACTTGTCATACTTGCTGGGAAGCTGGACTGGTTACTGTCATTGCACCCCTTAATTAAAAAACAACAACAATGTGAACATGGTTCCCAGGCCCAGTACAAGACATTTGGGGAAAGTGACATTTATTTAATGCATAGCTCCAACTTTCTTTAGCCTTTCAACGGCATCCCCTACCACGTTCGGACAATGCAAAAGAAATTAAAAACCCACGTTTTCAGTTTTGTGTATTATATGGTGGCGTAAATCCATGGTGAAAAGTGGGGAAAGGGGGTGATTCAGAAACTTTGGTACATTACCAGTGTGTGTGACTGTAATTTCAGACCACAAGCCAGGGCTTATGAATTGATTTTCAGGCCTTGAACATGCTCCAGGCCTTGAACTTTGCAGTTGAAGGGGCGCGGAAATTTACCTCTGGTAAGGGGAGTCTCACACAGAGCAGCAGTCTCTCGAAATAGTTGTAAGAGAGCTGTTTTGCTATCATCGCAACAGACATTTAACGACTTGTCCACAAGTTTAGGGGCTTGCTGGAAGACCCATAAAAAATATTGTTGAAATGCTCTCTTGTGCTTTCTGAACCTTTCTGTTTTATCTTTTGAGCAGCAGTGAATTTTTAACATATTTTTTACTCTTGGGCAAAATTTAGGGGAAGCGTGCAAGCAACGTGAAGCTTTCCATATAGATCCTGGGGGAAAATTGAGGAATACTCTTTCGGTAAAATCTGGGCAATCCTGTTAGTCAAAACTCATTTAACCTTTTCTAATTTTTATTTTTTACAGTCATCCGGATGAAATTGAACTGAGTCCCATCATCAAAACAGAAGTTGAACAAGACAGGTAAGATTAGATATCTTGGGGATGCTGTCTGGTGGCATATTGTCTAAAGGTGGTAAACACTGGGTGTCTTTTGGAAACCTGTTGCCTGTTCCTTTCTTTTAACACCCAGTTTTATCCTTCCTTTGCGTTTGGAAGAATGCTTTTCTATCTACGTGTATCTATCTGTCTTCCTTTAAGCACAGTTCCTCTTAGAGGTGTCTCTTGATAAGTGTACTGGGTTCTTTTACACAACACATGGGACCTAGGGCTTTACAGGCAAAGCAATAATGGTGTCTTGCTTGGGAAAGGACACAAGTTTCAAGACTGGGACTCGAAACAACACTTTTCTAATCAGAAACACCAGAGCTTGAGTCTAGTGCGCTTGACCACTCCGCCATAACACGCCGACACTTCCAGGGTCTGGGCGGATACAACTGAAGCTGGGAGTGCATTCCATTGAGCAGATCACACTTGGTCAATAGCTGTGATAATAGGCTTGTAGAATACATTTGCTGTCTATATCGAAATTGGTGACCTCTGGTGGCTTCGCTAGTTGGGATGTAATAGGTGGGCCAGCTGGGATGGCAACCAGTTCATGGCCAATCCTGTACAGTATTGTGGGCACACGCATGGGTCCTTGTGGGGTCCAAAACACGAAACAATGGACCCCCACAAGGGAATTTTTTTTTGTGTTCAACTTGGTCCCCATAGGGGAATTCTTCAGAAAAGGGACTAATAGAACAACAATAGCAGGCCTCCACAAGCCACCATGTGTGTGTGTGTTCGTGTGAGCTTGCATGTAGGAACTGCCATTGGAGATCATCAAGCATCTTGGTAATCCTGTGTTTTGGATGGTCATCAGCTTTAGCCAACTGGGCTGAGTGTCTTTGTACCATGTCAATCTGATTGACCTGGTCTTTGAAATCAGGATCCCATACTGAGGAGGGGAATTCAGGTAACGGGGGCACATGTCTCCTATAGGCTTGTATCTAGATCTTAGATGAACATTTTATGAGGTCCTGGTGGAGAAAGACAAGTGTGCTGTTTCCCTTCTTTTAATAACAGGGATGAGAAATTTCAGACTTTTATCTGAATTCACACTTCTTATATCTGCTTGATGAAAAAAAATCTGATGTTATTTTCTCCAGATTTAGGGAAATCATGTAATCTACTTATCTAGTACTAGGGACTAAGATCTGGATCCTAGTTTCAGACCTTTTTGTCAGCAATGACTCTCACCTTTTTTTAGTGATATTTATAATGTGCGGCTTCCAGCTCAGTTTACTTTGGATCGGAACACCACGAGATACTTTGATTCGTCGACCCATGAATGGTGAAGTGGGCTTTGATGATGTTTTTCTCCCGTTGGTGATGTGAAGTTCCTCGCACTGCTCTTGATTGAAAGACGTTAGCCATCCATCTATGGACGATGGTGAGGTCCAGTTGGAGAGTGGTGACATTAACCTGGGATCTGATTGGCATACAAAAGGCAATCATCCACGAAGGAACAGTTTTCAGATGAAACATAATCAGGCAGGTTGTTGATAAACACCATCAATCTTGTAAGTAAAGAAAGTGCAGAACTCGTGGGCAAGATTTTTATTAGACTCATGCAAGGGGAGTAGGTGAGCTCTTATTCTTGTGAAGAAGTTTGTCAGCTAATTGATAAATCTGCTTACTGGTCTTTGCTGTGGTAAGCAAAAAGCTCATTGTAGTAACTGGATTTAGCTTGTTAAATGAAATGTATTACTGATTTCTTTTGTTTGCAGTAGAGTTGGCAGTCAATTTCCAAGTTCGTACGCCTCCATTTATGTTTGAGCTGGCGGCATTTCTTCTTGGCATCTCTTAGTGTACTATGGAGAGTTGTGGTGAACGGTAATAGACCTCTGCTTAACAGGAGCATGCTTCAAGTGCTCTTGATAGAATATCATTGTATTGTTCTACTTGGTTGGATAATTTGTGTTTGAATATGTCTCAGCTATGGGTTTGAGTCGTTCAAAATCCAAGAACTTGGGAGGGACATGGATGTAGAGCTGCTGTTGATCTCATTAGCTGTTTATTTGTAACATTGAAGCGAAAATGTAGATCAGACAGCAAGCGATCTATGACAGGTTAGAGCAATCTTGTGCAGTAGTCTTGTTTAATTGTGATGTGCTCCCTTTGGCCTGGTGTCTCTTCTACAAAGCAATGAGCTAGATGGGACATCTGCACTGTTTCTCTGCTTCCTCTTGGAGATCCGAGTGTGTTAATCTCAACACAAACTTCTTGCCCTGTTTGCCAGAGATTATGCCAGGAGACCTGTGTCATTTCTCTCTTCGGCGAGATCTTGTTGGATGGTTTGGACCATGTCAGCAGCAGCAGCGAGATCAAGCTTGGGAGATTGCAGCATATCTGATAGGAGCTTTGTCTTTTTGTGTATGTTAGTAAACAATACAAGACACACCAGAAACTCAAAGTCTATGTTCATTGAACATGTTTGTGTCGCCACATCTCTTCCCAGTATTCATGGTATTGTGTGGCTGTTATTTGCTTTAGTGCTGACTGTGACTGAGGGTAGAATATGTCTTGGCACAAAGCATACTGACGAGACCATCTTGTGTCACTTAGGGTTTTTTTTTCGTTGGCTGCTGCCTTGGAGAAACTCCTCTCGTTCCTTTTTAATGAATATATCATGAGGTATATAGGAAGACACAAATACATCTTTTCCTTTGTACAGAAGAATGAATTGACGATCCTCACACACTTCACACTATCCCTGATTACTAAATCAAGTCTGTGGTTGAAGCGGAGGATAGGCCTATACATTGCCTGTGGAGCGAATTCATCTTGAAGCAGCTTTCAACACCCTGGTTAAGGCCACTCATGACCAATGCACGATCGTACATGTTAGTCTGCCCAACGCAATCACTTCATGCACTTGGCAAGATGCAAGATGTTGTCTTTCAAATATGTGGAATGCAGTTTTATGCAGTCTCGCAAATGTAAGAAACCCCTCGTGGAAACAGTTCTCGATTAACACGCATCTCACCACCACTGACAGCTATTCTCTATTGCTTACATGGATGTCCTTTGATTTATCAACCATAATGGAGTGCTCACTGTTATGACTGATTTCTACCCAAACCAGTCTGGCCATCACCATTAGTTCTAAAATCTCATTTTGGATTTTGAGGGTGAGGTACTTCACTCTGTTGGTACCTTCAATGTGGTTTCTTAGCACTTCATACTTTTCACCTGTTGGAACTTCCTGAAACCAATTTGTGTCCACGCTGTTGGGGGTGCAGTTAGACAAAGTACATGTACCTTGGCTATATACTTTATGCATAGTGTATGTTTTCTGTAATGTGCTTCTGATGGGCAGAAACAAGAGCGATTTCTACGGTTGTCCAGTTTCCATGTTTTTCTGTTAAACTCTTTCAAGTTGTGGAAGTCACTTTTCTGGCATCTTTCTCTGTTGCTTTCTTCCACTGTCTAAACCCTCAGTGACTGACTACTCTAGCTGGGCGCCTGGGCCTTACTGGTGACTGTGAAAATTGAAATGTCTGCAGCAGAAACAGAAAGCAGCATCTCTACTCACAGAGCTTGACGGAGACTCGTTTCACCTAGACTGTCAATGTATCTGTTGTCTATGGTTATCTCACAGTCGCATTCATCTTGAATGTCGCTGTCAATGAGGTTGCAACTGGCAAGTAAAACACCTGCATAGCCATCTGCACAGTCCTTTCTCAGGGGTGGCATCATCTCACTGCTCAGCATATCATCAGATTTTAGACCATGTTTCATTGGCTGTGATAATGTCGGGCCAATTTCATGGCACTGCTTAACCAGTGAGCAAATTTTTGTGCTAACTATAGCAGGAAAATTTGTTTTAAAGCAGAATCGTATTTCACAGGTTAGCAGGTGGCAGTTTGCACGTTAACCATGGACTTGTGATGTTACTTCATTCATGCTTTTTCGTGTGCTTACGGTTAGCAGCGCTATGAAATGGAAACTCGGGCAGAAAGCATAAAACCGGCCGTTAAGCAAAACTTATGAAATTGGGCCCTGGTTGGCAGTAATCTGTAGCTTCCCACAATGCTTCTCTCTTCGTATTCGTACTATGAAGGTTGACAGAAAACCTTCAGGGGCTTTGAAACATTTTTCTGTCCTAGCAGGGTTTTTTTTATATCAAGTAATAAACCACAAAGGAAACTGACTGGGTAAATTTTTTAATAAATTGGGTTTGGAAAAAAAAAATTTGACTGGAGCGGGACTTGAACCAACGACCTCCGGATTAACGTACCGGCGCTCTAGATACCAGCTGAGCTATCCAGCCCTATGTTGGCGGTCTCCCTATTAGTCAATATCTTTGTTCGGGGGTGCATTAATCCGAAGGTCATTGGTTTTTATTTTTTTCAATTTTGTTAAATTTTTCTTTGTTCAAACCCAAAAGTTTTTTTTTTTTAATGTGAGAAGAGTTCTTGAGTGTAGAACCAATATCCGAGTCGACTGATGTTCTATCAGCGCTGGATAAATCATGCCCAGACAAAGATTCTGGGCTGAAATTAGTTCAAAGAAAAAAAACTGTGGACAACATTTTTCAACTTGTTTTCAGTTTTCAACATCTTGAACATATTCAATTTTCCCAAATCTGTCACACTTGTGAAACTTGAATTGACTTAATGTTCTTGAATGAAAGAGTTTCTTATGTTACCCTAATGTGCATACTTTCTACGATATTTTTGGTTGCTGCAGTGAACCTGTTGAGATTGCATCACCAGCAAAGAGACCCAACAGATCAAGGAAGAGAAGAAAGAGGGAGCTACCTTCAGAGCATCTTGATAATGAGCTCATAGATGCAGCCAGACTACAGCGTAAGTCTGTTAACAAATTTCTGTCCCAGGTTCCTAGTACATGTAGGCCTGATCAGTAATCATTTTAGCACTGAAACATCACATGTCAAGGCTGCTTTTTGTGTAAAGGTAGGGTCATACTTTGGTAATAACCCCAAAGAAAAAATTGTGTAATTTTTATCTGAAAGCTTAGGCCTACTTGTTATAAAGACGGTAATAGTAGTAAACAACCTGCAATTTTTTTTCTGAAGTGTCCCTGTTGATTAACATCAATAAATGTATATCGAAAAATTTGACCCTCCAAATATCACCTAAAGGCAACTTTTGAGATTCAAGTTTCAGTTGTCCGTTTGTAAATGGTACAGCCAGAGATGTGGTTGGTACCCCGTGTCACCTCGCTAAACGTAGATGGATTCGACGTTCTTGTTGAAAATATTGTGACATTTTTTTCCTGTATTTTCAACAAGTAGGCACAGTATTCTACTGCAACTTTCACAGGTCACTTTTGTTGTATTCTTTTTTATGATTTGTGGTTGGAACAAAAACAAAAAATTTGCTAGAGCAGGATTTGAACCAATGACCTCCGGTTAAACATGCCGGTGCTCTACCAACTGAGCTATCTTGCCCTATGTTGGCGGTCTCCGTATTTTGTTAATATCTTTGTTCAGGGGTCCAGTCAGAAGCCATAGAACTGTCAGCTGACATGGATCACACTCAGGGGTGTGATAGTGCTAGATAGCTCAGTTGGTAGAGCGCCAGAACGTTAAACCAGAGGTACATGTAGTTGGCTCAAAAACGAGTGATGTACATCTAATGTATCTTTAAACAACACATCACCTGCTCATTATTGTGCCGGCGCTCTACCAACTGAGCTGTCTAACCCTACACTGTATGTTGGCGGTCTCTGTATTTTGTTAATATCTGTCTTCAGAGGGCCAGTCCAAAGCCATACAACTGTTAGCGCTTGTGTACCCATGGATTACACCCAGGGTGTTTGATAGCGCTAGATAGCTCAGTTGGTAGTGCGCCAGCATGTTAAACCGGAGGTCGTTGGTTCAAAAACCATTGATGTAGGCTTACCTGTAATGTATCTTTAAACAACCACTCATCTGCTCATTTTTAAATGTAGGTGAGTACAACTAAGATTGATCTTAGCTGTGCATCATTCTTAATTACTAAGCAAAGTGTTATGTCACAATACAAAACAATAATGGAAATATTGAAAACTCATCTTGAGATTAGTGCTTTGTGGAATCAAGCCCAGAAGTAGTTTTATAATTTCTTGAACACAGTTTATATTGGAATGAAACACTTTGATCTTCCACTTTGATTGTAGATTCCTACGTGATGAAGGTATTTGACCGTAGCGTTGACCTGGCACAGTTCAGGACCAACTCATCGCTGTATCCAGTTTGTCGAGAATGGATGCAGAACAAACCAGCCAGCCAAAGAGTATCAAGGGATCGCTCTCCATCTCCCGAACCTTTGGATGACTCTGATGAGGTACATTACCATACCGCCTATTTCTGTATGCCTCTTTTACACCTCTTAAAAATTAAAAATCAGTTAGACCCTCTCTGGGCCCAATTTCATGGAGCTGATTAAGCAGAAAAAATTTCTGCTAAGCAAAAATAAGCAGGATACCGGCCACAGATGGTAAGTGTGAGATGGTATGTTGGCCAGTAACATTATACTGGTAAGCATAAGTTTGTTGTGCTATGCTGCTGTTTGTGCTTAAGGAGCTCTATGAAAAATTGACTTAGAACAGATGGTTACTGATGCAGGTAATGTTTGTGAAGGGTCCTCTATATTCGTCTTCACAAATACCCCAGTTAACTTAGGCAGTGCTCTTGGTTGAAAAGGTAGTCACATCACTGTTTAAGACCGGTTTAAAATGGACGTGAATGCGTGTTCAGCGCTCAGAGTCATACACCTGTTGGCGCAATAGCTTACACGTAAAGCAATTAATACTAATCAGCACTCAATTAAAAATATATTTACAGCCATGCATAAACACAATCATTGAGCGTCGCATACAATTTGACCCCTCATAAAATAGAGCAACAGAAAAGTTTTACAGGTTTTCCTATATTATCTCCCTTTTTAACAAAAACATGAAAAAAGGACATTTTTGAACATGAATAATAGAGTAGTGATTCGATCTTAAACGGCCCTTAAAAACCTTTCAGGGTGGTGGCCAGTGATAAAGGACCTAGTTATATGCTCAGCATCCATTCCTCATTCGTTGAGCATTCGTCTCATACGATAGGAGATCGCTAAGCAAAGGAGCACCCATGATCTCAATCATTTTTGTAATACTGTGTTACTTCATTTTAGGCTTGTAGATTTTCGGAGTAAAAACAAAGGTGTAGCTATCAGTGAAAGCAAACTTTCTGTATGTTGTTTGTGTTTTCACCAATACACTGATGTTTGTTAAGCACTCTGGCTCAGTAATTTCCTGAGTACTGTGGAAAAAAAATCTATGCGCATATTACTCAGGTTGAATTGGAACCCACAACCTTTGCCATTCTAGAGCAGGGTCGAATTTCGTAGAGCTGCAAAAGCAGAAATTAGTGCTGAACAGTTTTCTGCTAAACAAAAATAAGCATGATACCAGTCACAGATGGTACATGTTAAATTGTTTTTTGGCCAACCTTTTTCTAGTTTGCATATTTTCTGTTCTGCTTAGCTAGTTTTTTTGCTTAAGCAGCTCTATGAAATTAGGCCAAGATGCCTTACCACAAGACCACTGAACTTGCCCGGTAGCTATAGAGGCAGTTGAAATCTGTATTCTAGCTACCGGGCAATCTTGATGGTCTAGTGGTAAGACATCTGCTCTAGAATGGCAAATGTTGTAGGTTTGAATCCCACCTGAGTAATATGCCTCTGGTTTTTTGTTCACAGTACTCTGGGAAAGTAACGAGTATACAGTGTGCGGGTAAAAGCACTAAAAAGTTCTTTATCCCCTTTGCAAATTTTACATCTAATGAAAATCGTTGCGATACCCGCTGCTAATATAAATGGATTGAACATGACGCCATTGACCGCCATCTTTGATGACTAATCATAGAAAAGTGCACTCGTGTATGCATGACTCTAAGCCAATGATAGCCTTTCGCACGCGCAGGTTTCATCAATGATGGCAGCCAATTTAGGATCCAAACTGCCTCTAGATACTGGTCAACCAAATTTTACATCTAGGCCCATTAAAATTTCTGTATGTTTTATCGCATGTTATTTATATTCCTGTTTATTTGCAGAATAGCAATAGTCAGCCTTCTGTATACCTGCTTCCGCGACCCACCAAGTTTGCAGCTTACATGAGGGAAGAAAGTGGACAAGACCCCAGGGTACCACTGCCCATGCCAAATCAAGAGACACTAGATATAGTAAGTCTTGGATTACTTTTAGTGCTAGTTAAAATTGTTCGTTGGTATTGTGCAGAAATGCTTACGGACTCTTCAATGAATGGTTCAATGTAACTTAGTTTGGGGTTGCTTTTTGTGCAGGTTACTTTTGTTCATTGGTATTTTGCAAATTTGTATGTGGAGTCTTCATAATGGTTCAATGCTACTTATGTTTTGGCTTTGTCAGAATGATCACTTGCATAATTTGATTTTACCCGTCTATTTTGTTTCATCATTGTTCTCTCTTTTATCTTATTTCTAGTAAATATAAGCATTCCATGAGCATCACTCATGGTGAATACCGGTGCCTTACAAGTGTACATACATTTTCATTGTTACTGTAGGATACCAAGTGCGCCCTCAGTGTTCATGTGCCTAATACAATTTTATAATTTATGCACTTTCTTCCAACATTTCAGTTTGTGTGTGCACTACCTTTGGACTTCCCCTTATCTTTTTTGGTTCTAGGGGAGAGAGTGCACACATTATTGTCTCTAGTAATTCTCCTTGGTGTGTAGGGAACATAGCTCTGGCCATGCTCCTAATTTTAATTATGTCGGAGTGTAAGCTTTGTAGACACTCCCAGTGAGTACTGTTTGTGCTCATACCATCTCTATTTGCCAGAGAAATATTGTACTTTTTGAGATACATGATTGGTAACGGTTTAGCGTGCTATCAGCCATGTGCTGACCATTGACATTCTCTAAATATTGTATTGTATTTTGTATCATTCTGTGCTATTTTATATTATTATTTTGTACTGCTACTATCTTGTGAGGATGATATTGTTTTCTTGATTTTAATCTTTTATGTGTATTTTGTATTATCTATCCTGTGGATTTTGGTTTATGCTTATCCTCTTTTAATAGAGGACTTAGAGGACCGTTTCTCCTTATAACCCCCCGTCATACGACGGGATCATGGAACTGCATTATTATTATTGAAGAATGTCATATTGTAAATGACCTGTGTTATGTTTCAGGTTAAGTTCATTTTTCAGATGTAAGTTTTCTTACTGTTAAGCCCATTCAAGTGTGTTTCAGGGATTGAAGCAGAGTTTGAAAATAGAGTGTCCAAAGTTGATGTCAATTCTAGTAAGCTTGTGTTGACACCAATGTAAATCTCACTTAAAGAGTTGTGACCGTCTCTTAGAACCAAAGCTCCATAAGTTGTTCATTAATGCGCATAGGTGGAAAAGCTTGAACACCAAAACTCATAAGAGAGATTTTTGTACTTAGTGTTACCCCAAACCGTACTGCTATTTTATGACTTGTAACTTTTTATATTTTTTTAAACTCTTGCAGTTATGATTTGATCCTTCGAACTGTCTTTTAAAACTTTGCCCTTTTTATTTTGTATAGTTTGCTCGCCTTTTGCTGGCTGAGAGGGTTTTTTGCAGGCCTATATTTTAGTTTTTTATCATTGTTTATTTGTTTGTATCTCTTGTTCATGTAGGTCATTTTGCCCAGTGCATAGTGACCTCTTATTTAATGCAATTATAAATGCTTATTATTATTATTGTTATTATTAGATAGTGTTTCCAACATGCATAGTTTCAAATAGTGTCCCAATTGTTTATTTATATGTTAAAACATGCAAAGCCATCAAAAACCAGATCAGGGTTGTCCAAAAGACACCAAAATACCACTTAGGAGCAAATAAATTAATCCACTTCAATTATTATTCACTGCAGAATTCCTCTGGCTACCTCTCAAAGGATGAACTACTGAAGAAGAACATGGACAGATGGAAAAAGATTAGGCATTCGTGAGTACCACTGTTGTATGTGATGCTTTAATTCTACGTGGTATGTTTGTTTGGTATAAAAGATACACGTATGGGGTGTGATTGTCTAAGTTGCTAGGGATGTGGTTGAGGATAGAAACATGTTAGTGAACAATGGGATGTATATTTGGTTTGAGGGAATACCATGTATATATCTACTTTGCTGTGTAGATTGTTCTTGTGGAGAACTTGTCCAGCTATAACCGCGGAGTAGATTTCAGAGTTTGGGGAACTGCTTAGTGACTGTCCGTCCTGCTTATTAAGTACTACTTGTACTTATTAAATACTTAATAAATGGGACAGTTCTTTTCAAAAATAAGTATTCCAATGAATTTCAACTTCTACTCCATGGCAATAAACAAATAGCAGGACAAACTCTCAAAGAACATTCTATACAGCAAACTAGATATTTGCACATGGTGTTACCATAAACTGAACATACATTGAAATGAACAATGGGAACTTACCTGAGTGTTTCTTGTTCTATTTGTAAGCATTGATTAGATGTTTGCAGGACCATGTTATTTGACTCTCAACTGTATGCATCGATAGGGTCAAGTTCAATGGTGTTTTATTATAATCATTGTGTTCTAGAGTTGGATTCATTGTAGCTCTTTTAATTTCACTTTTAATTGTAAAGGCCAAAACACTGAAGCAGTTTACTTGCCACCAAAAACACCAGTACCAGGCAGTGTCCCAAGAAAAAAAACCATTAGCATTTTATTTTTAACATGATTTTCTTAGGAGAGTGAAACTGTTGGAAAATGTATCTTTTGCTATTCAGATGTTCCTTGTTGGTTGCATTGTAAAAATTGCAATGTGTGAAATGACCCTAATACATGTTATTTTGATTTTTAAGTCATAATACATAGAACATCATTTGGTTAATAATGCAATCTGTCAAAATTTCTTTAAAATATGTGGTCAAAAAGCAGTTTAGGTTTTGTCTAGAATATTGGGCACTCTCATTATACAAGCATTGGATGCATATGGGTACAATGTCACAAAATATGATTACTCTGTGAAATCTGGACTATTCCATTTTACAAGGCGAAGCTGAGTGAAATAGAACAGTCCAGATTTCACCAAGTGATTATGTTCTGCGACAATGCACTAACAAAATGCATTCAATGTTTGTTTTATATGAATCACAAATAGACCCTTGTCATTGGAATTTTTTTCCCCACAATATACACAAAATAGAAATGGAAACTTTCCATCCCACACTCTGAAAATTCTTTAAAAAAAACATTCTAAACAACGTGGAGGATGACATGTGGACAACAACGTTGTCCACCATGATGTGCCCTAGCGTCATTTGGACAAATGGGCGGGGAACGATCATTAAGGAAATGATGCTGTGACGCGTCCAATAATTATCCGTATTGGACTCCATTATTAAATTGTGGAGTATCTCTACAGTAAATACCTGGCAAAATAATGGATAACAAGTGACACATGTTCCACCAATCAAATGACAAGGATCCGTGTGTGTGTGGTATATTTTTTAGTTCTCTTGCAGCAGTTGAAATAAGCAATGGTGGCCCTTCAAGTGCTAATTTCTTTTCTTTCAAGTTGTCAAAAATTGTTAGGAGAGCCTTTCTCAATGCTTTACTTTATAATCAGTGAGCTTTCATATTTCAACTCATCTGTTTTTAAAAATAATAACCCATCTTGTACTTTGTCTTTCATCTTTATGACTGTAGTTGGAAATCCAGTGCTCAGTACAACCAGGCTCGCTACAATGAGAGTTATGCCATTCTGAAGGCAATGTATGAGCGACAATAGCACCTGAAGACGTCATTGACTGTAAATGTATGTATTTACCTAACTAAATCATCTACTCAGCTAAATTGTATTGTTAATCCTTGGTAATATCTATGATACTACCTTTTAACATGACGCATTTGTGGTGTATTCTTGACTGACCCAGAGGTAATTAAGTTCACTTGGTAACATCTGGTTAAACTGGCGCCTGCTGAGTTTCTGCTATTTTAGAGGAGCTTTAAGGAGTGAGAAATGTCTGGCTTCTACCTGAACTATAATAGCTGCTATGTTTTTCAAGATATTAAAATCACAATTTTTGATCTACTTCTCTACTGCTGGGGAAAATTTTCCAAAAAGCTCCTTGAAATCTGTAGGTGTTATGTTCCGTTCCAGCTATAGAATTTTCCCAACAATGCCTCAACTATAGTTGGGACAACTTGAGTGTTACAGTTGGGAAGGCCCAACTATAGCTGGGATCTTGAGATCTTTCACTGTGCAGGGGATTGGAACCACCGGCTGTGTAATTACACATCGCATGGGATGGCTGTAACAAAACACTACCTTGCTGGTAGGTGGTGAGGGTATTATTTCAGTTGCCTGTATGTTATGGAGTAACTATTGATTCTTCTGGGGTTTTTTTGGAGTTAGAAATATTTCTCTCTCTGATTCTGCAGAAAGTTCTGAAAGCTCTGATGAACTGATATGAAAATCTCCCTGTTTATGGAAACTTTTTCCCAATCATGTTGAATGTAATTATAAATTTGTCCCCGATTGTTGTACAAAATCTCCCTGATTGCAAGGTGAAAAGGTTTGCAGCTCCACTACCTCCATGTTTTTTTCTCAAGTTTTGCCATGATAATCACTGTGCAAGTAGAGAGGAACTGCAGAGAATGGAATATTACTTCAAAGGCCTAGATATCATTGTGGTTATCACTTATGTATCAGGCAATCCCAGCTAGGCTATAATTGGGTTGTCGCAACTGTAACACCCAACTATAGTTTATATTCTAAAGTTGAGACAGAACATCACCATTTAAACACACCTCCTCAAATTTGGATCCAAGTTTCAGCAACGACTCCCACTCCTTCCTACTTGGTGTACACTGCTCAAAAGTGTCCAAAACATGTACATGTACATTCGTTTGTAAGAAACTGAACCCTAGGTCATGTACACTGCATTGTACACTGGATTTATTTTCCAATCAAAATTTAGTGGTGGATCCAGTCACAAGCCATGCTCAGTGCATGGTGTTTTGGCTGGTGTCATAATCAAGGAAGATTTTTCTGTACAGCGCAATTGTTCTGCTGAACAGCTTCATGAGGGGGTAGTCCAAAGTCTTGAACATTTTCAAGGTTGTATAGAGAGTCAACTTTTGAAGATGCCTCCCCCTTCCCAAATTGTCCAGACTTAAAATAAGAGAAAGACTTTTGCCCATTCAGTAGTAGTTTGCTCATTCTGTGGCGGGTTTTTCATGAAAGCTTGGATAGCCCATCACAACTGAATGCAGAAAAAAGGTACCCACTGGAGATGTGAGGATTAAATTCTCCTCTTGTTTTATTCTGCAGTATAAAAATTAATTAACTTTTTTTCATTTTTTAATGTCATACCCAGGCTCCCATCTACCAACCCCCCCCCTCCCCGTAATGAAATTGACCATGAAATTCTTTAAAGTTTTGGGCAGCCCCTATTAAAGTTTGGCAATGGTAGAAATTTTGACCTTTTTGTGTACAGCTTTACAAAATGCTTACTGCATGGCAAGGATATAGTATGTTAAAGAAAAATTGACTTCCGGTTTAACATGACGGCGCTCTCCAACTGAGCTATCTAGCCCCACTTTGGCGGTCTCCCTATTTTGTCCCCCCAAAAATTTTCAACCCAAAATTATTTAAAACTTACCCACTCAGTTTCCCTCGTGGTTTATAGCTTGATAATAAATGGAAGTGATACTTTTTTTGCTGGGATTCTGTTCACTATAAAGCTTAATGTTAATGACAAGTGCTTACAAGGGACTTTGGCCAAGCAAATACATGTGTATGTATGAAAGGCACAAATGTGAATGAAATCTCATTCAGTTTTCAGTTTAAACATTTCAGGAGCCCCATAGCAAAGGTCACTGGCAGTCAGCCTTACCATGGGCTGCGCTTCCAGGGGTCGATTTCACAAAGAACTAAGATTCATCTTCAGATAAGTTCTCAGTATTACCATTGTGATTTGTACTGTGACATCATGATTTGCTTAGTAATTAAGATTGGTTTGCACTTAAGATCAATCTTAGCTCTTTGTGAAATCGAGACCAGGGGTTACAATCGAGCAAGGCATTCCCCGGGGGCTTGGTGAGATTGTACACCACTGGGAAAGGGGTTGATTGGCAGTCCTAATATATGTACTATGTGTTTCACATCTACAGTTTGTTACTGCATGGCAATTTATTCATATTTCTAATATTATTGCAACTAGTGGGTATAGACCGGAAGCCCAGGGGGGGTCAGCCTAGGTAGGAAGTTAATAAATGTTCATGTATGTAGCACTTCCCAGTAGGTTTCATCAGGTTAACTCACAAGCTAATCTAGCTCAATTTTGGGGTACCAGTTATGAAAGTCTGGCAGGCACACCCCACCACTGAAAATGTCTTGAAGTGGCCATTCATAGTACCTGGGACTATACTGAATTTTCCAGTAGGTTTCATCAGGTGTACACACAAGCTTGTCTACATGTATAGCTCAATTTTTGGAGTCCCTTTCTCATGGGTCCTTTGACCACACCCACCACATTGTGCTCGGCAGGCGTCCAATTTCCTATGTGTATGTACATGTACCATTGCTATATACATGACAATTTGTTAACTTCCCAGCTAGGCTGACCCCCTAGGTTCGTCCTCTGGTATTATTGCACGGGGAAAGGAAAAGAACTTGTACACGGAACTGCTGTTTAACAGTATGCACAGTAATCACACTTATACCATGGATTGTGCATTGCTCAGTCCTGGATGCCAGTTTCATAGATCTGCTTAAACAGAGAATATTGCTAACAAATTTCTGCCCAGTGTATTTTGCTAGAAACCTGTCACAAAATGTACGTGTGAAACTTTTGTGTGTTTTTTTTTAGCTGGTAACCAATTTAGGCAACCCAAATTGTTTTCTACTTTGCTACTTTTTGTGCTTAAGCAGCTGTATGAAATTGGGCCTTGGTTCCGCTCTACATGTAATCTACATTATTCTACATTGCTTTAGTTACAACTCCATTTCAACATTAACAAGATTTTAAAGATATTTTTAACAGTTATAAACATTTAGAATAATGCGAATGAAACTACAAATACGTGTTCAGTAATTAGTCTGTTATGCAGAAACAAATTTCTACCAAATTTACAAGACACTTTACAATGATTCTTTAGAACAGTTTGATTAAGGGCAATCGTGCAGCTTACTTATAAAATCTCACAGGAATGGGACAAGACGAATGCAAAAACGTCACTTGCTTTAGCAACAGTACAAAAATTTATCAAAATTGCACCATTTTGAAAGACCTATTTTAAGCTAGCATTGTTTGTTTTTTCTCTACTGCACTATTTTTGTTTTGACCATTTTATTTAATTTTTCATGCATTAACAACTTGACTCGCAGTCTTAAAAACTTTTACAAAATGCACCATTGGAAAGAAGGCATTGCGCTTTATAGCTCTTAAATGTTAGAGAAGGGAAAATACAATTTATCGTACAAATTTATAAAAAGCTTTAAAATGTTTTTTGTCTTTCCTCATATACAAAACAGACTTTTCAAATTTGAATTTAGCAACTCTTTTGAGAAGAAAGAAAATGTCTATTTGATAGACCAATGCGGACATAATAAATTATTGCACAATTAAGAATGCATTTGGTTGCAGTTGGAAGGTTTTGCTGTAGAAAAACAGTTTGGAAATAGCTGATTTTAAACTAGATTTGTTTGACCTAATGTCAATCAGTTATTAGTAATACAGTGTTTTTATTACTATTTTTATTATTATGTGTTTTGATAGTTACTGCTTATTTTATTTATTTATTTATTTACTATATATTTTTTTCTTTCTTTTCCTTGTATTTTTAATTTTTTTTTAATTTTTATTTATTCATTTATTATTATGTTTTGACAGTGCAGGCTTTGATATTGTTTCATTGTGACTATATGGCCTATAAACTTTAAACACCTTTCTTAAGATAACCTGTTCACAAATTAATTTTTCTGTTTCTTGTGTGAACATTATAAGCAATATTTAAGATAAATCTAAATGCTTGAAACAATTGTCACAATCATTATTATATTAATATTGTACACCTTTGGTATAGACATTGATTATGCGACATTTTGCCTGGAATGGACTATCCCAAATGCGAAGCAATGCCGTTTTAAATTTCTACAAAAAGTTGTTTAAACCTCCAAATGGTAATGGTATAGTTACCTTTTTTTCTATACATAGTACTACATATGCCAACTTCAAAAAGCCTAGAGCTGAGACATGGCAGGCACAAGACTATGACTCTACATGTATTTGGTTTATTTGGGTACATTTGTCTATGTACACCCAAACCAAACAGTGCATTCCTAAAGTGTCCATGATATTTTCAAAAAGGCTGATCGTAATTGGCGTTATAATCAGTATCAACATACTATTGTAATTGATCTCCCATCCTGTTTTTCGGGGGCAACATTTAAATTTAATTAAACAGTATTGTTCTTGATTCATACAAAAAACAAGTTAGTTTCCTGTATCACTGAATCTTCTCCAGACCAAGTTTGGCATAATTATGTAGAATTCCATAATTTTATCTACAACATAAGTACAGTACTCTATTTTTGAGGAAAGTTCTCAAGAAAACCTATTTTATTTTTTGCTTTGCATTCATCAAAGTGAGATGCAAAACCAGGGCAAGGTATATGTACATTTATTCAGAGGATTTGTGAGTTGTTGATTTAGCCACCAGTACACAATGTTTTATTGTGTATTTGTGTGCTATTTCCTCTTATTTGCATAATTAAGAAAAACAGTAGTTTGCTTATACAGAGACCCCATACCACTTTAAACATTCAGTCCAGCTCCAACAACCTCACTATCGGTTTAAGCTATACATCTTTCGGTAAATGTACAGGCATAAAAAGAACAGTGTCTGGCACAGATAATAATGAACATACATGTATACACATACATACATCAACCGAACACTTGAAGAGGATCTCGTTCAGTCCCCTTGCACAGGCCGCAATATGATATGTCTTCCCTTGACATCAGTGAGGGCGCTGTTTAAGCTTGTGACATCATACTTCAATATGTCTTTTATTCAATCAAACATGTTATACTGTACTTTCATATGCATACTGGCTACGGTCATAAATTCAACTTAATTACGTACATGTAGCTTTCTCAATTACTGGTTTATAGTTTTGGAAATTACACAATGGAAAACCTCAAATGCATATTTTGTTCCTCCAGTGCTTTCGAAAGTGGCTTGCGTAAAATACACCCTATTTATAGATGTACATGTTTTTCTTTGCATGTTATGCCGAACTTGCATTAGTACCGTTACAGCATAATTAGTATACTAATTCAAACATTAACGAAATTTGAGAGAGCAAGTACCACTAACATTAAACAAAAATGTACAAACTCAGTTAAAAGCAGAATAATAACATATGACTTGTCACGATTAATTGGTAATACAAACATCGAGCCCATTACTTTTTCAAGTTTAATTAAACTTTACATTTGACTCTTTTAAAAGGTGTACACTAAATCAAATTAAACTCTGTTTAAGATTTCAGTGGGGCTCTCCATGTTGCCATTGCACACCATGTCCTCCACATCATTGGACGCTGAAGCCCCACGGCATAGCTTCTTGGGAGTGCAGTTGAACTGGTAGAAGTCTGTGCTGAGGCGCACACTACGACCGGCTGCTGCCGAACGCCGCAACTCGGGGCTGTTTGGTGTGGATTGGGTGCCTCGGAACTCCAATGACCTTGCTGATACGCCATTGAGTCTCAAGAGGTCATGGTGCATTAGCTGCTTGTGCAGGAAGTTCAGGAAGCTCCTCACTTCGTTTTCTGCAAAATAATGATTGGAACACGAACAGGCAAATGTACATAAATATCGTTTTTAAAGATACTTTCTACACTTGTGCTTAAAATCGGCAGTTGAGTTTTCACTCGTAAGGCGCATTGTAAAATTAACACTGACGGAAACAGCATCTTGGAGCAACTTTGTGTATCATTGTTTGACTTGTGTTGATTTGTACAAAATTATCTAATGCATAAAAAGAATGTCAATAGACAAAAAGCTGCGCTTTGGAAATCATGGTTCAGGCTATTTTGAAGCAGTTTGCTTCCAATGTCATATGGGATTTTGTCAACTTGTGTGTGTGCCCCCAACCCCCCTACGGTAAATTAACATTGGCTAACGATGTTGATTCAAAAGAGGGCGCTATCAGAAGAAAATTCTACACAATTCGCCGTAGGGAGGGGGCAGAATCTCCTGCCACACCGGCAAATGTCTGTCATTACTGAACCCTTGACATGCCCTATAAACTTATTGATGTACAGTCAACCCTCTTTACAAAGAGCACTGTTATAAAGAGATTCTGCTTATAAATAGTCCACTCTGGAGTCCCGAATCTCATATCTGCTTGAATGGTTTCTTTGTTTTGCTGTCCGTTTACAACAACATTTTTCTGTAATAAAGAGGTAATTTGGCCAGTCCCAGGATCTTGTTATAACGAGAGTCAACTGTACATGTATGCGGAATTCATCAACCTACCAGAATCTGAGTTGTAGTTGTCTTTCAGGCAGACTTCTAGTGTGTCCATCAGAATCTTACCAGCAGAGCGACGAGATAAATTCTGAGGAGAAATATTAACACATTAATTTAGAGTTGGTTATTGGACTTCAGTTTTATATATTTCAGCAAATTTCTGTGTGTTTTATTTTCTCTCTCGTGTATATGATGTTTCCTTCATCGTTTTGTTAACTAAAAAAAAAAAATAAGACATGTAATATTTTTTGTTTAACCTTACGTGTCTTTGTAACAGGGAAATTTCTTTATTGATGAACTCGTATTAAAAAAAAAAATAAAAAAAACACACACAGTGCAGACAAAACATACATGTACATGTATACACTATTGATTACATGTGTTCTCGTGGAATTACAAGATTTGATTAAAAATAATATAGACATGGATGATACTGTTGGATGTTCAAGTTCATTCATGCAGGTGCGGCAGGGCTAACTGCGGTGACATTTCTGAAGTAAGCATTTAAAGGGGTCTTGAATATTAAATCATCACGAGAGAGCAGCAGTATATGATGAACGATTTCTTTATTTGGCTCATTCCTCGAAAGATGACATCATTTTTGTACAGTTTACTTGCGTTGTTTTATTTTAAACTGGTATACATTTTGTCGCAATAATCGTTTAAGCCTTGTTTTTTTGTGCGCTGGCGCCGTGTACTTCGTCGTTTTATTTTAAACTGGTTTTGTAGTAATAGCCTAATCGTTTAATCCTTGATTTGGTTTCATGTGTGCTGGCAGAGGCTTTCCCTGTGATTTAACCATTACACAAAAAATGTAGGCCTGGTTTTTAAAAGGGAGTTAAGGGACAGACTTGGTCTTTAGTTTTAGTTATTATTGGAAATTAATTTTAAAATCTTGAAGTTTAAAATATCATGTAGGTTTTTGAATTCAACGTTCTTGTAGGGCTTCAGAGAGAAGAATTTGTAATTAAAAAGCTCAAGCAACATTTGGCTGATACCCATCAGGTGAACGATTTTTCTAATTGTATTGCGTGGTTAGATATCAATGCAATTTTCATAAGCCAGCTAGTATCAGGCATGTGGTTTTCTAGATTCCTGAATTCAGGATTTTGTTCTCAACCTCCTTGATTCCTCAAATTTTCTCGAAAATGGTCAAGCAGCCATCAAAGGAAAAAAGAAATAGGCCACTTTGTTTCCAAAGCTCATGTGCTATATTTCTGCAGAGTCTGTAAACCTCCTGAATTGAAACGTCTGGGAGGTTCTGGGTCTAGAGTAGGGGGAAAACCCTGGCCCCAAGCCATTTTCAGGAATGTCGACATTCTGCAAATCGCATCCTTGTTGCATGCATTTCGTCTTGAAACTTGGACTATTTGCACAACCATTTTCACCCCCCCCCCCGAAAGGTCAATGCGGAGTCGCGGTAGTAGTTCACACTGGCCAGGTCAGATCGGCCGTCAAGACCACTGAACCCCAATCATTGCTGAGGTGAAATAATTCCCCTGCAATCAAGCAGCAATTCGCGCAATTAACGCGATGAAAATTTCACAATTTCACACACAAACAGTTCACTCCAGGTACTCGTACCCCCGGATAAAATTCGACTGTAATTATTCCATGTCCCTGCTTGAATTATCCGAACATTGCTATATTTGGTGAGATAATATCGTGCCCGTCTCTGCGGGCTGTGCGTTTACGGACGGGTTGAGTGGTGTTGACGTTTACCAAAAGTGCGTACTTAAGAAAATATTTTCATCGCCTGCACTCATAAATATTTATACTCTGTGTAAATATTGATTCAGTTTCAAGCTACGGGAATTCTGTCGTTTGATTTTTTTTCCCCTTAGCGTTTCTATAAGAAATACCGGTGCAACGAAAATGTTTCGGATTGCAAGAACGGAAATATGTTTTATTTAATTTCATTATGTATTCACTAATGAAAAGGCCTATATATTTTTATTCGCTATTGCAAACTGCTTACCAACGTAATTGACCAGCTGTGTATGCAAAGATTGATAAATGGTCACGCGTGTCGACCCCGCGCGGCAGAGTCACTTTCGAAGACTATACGACCGTTATCTCATTTTGTAATTTTTTAGTCAATGGTGAAAGTTCCATTTTTAGTATAACATGCATGTGATTTGTCAGTTTTGTTTCTTTTTCCTGATTTTAGGATTTTTCACTGACCTGCACCTTCTGATTCTCTTGAAAGAGGCAAACTTGTCATCTCATGAAAAAGACTCGCCCTTGTTATCAGTCCTTCAAATATCTTTTTCAGATATACACAGTATGTCAACTTCTAAAATAAAACATTCTGTGTCCGGGAGCTTCATTTCCACACAAAGAGGATTTTTGTATCAAATTTTGTAGGATTTTTCATTTTAATAAAATCTCATCCATAAAACGATCCAGCGGGGGAATGAAAAACAGAAAACCAGTCCAAGTTCAAAGCCTGTTGTATTGAGGCATACATTTGTCCAGGTGATTTCCTCGTTTTGATTTTTTTATTTATTTGTAAAATATTTTTTTCTCGATGTATTAAAATTTGCTGTGCCCGGCACATTTTCTTTTATTTTACATTTTATTGACAATGTGCAGGAACATGCATGTTTATATCCGCACGGAAAGTGAATGTGAACCCATTTGCATCAAAAAATCCATTGCAAGCTTATTCCATGAAAGTTGTTGTTTAGAATGGACAACCGTCCCAAAGGGCGAGAAACAGACGTTTCGACTTGTAAGGACTGTTGAAAAAAATCCTAACTTTTCCAATAACAGTGATAAATATTGTTAATTAAGACAAATGCACATAATTAGAACAAGAAATGAAAGCTAATGAAAATCACAGCGTTGTAACTTTTTAAAAATCGGTATACTCATTAATTCCAAAATAGCAAGAACGAAAATTCCATTGCCTGACACCGCGGAGACATAACACCGTATATTCATTTTGCTTTTATCTAATTTGTTGCCAATTCCAGCGGCGCAATACCACTTTGGCATACTTTGGGGCTTCTGGCGTTGCCGTATCAAAAGAATGGACTCAAACAAACCACCACTCTACAATAGAGCGAATTATTCAATATAAATATGACTCATTCTCTAATACCCCGTGAAGTTGTGTGCGCAGTAATTTTTGCTTATTGGCTTTATGGTGTTTTGGCAATTATCACACTCGGGTGATCCCAGAATCGCGGCATTTGGCGCACATTTTCTCGGTTCGTTCTTTGCCGCCATAATTTTGCAGCCTTTTGTTTTCGTTGTATAGCTTTCCCCCTTTTCAAGTGAGTCTTGTTTCACTGCAGCAGACTGTGGCCCGTTGGCAAAGTTTCATTGAATTACTTATCGTCGTGTTTGTTTTTTATATCACGTTAGGGAGGCACTTCCCTACGCATTGTTAATCTTTCTTTGTGTTGTTATGGGTGATATTATTTTCATTCCAGTCAAATGCCCGGCGGGTTACACTCTCCGAAGTTCTGTGTCTGTCGGGCTATTTGTCTGTGGTTGGAGGAAAGAGCAGTTTTGTCTTAACTCTTGACATGTATTTTTAGTAGCATCACATCACAAGGGTATGCTCCGGGTTTTGTTTGACCCAAAAAGGTTACGTCTATTTACAATTGACCCAGATCCAAGCGTTCTCTACACATGTTTTTGGTCACAGCGCCCAGCTTTTGACTCAAAAAAAGATAAATGGGTCAACCAGTTTTGAATAAGTTTAGTTTTGACCAAGCCATTGACACATCCGAGACAACAATTCAGGGACCAATTTTAGTCAGGATTTTTTTTTCTCTTCTTTTTTTTGTAAAAAGGCAAATGTAAATAGTTTGTTTTAGATAGAATGTCAAATTTTGTTTGAGGGAAACATTGTCTGGCGTGTATAATTATGAAACAGTCGTCTGAGCCAATGAAACACTTTGTTGCTGTTATTAGATAGTCGTGCCCTTATCACAATTCGAAACTTTCTTGGCTTGCGTCACTTTGTTTAATACACCTTTTTTTAAATTGTAGGCCTATGTCAGAATTGACCCAAGTTCAGACCCTTGAGGAACTGACCCATTTCAGGGTCGGTGTGACGTGGAATCTGTGTCAAAACGACCCAGAAATGGGTCAAGCGGACGCAGAATCCGAGACATTCCCACTTTGTAACCAGTTTCTTGGACAGTCTGGCCGAGATTTTGTATTGGGTGAGGTCCGGAACCCAGGTCAATTCTGACCCAGGTGTTTTCAAGAGTGTAGCCTTTTTTCTTGGCTTAGCTAGTGGGATTAAGCTTAGCAGATTTCCTAGCCTCACTTTGAAATAAAGTTGAACGGTTAAGGCACTGACTATTTTTATCAGATAATGATTTAGTTTCAGATGTTGAAACTGTCGTGTAGAAAACTTTGTTAACGAAATCGATTTGACATCCACCGTGGTTAATGGACCAATCAGTCGTGTTTTGGTGTTTCAGACTTTCACTTCCGTCACAAACCCACAACACCCAAGGGTGTGCCTGATTCCGTAGCTTTTTTAAACACTGCAGAAAATGCTTCATATATCTTACTTGATTGATTATGCATTCAAGCCTCTATCTGTTGTTTCACGTGATCAATTATTTTCTAATAGCCAAGAGCGAGACCAGCAATGAAAACAAGGGGGCTCTGCCTCGTCCCTGGACGGCGTTGAAACGCTCCGTTTCACGCACGCTGCCTGTGCCCCTTTATTTGTGCAGCATTAACATTTGGATCTCCCGTAAAAAGCCATCGGTTTCCGATGGAATCTCTAAATATCCCCAAGGTAGTGATTCTGGCGAGAGACCAATTAGTGGCACTGTGTAATTATCTTGTCTGCAGGAGTTGACAAGAGGCCTCTGTTATAGAAAACCCATCCATTTTATATATTTTTTTTAAATCAAAGTTTATTGTACAATTTTTGTCATTAGACACCTGCTCAAAGCCAACCACTAGCTTACTTGACAGATTGAATCAATCCAATTTATTACTTTTTGCTCTCTAATTTTAGAAAAATGTTATCTGGGAGTGCTTTATCACCGGTCAATGAAGAGTACATGCCTCAAATCCATCGTCGAAGTTCCCATCTCTCTGGTCTATAATTAGCGTTGAGCGACATGGACAACTGTGCATAGATCAAGATTGTCCATTTCATTCAATATTGGAATTGGGCTCACGTGCAAGCATGTCTTCAAGACAATTCTGGCCTCATTAAGTTGAACATTATTGCCTTTACTCGGCTTCGGTTCCAAATAGGCTAAAACTTTGGTTCTGGTTCTGGTTCTTGCCTGTGGTCCTGGCTTCGGCCCAGGCTGTGGTTCCGGCATGTAACTTTGGATCCGGTCCAGGATCTGTTTGTGGTTCCGGGTTATTCTTAGTGGTCTATAGAGTCTAGACCACGCTCTTTCAAAATCATTGAATTCTAAACTGACCAATCCATATCCGGATCAGGAACCCTCTTATTGCGAGGAAGCTATTTTGTTTAAGTATTTTACAGAGCGGGTTAGCTCACCCTTTTCTCTTTCCCACCTACACGATCTTTTAAACGGTTCCCTGTATCATGCTGCCATCAGCAATATCAAACTCGAAATTTGAAATTCCTCCATACCATCGCACTAAGTCCCTCCGATGACCCAGTTTTTGCCGTGCAAATTTTATCACCAAAGCAAAAAACAGCCCCAGGATAAAGCCATACCGATCTACACTGACGAAATTAATATTGCCGGAACATTACCCCCCCCCCCCCCCACCTTCGAATCCTTCCCCGGCAGTCGTCGCTTCAGGGTTCTCCAGTAGATCCCGATATTTATCTTCCCAAGCGTGATGAGAAATTAGCCTGTACTTCCCTCGTCTTGTTTATCCCACCTCTTCCAATGAGTTCCAAACCGATAAACCCAGGCTGTGGATTCACTCGCGGATAACGCTGGATTATGTTTTGATATTGTAAATTAATTTGTGCTTGTGGCTCATCGGTGTAAAGGTATGTGGTCTGCCCTTATGCGGTGGGCCAGTCTCAAGCCATTTCAAATCCATTCTGTCCCAACGAGCACTACTTATTTTCTGACCTGTGCCTGCGTGACTCATGCAAATATTTTTGAATTGTGTGTTAATGAGACACATAAATTCAACTAATATATTTATAACAGCAACCATCATTAAAGTTTGAGAGGAGACTGGAAATACTCAAACCAATGGAGGTAGCTTAAACGCAGAAGAAACAAGTAGCTGTGTTGACTTCAATATTAAATTGTTGTTTATAATTTGCGAGTTATCACCACTTTGTAACATTGTTCCTTGCCAATTATTATCAGTTTTTTTTTCCTGATTTCAGGATTTTCTCCAAATCTCCCTGAGCCTTCAAATTTTCTTGAAAGAAGTAAAAGCAGACACCAAAGGGAGAATACAATAAAGGTCCACCTTGTGTCCAAATCTGTATTTAAGTCTGGTTTTGCACAGAGTCTGTAAACGAACCCCTGATAATTAAAACAATGGGAGGTTTGGGGTATGTAAAATAGCAAGCCGTATTTAGGAATTATCACATTATTTTGTCAGATCTCATATCTGTATTATATTATACTTTCTCAAAGTGTTTACTATTTTTAGAGACGAATCATTGTTCCACTGATTTAGGTATTATTCAGATTCGTACCAACACTGAATCGATGTATCCGCAAGGCTGCGATTAGTAGGATAACTTTCACCTTGTACCGTTGTTTCGTTTTAAAAGGAAAACGTGTGTAGATTTCAATTAAAGTGAATCCAAACATCAGGGCATAACTGCGTCTCAATCTTTTCTCAAAATGACACGAAGGCCTTAAGTATAATTGAGGGGGTGTTTTGTATAAATTATGGTTTCATAATTATCATTTATTCTTGTGTTCTCTCTTTCTCTCTCTTTGTTTCTCTTCTTTTTTCTTTTCTTTTTTACTTTTTGTTATTAAATATTTAGTTGTTAAAACTAAACCGGACCTTCGTCGTTAGATATTAAATAGAATATATATATATATTTTTGGATTTTCAATAAAATATTTGTTCTTTATTTTAATTCACCGATTACATATCAATAATCGTCATAGCATTATTTTGTGTTTATATTTTCATCTCTCTGGCACGGTTGGAATTTATTACCGTTACCTGATGTACACAGTGTGTTTGCTAAAGAAATTTGATTATTTTCGTTAATATCGAGATTTTATGTTATGTCGAGAATCACTTGACAATAATGGAGAATGAGATAGCGAGAAATTTACCAGATTGCGGAGTTTCCGGAGTAGTGATATGACCTCCCCTACGGTTGACTCAATCAGAGACAGTCTGACTCGCTCCGTCTCAAGACACTGGATCTCCGTCTGATACTGCTCGGTCTCCTTTAGTTTAGTGTTCAGCTCGTGGAGCAAATCAGCTTTAATCTGAAAAGAGAGAAACAAATGTTTGCCATGCTGTAAAACTCCCGGGTCCAATTTGACCCAGATTCTGGGTCCCGTGGGGCCTGACCCGTTTCCAGGTCAGGCTAACCCGGAAGCTGTGTCAACATAACCCAGTAATGAGTCAAACTGATGCAAAATCCGAGTTTATAGCCAATAGTTTACCCTGTTATACCAGGTCAGCCTGACCCAGAGATGGGTCAGCCCCCCCCCCCCCGGTACCCAAGTGTGACTTTGTGTCACTTTGTGCACAGTAAATAGTCTCGATCAGTGCCATCTTTATAAGCAACTTTAGTTTTAAGTTTTATTTTGTTTGACAGCGTTACAAAACGTGCCTTAATTTCATGATTATTTATTTACGGTAGACATGTCATCAAAATGTAAGAATACATCATGACCCAAAAATACACCATAAATTTGCGCATTGTTTATTTGTGGTCTCCTGTTGGTGTGTGATTGTTTGCAGGTTTAAAAACACGCGCCAAGTTCTCCTTCTGGTTCCACACTTTATCTGCAGTTTCCCGCGTCAATGTTAAATAATCGTATTTCAATTTGCATTCCACCTGAAGAAAATCTGCCAACTTGCTGATGCAAACCCTGTAGAATTTTAAAGGATTTAAATTTATGACATCCCTACCCATCACAGTAAGACTCACTGTTCCAGCACAAAATTCATAAATGAGACTTATCGCAATGATAATCTTAGAAAGAAAATAAAAAATCCAATAACCCAGATTTCCAAGTCATACCCAGGGCCTTGGCCAAATACCCGTGCCTAGTCGCAGATGATGGTATTTGAAGTAATCTATGATCCGGTTTTACCCCGTCGGCCATGATTATGCACGGTCGGGTGGTAACATATTTTTGACTAAATGATTGGCATTAAGAGGGAATTTTAAAATGATCTCATGCATGACCGAGAACGAGGTTTCACCATTGAAGAAAAGAGGGTGTGGTCGCTCTATAATGCCGAACTAGGGCCGGATATATATACAAGAAATGCACACTATCGGGGGCTGAGGAGTGTATATAGACAAGATGTGTAGTCAATTATCGTTTCGTTTTGCCAGTTTTAATATTTTTTCGTGACCCAGATTTTGGATCACAAATCTCTTTTTGCTCTGGGCTACAGAGACGAATGTTGAGATTTATGGTTGGGAGCAAGAGTTCTTCTTGATTACCGAGATCTGCTACGTCAAACTTTGACAGCACAGCAAAAAAAACCTTTTGGATGGAGGTATGAGGAAATCTGTGCCATGTACCAGCCGTGTAGTGTGTAAGGTCTATATCTTCTTAAACAAACCAGACGGTTTGAGGATGGTTGGATTCTCACGTGGTTTTATAGGCACGGGATCCCTGGCCACACTCTAAAAACTCCCGGTCAGAATTGACTCGAATTCTGGGTCTCTTGAGGCCTGACCCATTTCTGGTTCAGGTTTGATCTGGAAACTAGTCCACCCTCCCCCCCCCCCCGAAGAAAAATACGAAAAAGTTTACCAATTTCTACGTCACTTGGACATAGACTCTCCGGGTCATATTGACCTAGAAATTGGTCGGGCCCCACAGGACCAGTATCGGGGTCAATTCTGACCGGGGAGTTTTTAAGAGTGCACCAAGCAGGGCTGTCACTGGGTTTTATTTCTTTGGTCTTTTATTTTTAATGATGGTATAGTTAGACACAAAGCCTATCTGTATGGGCAAACAAGTGTATGGCAGTAGAATTTTCATAAACAATTGTGTTCGCTTAACCTCAAAACAAAGGAAAACAGATTTCAGAGCAAGATATTCATTTTGTATTCCATTTCTTCTTCTGCTTCTTCTACTTTTTAATTTAGGTTAGAGTGTGTTTTGATCTATTTTCCAGTAATAAATAACTTCTGTTATTCATGTAGTATTACGAGTGTTTAAGTGTTTCTATAGAATTTCTAAATAGTTTCTGGGGTTTTTTTTAGCGACTGCTTCAAACAAAAACTTTTTAGTGGCCTAGTTCTCGCGCGCGGTGTAATAACGACGCACAACATTTACATCCGAGGTGCAATTGTGTTTCAATCGAGGTGGAAAATGAAGCCATCAATTTGCTGAGGCAGCGGTGCAGTCATGTAAGATTACACCGGGATAGAGCAAAAAAATGATGGGCAGCCCTTTTTCGTCACCTCATCGGCCAGGTGTTAAAACCAGAGCTCAGCTGGCATGACCGTATCGCACAAAGTCGCGTGAAAACACTGGTGTCAGCATATTACAGCTTAAACCCCAACCTGAAACCATCGCGAGTTGCTCAGTTGCATCGCTAAAGGCAACATCATCCCATGTGTTATGTCGGAGCGTGACTCGGTTGTTTCTCTTTTTGGGGGATGTAAGAGACAAAGTTGATAAAAACACATATCATTGAGCCTTATACGCCAGGTCCAGGCAGCTGTCTCACTGTAATAATATTCGACCTGTGCCAAACATCTTTGGTGTCAATAAGCAACAACGGGGAGTGAAACATACTGCAGATCGAAAGGCTCAGCAATTTCTAAAAGTGAGTCACATGTTATCAATACCGATCCTCTCATCCTTTCATTTCCACAGTTGCGAACGAGAAAGTATGGTATCGCAAAGTCTGAATCTGATCAGACACAAGACGGTAAAAATAATGAAGTCTCGCCAAAGTACTGAATGAAAGTTCACTTTTAAATTGAATAATGTGATCATTGCTTAGCAATGTAACCGTTTGGTCGCATTTTTTCTATGAACAATATGGATAAAGGTAAATGTATAGGTCAATAAGAGCTAAGTAGATTTTAATTAACTAGGCCTAATCTTAAAATCAGTTTTATGCCTTGACACCGAACGGAGATCGGCAAACTATCAGCATAATCACAGAATCCGTTGGGGTCTGATATAGTTATGCGGATGAGTAAACACATCTTTTTTTAAAGCTAAAAGCCTCTTCTTCAAAATGTGTGTATCATCCACTTTGGCACGGCACTGTGCTGATGCCGTCGCTCTTGCCAAAGTAGCAGATTACGCTCCCTTGGCTGTACGCTAAGTGTATTATATGTTTTTTAAACAAGTGATTGTTTTGTTTCTGTTATCAAAAGAAATTCGGTCAGATGAAGGATGGTTAACAATACATATATTACAGTGTTATTGTCCCTTGGGCACGTGTAATTTTTAGGGAACGAAAGTGTTTTCCTGGGGTCTAGAGGGCCTCTATCCTTCTTTTCGACCTACCATTTTGAGAAGGGGATTGTGTTTACCAATTCAAACATTGCACACTAAGTTTAAACCTACTGTCCAAGAAATTACGATTGTGTAACGATGGAGATTCTCTTTATACGGCATTGTTGGCATAAAAAAAACACCCATCTTATTTCTATAACAGATAATTGTGGTTACTCACTTGCTTAAACTTGCCCTCTGCCTGACCTTTCTGGACCTCCGTCTCCAGAAGGTGCTTCTGCACCTGCGTCAACTTGATCAGCCAATCGGCATTGTTCAATCCTCCTGTCAGCGATGAGCTTGCGCAGTTGTTGTTATTATTGTTGTTGTTGTTAAGCTTATTGGCTTCTTCCTGCCAAACCGATTCTTCATCCGATACTGAAATGAAAGTGGACACAACTTTTGAAAGAACGTTACTTAAGGCTTGACTGTACAACAGTGCGTCTTTGTGGATTTTTCAGACAAAATGGTATCATTTTCAAATGCGACTGTTGCATTATCTTTGACTTAAAATGTTTTATCAAGTTCTCACAACCCAGAAAATAAAACCTTCGTTCAGTCTGGTAAAGAATTTTCCTCGTTACAAAGATGTTAATATTATAAACTATATGGTCTCTTTTACGTTTAACCATTTGGCGGATCGAGGGCGAAGGCCTGCATGGGGCGCCTCCGGCAGTTATGGGAAACAAAAGTACACGGGTTCCAATTTTGAGCGCTGTTTGAAATTATATTATCAATCAACTTACTGCTTCCACTGGCAACCGAGCTGCTGTCCGTCTCGCTCCCCGCAGACGTCGGTGAACCTCTCTCGTTATCCGATACACAGCCCGAGTCCATACCGGTGAGAAGATCACCTCCCGAATCCTCCGAAGATCCGCTCGATTCATCAAGAGAGCCGCCGGAGATTACCGACGTCCCACCGGACACTTCCGACGTTCCATTCGAGTTCTCCTGGGGAAACCCGACGGGTGATTTGGCACTGCACTCGGACTTCTCCCTGTGGACCGGCACAAAGGCCCATTGAAAGTGAAAATGTCAAATAATTGGATTAAGGTCTTGTGAGGCATGAGTTGGAGTGGGAGACATAAAAATGACCAAAAACGAAGGAAATGAGTTAAAATGACGTCAGCACTCTAAAATTTTCCAGCTGGGTATAACCAATTTGTCTCCTTCTCCTTCCCTCTCCTTTTCTCTTTATCAATATTCAAAAGCTTAATAAGAATCATCGATTTTAAACAATTATAATAACACCTATCCAGATGGCGAAGATCTTGTATAGTTAATGAAATTATTTGCGAAAATATAAATGAAAAAGTTAAACTTATTAATATAACCCACGAGTGACACAACATTTCTTTCGTGACTCAGTGCCACAATAATAAGGGGCACGGTGTGATTCACACGAAAAATGTATAATAGCAACATACCACCTCCAACCCTGTGTCATGGTTGGTTTCCGACCAATTCCCAGCTCCTAAATCTAGAGTGATTAATGCTCGGCTTAATATTCCTAGACAGACTCATATTAGGGTCGCGGCCTGCCTGATTTGTTATGATTTGGGATAAAAGATTGTCGTGGAGAAGACCTATAATCTGTAGTTTTACTTTGACAATATAGTGGTGTTTGGTGGTGAAGACTGTGAGTGTTGAAGATTGTGGGTACGGTGAATTTACTGTCAATCTCACATCTCAAAATAATTTGACAAAATGTCTCATCTAGATTCCCTTAATACAGAGCAAGCTTGTTTACAGCGACGCATGTGAACAACAACAATCTCACACACAATATCACCCCCTCCCAGCGCTCACTGGTTAAATCCAACTTAACTGGGTGCCCCCTCCCCTCTCGTCCTTGATAACGCAGCAGGGGTGTTGGTTCCCACTTCTCCGCTCACGGACGGAGACCCAATCCGATCAGTCGTGCTTCACTACACCCCAAGAAACCCAGGAGAAATAAGCAAATGGTTTTTCTATGTTCACTCTGTCCTCCTCGGTTGGGAGGTTGGTAAGAAACAGTAACAATGCCCCGAACACGATTAACCCCACGGCTCGATGCTCGATGAGTAATTCGCTATTTTGTGCCAGACCAGTTTTCACCTCGCTCCGCTGGCTCCACCCGTAACATTTCTAGCCTTTATTGTTTCAGCTCTGACCTTGACAGTCACTGTTTGAACTGACAACAGAACGCGTGGCTTGAACCTCATTATTGGCTCAAAAAAGCTGCGTCCAAACCGGAGCATTGTGAGGCTGGTAATGCATACGATAGTTTAAACATAGTCCCAGGGACACAGATGGGGGTTTGTGGGCTTGGTCCGGGCGTGATGTTCATGTTCCTTTGGAACAGTGCTGCTTTAAAGATGGTCTCCAAGGTCAAACTAGGTTTTGTGATGAACCCATGCTTCCAATAGATAGAGTCCTCATGAAAGTGGGGAACAAATTAACAAGTCTCTAACCTCACGTTGTCAAATGCCACTGCGGTTAGTAGGCTTCAAGTGCACTTTTTGTCAAAATCAAAAAGGACCGATGACGTCACATTTCAAATGTATGGTATGTACGTTGTTTTACAGGTAATTTTTTTTTTCATTCCTGAGTTTTGATGATATTCAATCAAAAATTCATTTGATTTGACCTTTTGACTAGCACAAAAGAAACTCTGGGTTTAGTTATACAGACCCATGACGTCACGCTTCAAATTTCGCTATGAAAGAGTATCAGTAAAAATATATTTTACACCATTTTAACGTGAGGCTCTTGTAATTTGTCCGACTTATATGAGGACTCTATCTATTGAAAAATGAGTTTGACATTGAAGCCCATCTTTCTAAAAAAAAACTACGGGGATCCATCTGGGTTGCATTTTAATAGTTTCCCCATTCCACATTTTCAAACCTTACCCTATTGTTCTTAAATCCATCCTAATATATCACAGTGCCTATTATTGCTACCTTCATCCCCACCCAGGTTATACAACATTGACGTTCGTTATAGCACAATATCCTGATTGAACTCTCAGTTGTGTTATTTACATGTAGGGAAAATCTCGTTGATATCGTCGTTGTTATTGTTGCTGGCAATCTTAGAACTTTTACTGGATCAGGGGTCGATTTCACAAAGATAGTCCTAACTTAGGACTAGTCCTAGGAGTTATTACAAACTTAAGGCTAGTCCTAAGTAACTCGTCCTAACTCGAGATAAGACTAGAGATAAGACTAAGACTAACTCGAGATAAGACTAAGACTAATTGATTACTGTCAGCCGTGTGGTTTGTTTTGTTTTTGTTTTTGTTTTTTGTTGTTACACAGTCAATTCCAAATGCCCTGGGCATTCTATGACAGCAATTAAAACATTTCAAATGTGTTGGTTTTATTGAATTCTGTAATTGTTATGTAGAAAAAAACGGGGATAGCAAAAGCCTAATCAGCAGGACAAGACAGAAAGAAAGGGAAAATTGGCTTATCAGTAAATATTGAATTTTAAGCAACTGAAACCAATCGATCTTTATCTTCATGAACATTTTAGTCCTCACCCCACCCCCTTCCACTAACTGCATTACACTTTTTTATACAAACGGGGGAGGCACGAATATTCTCTACTTTGCATTCATCCACTAAGGCAGTATAGGATTGAAATAAATATATATAATTAGATTATTTAAAAGAAAAAGCTTCGAAACAACTTGGACAACTCCATTTAGACACCAACCTCGTCCGCGTGACACGAACTTGCCTCGCTTTGACAAACGGTCAGAGAACGATTGTTTTAGAAATGACGCTTTGCTGCGTCCACAATTATCAATATTGGGCCCCTATATTAAGTTTTTGAGCGTTGCGGCGGTATGGACCTTTCTTCTTTTGTTTTCTTCTTCTTTTTTTTACAAGCATTGCCCCTTGTGCACCACTAACAGTATTAACTGACTTGACAACAGCATTCTCTTTTTAGTAAAAACATTAAAACTGTTTTATGAAGTATACGATTACTGTTTGTTGTGGCTAGTAAATTTATTTTCTATTTGTTGGTAATACGGGTATTTATTTGACATCATTATTGCTCAAATAAAAAACAGTTATATTTTTTGCATTGAAGGCTGCCCGTACTTTTGCCAAACCACTGCTTGGCAAAAATCGCGGCTGTGACATTGCAAAAAGCAAAATAAAGGGTGACACGTGACGCGTGTTCCATCAATCAAATTATAAGGATCTGCGCTCTCAAAACTCCCGGATCAGAATTGATCCGGTCGGATTCAGAGTCCATGTGGGTCTAGCCATATCTGTGTAAGGGTGATCCGGAAACTGGTTAAAACTGGGATTTTAACTCGGATTCTGCGTCTGTTTGACGCAGTTCTGGGTCATTTTGACACAAATTCCGGGTCACACTGACCCATAAATGGGTCAGTTTTTAGAGTGTGTGTGTATAATATGGCAAGTGTGCGGTGTATGTATTTATATTTTTTCGATGATTACCAAAACTTCCTTGGTCTTTAATGAGTCTCTATTACACCGAGTGCAAAAGACGGCTGAGATATTTGGCTTAAGTATCAGATGGTCTTTATTTCTCAACTCGATAAGGCACCCATCTCATCAGCTTGCCTTGGATAATCACTTCCACATATCCCCATCACTAATCCAATCACTCATCCCCCAACGCTAAATGAGACGCCGTGTTATAGCTAATGTATGCCGTTGAGACTATACCGGTACCGCGACTCTCTTGCGAGTTGGTCAATTCAATTAAGTCTAATGCGAGACCACGAGATCAGGGGAGGGATCCTCATCTGAAGATGTCGTGAAGGTGTATGGCCTTGTTGGCGATCAGCCGAAACATGGCATGGAATGACAAAAAGAAATGCCAGAACTAGAGGGAGCAAGCTGCGGGTGCTTTCATCGTGGATGACTCAGGATTGCTTTGACAAATTGTGTGTGTTGAATGGACGGTAAAGTCGATGTGGTAGCTGAATAATATGGTCCGAATAGTACTTAAATTGTTTCATTTACACCATGGAGGTACTTCTACCTCCATACTCATACCCATAATTTACTACTTTTCTTCCTTATTTGGGCATATTAACTTAACTTTGCCTTTCCCCAAAAAATAGATGAGTACCAGTTTTCGAAAGGTTTTCACCGTAAGATCTGAGACCTCTCAGCCTCTTCCGTATGTCGACGTCTCTAGAGGAAAAATGTACACTTGGCTGCTTAGATGTAAAAAAAAAATAATAATAATTAAGCCCTTGTATAGTGCACGGACTAAGAAAATGAAATGTGCATACCCTAACAGCCGTTGTAAATTGTCCCTTGGCAAGCATGGCTGCCTGTCAACAAGATTTCTCCTGGCAAAAATGCTCCTGTACCTTTTTTCAAATAAAGTCATCAAGAGGTGTTTGTTGGTATGGGTTACATTTGTTGAAAAATGTGATTATTCCTTTGAAAAACTTCTGCCCCTGGCTCATTGATTATTATAGGGACCGTTGTCTATAACAAGATTTGCTTATTAATGGATCCCTCCGCAGTATCACATTTCCTGTATTCTCATCTCTATAATTTCATTTTTTTTACCACTTTGTGAGTTACTTTCTTTTGTTTAATATTGTGGAATAAATAAACCCGATTAAACCTCCCAACAGATTGTACATCCCCTGGTTACCCCCTCAAATCAGCTTGCGTACACAAAATCTCGAAAATCTCAATACTTGACTGAAAATAATAAAGAATGCACGAGAGAAAAGTTACCACAACATGATTGTAACAAGAATTAATTCATCCAGATAACACGAGAGTAGGTTACACACGTTAACATTGATCAGAAATGAATGTACAAAAACCGTCAAATAACCGTCATGCAACCTGCAATTGAGGAATCGCAGGATTTCCTCAAACTTCGACATGGGCATCAATGGAAATTCTTCCAATTTGTTACTTTTCCACTGCTACATTTACAAAGATATTTAGCAAACAAATCGATACCCCATCACTTTTCCATCACAAAAAAATTAATAAATAAACTGAAAGAGACCATGTTCAGAATAATTATGTTGACAACATGTTTTTTCAGTATTTTTATACGTACTCAACCATTAAGTACGTGAGGCCCACTCTATTCCATTTGTTGGGTCACCTATATTTTTGTCATAATATTCGTCAGCAACTTTTTATGAAATATACTTTTTGTGCTATCCAGTTCCATGTTTTTGACCATTTTTTATGTATGTTTGTTTGTTGGGGTGCTTGTTTGTTTGTTTAGTATTTAGCCTAACGCTTATATAATTTTGTCTCCTTTAAGTTGAATGTTTTTCGTTTTTTTTATGTAAGACGATCACTTTTAGTCCTTTTAACTACTGCCGTGTAATTTTTAGTGGAATAATCAACCCAAATGAATTAAATTGAACTGATTCCGGATTATCTTCATATAAATCTTTTGTTTGTAACTTTGTGTTTATCTTACCGTTCTCGATTCTTCCATTCCGTCAGTTTACTCTGAAGGCTGTCGATTCCCTCCACTTGTTTTTCCAGCTCTCTGACCCTCTCCAACCCATTGCTCAGAGTCTCCCTGGCGGAGCAAAGACGTTGAGTTAGAGACTGCTGTTTGCCGAGCAGGAATGATTTACTCTGTTCAAGATGTGTCTGGTTCTGTTTCGATTGCCAGAGATCTGCCTCCAGAGACTGTGTATAGCAGATGGCTTCCTCCAGCTGCCTGTCTCGGTCCTCGCGTAGCCGACTCAATTCCCGTGCCAGTGTGACTGCATTCTGAGGGCGTATGGAGGAGTGTCCGGGTAGTTTTGGTGGCAGCGGTGGGAACGGTGTTTGGTTGTCGCGTGCTGCTATTTTTAACTTTTGCAGGGATACCAGAAGAGCCAACTGGCGGGCGTCGCTGCTTTGCAGGGCTTGTCTCATGTCCTCGATGATTTCCCTCAAACCCTCGTTTTCTTGCTGCAATTTTGCCATTGCCGGATCGTTTTCCGTATTCGCACTTTCATTGCGAACGTCTGGTGTCAATGTGATACCCTCAAAGTCACCATTTATGTGAGAATCCGTCTCTACCACGCCATCATCGCAGTTCAGTCTGCCCTGTTTGTACATGACCGAATGATATACCTCGGTGAGCGGTCTTTCCTTGAAACACTCGGTGCACATGGTGCGGATGCTGAGCCCACTCCTCGGTAAGACGCGAACCTCTGCCTCCACAAACTTCTCTGAATTGTCCCACCTTTTCGCTGAGTTACTCTCTTCAGAAGGGCTGTTGCCATCTTCCCCAATAAAACACTGAACCAGTTTAGAGTGGAATTCCTTGAAGGATAATTCTCTGGACTGATCATCAGCAGTGCCACTCTCTTCAGACTCTTCCGCCTGTGTACTTGAACCGAAGCCTTTGAAACCGATCACTTCCATTAAGATATTAAAATCCGACAGATGTATACGATCTTTTCCAAGTATGTCCAAGTGGTGGAAAATTTCTTGAATGTACTGATCGATGCCGGTTGCAAGAACAACAACTTCATTTTCGATTCCTTGGTCAAGGCCAAAAGCATACGCCAGGGCACTGACCAGCCACTGGGAACGACGAGCCGGCAAGATAATCGATTCTGGTCTCTCCATATTATCTACTCTCGTCTCTTACAAGTGCAGAGTTACTGTATAATAACAGCGCACACCATCGGTACCACAGTGCTATCGTATGAAGATGTACTCCCTCGCGTGTACACGAGATACTGGGATCGCATGCTATGGCCGTATGCCGCCGAAGAGCACTTGACAGAGAGGCTACCGATCAGCGAACTGATTACACCCAAGAGTTGGCCATGAAGTGCCCCCAGCGTTACGCACTCAGCCCACGAGAATTTTCTCTCCACGCTCGTATTTTTATGAATGGATGACTGCAAATGCGCGAGGTTGATGAGCCGTGCTGGTATATTACGGAGATCAGCGAGCATGCAATTAATGGAATGATGTTCAAATCGGTTGGATTTTGCTCAAGTGAAGTGACGGTTCAATCATCGGCAACGGTGGGCTCCCCTGGCAAGCCACACAGCACCGTGGAGCTAATTGACTGAGATATCAACTCGGGTTTTTATTGAGTTGTTGGAACTCTTCAAACGCATTTATATTAAGGTCTTTTCCCATTTTGAGATTGGTTTAAAATAAAGTTGAAATGCAGCGTGAAAATTAATTTTGGGAATCGTGACGGTTGTCAACACCGACGTCGTTTACCGCACATCCTCTTTTTGATGATGCGAGCGTAATTCACTTTGACTTCACTCGTTAAAGAGATCTATACATTGTCAGGTTTTCTTGGTGCATCACCCGAGACCCCAAACATTCTTGAGGCCGTTTCATCCTCCTCGGGAGTTTGCAGTCAAAGAGATGCACATGTCAGTTTATAAAAGGAATGAGGGATAAACAAACGTCAACATCTGCCTTTTGGAATATCTTGCAGTAAACATTGTAAATCACCATAGGCATCACTCTAAAAACTCTCCGGTCAGAATTGACCCGGAATCCGGGTGTCTGGTGGGGGGCCTGACCCATGGCGCGGAAACTGGTTAACATGGGATTTTAACTCAGATTCTGCGCCATTTCGATCAACTTCTGGGTACTTTTTGACACAGATTCCGGTTCATACTGACCCAGAAATGGGCTCGACCCAACTGAACCCTGATCCGGCTCAATTCTGACCCGGGGGACTTTAGAGTGTACTGTGACTGAAAGTGTTTGATGCCTTCCTGAAGTGAAGACATTAATCAGAGCTTACTAATAACAACTTGTATCAACATTACAAAGAACCATCGGTTATAAATCATAACAAACAGTCTGAAATTTGTTGCGTTTTTTATTATGCAAAATCGCATTTGTATGCAGCTTATATTGTATAGCTAAAGTATGTACGAATGTCCAATATACGAATCAAACATTATAAAACAAAGCTTGAATACAATTTGGAGTTGGTACAACTTTGGTTTGGGGGAAGGGCTAATCTTTTTTCTTTAAGCATAAAATTAATTTCAAGATGTCCTTAAAAACAATGTGTGTCGTTGATAAGGCAATCATAAGGAAACAAGGACTTGCCCACATTGGGCTCTGCAATGTATGTCAAAACCATTTGTTTATAAATCAACGACTGCGTGAATTTTGAAGTAACATAAAGTTGTATGAAAATGACAACTAATTGAACTTGGCGTTGGTTGTATTTCACAGCTTAGATCCCAAGGGGTGTCACCAAACTATTTAAAATACATGAACTTGTATCAAATCGGGGGTAAAACTTTCAAAACTTGTTTGTTCTGCTAGGGAAATGTATGAACGGGAACCAATTACAAACTTGCAATTTACGTATACATTGTAATGTTATTGTTGTGTATGAACTCACGGGCCTTTTGAAATTGGGCTCTGCTGTTTTATTTTGAGCACTGTTTTTATTCAAAATGAAGTTGCCACCAAATTATTTGCACAAGTATTACTTATAACCGTAGTATTTCATAGCAAGCTGCATATATATAATTGCACCGTTCACTAGCATCCGTCTCTGTTATTCACAGTCTCCTACAAGAACTGGCAGCAAAAAAATACTTAAGTTGTAGTCGTGCCTTCCAGTGGCGTAACCATGCGGGGGAGGGTGGTAGCCCCCCCCCCTGCTCAGAACCCTTGACCCCTCGTGGCATAAACAAAATGCACAAATCAGTAGTTAGATATACCAAAAGCCCCCCACCCCAGATTATGTCTTTGCCCCCGCTTGCCCCCTTGTAAAAGGTCTAGTTGTTCGCCAACACCAATACAAAAAGATGAGCCATACTTGCGAAATAAATAGAACTCCTTTATGCGAAGTAATATTTTGTGAAAGGTAAAGGTTTCAATTGATTTTTTCCCCCAAGACAATCACGCCAACATTTTAGTACATTTCAACCGGGCCCGGTGTCTTCCATGTGTTGTAAGTTCGCTCAGCTGGTTTACTCTCTGCAATTGTGTAGCTCAATTTGACGTCCAAGTGTCTGTGGGGGAAGAAAATAGGTCCATGTTTATTTTTGAAGATTTTAACACATTTTTGTTCACAAGAGGGCGCTATTCATCATTCATGATTGATAGCGTATACATGTCAAAAATTACAAGTAGCATGCAGCGGTGTAAAATGCCCAAGTGAGACCGTTGTGTGTATTTTACACTGCGTACTCGTTTTGTTTGTAATGTAGCTTGTTGGGTTTGTAAAACAGCATCATTGTCCCATGAAATAAGAAGGCAGATTGAGAAGTGATCACACTGATGATAAGACATTGAGGCTTTAGAAGAGGAAACAACTACAAGTTTTGCACTTGTCATTCTATGCACAGCTTTGGAGAAATGTCCTTCGATCACACAGGGCACTATTGGAGTCCAGTCTCCTGTATGCATGTAGCGACCATCCAATACAAATTGTCGTTATACTAACTGGGACCAGACTACCATCCCTTCCAGCCTCGGTCTGGTTACATTGAATTGATGTGTTAAGTGGTTGCACCATCATGTTCATGATAGTGGTCAACACACAAATCCATACCTGTCGTTATGGACAGCAGGCGTTACTAGCATGCATCCATCTATGGCATCGCCCTCCTTCACAGGAATTGGCTCGTCAAAGTACAGCACAGCTTGGTTCCAGTGAGTCCGACTTCAAAAAATATACAACAGTCAAGTTTTACAATAGCGTTACCTATATTTTTGTCAAGGTCTAAAATCGTAACTGTTAGCCCATGTGAACAATATAGCAATGATGAATAAAGATTATCTTTTTTCCAGAGGATCGGGCCGCTGTTTTGCCCTTGTAAACTCTGTTCGTTCACATTGACTTGAAATGGAGAAGAATGAAAAGAGGGGGCGGGGCAAGATGGCTCCACCCTGCCTCGATAAGTTGAGTCAAAAAAGAGGGCGCTATCGGACGAATTTTAATGTCTGCACACCTCTCCGGGTGACAGAATCTCCGGCCACACCGGAACTTTTAAATGATTGTTGAGTAGCGCAAAATAAATAAAGAAGCACGACACAAGAGTTTCGTCGGCCTTCATTAATTTGGTATTACAACTAATTAATTTGGTAGTTATAACTGTATAAGTTAGACCCCAGTTGTTGTTGTTGTTTTTGTTTACTACCGGTTACTTACGTAGCAAAGGGTGACGTTGATAAGACGACAGTCTCCTTGCCTTGGATCTCAAAGTAAGCGTCAAACCAAGTAGTAAATCCAGACATCTTGGTCGTCTTGTTGCACACCATTTTAAAACTCCCCTTGAACGATAAAGATAAAAAGCCTCTTTAATGTTATAATGACTGGCAATGAAGTCACTTGTGCACACGTCCATACGACTATAGCCCAAGTGACTATAGTGACCAGAAGAGGGTCCTATTTTCCAAGGCCAAAGGCCGAGGGATTTATAGGACCCTCTTCTGGTCACTCACAGGCCCAAGGGGAGATAGACTTGCACTAGTGATTGAGTTAGCCAGCCCATGTTTGATAATACACCTCTTTCCTCAATATGAACAACAAATAGTATCATTTTTTTTAGCTAGACTGTTTTAAATCAACAATAAAATATTGACTGAGCAAGTCAACATTTAACAGTTCAACCATTTAGGGAAATCTTTTAGTTTCCTTAGGTTCGTTTTTTACGTGCTAATCACTACTCACATCATGAGAGGGCGCTGTAAACCAGTCAACATTTTCAGTATAACGTGCGTCTAGTCCACGGTGGCGCAAATTTCATTACACACTAGCCTATAATTGAACCCCACGTGACCGTATTTCAGCCAACCAGTACAGAGAACCATGCAGCAAAAGGTGTGTTATAACACATACATATTGTTGATCATGTGGTTGAAGTTAAACCAAATAAAATAACCCAAGGGAACAATGACGTCAAGAAAAACTGACTCCAATTTTCGGACTTCCCTGGAACCCACCATCTAAGTTCGATATTTACCCTATCCAGCATCAATCTTCCACATTATACATTATGACAAGTAGCAAGCTGAAAAAGCAATACCCGCGCCGGTGTACTTGCATTTATTTAGTGGTTCATTAATTAGGGTTTGTAACAGCTACTTTTTTGTTTTGTTGTTGTAATTTTTACATGGATTATTCCAATTTTCCCGCTTTTATAGACGGTTCGTGGGATGCAAGGTCTGTAATTTACAGAACGTGGGGTCGAATCCTGGCAAGGTTAGTCGTGATGTTCTTGAGTAAGGCACTTTATCATAATTTCCTCTCTCCGCCCAGGAGTATGGGTACCAGCGAGGGCTAGGGAGTAACCTGTAATCGACTAGTATCCTGTTCAGGGGGGATACTTATTCTCAATCGGTTAATGTAAATGAAACCGAATATAAACACCGGCTTGATGAGCCATTGGCTCGGGACAGGCTTTACTTACTTTACTCGTGGGACGCACAGAGGCGAAAATAAGGAGAGTGTTAGAAATGATATCAGATCTGTACCTTAACGTTGTCTAGATCTTTGATGGTGACGGTATTGATGTCTATTTGCGCCAATTCTTGTGGTTTACTGATCACCTCCGAGCTTGGTACGTCCTCCCTTCGGACCGAGCCTGCGGGTTGAAAACAAGATTGTTTTAAACATTTCCCTTTTTAGTATTTTAGTCAATGTCTCAATTGTTTTAAAACGTTCTAAATTGTTATCAGTCAAAATTGAAATTTCGAAATTTTCCAAATGATGCCACTTTGTTCAATTTGCATAATGACTGTTCCATTTCACCGTCGGCTTCGCCTCGTGAAATGGAGTCCAGATTTGAACTTGTGATTATATTCCGTTATTTTACTCATATGCATCTAGTATAAATTTGTATAATATGCTATTGAGATTGCACGGTCTGATTTTATCAACTTCTAAAGAAATGGGCACATCTCAAAACTCGTCTATATCTAAGTTGTATAGCTCTTGATTTTAGGTGGAAACTATGACACAAAAACGACGACCAGATTAGTATCTCGCCTACCAGGAAATGACCTGCAATGTCCACGTCACTGTTTTTGTAAACCAAGGTTACATGGTCTATATAAAGGGGGTTACCTGAACATGTTTAACTTGAGAACATTCCAAATGATACAGCACTACATGCGGAAACTTTGCAGACGGTCCAGTTGATAGGAAACAGACCATCCGAAGTCGATAACAGATTATGGAATGATGAAAGAAATACTCACCAAAGATTCGCTTCTTTGCAAAAGGAATCATACACTCCATGCTGAGGTCATACTTTTCCTTGGTACTCGACCAGAAGTCAATCCTAGAATAGGATTAAACGACAAATAGGATTTGTAAGACAAACTGATAAGTTTGAAACTGATGAATGTTCACCAATTATAATATAGTACATAGGCCTACCACTAGCAATCTTCCGGGGACAATTTTCCTTCTGAACTACTGTTAAAGTTTACGTATCAAAATGAAGAACCCCAAATCACTGCTTATTTCGTTTGCTGCAATTAACCAAGCCATACAGTAACCCGAAAAGTGGTTGAAAAAAGGGATTTTAACTCGGATTCTGTGTCAGTTTGACCATGTCCGGGTCATTTTGACACAAATTCCCGGTCATTCTGAAACAGAAATGGTTCGTGCCCACCACGGGACCCGGGTCTGGTCAATAATTTCTGATAAATATTCGTATGCAGTGATAATTGTTAAGCTTTCTTGAAACAGCAATGATTGAATTGTTTGCTTCTATATGACGCTCACCAAGACCAAACGGGCAGTGCAATTTGCCATTTTCTCACCTTCTCTCGTAGATCTTTTGGCAATCCACGAGCGCAACGAATAATGTGCACTTCGATGGTAAAATAAGGCCACCCTGGAGAAAAGAGACAGAAACAAAAATTACCTTAAAAGCTGTTCAGTTAAATTCTTTCCGAAAGATTCAATATACAAAATAAAAGCAATCCAACACGTTTGAATAATCTTCTTGTTTATTGGAGTTTCCTACTATCAACAAAAACTGATTTTCGTTCTAAAATAGGGTTGTTGGGAACGCTCTCATCTCTTTGTATTCGAATGGACTTATCTAATGTGCCGCTATGTAATTTGATTAAGGAAATACAATCCTATATACAGCAACTCTTAATTTTGCTGATAAGGCCAATCCAGTTACTTCATAGTTTACTATAAGGGGTTTTGATTGAGAAAAAAGGCGCCTTACTTTTTTTTTTGTTCTTCTTAAAATTATGAAAATTGGTCTCAACAATTAAGACTTCGGTGAGCCAATGATGAAGCTTGGTTAAACCATACAACAAGACTCTTGATTGTATCAGAATGTGTCAAGTTCATGGTCACTTTTAAACCTTACCTCTTTCAGAAATCTATCTCTGGCCACAACCACAGAATTCAGCATGGCTTCAAACAACAAGAAGTTACCCTGTAATGAGACATGTACGAACAAATAAAATAACAATAACACAAACTTCATTGTCGCCTTTAAACAAAAAGTAAATGACTATAATATGTAGGGCCTATAGTCCTGTATTCATCAAAACAATGTTGGGTACATGATAAGAGAACAATTACCATCAATAGTAGCTCGTATTTTGACAACCTCAATTTGAGAATGAGTGCCCAAACCTTGGTGGGTCGTATCCGTCCCTGTAGCAATGCATATAAGATAAATCCACTCTCCAACCTAAAGGCCCAGGCTTGTCATAAGGATGATTTTTTTTATTACAGCGCCCTCGTCATTTGTTCTATAAAAGGAAAATGTATTTCGCGGGTGTTGTTGTTTGCTGTTCTAATAATAGAAATAACACCCAACTGAGCAGTTGTGCTCATGTTTTGCTTTGCATCTGAATAACTGTAGTTCTTTTAGTCCCCTTGTTTAAAAGGAGCGACTATATAATCATTTTGCCAAGCTATAAGGCATGCTCTGAAAATACACCTTTGGCAAGGGAACAATATTCATACTCTACCATGCATTTTATACTTTTTACTTTTACCCTTAGGCCCACGTCCTAATCTACACAAATAAGATGCATTTTGTGCAACAATTTATTGATTTTCTGTAGTGGGATAAATCACTGATTCGTGTAATTAGTGTTCACTAATTGAACAATAAGAGGTGAACTAAGAGATGTGTTTGGATCATGTATACTATTCGTATCACTCCTGCAGGCAGCAGGCTTACTCAGTTTATTGTTTAGTCCAGAGCCCAGTTTCATAAAGCATGTAAGCACAAAATATTGCTAAGCACAGACAAATCTTGCTTAGCAGAAACAGGTTACCAGCCAACATTCCGTAAAGTTAACATTGTTACCACTGGTACCCCCCCCCCCCATTACTTGGGGGGCAGGCTTGAGGTCGGGTGTTTAGGGGTTCTTTGCACTTGTCGTTTGCTCACTTTAAGAATAAAAAAAAATATGCGTCTTTAAAGGCATGGAAGTAAAATATTACCGTAGTTTATTATCAAAATGATATCAAATTTTGAAATGTATACTATAAGTGAGATACACAAAAAAAGTAACCGTGCATGAGTCAAAGAACCATGGTTGATTTAGGGCTAGATACGGACGAGCCATTAGCTGCACCGGCAATGACGTATGGGCCCACGTTATGCAGTGATCCACGGTCTATATAAGACCATTAAAGAGGATATTAAACACTTATTCCATAGTCATGGCATTTATTCTCAAACCATTTACTAAAGAGTTGAACGAATATTTACCATCCATTCACTGACAATGACGTCAACTTTCTCCGGGAGTTCGACATCTTCTGCTTTCCCAGAGACCAACTGGACTATATTCTCCAAGTTATTCTCTTTAACAACGAGCTTGGCTTGTTCTATTATAGCACTAGCATCGATGCCATAAACTGAAAACAAAAATATGAAATTGTATCCATGTCATAACTCTTACTGTATTTTATCTTGGATTTAGAGACCAGAGGCAAGACATGTTTGAATGAATTGCATCTCTTTTGTCCGTCTAGGTCATCTAGTGCTAGAGCCATTACAGGTTGTTTTTCAAGATGGCGTCGTGACGCCATCTTGAATATTGCACTGTACAAAAAGTTCCCGAGCATTTTGCCTTTCATGTGGCTCCGTCAAATCCGTCAAGAAAACTAGACACTAAGTGTTTGTGAACAAACACAAAGCTGTTCCGTTTTGTTGTGCTTTGATTAATTGATCCAGACATTTAAAGTGAGCCTAAGTTCAAGATTGAACGATATGGTTCCATTTCCGGTTGACCCGGAATTAAAGGTCAACATGGGGTTACGGTAACCCAAGGCTTATCTTCAATGCTCAAAGGGTTTATAACTGAAAACAAAGAAAATCGGCTCTGTAGTTCTTGAGATATGGTCCCACTTCCGGTTGACCTAGAAGTAAGATCAACATTGGGTCACGGTAGAACAAGGCTAATCTTCAATGCTCAAAGACTCTATCACTGAAAAAAAATTGAAAATGGGTTGTGTAATTTTTTAGTAATGATCCCACTTCCGGTTGACCCGGAAGGAAAGGTTAACATGGGGTCATGGTAACCCTAGTTTAATATTCAATGCTTAAAGGGTATATAACTGAAACAAATTGAAAATTGGCTAAGTAATTATTGAGATATAGGCCCACTTCCAGTTGACCCGGAAGTAAAGGTCAACATGGGGTCAGGGTTACCCAAGTTCAATCTTTAATGCTCAAAGGATCTATAACTGAAAAGAAATTGAAAATCGGTTGTGTAGTTCTTGAGATATGGTCCCATTTCCGGTTGACCCCTAGTAAAGGTCAACATGGGGTCATGGTTACCCAAGGCTGATCTTTGGTGCCCAAGGAGTCTATAACTGAAAAAAGTTTGAAAATCGGTTGTGTAGTTCTTGAGATATGGTCCCACTTCTGGTTGACCCCTAAGTAAAGGTCAACATTGGGTCACGGTTTCCCAAAGCTAATCTCCAATGCCCAAGGAGTCTATAACTGAAAAATGTTTGAAAATCGGTTGTGTAGTTCTTGAGATATGGTCCCACTTCTGGTTGACCCCTAAATAAAGGTCAACATTGGGTCACGTTTTCCCAAAGCTAATCTCCAATGCCCAAGGAGTCTATAACTGATAAAAGTCTGAAAATCGGCTTTGTAGTTCTTGAGATATGGTGCTGCAAAGATTAACTAGTTAAATATTCAAATGTAGCGCCCGGGACAAAATCGTCGAGCGCCCTGCCTGGGCAACAGAATCACGACGTACATGTACACATGCACAAGCCACCGTTTCAATACGCTATAGATCGATATTTTTGTATAAATAGTGTGCAGCGACTGGTACCCAGAAGTCGGCTATTTCGTTACGGCATTTCGCGTGCATTTTTCTCTGTGTCGCAGGGCATCCTGACTACATTTTTAGTCGATGAACGGAACCTTATCTCCAAGCCATTGGTGTCCGATTTGTCAGTGAATCGTTAATTATCGTGGAAATTGTTCTACTTTGATTAGTTTTAATGACCAGGAACATCTCTTATTAAAAGCAATTAACTTTTCAAAACAGTTTATGTAATTTAGGAAACTAATTCGTAATTTTAATTGAAAATATCGTGTTTTTGACTGTCAAAACATTTGCCCTTTCAGCGCCAAGTGTTTTGTACACAGAACAAAAACGCGCCAACAAATGACGTCATTGATGACGTTTTATGAATTTTTTGCCACGCTACAGAGCTACATAATAAGACGAGTCTATATTTGAAAACAGTTTGAGGATCAGACATATACTTCTTGAGATATGGTGGGAACAAGATTGCCTAATTAAATATTCATGTCATTATAACTCAGCTAATTAATGAAGAACTTGAACAATTTTACTCCTAGCATAATTTCATGTTCTAAGCTTCAATTTGATGTAAGATCTGAATCTCCCATATTTATTATTTTAGAGCTTAGGTTCGTACAAAATCGTGTACAAAAGCTATGGCAATTTTGACAGAAACAAAGAATAACTAGACACTAAGTGTTTGTGAACAAACACAAAGCTGTTCCGTTTTGTTGTGCTTTGATTAATTGATCCAGACATTTAAACTGAGTCTAAGTTCAAGATTGAACGATAAGGTTCCATTTCCGGTTGACCCGGAATTAAAGGTCAACATGGGGTTACGGTAACCCAAGGCTTATCTTCAATGCTCAAAGGGTTTATAACTGAAAACAAAGAAAATCGGCTCTATAGTTCTTGAGATATGGTCCCACTTCCGGTTGACCTAGAAGTAAGATCAACATTGGGTCACGGTAGAACAAGGCTAATCTTCAATGCTCAAAGACTCTATCACTGAAAAAATTTTGAAAATGGGTTGTGTTATTCTTGAGTAATGATCCCACTTCCGGTTGACCCGGAAGGAAAGGTTAACATGGGGTCATGGTAACCCTAGTTTAATATTCAATGCTTAAAGGGTATATAACTGAAACAAATTGAAAATTGGCTAAGTAATTATTGAGATATAGGCCCACTTCCAGTTGACCCGGAAGTAAAGGTCAATATGGGGTCAGGGTTACCCAAGTTCAATCTTTAATGCTCAAATGATCTATAACTGAAAAGAAATTGAAAATCGGTTGTGTAGTTCTTGAGATATGGTCCCACTTCCGGTTGACCCCTAGTAAAGGTCAACATTGGGTCACGATTTCCCAAAACTAATCTCCAATGCCAAGGAGTCTATAACTGAAAAACGTTTTTAAATCGGTTGTGTAGTTCTTGAGATATGGTCTCACTTCCGGTTGACCCGGAAGTAAAGGTCAACATGGGGTCATGGTTACCCAATGCTGATCTTTGGTGCCCAAGGAGTCTATAACTGAAAAAAGTTTGAAAATCGGTTGTGTAGTTCTTGAGATATGGCCACCTTCTGGTTGACCCCTAAGTAAAGGTCAACATTGGGTCACGGTTTCCCAAAGCTAATCTCCAATGCCCAAGGAGTCTATAACTGAAAAATGTTTGAAAATCGGTTGTGTAGTTCTTGAGATATGGTCCCACTCCCGGTTGACCCCTAAATAAAGGTCAACATTGGGTCACGTTTTCCCAAAGCTAATCTCCTATGCCCAAGGAGTCTATAACTGATAAAAGTTTGAAAATCGGCTGTGTACTTCTTGAGATATGGTGCTGCAAAGATTAACTAGTTAAATATTCAAATGTAGCGCCCGGGACAAAATCGTCGAGCGCCCTGGGCAACAGAATCACGACGTACATGTACACATGCACAAGCCACCGTTTCAATACGCTATAGATCGATATTTTTGTATTAATAGTGTGCAGCGACTGGTACCCAGAAGTCGGCTATTTCGTTACGGCATTTCGCGTGCATTTTTCTCTGTGTCGCAGGGCATCCTGACTACATTTTTAGTCGATGAACGGAACCTTGTCTCCAAGCCATTGGTGTCCGATTTGTCACTGAATCGTTAATTATCGTGGAAATTGTTCTACTTTGATTAGTTTTAATGACCAGGAACATCTCTTATTAAAAGCAATTAACTTTTCAAAACAGTTTATGTAATTTAGGAAACTATTTCGTAATTTTAATTGAAAATATCGTGTTTTTGACTGTCAAAACATTTGCCCTTTCAGCGCCAAGTGTTTTGTACACAGAACAAAAACGCGCCAACAAATGACGTCATTGATGACGTTTTATGAATTTTTTGCCACGCTACAGAGCTACATAATAAGACGAGTCTATATTTGAAAACAGTTTGAGGATCAGACATATACTTCTTGAGATATGGTGGGAACAAGATTGCCTAATTAAATATTCATGTCATTATAACTCAGCTAATTAATGAAGAACTTGAACAATTTTACTCTTAGCATAATTTCATGTTCTAAGCTTCAATTTGATGTAAGATCTGAATCTCCCATATCTATTATTTTAGAGCTTAGGTTCGTACAAAATCGTGTACAAAAGCTATGGCAATTTTGACAGAAACAAAGAATAATAATAATAAAAATAATAATCCCAAGAAAAACAAAACCTGTTCCGACTGCTAAGTCGGAACAGCTAATAATAATAATAATAATAATAATAATAATAATAACTAGACACTAAGTGTTTGTGAACAAACACAAAGCTGTTCCGTTTTGTTGTGCTTTGATTAATTGATCCAGACATTTAAAGTGAGCCTAAGTTCAAGATTGAACGATATGGTTCCATTTCCGGTTGACCCGGAATTAAAGGTCAACATGGGGTTACGGTAACCCAAGGCTTATCTTCATTGCTCAAAGGGTTTATAACTGAAAACAAAGAAAATCGGCTCTGTAGTTCTTGAGATATGGTCCCACTTCCGGTTGACCTAGAAGTAAGATCAACATTGGGTCACGATAGAACAAGGCTAATCTTCAATGCTCAAAGACTCTATCACTGAAAAAAAATTGAAAATGGGTTGTGTAATTCTTGAGTAATGATCCCACTTCCGGTTGACCTGGAAGGAAAGGTTAACATGGGGTCATGGTAACACTAGTTTAATAGTCAATGCTTAAAGGGTATATAACTGAAAGAAATTGAAAATTGGCTACAAGTAATTATTGAGATATAGGCCCACTTCCAGTTGACCCGGAAGTAAAGGTCAACATGGGGTAAGGGTTACCCAAGTTCAATCTTTAATGCTCAAAGGATCTATAACTGAAAAGAAATTGAAAATCGGTTGTGTAGTTCTTGAGATATGGTCCCACTTCCGGTTGACCCCTAGTAAAGGTCAACATTGGGTCACGATTTCCCAAAACTAATCTCCAATGCCAAGGAGTCTATAACTGAAAAAAGTTTGAAAATCGGTTGTGTAGTTCTTGAGATATGGTCTCACTTCCGGTTGACCCGGAAGTAAAGGTCAACATGGGGTCATGGTTACCCAAGGCTGATCTTTGGTGCCCAAGGAGTCTATAACTGAAAAAAGTTTGAAAATCGGTTGTGTAGTTCTTGAGATATGGTCCCACTTCTGGTTGACCCCTAAGTAAAGGTCAACATTGGGTCACGATTTCCCAAAGCTAATCTCCAATGCCCAAGGAGTCTATAACTGAAAAATGTTTGAAAATCGGTTGTGTAGTTCTTGAGATATGGTCCCACTTCCGGTTGACCCCTAAATAAAGGTCAACATTGGGTCACGTTTTCCCAAAAGCTATTCTCCAATGCCCAAGGAGTCTATAACTGATAAAAGTTTGAAAATCGGCTGTGTACTTCTTGAGATATGGTGCTGCAAAGATTAACTAGTTAAATATTCAAATGTAGCGCCCGGGACAAAATCGTCGAGCGCCCTGGGCAACGGAATCACGACGTACATGTACACATGCACAAGCCACCGTTTCAATACGCTATAGATCGATATTTTTGTATTATAGTGTGCAGCGACTGGTACCCAGAAGTCGGCTATTTCGTTACGGCATTTCGCGTGCATTTTTCTCTGTGTCGCAGGGCATCCTGACTACATTTTTAGTCGATGAACGGAACCTTGTCTCCAAGCCATTGGTGTCCGAATTGTCACTGAATCGTTAATTATCGTGGAAATTGTTCTACTTTGATTAGTTTTAATGACCAGGAACATCTCTTATTAAAAGCAATTAACTTTTCAAAACAGTTTATGTAATTTAGGAAACTATTTCGTAATTTTAATTGAAAATATCGTGTTTTTGACTGTCAAAACATTTGCCCTTTCAGCGCCAAGTGTTTTGTACACAGAACAAAAACGCGCCAACAAATGACGTCATTGATGACGTATTATGAATTTTTTGCCACGCTACAGAGCTACATAATAAGACGAGTCTATATTTGAAAACAGTTTGAGGATCAGACATATACTTCTTGAGATATGGTGGGAACAAGATTGCCTAATTAAATATTCATGTCATTATAACTCAGCTAATTAATGAAGAACTTGAACAATTTTACTCTTAGCATAATTTCATGTTCTAAGCTTCAATTTGATGTATGATCTGAATCTCCCATATTTATTATTTAAGAGCTTAGGTTCGTACAAAAACGTGTACAAAAGCTATGGCAATTTTGACAGAAACAAAGAATAATAATAATAATAATAATAATAATAATAATAAAAATAATAATCCCAAGAAAAACAAAACCTGTTCCGACTGCTAAGTCGGAACAGCTAAAAATAATAATCCCAACAAAAACAAAACCTGTTCCGACTGCTAAGTCGGAACAGCTAATAATAACTAGACACTAAGTGTTTGTGAACAAACACAAAGCTGTTCCGTTTTGTTGTACTTTGATTAATTGATCCAGACATATAAAGTGAGCCTAAGTTCAAGATTGAACGATAAGGTTCCATTTCCGGTTGACCCGGAATTAAAGGTCAACATGGGGTTACGGTAACCCAAGGCTTATCTTCAATGCTCAAAGGGTTAATAACTGGAAAAAAAGAAAATCGGCTGTGTTGTTCTTGAGATATGGTCCCACTTCCGGTTGACCTAGAAGTAAGGTCAACATTGGGTCACGGTAGAACAAGGCTAATCTTCAATGCTCAAAGACTCTATCACTGAAAAAAAATGAAAATGGGTTGTGTAATTCTTGAGTAATGATCCCACTTCCGGTTGACTCGGAAGTAAAGGTTAACATGGGGTCATGGTAACCCTAGCTTAATATTCAATGCTTAAAGGGTATATAACTGAAACAAATTGAAAATTGGCTAAGTAATTATTGAGATATAGTCCCACTTCCGGTTGACCCGGAAGTAGACGTCAACATGGGGTCAGGGTAACCCAAGTTCAATCTCCAATGCCAAGGAGTCTATAACTGAAAAAGTTTGAAAATCGGTTGTGTAGTTCTTGAGATATGGTCCCACTTCTGGTTGACCCCTAAGTAAAGGTCAACATTGGGTCATGCTTACCCAAGGCTGATCTTTGGTGCCCAAGGAGTCTATAACTGAAAAAAGTTTGAAAATCGGTTGTGTAGTTCTTGATATATGGTCCCACTTCCGGTTGACCCCTAAATAAAGGTCAACATTGGGTCACGTTTTCCCAAAGCTAATCTCCAATGCCCAAGGAGTATATAACTGATAAAAGTTTGAAAATCGGCTGTGTACTTCTTGAGATATGGTGCTGCAAAGATTAACAAGTTAAATATTCAAATGTAGCGCCCGGGACAAAATCGTCGAGCGCCCTGCCTGGGCAACAGAATCACGACGTACATGTACACATGCACAAGCCACCGTTTCAATACGCTATAGATCGATATTTTTGTATTAATAGTGTGCAGCGACTGGTACCCAGAAGTCGGCTATTTCGTTACGGCATTTCGCGTGCATTTTTCTCTGTGTCGCAGGGCATCCTGACTACATTTTTAGTCGATGAACGGAACCTTGTCTCCAAGCCATTGGTGTCCGATTTGTCACTGAATCGTTAATTATCGTGGAAATTGTTCTACTTTGATTAGTTTTAATGACCAGGAACATCTCTTATTAAAAGCAATTTACTTTTCAAAACAGTTTATGTAATTTAGGAAAATAATTCGTAATTTTAATTGAAAATATCGTGTTTTTGACTGTCAAAACATTTGCCCTTTCAGCACCAAGTGTTTTGTACACAGAACAAAAACGCGCCAACAAATGACGTCATTGATGACGTTTTATGAATTTTTCGCCACGCTACAGAGCTGCATAATAAGACGAGTCTATATTTGAAAACAGTTTGAGGATCAGACATATACTTCTTGAGATATGGTGGGAACAAGATTGCCTAATTAAATATTCATGTCATTATAACTCAGCTAATTAATGAAGAACTTGAACAATATTTTACTCTTAGCATAATTTCATGTTCTAAGCTTCAATTTGATGTATGATCTGAATCTCCCATATTTATTATTTTAGAGCTTAGGTTCGTACAAAATCGTGTACAAAAGCTATGGCAATTTTGACAGAAACAAAGAAGAATAATAATAACTAGACACTAAGTGTTTGTGAACAAACACAAAGCTGTTCCGTTTTGTTGTGCTTTGATTAATTGATCCAGACATTTAAAGTGAGCCTAAGTTCAAGATTGAACGATATGGTTCCATTTCCGGTTGACCCGGAATTAAAGGTCAACATGGGGTCAGGGTTACCCAAGTTCAATCTTTAATGCTCAAAGGATCTATAACTGAAAAGAAATTGAAAATCGGTTTTGTAGTTCTTGAGATATGGTCCCACTTCCGGTTGACCCCTAGTAAAGGTCAACATGGGGTCATGGTTACCTAAGGCTGATCTTTGGTGCCCAAGGAGTCTATAACTGAAAAAAAGTTTGAAAATCGGTTGTGTAGTTCTTGAGATATGGTCTCACTTCCGGTTGACCCGGAAGTAAAGGTCAACATGGGGTCATGGTTACCCAAGGCTGATCTTTGGTGCCCAAGGAGTCTATAACTGAAAAAAGTTTGAAAATCGGTTGTGTAGTTCTTGAGATATGGTCCCACTTCTGGTTGACCCCTAAGTAAAGGTCAACATTGGGTCACGGTTTCCCAAAGCTAATCTCTAATGCCCAAGGAGTCTATAACTGAAAAATGTTTGAAAATCGGTTGTGTAGTTCTTGAGATATGGTCCCACTTCCGGTTGACCCCTAAATAAAGGTCAACATTGGGTCACGTTTTCCCAAAGCTAATCTCCAATGCCCAAGGAGTCTATAACTGATAAAAGTTTAAAATCGGCTGTGTACTTCTTGGGATATGGTGCTGCAAAGATTAACTAGTTAAATATTCAAATGTAGCGCCCGGGACAAAATCGTCGAGCGCCCTGGGCAACAGAATCACGACGTACATGTACACGTGCACAAGCCACCGTTTCAATACGCTATAGATCAATATTTTTGTATAAATAGTGTGCAGCGACTGGTACCCAGAAGTCGGCTATTTCGTTACGGCATTTCGCGTGCATTTTTCTCTGTGTCGCAGGGCATCCTGACTACATTTTTAGTGGATGAACGGAACCTTGTCTCCAAGCCATTGGTGTCCGATTTGTCACTGAATCGTTAATTATCGTGGAAATTGTTCTACTTTGATTAGTTTTAATGACCAGGAACATCTCTTATTAAAAGCAATTTACTTTTCAAAACAGTTTATGTAATTTAGGAAAATAATTCGTAATTTTAATTGAAAATATCGTGTTTTTGACTGTCAAAACATTTGCCCTTTCAGCGCCAAGTGTTTTGTACACAGAGCAAAAACGCGCCAACAAATGACGTAATTGATGACGTTTTATTAATTTTTTGCCACGCTACAGAGCTACATAATAAGACGAGTCTATATTTGAAAACAGTTTGAGGATCAGACATATACTTCTTGAGATATGGTGGGAACAAGATTGCCTAATTAAATATTCATGTCATTATAACTCAGCTAATTAATGAAGAACTTGAACAATTTTACTCTTAGCATAATTTCATGTTCTAAGCTTCAATTTGATGTAAGATCTGAATCTCCCATATCTATTATTTTAGAGCTTAGGTTCGTACAAAATCGTGTACAAAAGCTATGGCAATTTTGACAGAAACAAAGAATAATAATAATAATAATAATAATAAAAATAATAATCCCAAGAAAAACAAAACCTGTTCCGACTGCTAGGTCGGAACAGCTAACTAGAGATAGTGATTGTCAACAATCACAAAGCTGTTCCGGAATGTTTGTAAATATAAGTTTTCTATGCTTCAATAAAACACACACATTATGACTTTATGAGATGTGATAACCTGGTCTTGTATGTGATACTGAATCGAAAGGAGCTTTAAAACCAGTAATTAGGTCAACATGGCGTAATGGTCATTATTTTGATTAAATTTAACCCAAGTTCCAAAATCGGTTGTGTAGTTCTTGAGATATGGTCCCACTTCCGGTTGACCCGGAAGTAAAGGTCAATACTGGGTGACGGTAACTCAAGCTCGATTTTGAATGCCCAAGGAGTCTATAACTGAAAAAAGTTGGAAAATCGGTTGTGTAGTTCTTTAGATATGGTCCCACTTCCGGTTGACCCCAAAGTAAAGGTCAACATGGGGTTACGATTTCCCAAGGCAAATCTCCAATGCCCATGGAGTCTATAATTGAAAAAAGTTGGAAAATCGGTTGTGTAGTTCTTAAGATATGGTCCCACTTCCGGTTGACCCCAAAGTAAAGGTCAACATGGGGTCACGATTTCTTAAGGCAAATCTCCGTTGCCAATGGAGTCTATAATTGAAAAAAATGTTGAAAATCGGTTGTGTAGTTCTTTAGATACGGTCCCACTTCCGGTTGACCCCAAAGTAAAGATCAACACGGGGTCACGATTTCCCAAGGCTAATATCCAATGCCCAAAGAGTCTAGATCTTAAAAAAAGTTTGAAAATCGGTTGTGTAGTTCTTTAGATATGGTCCCACTTCCGGTTGACCCCGAAGTAAAGGTCAACACGGGGTCACGATTTCCCAAGGCTAATATCCAATGCCCAAAGAGTCTAGATCTAAAAAAGTTTGAAAATCGGTTGCGTAGTTCTTGAGTTATCGTCCCACTTCCGGTTGACCCCGAAGTAAAGGTCAACACGGTGTCACGATTTCCAAAGGTAAATCTCCAATGCCCATGGAGTCTATAACTGAAAAAAGTTTGAAAATCGGTTGTGTACTTCTTGAGTTATCGTCCCACTTCCGGTTGACCCCGAAGTAAAGGTCAACACGGTGTCACGATTTCCCAAGGTAAATCTCCAATGCCCATGGAGTCTATAACTGAAAAAAGTTTGAAAATTGGTTGTGTAGTTCTTTAGATATGGTCCCACTTCCGGTTGACCCCGAAGTAAAGGTCAACATGGGGTCACGGTTACCCAAGGCTAATCTCCAATGCCCAAGGAGTCTATAACTGAAAAAAGTTTGAAAATCGGCAGTGTACTTCTTGAGATATGGTGCTGCAAAGATTAACTACTTAAATATTCAAATGAGTCAATTAAGAATTTTTATAAACATTTACATTAAATTAGAGTTAAGCTTATGTTCTAAATCTTCGCGCGCCCGGGCAACAGAATCACGACGTACATGTACACATATCCATGCACAAGCCACCGTTTCAATACGCTATAGATCGATCTTTTTGTATTAATAGTGTGCAGCGACTGGTACCCAGAAGTCGGCTGATTCGTTACGGCATTTCGCGTGCATTTTTCTCTGTGTCGCAGGGCATCCTGACTACATTTTTATGAACGGAACCTTGTCTCCAAGACTCAATAATATGGCTAGCCATTGGTGTCCGATTTGTCACTGAATCGTTAATTATCGTGGAAATTTTTCTACTTTGATCAGTTTTAATGACCAGGAACATCTCTTATTAAAAGCAAATAACTTTTCAAAACAGTTTATATAATTTAGGAAACTTATTCGTAATCTTAATTGAAAATATCGTGTTTTTGACTGTCAAAACATTTGCCCTTTCAGCGCCATGTTTTTTGTACACAGAACAAAAACGCGCCAACAAATGACGTCATGATGACATGACGGAGAATGTTAGGCCAGAATGAACATCTACAATACAAGACAAGTCCATAACCGAAAAGAAAATTGGGATCGGATGTTTAAATTTTGAGATATGATTCGAACAATATTGCCTAATTATATATTCATACGGCTGTCACGTGAATAATTAATTAAGAATGTTAATCTAAATAAATCTGAAAATTAAGTTAGGCCATAAGCTTTAATATGGTGTATGATTTGTCTCTGTCTGATGATTCTAATTTGACATATGACAATTTGAAAAGTCAAGTGTTAAGTCAATACGATTTTGAGGAAAGAAAGAATAATAACTAGACACTAAGTGTTTGTGAACAAACACAAAGCTGTTCCGTTTTGTTGTGCTTTGATTAATTGATCCAGACATTTAAAGTGAGCCTAAGTTCAAGATTGAACGATATGGTTCCATTTCCGGTTGACCCGGAATTAAAGGTCAACATGGGGTTACGGTAACCCAAGGCTTATCTTCATTGCTCAAAGGGTTTATAACTGAAAACAAAGAAAATCGGCTCTGTAGTTCTTGAGATATGGTCCCACTTCCGGTTGACCTAGAAGTAAGATCAACATTGGGTCACGGTAGAACAAGGCTAATCTTCAATGCTCAAAGACTCTATCACTGAAAAAAAATTTGAAAATGGGTTGTGTAATTCTTGAGTAATGATCCCACTTCCGGTTGACCCGGAAGGAAAGGTTAACATGGGGTCATGGTAACCCTAGTTTAATATTCAATGCTTAAAGGGTATAAAACTGAAAGAAATTGAAAATTGGCTAAGTAATTATTGAGATATAGGCCCACTTCCAGTTGACCCGGAAGTAAAGGTCAACATGGGGTCAGGGTTACCCAAGTTCAATCTTTAATGCTCAAAGGATCTATAACTGAAAAGAAATTGAAAATCGGTTGTGTAGTTCTTGAGATATGGTCCCACTTCCGGTTGACCCCTAGTAAAGGTCAACATTGGGTCACGATTTCCCAAAACTAATCTCCAATGCCAAGGAGTCTATAACTGAAAAAAGTTTGAAAATCGGTTGTGTAGTTCTTGAGATATCGTCTCACTTCCGGTTGACCCGGAAGTAAAGGTCAACATGGGGTCATAGTTACCCAAGGCTGATCTTTGGTGCCCAAGGAGTCTATAACTGAAAAAAGTTTGAAAATCGGTTGTGTAGTTCTTAAGATATGGTCCCACTTCCGGTTGACCCCTAAGTAAAGGTCAACATTGGGTCACGATTTCCCAAAGCTAATCTCCAATGCCCAAGGAGTCTATAACTGAAAAATGTTTGAAAATCGGTTGTGTAGTTCTTGAGATATGGTCCCACTTCCGGTTGACCCCTAAATAAAGGTCAACATTGGGTCACGTTTTCCCAAAGCTAATCTCCAATGCCCAAGGAGTCTATAACTGATAAAAGTTTGGAAATCGGCTGTGTACTTCTTGAGATATGGTGCTGCAAAGATTAACTAGTTAAATATTCAAATGTAGCGCCCGGGACAAAATCGTCGAGCGCCCTGGGCAACAGAATCACGACGTACATGTACACATGCACAAGCCACCGTTTCAATACGCTATAGATCGATATTTTTGTATAAATAGTGTGCAGCGATGAACGGAACCTTGTCTCCAAGCCATTGGTGTCCGATGTGTCACTGAATCGTTAATTATCGTGGAAATTGTTCTACTTTGATAAGTTTTAATGACCAGGAACATCTCTTATTAAAAGCAATTAACTTTTCAAAACAGTTTATGTAATTTAGGAAACTAATTCGTAATTTTAATTGAAAATATCGTGTTTTTGACTGTCAAAACATTTGCCCTTTCAGCGCCAAGTGTTTTGTACACAGAACAAAAACGCGCCAACAAATGACGTCATTGATGACGTTTTATGAATTTTTTGCCACGCTACAGAGCTACATAATAAGACGAGTCTATATTTGAAAACAGTTTGAGGATCAGACATATACTTCTTGAGATATGGTGGGAACAAGATTGCCTAATTAAATATTCATGTCATTATAACTCAGCTAATTAATGAAGAACTTGAACAATATTACTCTTAGCATAATTTCATGTACTAAGCTTTAGTTTGATATAAGAATTAAGTCTCCCATTTTTATTATTTTAGAGTTTAGGTTCGTACAAAATCGTGTTCAAATGCTATGGCGATTTTGACAGAAACAAAGAATAATAATAATAAAAATAATAATCCCAAGAAAAACAAAACCTGTTCCGACTGCTAAGTCGGAACAGCTAATAATAATAATAATAAAAAACTAGATGTCAAGTGTTTGTTCTGTGAACAAACACAAAGCTGTTCCGGTGTTAGGATATCACTGTTTGATCGAGGATGTGAAATGAACCCTGAAAATGAGGCACTTAGACAATAACTCTAAACCTATCACATACCCCCTATTTGACTCTAACGGTGCAAAAATTCCAAACTGTAAAGCTGAAGTGCGGTCGTGTTTTTAAATAAAATGTTACGTGTGCTCAATGCTACAATACGGCACAAAAATTATGATTTAACGATCTGTGGGTCAGGAAAACTTTTTTTTTATTTAAACTTCATATTTTGACTGGAAGGAAAGATCAAAATGAGGCCATGATTTTAAATAAAATTTTACAATTGTTGTAAGCTACAACACAACCACACATCACGACTTTATGGAATTTTGTTCAGGTGATATATATATATATTTTTTTTTTGAGCTGCCTGTTTGCAATTTTGGACCGGAAGTAGAGGTCAAAGTGGGTCATTGTTTTTGTTAAATTTTTGAAATTGTTATAAGTTTCAAACAACAGAAATATTACGACTTATTAGATGTGGTTCGGGAGAAATCATCTGTTAAATTGTTGAGCTTCCTGTTTGGACCGAAAGGAAAGGTCAAAGTGAGGTCATTATTGTACATAAAACGACCCCAGTGTTGTATGCTACAACACAACACAAACGTTACGACTTTATGACATGTGGTTCAGGAGATATGATTTGTTAAAGTTGTGAGCTTCCCGTTTGGACCGGAAGTAAAGGTCTAAGTGAGGTCATCTTTAAAATTAAATTTTTGCATTTGTTGTAAGCTACAAAACAACACAAACGTTACGACTTTATGACATGTGGTTCAGGAGATATGATTTTTTAAAGGAATAAGCTTCGAATTACCGTAATTCGACACCTGATGACGTCATAGTAAAAAAAATGTGTCATTCATTCTAATAAATTTCACGATGGTAAAAAATACTCCATCCAATGTATTTTCACGAAAATCCTAAACCTTCGTAGGAATTACATGTTGCTCATGTACAAATCGAATGGGCTGTGCACAAAGCAATGAGTCCTCTACCGGTTAGGAATCGAATGTCAAGGATCAGAAGTGCATTGCATATGTATTAACCCATCCTGTTCATAGGTTGTTAATAGATTCCTTTGTGTTGCAAATACATGTTTAAACAAAAGCCAAAAAGTCTCTTTATGGTGAACATTTATCATTAATTGTCACACTAAGAACGAACAGGTTTCATAAAAAAAATTAAAAGTTCCAAGAAATGTTGCTTTATAATGCAATCGATGGAGATGCACCATTGTGTCCCATTTCATCGTTATTTCTAACTTTTGTGTTGCCATTTTTAAGGGTATTTTACAATTAGTTTATTCACAAAAAGTGGACAGAATTTAGAATGTTATTCTCCGCCATAAACATTCTTTTCTTTAATGATTTGTTAATTTGTCATATTATGTCAAGCCAAAGTGCAATCTTCTCACAAATTCTTCTAACAAGCAAATTTGGGGATTCACAATTCATTTTTTTAAACAAAAATAAAACAAGTAGCTCCCTGAGATGACATCACTGCAACAGCACCCTCGGTAGTCAAGATAAGAGGGGAGTTGTTTTAAATATTTACCCAAATTCAGGTCCTTTAACAACAGCAAAAACAAACAAGGAACGTTTCGCTGCACTTTGTTTCACTGTTTATTGAGGACTGCAAAACTGCTGAAAAAATAGATGTTAAAAATTTCTAAAATGATAGTCTTTATCAACTGAAATTGATTCTAAAGCCAATACAAACTTGAAATAAACCAAATTATACTGTGCTTGTTATCTACACACTGGTACAAAAGATGCTTAGTAGTTCTACACCATTTACACTTTCATAACTTAGAGTTAGATTTTGAACTGCCACAAAAAAGTGATCATGCCAAAATACTCCAAACTGTTTTATAGATTAATTTTTTTCTTGCTTTACTCATCAGAGTGAAATTCCATAAATCCATAGTACATGTTAATAGTGGTGTAACATTACATTAAAGATAAACATGATAAAGAACGCTATTATACAGCATTGCGATAACTGCATTTTGACAGTAATGGGTAGGCATACCCAGAGTTGTGGGGACTTTTACACAGTGGAACTATGAAATGAACCGTTGTGCATTGTGATAAAGGTGATCATATCATACCGAGTATGAAACTTATCGACATATATTTCCAAAAGTTGAAATTGACTAAATTTTATGATGGCCAACAGAGGTGGTCATGCCAAAATGTTACTATTCCTCATTGAATATGGGACTTGGTATATGGTGTGTACTTGTACACTTTTCAAACCTATGGCAAACTGATTCCAGAGTGTTGCTTGTAAAAGTGTTGTGATCCACATTTAATTTGTGAAATGTTTATTAGACCATCAACTCATGATAAATTGAAAGAGTAAATAAACATTTGTATTGGGTAACCAAATATCTTTGTTTCATAATCAATGTACATATTCCTTTAGCTTGTCTTTTTAGCCTTCGGTATCATACAATTTTCTAAACCCCATGAGTTGGGAAGCTGTTGATGTTTTTAAATCCTAAAATGAAATCCTAAACACTGATTCAGACTCGAAGAACAACCAATACATGTTTCCGATAAACAATCCGTTTGTGTAGTTGATGTAGAGGGTTCAGTCACCGAGAGTCCAGCACTTGATGGTCCAGCTGTTGATGGATCAGTCCTTCATCCAGTCTTCCAGATTTCCTTATAGAAATTAAACAAAATTTTACAATCTATTGAAAACAAATTAAAAAGTTACCAAGAATTTCATAAACCCGCATTGTTTTACCCTGGGGGGGATTGGAAAGGATGGTCAATCAACTAACTACGTGGTGCTCTATAGCTGTATCTCGCAACTCGCGTTATTGAATCTTAAGTTGGGTTTTAATCTTGCACTCATATTATCAAATCTCACAGATTTCAAACCCTTCCCTTTTTTATTGATTAACTCTCATGTCGAAACAAAGAAACGACCATGAAGGGATGGAAGAAGCTCACCACTCTATTTTACAGAGGGATTTATTAACATTGCCATTGTTCAGTGACATGAGGGCGAACGTTGACACCTCAGATGCTCATTTTCTGGTAAAATGTACCCATAAATTAATCAAACCCTCATAATTTTGTTGTTATAGGGGGGGGGGGTGTTGGAAAGGTGATTCATCCACTAACCTCTATTTCACTGTGACTAGGACCAATACTTAAATAGGAAATTTAAAATATTTCTTATGGGCAAGACACAAAGATGGGAAATAGTTCCGTAGCCAAAGGAGATTTATTCGATTTTTTAATTGATGTTGAACTTCCTTTCTCTTGTACCTGATTAAATATTCCTGGTGAGGAATTGGTAGCTGAAACGCTAAACTTGGATGAATAGAAAAACAAGTTGCAAGTGAAGTGGATTTGTCACTCACTCAGGACTTTTTTGTGTGTGAGGGGGGTCTTCTAAATCTAATAATTCCCATGTATTGTATTTTGTACCAAAGAAAGGATCATTGAAGGGGTGGAACAAGCTCACCACTCTATCTTAAACAAAGGGATTTATAGCATTGTCCTTGTTTAGTGACATGACGGTGAACACCATCATTTAAACAGACTCACGGTGTGTACACATTCGGATCATTCCGTACTGCCCAATCAATTTTGCCTAGTATCCGGACAAGGAGTTTCTGATCATAAACACTTACCCATGGAATTTTCCTTCTTGTCGTCCGTTTGGCCATTTCACTTTCTAGCTTTTCAGCTTGACTCCCTGACTACGTTCTGGCAATTTTGGGGGCCTTCAGTGTTGACTAAACTAACTCAAACTGCACCCGTTTTGAGGTGATTCGCTGGCCCGAGTTCGTTGCTCAAAGACGCTTGCAAGTCCGCCATGCCCGGATGTGTGCAATATGCGTTAAAAAATAAACTTCCCTAAGTCTTTCACCGTGAATAGTCTGTGTATTATGTACAAAATACGCAACAACATCGCTCGTATATGGGACTGGGACTTGATCAAGTTTAGAATCTTACAGCCATGGGTTTTGTACACAGATACAAAATGCGCAATAAATGACGTCATGGTGACGTCGTCCGGCATTTTAGGCCAGCAAACAGTTTTACAGTATCCAACAAGTATAAAATCGAAAAAAGTTTGACGATCAGACGTATACTTTTTGAGATATAGTGGTCTCAAGATTGGCTAATTAAATATTCATGTCATTATAACTGAGTAAATTAATTCATTAAGTTATGTTAATTACATTTTACTATAACTTCATGACCTAAGCTTTAATATGATATATGACCTGACTATTTTATACTAAGCCTAGTATGACTTTAGGAGATAACAAAATGCATGTACAAAACCTATGGCATTTGGGTGGAAATAAAGAATAATAATAAGAAAAACAAATAAAAATCCTAACGAAAACAATAGCTGTTCCGACTCCTACGTCGGAACAGCTAATAATAATCCCAAGAAAAACAAAACCTGTTCCGACTGCTAAGTCGGAACAGCTAATAATAATAATAATAATAATAATAAAAATAATAATCCCAAGAAAAACAAAACCTGTTCCGACTGCTAAGTCGGAACAGCTAAAAAGAGAACAGCAAAAAAATGATCACGGAATCCAAAGATATGACCCTATCGACCATAACGAATTGTCAGTTCTTCTTGTTCATGCCTTGCCCATAAGCCTGACGTTGTCGGTCAAACGCCTGAAACCAATCCAATCTCCAGCCCATTATGTGTGATACTCATCAAAGTAGTCCCAGTTGTCAATGCCAATCCCTCCATGAAACTCAATCTTTGATGCCCTCTTGAGCTGGTTCCATCAATTCGCCCATCGATGGTCAGTCTTTACAGTCCATCCTATTATGATGACTTGCCTAACAAAAGTCATTTGCCGCTTTCTGATCGTTCTAATCAGATCCCTTTATATTTGCACAACGTGTCATGACGAAGTACGATTCTGGACTTCATATAACAATCAAAGTTTGGTTTCCCGTAACCGTCTTCCCGTGATCAACAAGAGGTCAGCCTCCCAAAGCGATCCCAGTATTATTAACAACAAAACTCTCATGAGTACTTACCCTTTTTGGCACCAGCTTTAGCACAGAAACAACTGAGAATTCCTGAGGAGGGAAAAACATAGTCACACTTTGAGGTAATGGTCAGTTTTTCGAAATCATAGACTAATTTGCACGGCACTAGCAAGGAGAGGGTGTGAAAAAACAAGCCAATTATAGGAATAGTTTGGAGATGATCTAACAGTCCCGTGGTATTAGGCCAATTATAATACGGGAACGGAGGACAGAGTTACAGTTGAACATGATGCCCCTAGCCCCTAGAATAGCATCCCACCCGCCCTAATGTGGTTGTGCGCCAACATTTGTATGGGTAGTAGTACAGTACAGCACTTGTTTGATGATTAAACAGAAACTTCAGTATTAACTATGATTATCAAATTATTTATCGTCAAATAGACGTTTTAGCATCGTGCTTTACTGTATTTTATGCATTTCCAGGAACAAATAAAACCACTCTCACCTGTGCCACAACCGACATCTGCCACAACTTTGCCCTTCAGTAAGTGGCTGCACTGCATAATGGCCTGCCTTTGAAAAATAGCAGTGGAAACAAAAGACAGAGATAGGGATTAATTCTAATCTCCCACATTGCTAATTCCTGAGTCTCAATCTTCTGTCGTGTTATGTAAATAACAAGATAACCTTTCAATTTAACAATCCACTCGAACAGCCATCAAATTTGCTGCAGCTTTGCGAAGAAATCTCAATAGCTGTCTCTGCTCTTCTAAATTGAATGCCGATCTCGCATGTCTAAAAATGGTTTTTTAATAGAATGGAGTGTTGTATAAATTCGCATGCCTTAACTTGAAAGTGAATAACTGCAGAGGCAAAACCGCTTTATATACGAATGCACGAAAGTGAAATAGACTGGGGGTTTTGCGTTGTTGTTGTTGTTGCTGTTGTTGTTGCTGCTGTTGCTGTTTTGCCAACAGTTCAATAGAGCGAAACCATCATATCAAAACTCAAACAAGTTGGCGGAGAAGTTTGCACATTTTCCGAACATTTGACACGTTCGGTGCACGGTTTTTTGTTTTTGTTTTTATTTCACGAAAGCTCAATTATGCACTGTTCTCGGACTTATACCAGAACTTTGAATTGTGCAGTGAATTGGAAGGCTCTAAAAAATGAATAGTTCAAGACAGTGCACTACCTGTAGGTTTGGGTCCGGGAATAATCACGAACCATATTCTCGTGAATGTTGACATCAGCGTAAGCTCTGCAAGATTAAAAAAGTAATTAGATTTACAACTGATGAACACAATGACTAAACGGTACATTTGTCGAGACCACACCCTTCCTATATCACTGAAAATGCAACATGTATTCGATCAGTGCATTATCTATTGTGACACATATATTAATCTTGACACAGTATTTTAAAGTAGTGGGAGTACCATTTGTAATTAAGATGTACTTTTCTAAAGTAAAATAGCCTATAAAACATTTCCAATAGTGCAAGGGATGGTTTGCTTACGGTAAGATCAGGTAAAGGGCACTCTGATCCTTCAGTATGACCCTGAATTTGTTTCAATGTGACCCAGAAATAGGTCAAACTGACGCAGAATCTGAATTAAAATCCCATTTTAAAAAACCTCTTTCCGGGTCAGCCTGACCCAGAAATGAATCAGCCCCCTAGGACCTGGAATTCGGGTCAATTAATTTTTAACTCGAGAGTTAAAACATGGTTTGAGTGATTAACATAATAGTTCATATCCATATGCTTCGTGTTCTCACCAATTGACGCACTGGCCGACCTGGTCTATTACTAAACAATTATATTTAAACATGTTTGTATTTGTGTCAAAGTTTGAACACCGAAACTTCGACGGTGCAGAATAAAGTGATCGATTGAAGAATAAAAAGGACCTTTTTATCTCTGATTGTTAACTAAAACAGTTCAAACTTACGTGAAGAAAAACTTGTCTGAACCCTTCAGGTTTGACCTAAAAAATGGAAACAAGAAAAAGTAATTAAAATAAAAAAAACCAAATAAACAAACAAACAAACAAATAAACAAACAAACAAAACAAAACCCAACTCAAAAAACAAACAAAAAAAACGACACAAACCGTACGTCGTATCACTTTTCCATCATGCAGATATAACAGTGGTAAAGAATTTAAGAAGAAACAGTTTGCGAGATTGCTCAATAACAACTTCTAAATCGAACATCATTAGCGGTATATCTACAAGAAAAATCCAAAAGTAACATTTAAATATGTGTTTAATTTTGAAGGCTTACGAGTCTTTTATTGTTTTAATACATGTTAGTTTTTTAATCAGGGATAAATAATATCATTTGGTTTTTACCCACACACCGATGTAAGCACTGTATACTTAGTACTTTCCAGAGCTTTGTGAAAATATCCTTCAACAACTAGCATTGCAAGGAAAGGAAGAACAAACCAATTAAGGTGCCTTTTCCAAACACCGTCTTGGGCTCCGGCTTCAGGCTCCGTTTGATGTTCGAACAACAGTGAAAAAAATACACTCTGCTCCAAAATACATAACGACGCCAAAGCCAGAGCCGGAGCCCAAGACGGTGTTTGGAAAAGGCACCTTAATTGGTTTGTTATTCCTTTCCTTCCAAGGTTTGAGAATGAGGCCAAGACTAGACCCTTTCGAGCAACCCAAAATGTGTGTAACTTGCACAGTGGGTGAATTGCTGCAAGTTCTAAAGGTTGCACAACATCTGAAGCGCCAAAGCTATATGTTCTGTTTTATTCATCGAAAATCTCTCCCGGGCACATCACTTAAACCATAGGCTACAGTTAATCGCGGTAATTACTGCATGTCCTGTCAATGTACATACTTTGTGGTAGATGCATCACCATCGATGTCGAGTTGGTCCATGTTGATGCTTTTATAGTCTGCAAAGGAAAATAATTATACTGCCTTATTAATATAATTATTTGTAATTTTTTGACAACAAATTCTAAACCTCCATTTTCGCCGTTCGAACAAAATTTGAATTCGGGGTCAATATCTCAAGCAGTGTGTGTTTCGGTTACCACGTTTTTTGAGAGAGTGGGAAATGTTTAACAATATACACTGCATGCTCACACATCAATCATATAGATTGAACTCTTCAAAATCATTTTACGAAAGGAAAACATGGAATGAATGAACAAGGGTTTAAACAGATCCCGGGTTGGATGAAGACAACGGAGCTGAAATCGCAGGAACGGCCCAACATGATCGCGAACACCATGGAGAAATGATCCTTCCTTTTGCACCACATAAAATAGTAACTATGGGAGATTTATGTGATCTTGAATGATTGCAGGGCATTCATTTCTTCTATAAGTGTTTTGGGAATCAGTTTAGATAGCTCAAATTGGTAATTTGCTCCTTTAAACAGCTCCACTGCTGCCAGCTCAGTTGTTAATAGGAAGCGCATCCATGCAGGAGTCTTCAGTGTCCTAAGCCAGAAGCTTGTTATATTATGCTTGTCTGTCGAGAAGCCGAGTCGCCATGAGTTGTACCATGCCCGATATGGGGTAGTAGAGGGTATTTCCTAATGTCCCCATACTTAACATACTATAGTCCTCTTGTATAGAAGTACCCCCCCCCCCCCAAATCCTCTAAAGTATTCATGAGATTCCAAGCACACAATGAAGGTACAATAGCGGGCACATCACGTTACAAACATTAACGACTTGTCCACAAGTCTAAATACAGCGACCTTGTTATAACGAGAGTGACTGTTGAAGGAATTGTTCTCTCCACCATAATATCAGTATTGGACCCGATCACGAAATTCCATTCCAACTACGTGTGTACGTTCCATCCCAACTTGACAATTGTCCCAACTATAGTGGTCCCAACTATAGTTGGGTTCGCCCACGGAGTACAGGACACCGTGATCGATCATGCGTGGATGTGGGACACTACTGCAGACGCACAAGCCATGGTAGACAAGCTGATGCGATCGGCGTTAATTAACACGATTGTAGTGGGACGAGGTTTGGAATGATAGCGGCCTCATGCTCATGCCGGGTGACGCTTTCAGTCTTAAAATAAAGTAGGCCTACGCATTTAGTTTCCCTTCTCTCGGGAAACCAAAATTCTAATTAATCTCAAATATTCTCAAGGGAAAGTGGTCTTAAAAACATCACACTATGATGCTTATACTATTATTATGTTTTTAGTTTATTCATGGGGGTGCTTTGTGTTTACTGCGATCCCAACTATAGTTGGGACGCCCCAACTTTAACACTCAAGTTGGGAACAGTCCCAACTATAGTTGGGACGCCCCAACTTTAACACTCAAGTTGGGAAGAGCCCCAACTATAGTTGGGACGTTTGTCCAGTTGGGGCAGAACAGCCTTCTTGGGATATGGCGGACGCAGTTAGGTGTGGGTGTTTACGGACATTTTACCCAAGCCTGAGTAAACAGTATTGTGTCCACCATAATCTCAGAATGGCTCGTGGGGCTGGAAATGAGGTTGTTTGTGATTGTGCACAGCATGGTCAAGCTTGCGTCTTTCTTCAAATTTAGGATGACCAAGATCTTGTCCTGTAGAATGTCACGGTTTTCCTCAGATATTTTATCTTAGGGTTGTCTATAATTAGTTCAGGATGTTTTGGAACAGACCTATATGAAGAATTATCTCGGAATGTCGGCATCCCACGGGGGTTCAGGATGTGATCATTCCGAGATAATTTATCTTGAAGACGACATCCTACTGTAAGATGTCGTCATCCCGAGTTAAATCGTCTCAAGATGTCCCCATTTTACGTTTGCGATGTCATCTTTCTGCAGTAAATTATCTCAGGATCTCTACATGTCGGGTGGCACTTCCCAGAGCCCCGTACTTTGTAAACTATTAAAGTCTCACTTACATTGTGAGAGCAAAAGCCGAATTGGCCCAACATGACCAACTAAAAATTCCCTCCCTGAACCGTGTCAGCCAAACAAAAAGCCCAACACTGTCACTGCATAGAGCAAGGAAGGCCACTGGTACCATGGAGCTACAGCTCCATATTGGTACTAGCACTGTAGTGCAACAACAAAAATATGACTACGGGGAATTTAATACATGGTTTTTTTTAGGTTTTTTTTAAGTCCTACATTATATACAATAGTGCTGAGAGATCAAATGCTCATTATCTCAGAGAAAGGATACTCACTTTAATTATTAATGTCCTACCTTTGGTTCATGTGGCTGAATTGGGTCCAAATGCATACAGGCCTGGTGTTTCAGTTACACCATGGAGGTCTACCTCCATGGTTATACACCATGGAGGAAGAACATTAGAATACACATGTAAGGTTAGTAAGGTTACAATGTGTGTGGCTCGTGGGCATACTGTACACATGTACACTGTACATGTACATGTACTTGTGTGTATTGGATTCGGTCAAACACTTTCTAGACAGTGCATATAGGGTGCGTTCGAGTAGTTTACACGTGTAAGTAAAACTTAAACTAGAGCGGGTCTTTGGGGGATGCCTGGGTGTAATGACGTAGTTTCCGGCTGCAGGCTTATCATACCAAGATGGCGGGGAACGAGTTGATTGCAACGCGAGTACAAAAACTACAAAATAATACACTGATTTATCGTCCATGAAACAAATATGGTAATTGGAAAGGAAATGCATTTCCTGAAAAAAAAAAACAGTTGGTGAGTTTGTGTGCAAAGTATGAATGATATAAATAATTTGTGTCGTCACGGACATCAACGTTTTCCAATTGAGCAGACGACGGAAATGACGGAGCTGTCTGTTTTCACCTTTTTAAGTCGCGCCGCTACACACAGAAACGACACTCGTAGCTATAGTATAAAAATTGGGGGGGGGGGGGCCAGCCCGGCAGACAAGGTAAAAAATCTCTTCTGGAAAGAGGTGCTGGCTCTGAAAAGAGCAGGTTGGTTTAATCAGACCTTTTTCGACGGTTTAATTTGCCCCAGTGCTGAAGCCTTCGTGTTGAAAGTCTTTGCAGCTAGTACGCCATGGTTTTCCTGGATGAGTCCTTTCCCTCTTCGACAGACTGTTGTTCCACGACGACCATAAAGCCAAAGTCCCCCTTGCAACTTTGAACACGCGAACTCCAAGCATCAAAACACTGCAGCATCAGTGTTCTGTCCACCCCGTCCATATTGGATTGTTATGTGTGCCTGCGACTTGCTTACTCTATGCTTATACATGCACGAGTGTATTACATTTGCATTATGGGAAAATGTTTTCACGTGGACCAGTTTACTTCAATTTCGGTTACTTTTTACCACTTCCTTGTAAAACTTACAAATTACATGTAAAGTTTATTCTTAACTTTAGTAACTTTACAAAACATAAAGTAAACAGTAAGTTTATCCTTTGATTATGTTTATATTTTTTTACAAAACAACTTAGTATATTTTTTTCGTGGCTTATTACTTCAATTAAGTAGTTTCTTACACAACTTGTTTTACATAACTTTTTTTTACCTTTTGTTTTGAGTGTGCAGGAGTCTTCAGTGTCCTAAGCCAGAAGCTTGTTATATTATGCTTGTCTGTCGAGAAGCCGAGTCGCCATGAGTTGTACCATGCCCGATATGGGGTAGTAGAGGGTATTTCCTAATGTCCCCATACTTAACATACTATAGTCCTCTTGTATAGAAGTACCCCCCCCCCAAAAAAAAATCCTCTAAAGTATTCATGAGATTCCAAGCACACAATGAAGGTACAATAGCGGGCACATCACGTTACAAACATTAACGACTTGTCCACAAGTCTAAATAAAGCGACCTTGTTATAACGAGAGTGACTGTTGAAGGAATTGTTCTCTCCACCATAATATCAGTATTGGACCCGATCACGAAATTCCATTCCAACTACGTGTGTACGTTCCATCCCAACTTGACAATTGTCCCAACTATAGTGGTCCCAACTATAGTTGGGTTCGCCCACGGAGTACAGGACACCGTGATCGATCATGCGTGGATGTGGGACACTACTGCAGACGCACAAGCCATGGTAGACAAGCTGATGCGATCGGCGTTAATTAACACGATTGTAGTGGGACGAGGTTTGGAATGATAGCGGCCTCATGCTCATGCCGGGTGACGCTTTCAGTCTTAAAATAAAGTAGGCCTACGCATTTAGTTTCCCTTCTCTCGGGAAACCAACATTCTAATTAATCTCAAATATTCTCAAGGGAAAGTGGTCTTAAAAACATCACACCATGATGCTTATACTATTATTATGTTTTTAGTTTATTCATGGGGGTGCTTTGTGTTTACTGCGATCCCAACTATAGTTGGGACGCCCCAACTTTAACACTCAAGTTGGGAACAGTCCCAACTATAGTTGGGACGCCCCAACTTTAACACTCAAGTTGGGAAGAGTCCCAACTATAGTTGGGACGTTTGTCCAGTTGGGGCAGAACAGCCTTCTTGGGATATGGCGGACGCTGTTAGGTGTGGGTGTTTACGGACATTTTACCCAAGCCTGAGTAAACAGTATTGTGTCCACCATAATCTCAGAATGGCTCGTGGGGCTGGAAATGAGGTTGTTTGTGATTGTGCACAGCATGGTCAAGCTTGCGTCTTTCTTCAAATTTAGGATGACCAAGATCTTGTCCTGTAGAATGTCACGGTTTTCCTCAGATATTTTATCTTAGGGTTGTCTATAATTAGTTCAGGATGTTTTGGAACAGACCTATATGAAGAATTATCTCGGAATGTCGGCATCCCACGGGGGTTCAGGATGTGATCATTCCGAGATAATTTATCTTGAAGACGACATCCTACTGTAAGATGTCGTCATCCCGAGTTAAATCGTCTCAAGATGTCGCTATTTTACGTTTGCGATGTCATCTTTCTGCAGTAAATTATCTCAGGATCTCTACATGTCGGGTGGCACTTCCCAGAGCCCCGTACTTTGTAAACTATTAAAGTCTCACTTACATTGTGAGAGCAAAAGCCGAATTGGCCCAACATGACCAACTAAAAAATCCCTCCCTGAACCGTGTCAGCCAAACAAAAAGCCCAACACTGTCACTGCATAGAGCAAGGAAGGCCACTGGTACCATGGAGCTACAGCTCCATATTGGTACTAGCACTGTAGTGCAACAACAAAAATATGACTACGGGGAATTTAATACATGTTTTTTTTTTTTTTTTTAAAGTCCTACATTATATACAATAGTGCTGAGAGATCAAATGCTCATTATCTCAGAGAAAGGATACTCACTTTAATTATTAATGTCCTACCTTTGGTTCATGTGGCTGAATTGGGTCCAAATGTATACAGGCCTGGTGTTTCAGTTACACCATGGAGGTCTACCTCCATGGTTACACCATGGAGGAAGAAAATTAGAATATACATGTAAGGTTAGTAAGGTTACAATGTGTGTGGCTCGTGGGCATACTGTACACATGTACATGTACATGTACTTGTGTGTATTGGATTCGGTCAAACACTTTCTAGACAGTGCATATAGGGTGCGTTCGAGTAGTTTACACGTGTAAGTAAAACTTAAACTAGAGCGGGTCTTTGGGGGATGCCTGGGTGTAATGACGTAGTTTCCGGCTGCAGGCTTATCATACCAAGATGGCGGGGAACGAGTTGATTGCAACGCGAGTACAAAAACTACAAAATAATACACTGATTTATCGTCCATGAAACAAATATGGTAATTGGAAAGGAAATGCATTTCCTGAAAAAAAAAACAGTTGGTGAGTTTGTGTGCAAAGTATGAATGATATAAATAATTTGTGTCGTCACGGACATCAACGTTTTCCAATTGAGCAGACGACGGAAATGACGGAGCTGTCTGTTTTCACCTTTTTAAGTCGCGCCGCTACAAAGCATCAACCTTTAACATTTATCCCAGAGTGCTAAGCGAAAACACCGCAGCGTTCGATTAGCCTCGTTCCGTGGCTACTACGAGTGTAAATCCCCGGTACACACGGGGAAGCTAATCGAACGCAACCATAATTATACACAAAGCTGTTTATGTAATTTAAATGTGGAAGTTAACTATGATATAAATAACCATTGTAAATTGTATGGCAAACTAGGAGCCAGCCCTGTACTAATCAGCTAATCAGAAAGGTTTTGTCCAATCATAGTGATTAGATAGCTAGTGGAAACAGGTGTTACGTTGAGCCTTTCTTTGAGCTGCAATGCGCAACTTTGGTGGAGATTTCTTGATCATTCTGTCACAACCTTTCAAAGAGATAAGATGTATTTCAGGCCTTCTTTGTTGTAAAGTCACCCACCTCCTCCCCCGTTCTCCAGCTCTGTGATTTTGGCTTTTTGATTTGATTTTATGGCATTTTTGTGCGGTATACATTTCGTCAAAATAACAATTCAATCATTTTCATAATTTTAATCTGAGCACCAGCACCCAGTTTTTGTGCTATTCCACATGCTTTTTATGGTGGAATTTTCCTTTGCCCTTCACCTTGACAAATTTGCAGGAGTTGTTGTAGTTTTAGTTCAGATCATTCATCATGTAAGAACTGTTGAAATATAAATGGCTTTAGTACTTTGTAGAACAGGTGCATACGTGTCCCTTCATCCCGTTTGCATTTTTCTCAAACAATCCCCTTTTCAGTGCTCTTGATATGCCATTTTACTTTTGCTTTATACGATATTTGACGTAATGCATTGTCTCCGTGTAACTGTAAATACAGTTATAATAACATTAGGAAAATATCACAGAGCTTTAAAGTTAATTTGGGTTTCGAACAAAGAAAAATTGACCGGAGCGGGACTTGAACCAACGACCTCAGGATTAACGTACCGGCACTCTACCAACTGAGCTATCCAGCCCTATATGTTGGCGGTTTCCCTAATTCGTCAATATATTTGTTCGGGGGCTTTAAAGTTGTAACATTTAACAATGGATTGTTAAATCTCAAAAGTAAAGAATCAAATGGGGAGGGGGACGGACATAAATGGGGTAGGGGCACGTCCCTCGTGTGCCCCCCCCCCCCATCACCATTGGTTCTACAGGGGACAGTCGTAAAATGACGTACAATTTTTACAATTGCATTGATACAAGTCTCCTTGTTAAAATAAGATCAGATCCAGATTGAAGGTGGACACGTATGACTCGTTTACATATAGGCCTAATTATTGGTTCATTTATGTTCTAACGTGGTTTTTCAGTGCATTTAAAACTTGTTGTCGGCAGTTGTCGTCAGTTGTCTTCAGTTGTCTGCTTTTAGTGCGACCCCCCTCCCCCCAGGCGCAGATTCAATGAGCCAGGGTAACGTAGAACTCAAACGCTGCTCTAAAAAAAAAAAATCAGACTGGTCTAAGTCACCTATCCAGTGCTGAGCTGCATCGTTGCATGCACGACGAATTGGCACGTAGGCTATACAATTTTCAATACGGTTCTTGTGAGAAGTCTATGTAGACTTTTAGCAAGTCGTTCTCCCGTGGTTCTCCGAAAGATGAGCTCACCATGTTGACTTACACGAGTAAACAATGAATGATTTGTTGGTCAAGGTTTTGCTAGAGGTTAACCACACAGTGGGGAAGTACACCATGGGAGCAGGTACACTGGCCGTGGTATAAGATTTAATTCGTTCTCAAGTTGAGCATGACACCAAGTGATTTATAAAGTTTGGGAATTCCCACTACTACTTTTACTAGTACTACGCAGACTAGACCAGAGTACATTGACTTGACCATAGAGGCTTTCTCTATGACTTTCGACACACCAGGCAGTAGCAGTACATGAGTATACCAGCAGCGGAGTTACGTCAACCAATTTGTTTGCTCTAATCATGGAGGAAGGAATACTATTCTACCTCCATGCTCCAATGCACCTGATATGTATCACGTTTGCGTTGAGCTTAATGTAAGTAGGATTATTTGCAAGTCTGACCATGGAGGTAGCTACCTCCATGGTCTCACCCAGTCCCAACTATAGTTGGGACAATTGTCAAGTTGGAACGGAACAACATGACTATTGGAGCCGGAAGTGCAGTGTAAACGAATGTTAATGAACATCAACACGTAATGTATGTGTACCATTTTTGACATTGCGCTTTCGGCTCCAAAGTCATCACTTACCAACAGGACAGACCATTTATTTCCTCTATGGATAGACCTAATATAAAACCGACGTGTATGGCCTTAATTTATGGTTTCTTGTGCGATTCACCCCGTTGATCGTGGAAGAAAACAATATTTCTTCCAAGCAACTGGCAGTACAAATGAAACTCGTTCATTATTGACATTTTTAAAAACAATAATGATATTACCGAGTTAGCAATAATGGAAAAAGAGAAAGATTATTGACGGATGGTCCCGTGTGCGTAATTTTCCCCCCAGAACAGATGAGGCCACTAAACATAAATGGGCGTCTTTTACTATACTTTCGCACTTGCGCACCAAACACATTGTATAAGTGAACGAAGAGCCCACTAACTACGGGTAGTAACAGAAGCACGTACATGTACAGTACATGTAGTCCTACATGTACAGACCATACATACATCAATTTATTGCTACCCATTGACTTAGCGCATGAAAAAATGCGAGGACACAAACATACAAAGGATTCCAATAATATAAGGACATCATTGTCCCTGTTGTATCCCTTTGTACTACTGTCCCCACTCTTCTGGTAATACCATGCCATGTACATGCCATGTACATGAACTGTACATACATGTACATGGACATGTACATGTACAGTACTTGCACACAATGTAGCCCTACACAAGCCGATACTGCATGCTTGAACAATGGCGTTTTACGCCATGCATTGGCTTTTTTTTTGCCACACTTTGGGAAACCCATCCATCCGCAGTAGTGACGAAGCGTAGGTAACACTTTGTTCAAATTAAAACATAAAGGTATAGAATCCACAACAACCAGGTGCAGAAACTGAGTCAACCAGTGGACCAGGGCCACCTGTAGACAATGCACAATGCATAGTAATTGTGAATGACTTAATTTTTACCAAATTGTCCATACCGTAACAATTCTAACCTTGGAAACTGGCACACTTGACGGGGATTTGATATTTGAGTCACTGTCCTACTTCTTGCATTTCCTTGCGTCATGACACTATTCGATCCTTATACATTATCTCATATCTGGAAGTGAGTTTCCCCCCATTTTTCAGAAGTTAATTTCCTTCTTATTTAAGTACCCGCACTTGAAGTTCTCTTCCAGCTTTTCAAGTTTTGAGCACTACGTGCACATTCTAAAATCGCAAACTACCAGAAAAAAATCCTGGTTTCTTTCTTTCTGGTATAGCATTACCCCTCCCCCCGGAAGGTACATGTAACAAGGCCCCCACTTGATACAAAGCTTGTGATTTAAGCTTCCCCTTTCATGTAGACAGCAACCTTGCCACAAGAGAGCAGCACAACTTTATTTCAGGCGTGTGGTTTATCGGTATTTTTCCTGATTTAAGGATTTTACACTGATCTCCCTGTACCTTCAGGTTTCCATGAAAGAGGCAAAGTTGCCGTCACTGAGATGGCTCTTTGTGACCAAACCTTTAGAAAACTAATTTAAATGATGCATAAAGACTGTAAACCACTCTAAAATGTAACATCTTTTAATTCGATAGATAGTTCAGTGGTAGAGCACCGGAACGTTTATCCGGAGGTCGCTTGTTCAAGTCCCCGCTTCAGTAATTATGTTTTCTTTGTTCAACCAAAAACTCATTCAATTCGGTCGGCTTCATCTCCACATTATGAGGGAAGTTTTATCAAATGTTCAGGACTTTTCATCTCCATACAATCTCACCATGTTTGTTTTCTCTCTAACAAAGTATTATCAAGTTTGCCTTACATCAGTGCAATGTTTCTGTAGACATTGGATTGGCTGTAAAATGCATCTCGCTTTAATGCTGATACAGTGTTTGTTTTGCGTGTTGTCTTACTTATAAAAACATTTAAGCAGTTGATTGTTTATCTTTCTTTAGTTTACCTTCTTACATTTGTGTATTCTTTAAAAAATAATTTTAAGTCTGGAGTTACAATTTTACGTCTTAATTAAATGTATAATTTATTTAATCAGGGCTCGATCATCATCAGATTTGTTTTAAAACATTTAAATGTTTACATAACTCTGGTCCCCCTCTAAGATATGTGGGATGGTCCAATCAAGGATATCAAGGACTCTGACTCCCCCAGTTATAGCACTTTGGAGAAAACAGTAAAATAATAAAAATATGCCTTGACTTTTAATAGTGTGACCATTGCACACTTAGGATTTTTAAGTGAGGTCCCCAGCATCACTAAAGATGCACTCTTTAACATTATGTTGACGTTAAGTTCATATACATGCGATTTTACGTATTAATTGTCTTGCATTAAATGTTCTCTGTAACAGATTTGTAACCCCGGGTAGTACAGGAAGCTTTCCATCAGAAGAATGTGGATCAACACTTCGTGCCGGAATGGGTTTGATATCGTCTCCCGTTCTGCCGGGGTTGCCCGTCCAGTACCCTGCCGGCCTCCGGTGCGAGTGGACCCTTATTGCGCCTTTGAGTCGCCGTGTGAAACTGCGGTTTTCGGAATTCGACTTGCAATCTACCAGCTTGTGCAAGTTAGTATAGCAAGTTTCTATCTCAGTTTTGTAAAGAAACTTAGGCTTATAAAGGGGTAGGTTGGGATGATCATCATACCAGCGTATGTCATGCTTTCATTTTACTAATATAGAGGATAAATGCAACACTGAAGTAGATATCAAATGAATTTAAGTGTTGCTATTGGAGGGAAGATTGGTTGGGAACAGTGTCGACCTAGGCCAAATGTCAGCTTAGTACAGACTCCTACTAATTATCACGTGATATTTTTGTCAGCTCTAGTCTTGGCCAAAGTCGTCAGTGATTGGAAATGGATTGTACATCAATGCTCGTATAAATATCAGTGGTAGTAATTCGTAATGCCACGCCCTCTTAGAGCAGGATTTATTCAACTCTCACTATAAAACGTCTTGGTAATCCTGCTTTTTCTTTGTTTTCTCCCCAGCCTTTCCAAGGGGACCAACCAACGTGACATCGCTGAAATAAATTATTACGTGTCCAAGGGTCATGTTTGTTAATTAAGACTAATTTATGTTGATGTGTTCCTGCGATTGCTCGCTGATTGGTTCCACAGAAAAGGCTGCAGGGGAAAAAGCAAAAAACAATTTAACACAATGCTAGGATTCCCAAGACGTATAGTGAGAGCAAGTTGGCTAAAATCATGCCGCAAGATGGCGCACCGTTACGAATCCATGATCGATCATTGACGTCTTGGGCCGAGACGAGTCCCCCCCCCCCCGAAAATACTTGTATTTATGTTTAAACACAATGGGACATTTTCCTCAAAACACCGTATGCACAGGCGTGAATGTTAATAAACACATTTCAAAATCAAGCCTTACAAAAAGACACATGGAAGCAGAAACATGTTGAGTCCTGTGCCTTTTGTGGTTTGAGAGAAGTAACTTTACAGACAATGTCATTTTGTTGTATTTGTAAATGCATTGCTTGTTTCTTTATTGTTGACAGAGCTAACTTTGTAGAGATTATTAAAGATGGGGAGAACGCCGACCCGTTTGTATCCACAGTCTACTGCGGACAGCAAGTACCGCCGGTAACCGTCTCAACGAAGAACGTACTGCGCCTGCGTTTCTTTACCGATGACGTCGTTGAGGGCTCAGGATTCAGCGCATTCTATGATACTGGTAATACGTCGGTTCTTACGTAGGAAGACAAAACTACACATGCATATTCATTAAAAAAATCGTTCTAAGACAATCTGCTTGACTCATCTGTTGGACCATCTGTGCATTTTGACCGGAATAAAATTCTATAATTTTTATGTTTTAAGTTTTATTTGTGACCCAAGTTACTGCGCCTGACGTATAGACCTTTCCATTGTTGATAAACAAACCGCGCTGGTTGGCATGGACCGCCGAATGTTAGTAAAACATTCAATCGTGTTAACAGATGTTTTAACAAAATTCAACATTTTCGGCAAACTTCTAATTAAATAAAATACCTCCCATGATCGGTTGCTTTGTTTCCAATAAATTCAACACTATTTTTGAATATTTGTGTAACATTGTTACAAACTGTAGCTATCTGTTTTTGTTTTGCATTTATGGCTTTTCATAGTTTTCCAGCCTGGGTTGGCAAAATCTTGGGCTGTGACGTTGCAAAAGAAAGGTCTAAAGATAGGTTGCAATATGACGTAAGTCGGGCATCTTTACGGGCAATTTGGAACACACAGTCATGCGTTTTTGCGTGAGAACGGCGTGCAGCACGCGCACATTTCACAAAACTCGTTGCATGATTGGTTAGTAAACAGCGCGGCTGCGTTAATAATTTGAGCGCTTGGCGCGCCTGCAAGCCAAAATGCAATTTGCCCGTAATAAAGATGGCGTCTATTGGGAACTATCTATACACATGTACCAACTCTGAGCGCCTTTATAGAGCCTTTCTCAATTTAAAACCCTTAAGTGGGCGCTGATTTAATACACATAGCACATTTTTAATTATCTCACTTTTTTTTTCCCAAGTGAATTATAGCAGACACCTGGAAGCCTTCCAGGTTTAATACACGCTGATTTAATACACATAGCACATTTTTAATTATCTCAATTTTTTTCCCAAGTGCAATTCCTTGAGTTAAAGTCCAAGATATCCTAGACTGGGCTGTTACACATATCTATCGAGGGGGATAAGGTCCCAGAGTTGTGTTGTTGTTTGTTGTTGTTGTTGTTGTTATTGTTGGGTAGTTGTTGTTTTTTTTGGGGGGGGGGGTTCGGTTTTTTTCCAAGGGCTGAACAATATTTTCACGTATATACTTTGTGCTCAAAATTGTACAGTCATGCAGACGTACCCAGATCTGACCCTCTAAAGTGGAGCCAACTCTTCTTTGTGGAAGGCTTCCAGGTGTCTGCTATATGTTCTGCGGTTTCCAACATGACTGGGGTGTTAAAATTTACTCCATGGGTGTTGTCACATACAGACACCGAAATAGAATCAAAATGTACACCATACGGTGTTAAATTAACACTAATTTCTACCAAAACAATTGCATGGGTGTTATTTTAACACCCTATGATGTTAATTTTGATTCTCTCTTCGGTATCTATATGTGCCAACACCCATGGTGTCAATTTTAACACCCACGGTTTTGCAGTTTAATAATCCAACGATTTCTCCTCATTTTCAGTTCCTGTGGACAACCCTGATGCACCAATCCTTGTTTGGCTCGAGCAGAACCTCGTAGACTGGACAGCTAAACTGCAAAGCCTAGAAGCAGATCCAACGGGCTACCTCTCGTCTGGAAACATAGTGACCAACACCATTCTAAAACACAGTCCGGCCAACTGGACTGTACTGGCATCCGACTACCACGACCGTGTTTTCTTCTGGGCTGACCCACGCCTGAAAATCATTTGGCGTGGTCAGCTCAACGGAGAGCAACTCGTTGCAACGCCCATGTTCCGCGGCACCTCTTCAACAGTGCATGGTATCGCAGTAGATTGGTTAGCTCGTACTGTCTACTGGACTGATGCTGCATACAATCACATCATGATGAGCAACTACGAAGGGTCCAAAATTACAGTAGTAATTGACGACGGTTTGGAAGTTCCTACTGGTGTCACCGTGCATCCACGACTTGGGTTAGTATTTCAACAGTGTTCGGTAAACACAAACTCTGTTAAGTTTTATTAATAATGAGTATAAGTGTTAACTTTAAGTTTATGAATTGAAATGTTAATTATGAAAAAAAACATTGGAAGGTGGACATGTATCCTACTGATTAATGAAGAATTTGTTTAATTGCTTGTAGTGTTCAGTCTTCAAAATGAAACTAAAAGACAACATAATTATCGAGACGAGTGTACAACAAAGCACCTCCAGTCCCTTATCGCAACCACTTCCAATTTCAAAATGTAATTGCAACAATCTTTTTGCGATGTAAATGTGTAGGGTTTGGTACTTCAAGTTGCATGGCCTGCTCTCCAAATGGTTTTTTAATATCCTCCTGAAGGAGTTTTGACGGATGATGCTGTATCACACCAACAAAAACAACAACAACAGCAACTTTCACATACTACGGACAATGCACAAAATGCATGTAACACGCAACATTGCTTGAACATGATGGCTGATGGACGATGTCGGGGGTCCCGGCGGTAATTCGTTCTTTCACCCCTTATCATTGGCAGATTTTTCGTGCACTACCTTAAAAAATGAAAGTTTAGAACATTCTCGAATCTATGAAAAATAACTATTTAAAATTTTGTCAAAATGTTTGGGTCAAATCGGCCAAAAAACGGACCAAGTGTCTGGACGTTATACTGGGCACCGAAGCAGAAGCCCCACAAGAAAATCTGATTACCTTGGCCTTTTTAGAAAGTTATTTTCAGTGTGTAATGTTGTACCAAACTATCGCTATTTTACTGAGCTGCATTTTTATGTCAAAACATGCAGGTGGTTGTTTTGGACAGACACCGGTTTTAACCCAAGGATTGAACGCAGTCGTCTGGATGGACGAGATCGCCAGGTAATAGTGGGCTCTGAATCCGGGTATGCGGTTGGACTCACCGTCGACTACTCACAAGATAGGTAGGTCTATAAAGCAGGAACTTATAGGGTTCTGTGATGCTTGGGATCGATGGGAGCCTTTTTGAGATCAATGGAACTTCAGTTGCCAGGTCTGAACATAAAATCGAGTCACTATCTTGCGGACGTTTTCATAATAAACGTTTGACATGACAGACATATTTGGTGGGAGCGACTGATTGGCAGTACCACACCTTGAAAGAAACTAAAAGTCAAACATTTCGGTTGCCTTTTTGAAAAGGAAAACAAAAAAGCTTGAACTGTTCTTTAAACTTGGTAAAACTTATTTAATACCCGATGGAGTAGAAAATGTATGTGTCATTGTGGACAGGTTATACTGGACGACACGGAGTCTGGACAGTACGGGGAGCTCTATATATTGGGCAACTATTGAAGGACATTCTGTGACAGTGCACACAACAGTCGACTACTACACGTACAAGTTTAATGATTTGACCCTGTACAAGGTAAGGCACAATAATTTCATTGCAGAAATGGTTTCGTGCAGGGAGGGGGAAGTAGGACCTAGCTAAGGGGGGAAATGGGGTCGCACCTCAAGAGGCAGTCGTCATACACAGGTGCAGTAGAACCCTAGTATTGGCCGCCATAATTATTTGTTGACAAACATTGAAAACGTGCAAGCGTCCGTGTACGCGTTGCGCACTACTCAGCCAATGACAGCTTTTCACGCGTGCACGTTTCATCATCGATGGCAGCCAACTCATGGGCTTATTGCCCGTGTTTGGGCGAAATCAGTACAAAAATGATTTTCTCGCACGAACGAATTTTGAAAGGTTATGTGTTTTTGCAACGAAAGATTTCTGATATGCGGAACTCTAAAACACTTTTATACGGATACATTCTCATTGGCTGCTTGCGGCCAATCAGAGAATATGCAAATAAAATGAATGTGTTAATGAATATTCTTGACACGTGTGACCTGTTGTGAACAGGTCACGGCCGGCAGCTGATGGCGGGCCGGTCGGCTGCGCCCAGCAGCCGCAAGATACGTACCAAAACAGTCCCCAAACGTCAAAAATCTTATCAGCTCGATGTCGATTGCTGTACATTGGGTTGATTCACATTACACGAACGGTATCATTTCTCGGGCCTGTTATAATGATGCTGCACAAGAACTTCATTCACAAACATAAAACAGTTGCACAGGCTGATTTTCGCCGAAATAATAGGAATTTTGACATAATGGTTTTTCTAATACGAAATAGGCCTATATACAAAAGTCACAGACGTCATGCAGAGTGTAACATGCAAAATTGTTTGTGCATATCTGATGGACGTGAGATAATGTGGGGGTCCTGACAATTTTGTATTTTAATTTTTTAATTAACTACTATCGTTGGCGGATTTTTCGTGCACTAGGCCTACCTTAAAATAAATGAAAGCTTGTAAATTTCTCGAATGTATAAAAATAACTATTCCAAATTCTAGGCCAACCACTTATCATAGGTGATTTATTTTACGTGCACTACCTGACTATAAAAATAACCATTTAGTTTTAATATCAGCAGAATGAGAATAAAATGTTCAATGGGTAGGCCTACCTGCATAGTAGAGTTTATAAGGAGTGATGTGCCTATACAAGTGCGCCCTTGGTGTGTTGGGCCCGGTGCAGCTTATTTTTATTCGCATAAGTTTGAAAGCTTGTGTGTTGGTGACCCTTAAACCTTTCTCTTTTCCGTGCGTTTGACTGTGTTGGAAGTTTTGAGGCTGACTTTGTGCAGCCTTTGTCCTGGTCGCGGCCTCTGCCTCGCTATGTAATGACTCGGTCTTGGCCTTGGCCTCGGCACCTTCTGTACTCGAAGACTAAGCCGAGGCCGGTTCGAGGCCGCCAGTTTTTTACTCAGATTTTCCACCATTTACTTTTTCCAAAAATGATATTGTGACTGAAAATCGCAGACCTAAATTGGGCATACTTTACGACGAGTGCGAAAGACGCAACACACGTGTGCAACCGGACCCCAAAGGTTACAGAATTGAAATAGACTTGACAATACACTACATTTTTGGACCCCGTCTGTTATTGCACGCGTGCAGTATTGTTCTGTCATCGATCATCAAGCTTTCATGTCTCGTCTGATAAGTTTAACTGCAAAATGTCTGCGAATTCCTAGTTTTGTTTTCTTTTTCTGGGGATGTTGACCACGAGGAGTAAGAAAAGGGGAAAAGAAAACAGATTTTGTTTGCTTGTATGTGTGTGCATACTTGGCCTCGGCCTCGGACAATGTGACCTTGACCTTGGCCCGCTCGTCCTCAGAGGGTGCGACTCGGTCTTGGCCTTGGACTCAGAGACAGGTCTTGGACTTGGTCTTAGCCTTGAAGGTCATGGACTGGACTATAATACTAGTGATATAATACCGGAATTATTGTAAATAATAAGTACCCTGACATTAGGGCCTATGCCTGAGCCATGAAGAGCTTGCTTCTAATATTATGGGCGTGCAAGTTTTCACATACAGAGTCAGAAAGTTACAGCAGAAACGTCAATTTCCTTCTCGTTTTTCAAAAATAAGGATACAATTTAAAATGTTGACCCCAGTAGTCCGGACATAAGGAGTAATATGTGAACGAAGCTGCTCCTCCACGGCTGAAGGAGTCCAACCTCAATGTTACAGAAAATACAGTATTTAAATTTAATATGAATATCATGTTCCTCCTTTGCATGTATTTACATATTGATCTCGTTTGTATTTATTGTAAATGTACCCAGACTGACCTAGTGCCAGAACCCAGTGGCCAGGATTGAAAAGTCAATGTCTTTTTGTATTCTAAATCCAGAACACCCTCGCCGAGGCTTGTATGGTCTCACCATGCCGGTGGTCCAGTAACTGAACTTGCATATTCTAAGTTTAAGTGTGGGCAGAGTGTAGGCAAGGATGGAAATAGGGGGTTAGAGTAATTGAGTTTTGGTGAGAAATGATTTGATGCCCTTGAGATTGTGTTGGATGTACACCCCCTGTTTTTGCTTTGTTGCTACACATTTTGAAATCGAAGAGTTACATAAGAAAAGTATTACAATCCAACCTGGAATTTGCTGCACCAGCTTTGCAAGCACAAACATTTTTATTAGCTGCTGCAGGCTTCGAGCCTCATTTTACCAGCTTGGAAAGGGAGGTGGGCTGGACGACAGACCTTCAATTGTAAGTCATTCAAATCAATTCATTATTCCCAGAAGTCTCTCATAATAAAACAATAATTAAGAAAGTCATTTTAAAGTTACTTGGTAGTAGGCCTGTTTAATTGTTGGATTTGTAGCATTGACCAAAAGAGAAAAGTTACCTCCTAGTGAATTTAGTTTAAAAGATTTTTGATTAATGTACATTGAAGTGTATCATGTGTTTTGTGACCTCAGTTATGTAAAAGTTTGGCTTATGAAATTTTCAGATGGCCTATATTGACGTGTAAAGTGGTGATGCTAGAGGGCGCACCGGAAACCCCACTGGTTCACAGTCTGCATGCAGTGCTAGTGGGTGATCGAATGGCCCGCAATATTTTGTTCAAAGTGTAATTGGAAATCATCAATTATTTATACAGAGCGACGTTGTGGGAAATGCTCGTAACGTAGGATTGAAAGGGTTTTATTAGGTGAGATAAAGCTTAAAAAGGTGAGACGGACTTGGCTTACCGACGATAGTGTAAAAGCTAAGTTTAAGGAAAACACTCTCGCTCTAGTCTTGAATGAGGTGAAGGAAAAGGTAGATCCTCTTTAGTTATTGATGTGATAACTGAGTGTTACTGAGTGACACTTGGGGCTTAGTTAGTGCATGGAGGTAGTTCTACCTCCATGGTTAGTGATAGTTTAGTAGAGTTTGTGTTTGACTAATACAGTCATGACAGTGTCAGTGTGTCGTAACACTAGCTGTCATTTAAATAGATGTGAACTTTTTAAAGCTGTCATAGCTGTTAATGTTAGTGAGTAAACTTGCGCCCCATGGTGTACTGTGGAACACTGGAAGGGTACTTGGTTTGTTCTGACACACTGGGCTAGTGTATTTTGTTATCTTCATGATCTGGTGGTAGTATAGGTCTATTATTAGTCCAGCGTCCTGTGTGTATCTACTACTATCTAGACACTTGTTGACCTCTGACCTTCATTTATGTTTGTATGCTATGTTCTAAAGACCTTTCTTTGACAAACAGGTCACCATTTTGTATGGAAGGCCTTGAGTATCACAAAACGTATAAACTGGCATTATTGATCAAAATAATAAACGGTTAAATTTCTTGGCAACCACATTTGCAAAACAATTTGTGGCTGTGGCGTTGCAAAAGAAAGTTCTATTAGTACAAGTACATGTATAAGGCATAGTGCTGGTGTCATACATGTTGTCATAGGGAAATCTGTCCCAAATGGGAAATTAACATGGGCTGAAGGAGGTTGATTCAAAAGAGGGCGCTACCAGAAGAAGTCTGTACACAGTTTGCCATAATTAATGGGGGGACAGAATGAATCTCTTGCCACACCGGCACTGAACATGCGCGCACAGTGACTGTTTTGGGGGTCTTGGACCATTTTAGGAAACCCTGGATTTCACAAGAAGCCACAAATTAGAAAAAAGTAAAGGTATCAGGTAAATATTGATTCTAAACAATTAGGCTAAATGGTGGGGTAAACTTTTGAATAAAAAAAAAAAAGGAAAAGAGTCCTACATAGGTTAGTTTCAATGGTCGAAAACCCCTGCAATGCTTTTTAAATACATGTCAAAGAGGGCGCTACAAGATTTGCTGGCTTAAAAAATAGATTTTAGTCAAAGAACTTAGACAGTGCCGACAAGATATCCCCTATCTAGTATTACATTTCCTACTGTGCTGGGCCATAACTATGTAGGCCCGATTGGAGTATGTCTTTGTGTGGATTTTGTATTTTTCGTTAAGGATCAGCCTTTTGCAGTAGAGCACCAGGTACCTCCCTCCTCCTCCCCCCTCCCCCGTCATACAACGGGGACCAATCACTTCATTAAGAACATATGTTTAAATAATTACTTGTATGTGATTAAATTAGCATGACAAAATGTCGGTACTGTTGACATGATCAGAGCATTTCGATGACAAAATGTATAAAAACAAGTTGCTGGTAAGAGAATTTGACACATTAACACTAAAACAGGTATCATGTATGCAGAGGTTTGTCTCTATGGAAAAGGCGAAAGTTATAAGAAAAACTATCTTGCGGGTACAACCTAGGTGTGGTCACGACGTTTCACTCTGCTCGTACGAGCGGAGTAAACTGTTCGAAACATCCAGACCACAACGGTTCTTCTCAGAGATAAAACTTCTCCCAAAAGAGTTTTTTTTGCAAGATTACTACTATAGTGTTCCTTATGATCCACACCACAGAGCTGCCAACTCTCCCGATTCTGCAGAAAGTTCCCTGGAAATCAATCCATCTTTCCATGTTCTGAGGAACAAATAAGAAAATCTCCCTGGTTATAGAAAAACTCTCCCCATTAAGTTGAATGTAATTCTTAATATATCCCTGATTGTTGTACAAAATCTCTCTGATTTCAAGATGCAAATGTTGGCAGCTCTTACACCATGCGAAGCTTCAAACATCACGAGAGAGAGAGAGTTGTAGCTGTTTAAAAATATTTATTTTTCATTGCAGGATTACCTCTATGTTACTGACTCAACAAATCAGCTACATTGCTACTTTAAGGATAAGGCCACCAGGGCGCACTACTTCACCTTTAACCTTACAACACGTTTACCGTTTGGCATTACTACTTATGCTGAAAACAACCAGAACTATGGTTCATGTGAGTTGATATCATTGTGTGTTCATTTTTAAACGGGTCATTTCATGAGGTAGGGACATTGTGTAACATTTGTGTAACTCTTGGCTTTAATATTCAAAGCATTCTTACATTTGACTCAATTTTTTTCATGTAGGACTCGCCTTTGAGTGTGAAAGTGTTTTAAATGTTTTTTATTTATTGATTTTTTTTTTTTTACAAGTGTCCTTTTTACATCTGGACTTTTATTTTTAGGTCTAATCCTTTTTCAACACCCAAATAGATAATTATGCAAATTCACTTTGTTATTATTATCTACGAATTTCTGTTAATGAAACCAAGGCTCCCTGTAAGTAAACTTAAATCACTGTAACTCACAAGCCTGAGGAAACCTGTAAACAGGGGTGCTTGCTATGTGAACCAGAAACACCAGGGTTAACCCTGCTCTTCCATGTAAGGCCTAATTGTTCCGGGTTTGTTTATGTGCACTACCAATCCTAGTACATGGGACCTACAATTAAATGGCATAATGTCCCATCTGAAGGACAAAGCAATTATGGTAGAGTATCTTGCTCAAGGACACAAGCATGACAAGTGTCAAGACCGGGACTTGAACCCACACTCTGCAGATCAGAAACACCAGAACCTTGAGTCTGGTGCTCTAAACCACGTGGCCACAACTAATTACAAGACACACCAAGGAAAAGGAAACAATTGAGCCAAAAATATGAATGCTTTTAATGATATCATGTCATCACCCAGTTTCCCAACCTGGTGAACTAACCCAAACCTTTTTTATTTATATTAACTTTGCATTGGGATAAAAAATATAATTTGTTTTTACCATTACACCAATGTGTATTAAGCACTGTGTACTCAGTACTTTCCCGAGTTCTATGACTTATAGACCACCGAGTTACACATGTAGCAATGCAAAGGTCATGGGTTCGAATCCCACCCGTGTAATTTGCCCGTGAATTTTTTTCACAGGATGGGGAAATCACTGAGTATACAGTTTTTAATACACATCGCTGTAAGGATAAAAACAAATTATATTCTTTATCCCCGATGCAAATATAATACAATAAATCGCTACTAAAACATAGGATTCGAACCGCCTCTAGCCACGGGGCTAGCTTGGTGGTCGAGTGGTAAGACATCTGCTCTAGCAATTCAAAGGTCGAGTGATTGCCTGTGGATTTTTTTCACAAAACTCAGGAAAGTACCGAGTATACAGTGCTTAATACACATCGGTGTAAGGGTAAAAACAAATTACATGTATAACCCAAACCTGCCTGATAGTGATTCACTAGATTCTAGACAGTGGTTGATGGTTGATGATGACTTTACAAGAAACTGATATAAAGTAACAAACATGCTTGGAGTTTCATCTTTGAGAGGGCAAGGTCATTTTTTGCTCTCCACTTCCATTGGAAAATCTGTGGCCTTCGTGTAATGCCAGGCCTGAACAAAATGCCAATTCAAACCAAACTGAGTGTGCAGAAAATTATTTCCGCAATTGCAGTCATTACTGCTTAGTTACATGTACATTCATTCAATCCTAATGACATGATGGAATATTTCATATACAATTTTTAGGGGTACATTTCTTTGCAAGCAATTGACATTTTGTGTAATTTTTGTATTTTACTATTAGCAACATTAGTATGTTCTTCATGTTGACATACATGTAATTTGGGTTACTTTATAACTTTGTGGATTTGTTGCAGTATTATAGGACGCAAAGTGATATGCCTACTTGAAACATTGTTCAAACACATTGACGACCTGGTATAATAAAACAACTGATTTTTTCAATCTTTGGTGACGTTATGCAGCTGGTTGTGATGCAAATCCATGTGAGTTTCTCTGTGTTGGTGATGGAGGGGACGCATACAGTTGTTTGTGTCAGCATGGATTCACCGCGATGCAGGACGGAACATGTGTCACAGGTACGTGTAAGTGGTTATCATTCTTTCATCTTTTACTCTAGGGGTACCAAGAGCAGGCAACCTCAGTGCTCTAGCAGTGTGTCTAGGGCCTGATGATGCAACTTAAGCCGCGCTCGCATTGGTCTAGAATTTAACCGTGACCTTGTGTAACATTTCAATGTGTAAATCTTACAGGTGTATGCACTTGGATTATTTAATTTGGGGTTGAAAAAACAAAATTTACCAGATAGGGATTTGAACCAAGGACCTCTGGTTTAATGTGCCCAGTGCAACTGAGCTATCTAGCCCTACATGTACATATATGTTGGTGGTCTCCCTATTTGTCAATATCTTTATTCGGGGGTGCCAGTCAGAAGCCATACGACCATTAGCTGCTGTGTAGCCAGGAATCACACCCAAGTATATGATACAACCTGGGAAGTGGCAGCCAAGGGACCACCATAAAGGGATGCGACTTGGATTATTTGGCAAACTAACCGAGACGATAGTGAAAAAACGGACTGACTAAATATAAACACATGAGGGCACTACTTCAGTGAACTTTGACTGGATGTGACAAAATACATGACCTATAGCTTGTAAACAATGGTTAAGAGAAGCACAGCAAATAAAAGCAAGAAAACAACACCAGATGGTGGTTGGTTAAACTACATGTATCCCATTGGACTCGGTTAAGTTACCTGGGTGAAATGTTCCCAGGGGCCGTTCGCACTGGACTTAAAATGGGCAAGTTACCCATTTCCTGAGTTACCCCGTAGTTTACCCCCACAAAGTTCACGATTAGTGTAACTGGGTTGCTTATGTGCATTACACAACACACGGGACCAACAGCTTTACGCCCCATCTGAAGGAGGAAACAATAATGTTGAGTGCTCGTCCTTTTTCAGTCATGTCAGTTGAGGATCATCCCTCCTTCCACCCCTCTCATACATGTATCACAAGGGCCACTTCATTACTGTACTGCATCATTGATTTTTGGAAGAAAAATGCTCTCTGGTTTTATAAAAGTTTAAGTGATCCAGTTCGACCTAACATTCTAAAACAGTACCTTTCCACTGGTTACTGGCTCCCCTTTTGGCGGTGTTCCAATAGGGGACACTTGAAACAGCAGAGCTGACTCAGAGTGTTGGCAAGGCCTCAAAGGCAAAGCCTGATGTAAAAAAACAGATGGCTGAAGGGTTCCACTCTATCAGAGGGTTGGATTATCCCTGATGCTAACACATGTAGTAGATTTTGTTCACAGGTAAATGTTAGGTTTTGTCAAGTTTCAAGTTTTGAGTTGAGGTTTTTGAGTTTCGAGTTGACGTTTTAAAACATTCCCATGGCCATCCATTTTTTCCTTACAGAAATAATGATTGGACACTGCAAAAAAACCTTGCCTGCTCAAAAATGTGAAATCATACACAGCACAGAAACATTGTTATTATGCGCTGTTTTCTGAATTTGTATCACAAATTTTATCTTTAAACAAACTTGAATCCTCGATTCCAATTCTTCAACTCGTAGCAACAAGAGGAATAGGGCTTGAATTTGGGGGAAATATCCACAAGACCACAGGGCCTGTAGCTCAAAGCTTTTACTGGACCAGAATTTATTTTACCATACCAGAATCAAAAATGAGTTGAACAAGCGCCAAGAGAAAATCTATCTCACATTTGTCTCATATAATGTGTAGTGCTTCGATACTGAAAAGAATTGAAAGATATTCATCAGACTCATAGTCAATATTTTTTCACAAAAATAATACTCAATGAGTTAGCCTATTTTTACTCAAAAGAAAACCACAAGACCCCAGGGCTTTTCCGGTTATGAGGTTACTGGTCCGACGCTAAAATCGCTGACCTCTGGCCTGTGGTCCAGTGTTAATTTCGAGCTCTGAATATATACAAAACTGTATTGCACGGCCCAGGCCATGTCACACCCTGTTCAAGTTTGCTTGGAGATAAATTTATATCACATGTGAACACTTGAAATCTGAAGAAAAAAAATAGTGCATCTGTGTCCCATACGGAAAAGCGCTATAGTTTCCCGTATTCCACTAAATGCAGATATTAGGAGCATAACTAACTGAAGCCACCGCATATTCTTGTTATTTTACTTCAATCAAGACTTGGACAATCAGGTTCCACCACCCAAGGTATTTGTGTTCAGCCGAACCAGTATCTGCTTGCATCCAGACAACATCCCAGACTTACCATCGCATCCCGGTCAGTGCATTCTGACAGATTTGCCTGATGTAGTCGCAATGGCTACCGACGCCGGGGACGGGATATTGTTTTATAGTACACTCCGAGACAACATTGTATACAGTATAAAGCTACGCAGCAACACAAAATACGTCGAAGTTATTGGTGGAACTGGTGAAGTGAACGGTAACCCTGAATCCTTTGAACATTTTCAATATTTTTGTCAATCCCACTTGTAAATTTAGTTGTAGTATTTTGTGTACAGCCTGTCAAACTTTGCTTGTTTGTGGGGATGGGGGTGATCGTTTGTTTTTGTTCTCCATACGTAAAATCACCAAACACAAGGCTGAGGGTCACTCAGGGGGAAGGCTAAAAAAAAATTAGGACGATTTAAAGACAGAGAAGGTATCTGTTCGCATTCCTTTGAAACTAGAATAGATGGTAAAATGATGTAAAACAAGACAACAGGTAGGGAGTTACAAAGTTCAGAACTAGTGGAGGAAAGGCTGAATTGTTTTAAAAGCATTTATTAAGATTTTGGGGGGTTGAACAAAGACAAAAATTACTAGAGCGGGATTTTATTACTTGCTATTTAATCAAGATTTGGAAGACAATTGTAGAATGGAAAGTACCTAATCTTTCATATGTCAGAAGTAAAGATGAGTATATCAAAGGATTCTCTGAGTTTCTTATTAATATGCACATATTTGAACAGATTTACTTTACTTTTTTGAAATCAATCTTGTGAGCACCACAGGTATTGCTGTGGACTGGCTTGGCAAACTCCTCTACTGGACTGACTCTCGTTTAAACCATATTGCTGTCTCGAAGTACGACGGTACGCAGAGAAAAATCCTTCTTAGTGACAGTGTTGTACAGCCGGGACACATTAGTGTTGATCCTCATGCAAGGTACTCATTCACACGTACACCTTAATGGTGGACATAAATACTTTGACATAATTGCAGGTGTGTACTTTGTACTGTGTTTGTGCATGTTATGAACTTTTCAAAAATAGACTTAGGGATCAAAATCCTGGGAGTGCACATCAGTTCAGACCTGATTTGTTCCCTTGGCTATTTGAATGTATAATGCTAATTCTTACATTTTAAGTTTGTTACTGTTCTTGTTTGATTGTTCTCACTAGTTACTGTTGTTATTTTTCCATTGTTTTAACTATAATTGTTCTGTATATTTAAAAAAAACTTTTTGTACTGTCAAAAGGCCGCACAAATTTCCCCTGGTGAAACGATGAAAGTTTTTTCTATCTATTTAGGATTTTCAACTGAATAACCTGTTGAAACGGACAAAAAGTTGTTTTTTTTTCGACTGCTGACTTTAATGTCTGCTGTTAGTGCTGGAGCCAGCCATGTTACAAAAGCCTACGTTTAATAGCTCTGTACACAACCCAGGCATTTGGCAAAGATGGTCTTGGGCAATAACAGTTAGTGTGAAAATACAAGCAGCAGAAGTTATGTCTAATTGTTGAGTTATGGTATTCAATTACACATTGAATGTGGACCCCTACTTTGCCCGCGAGGTCGATGTATTTCTAGCAAATTCTGAGACATCCACCACATCTCATAATACGAAACAACGCACGAAAACATTTCACAAGATGAACTGATGGAAGTGGAAAAAATGACAGGAGAAATATTTGAAAGTCACATGCTAAGCTGTGTAATGAAAGCATCAGAACTGTAGCATTTAAATTATTTCTCTTTTAAATTTTTTTTTATAAAGATTTATATTCTGGACCTACCTGGGATCCTCAGTGGAGATAGAACGAGCCGCCCTCGATGGTAGTAACCGTATGGTTATTGTGAGAGGCGTTTTGGAGGTTGATGCTCTGACAGTAGACTTCGATAGTCAAGTGTGAGTAAAGCTGTCTACCCTAATTGATAGTGTAGTACCCTCCACTTCATTGGACTATAGTATACAAAGGTGGAAGTCCAAATTACGCAACATGCTTCACAGACACCCATTCTTCGTTACCGATTTGCAATATACCTGTCCTTTATCTTCAGTCCCTTATCTTCAGTATTAATCTTACTTGTGCAACCTGTACGTTCTTATTTGCACTTGTATGCCTCTTATCAATACATTGTTGAATCAAGGCTGGGTGAGATGATAGTATGATAAGGATGAACAATGGAACTCATCCACCATACAGTTTTAGCATAACTTAATAATCAAATTTATCTGACCCAATTGTTCTTTTTAGACCCTGGATAACAATTGGTTCTGATATGTATTGTGTGGTTTTTTGAACACAAGTGAAGAATGGTTATATTTTTGCAGTCCATTCCCTCAAAAGATAATAAATCTATTTCAAAGGTATTACTATTATTATTATTGTATGTTTCTGGTAATGAAACCAAGGATGCCTCATAAGTGAGCTTAATCACTGTAACTTGCAAGCATGGGGAAACCTTTAAACAAGGGTGCTTGCTATGTAAACCAGAAACACTGGGGTTAACCCCTACTCTTCCATGATAAGTGTTATGGGTTCTTTCACTTGCTCTACAAATTCAATCCTAGTACACAGAACCTATGGCTTATTGTCGCATCTGAAGGGCAAAGGAACTATGATAATTAAGTATCTTGCTCAAGGACACAACTTCCTGGCTGAAATGCTATTAGCTTTTGAGAAATAAGTGTTCAAAATGATTAGTTTTGATCTTAGTAGACCAAACCTCTATGTTTGAAAACAGTGAATACTTATGACCTTTTTTTCCCATTATTTTCTCATAACACTGATGACCGATTGGGCGTAAACTTTCACAGGATTATTTAATCCATGTATGTTTGGTAACATAAAGTGTGGCTACTGATATTTTACAGTTACCAATGTTATCCATATGCTTGAAGAGGAAATGGAAAACTGTCTTTTCTTTTCATATTGGATGATCTGGATGCAGCAAATACCCTGAAACTATGGTGGGGCAGAGGGATAGGCCAGTGCATTTTTTCCCACAATAATCACAAAAAAGACAGACATCCACCCCACACTCTGAAAGTTCTTTTAAAAGTGTTACCAATATAGGACTCCTACATGTATTCTAAATTTGGAAGTGTCAGGTGTCACAGCAGTAAATACATGGCAGTCAAATGACAAGGATCGAATGCAGTATTTTGAGCTCTGTAGTCGCTAAATTGTTCAATAAATTGTGTCATTTTGTTGTTGTAGACTATACTTTGCTGAAAAAGGAACTGGTATACGCGTTATTGACTACATGGGGTCCACAGACAGACTTGTGTTCCAGAAAAGCGGATCTATGATCACTGGGATGGATCTGTACAAGGTACAAAACCTAACAATTATGATACCTCTGAAGATTGACTGTATTGATTATTGTGTTACTTCAGGGCTTGAAATTAACACTGGACCACAGGCCCGAGGCCAGTGATTATAGCATCGGTCCAGTAAACTTACAACCGTACAAGCCCGGTGGTCTTGTGTTTTTCAACTCATTGTGTAATATTTTTGTGAAAAAATGTTTACTAGGAATCTTATTAATAGCTGTCGATTCTCTTCAGTATCAAGGTACACTACACATTTAAGACAAATGAGATAGATTTTCTCTTTGTGCTGGTTCAACTCATTTGGATTCCGGTCTTGTAAAATAAATTCTGATCCAGTAAACATTTTGGGCTACAAGCCCTGCGGTCTTGTGGATATTTCCACCAAATTTGAGCCCTGTACTTGCCGAAATCCATAAAAACTTAAGTGTTGTCATGTCAGCGCAAAAAGAGCACTTACGTCATGCGTGAATTTCAAATTTTCAGAGCGTTGTGTCTCTCTTTAAAAAGCCCCAGATGTACACACAAACCAAGTGCGTGCATAGATACACCATTTTTTTACAGAGCATTTTTGTACAAGATCAGACATTTCTGCAAAATAGAGATACAACATTTTCGCACTGACACAATGTATGCATGATCTGTCTAAAATTATGAGAAAAATGAAATGTATGATATGATTTGTTTATGTTATTTATTTATTTATTTAAAAAAAATATATATTTATTGACAATCAACACTGGTTAATGCAAAAAATCATGTCCTTTTATCCCATTTCAGTTGACAAACTAATCAATTCATACTGGAATGATCATTATTGGTTTTATCTAAAGGATGATGCAGCTTGTTTTTGGTAAATTTATGTCTCTTTTGCTTTTTCAAGAGGAAGGGAAATGTCAAATTCAAACTTGTGATGTACTCATTTCCCAATAGATAAGTCCTCATGTGAGTGGGGAAAAATGATAAGTCTCTAACTTTGCGTTAATATGTTGACAATTGCCATTGCATTCAATGGTCTTCTGGGGCAAAATTTGTCAAAATCTGATGACATCATTCTGAGATAAATTGATCTTTAAAGATTTGGATTCATTCTTGACTGTTAATGAAATTCAATTAAAACAGCGTTGAATTTGACATTTTGACTGCTGGAAAATATTCTTCCTTGGAATGTAAAGACCCATTAGTTGTTGAAATCCAATGATGTCATGTAATGAACCAAAACATCCCCTTTCAAAAATGTACAGACCCATTTTTCTCGGAATAATGTCATCGGATGTTTTGGATGATGACAAACTTTGCACTGGGGGGGGGGGGGGGTGTGTTATCGAATGCAATGGCAATTTACACCACTTTAACGTCAGGTAAGAGACTTATAATTATTTCCCCACTCACGTGAGTAGAAAATGAGTACATAACAATATTGACTTTGACATTTCCCTGTCTCTTAAAGTAAAATTTGTTTATTATCAGCGTAGGAGTTGTCACCAACAAATCTTGGAAGTATTCTTTCTTGTCATGTGTTCTGGTTCATATTGATAGGATTATCTTATGTGGACTGAGCGGGCTCCATCAAATGAACTGCTTGCCATGAACAGAGTTAACAGCGAGTATGTGGGTCAGCATTCAATGGATGATTTAATGCAGTCAGCCTATGGGATCAGCATGTATGCCAACAGCAGACAGAAAGACGGACAAAGTTCGTAATTTTTCTAGTTTTGTAATGGGAGGCAGATTTGAGATAATTTAGACACCAGTTTATGAACATTTGTTTGTTTGTTTGTAAATAGTGGGTTAATCACAAGATAGTGATTGATAACTTGGCTGGGATTTGAACCCATGACCTTTGTTGTTCTAGAGTAGATGTCTTACCACTAGACCACCGAGATTGCCTGGCAAGTTAGAGGCAGTTTGAATCCTATATTTTAGCAGCAGGGGTTTGTAAAGCACTGTATACTCTCATTATATTACCCAATATTTTTGGAATCCTGTGAAAAAATATGCACAGGTATATTACTCAGGTGGGATTTGAGCTGCCTCCAGCGAACTGGCATTCTCGGTGGTCTAATGGTAACGCATCTGCTTTAGAATGGCAAAGGTTGTGGGTTTGTAAACAGTCATATCCAGCCAAACAAGGACAGCTGGAAGCAATCACCCCCATTTTACCCACTTCTTTGATTTCCTTAGTATCAAGTAATAAACCACAAGGGAACTGGGTAGATTGAATTCAAATTTTGGGTTGAACAAGGAAACATTGACTAGAACAACATTTGAACCTGTGACCTCTGGATTAACGTGCCGGCCTTTTCACAATTGAGTTATCTAGAGCCCTATGTTGGTGGTGAGCTCCTAATTTCGGCCAATATCATTGTCGCATCCATGACAATTGTATCATAAAGTAGGGTGTGATCCCTGGTTGTACGTCAGTTTCAGGTTGTATGGTGTCTTCTTCTACTTGTACGCTGATACTTGGCAAAGTCCCTCATTGGGATATCACGCCAAGATTACACATGCGTGTGACCGATGAAACAACTAGGGTAGATTTAGAGTAGATTTGAACTGGGAAATGGGAAAGCGGGGCAGTGACAACAGGCAGAGGAAGAGTGGGGTAATTCTTGGGGAAAAACAAGTGTTTGTAGATGTTGGTGCTTGGTGAAAAGAGATGGTACTTCAGTGGATGGTAACTGCGTGTTAATTTACTTGGGGGTGCAGAAGTCAAAACGTTGAGTGGAATTATGGACGGTAATTGATTGTCAGAGATCGGATACATCATTATAAGGCTGGTATTTCTCCTCCGGGTTTCTAGTGACTGCCAATTTAACTCCTTGATCATAGCAGAAACACTTTCCATGTGATGTATCTATTGAGGACGTAATTGGCAGCTCGTCTCTGAACTGCTTCTATTTTGTTGATATAAGACTCCTTTCTGCAGATGGAGAAACCTGTAGGTACAATTTCAGCATCTGAGATGGAGTCATCAAGGTGTGACTCGATTCCGATAATGATATCAGACTTCTCACATTCGATGGTGCTCTTTAGGATAATTTGTTTGTTTTTGAGACTGTTGCAGTTTTTGATAAGTGGTTTGGTAATTATTCCAGTGCAGGGGAGTAGTTTTGGAAGGGGAGGAACTCAAAATTAGAGTACCAATGTCTGTGGAGTCTTGTAAAACATCAAAATTATGAAATCGAAAGGGACACAATGGGGGAATTACTAAACAACAATGAACTAAAAGATGGTGTGCCGCAGTCACAACAAATCCATGATAAAGATGAACTGCACAAGGCATTGACCTCTGATGACATATTCATACAAGAAACAAACCATTTATCACAATTGTCTCAGCAGACAGCTCTTTGTCCCCATCGAGCTGCTTTATTGCAGATGACACAAGGGTACTTAGTAGTGCATGGTCCTGGGTTACAGTTCGGTGTCTCCTGCCTTAATCAGCAAAATAGCTATGCACCTTTTGTTAGAAGTAAAGTTGAATGAAGATCTGAACAAAGGAAAGGCATGTATCGACAATAAGGTTGGGCGGAAAAAGTAGTGGCTGTCTTGTCGACTGAATGTGGGCCTAAACAAGTTTTGAGGTGTGTTATGAGTGTAAACAAGTGGGTGGTTTGTAGCAACAAAGTCATTGAAGTGGGCGGAAACCCGTTGAACTAAAAGTAGTAAAATAATGCTACCCATAATAAAATTAGATGGCATCCTAACAGCTAGAAAAAAGTAGTTGATAACAACATAATTTTCTCACCCAGTACCAGCAGTAGCAGGTCAATGGAGGCACAGGGTTTTGTATCGGTAGACCTATAAGCTGACTGGGTGTACTGCAGCTGCAGACTGGGACTTGGGTGATGCCAAGGGTCCAAACATGTGAAAACACGGTGAAGATGCAGAATATATAAAATTACAGTTAAAAAGCTGGTAGAGAAATCCAAAGCAAATCCCTGGTTGAAACTCCGTAGAATAAAATATGTGCAAAGAAACAATGTGACACAGATAAAAAGAACTCACCGCTAAAACAATGTAGAGTACAGCTAGCACAATCACACAGAATACGACAAAAGAACATCCAAAATACAAGCAGAAAACTCAAAGAGATGGGGAAATTTTTCCCTGTGACAAAGCATAACCGCACAATAAACAGACAAATGTATTTAAATAGAGCAATGGCAACTACAAAAACAGAGATAAAAAAGGATAACATTTTTTTTTGAACCGCGGATGATGTTCATGTTTGACTGGCACCCCTGAACAAAAACATTTGCAAAATAGGGAGACCCCAACATAGGGCGCAGGTTAAAAAATCCCAGTCTAGTCAGTTATTCTTTGTTCACCCAAAAATTGTTTCTTCAGTGATAAGCGATTCAAATGGAACTCATGAACTCTGGCTGCAAATCAGTGTGATCAGAAAACAACCATTGTAAATTTTTAAGCTGAGTTAATATTAACTAAATTTTTCAAATTTTTACAATGATTCAACCAGATCCTTGCTCAGACGGCATGCATGACTGTGAACAACTTTGTCTTCCTGCCCCTTTGCCATTTAACTTCATCTGCACATGTGCAATTGGTTATAGACTTGATGAAGACAGAACTTCCTGTACCTCAGGTAAATTAATTAAAAATGCACTAATGTGGTTAAGTGCACTGGAGTCAAGTTCTGGGGTTTCTGATGGTGTTACTCATAGCATCCCAGAGTGTGGGTTCGAGTCCCGGTCTGGACACTTTTGTCCTTGAGCAAGACACTTGACCTGTATTACTTAGTCCTTTGGGTGGGACATAAAGCCGTAGGTTCCATGCGTTGTGTAATGCACCTAAAAAAGAAACCAGTTACAGTTATCGCCAAGAGAAGGGGTTCGCCCCTGTATTTCTGGCAGCAGATGCTGAATGCGCTGCAATAATACATCAAGTTAAACAACCTGTCCTAAAAAGTGTTTCTCTTTGTTCAAGTGCCTTGAGCACCTTATTGGTGGATACATGCACTATATGTGACTCCAATATTATATTATTACTACTAATTTATTGTTATAAGTGTTGTAGTTAAATGTTTGTGTCAAAACTAGTTCACATGAAATTAATATAAAGTGTGCTGCTGAGACTTTCCCAAATCTTGCTTGTTTTCCAACTAATGATCAGGTGTGATCAACTTCACTTCACTTTTGGAAACACGTATGAAGTATTTACCAGTCTTGATGTAATACTGAACTCATATTGTGCTTGCTTGTGCAATAGGGATATGTTATTATTTTGCTTTCGTGTATTAGGCATGTGATTTCTCAGGTTTTTTCCTGTTGCAGGTTTTTCTCAAAATCTCCTTGAGCCAAATTTTCTTGAAAAAAAGTAAAGCAGCCACCAAACGAAGAAAGAAATAGTCCACATTGTGCCCAAACCTGTACGTTGTAATTCTGGTGATGGCACAGGGTCTGTAAACCTTCTGAATTGTAACATCTGAGAGGTTCTGGGTCTAGAATTAATGGGAACCAAGGCCGAAGACATTTTTCAGGAATTTTGACATTCTTCAAATCTCATCTCAAATGTATGTATGTGTTTCTTTGGTGAGTTTCATGGCTGTTCATACCCATTAATAATTGTTTCAGAGTTTATTGTTGAACGTATTTTTGTTTTAATGTGAATAGATATAGTGAATGACAACTTTATTCTGGTGGCTGATTCATATCTCCATGGCATCTTCCAAGTTGACCTATCGACCCCTGATCCCACTCTTCAAGCTATCCCATTGGTCAACATCTCAAAACCACTGTCAGTTGACTACGATCCTATACAGGGATTGGTTTATTGGAGTGATGTCAGTGATGGTTCAATTAGTAGGGCAACTCTACACGGTGGTAATCAAGAGGTCATAGTGGCGGCCGAAGAAGATCAAGGTATTTTCATTGAACAGCATCCTTTGATTTTCATCCTCAATTAGGCAAAATAAAAGAAAATGCTTTCTTTTACACTTTCTTTTTAAAGTGGACTGTCGTCATGATCATGGCAGGCCTGTGGCTGGACATGGAAATATGAACTCTAGCCAAGTAACTACCTGCGCACGCGTGATGTCCGTTCTCGTGATGTTCGTTCTCCCTTCAGACTGGGCCGCTGGCCAAATGCTAGTTAAAACACCCATGAAAGGACCAGTCAAAATTCATTTCAAGTGGTTCCTGCTGGCTAGTTCAGTGTTGAAAAGCATCGATCCCTCTATTTAATTTGAAATATGGACGAGTGAAAAAGCTAAAAGAGTTTAGGCAAACCCTGAAAGGACACCACCATTATTATGTTTTCATGTGATGGCCAGCAGGCGCAGATGCAGTAACAGTGTTAGAGTACATAAATCCATGTAAAGCCACAAGCCTGCTATGATCATGACGACGGTCCCTCTTTAAGTTCTAGAGCTTGGGTGATGTAAAACAGAAGAAAAAAATGAAGGACAAAACCGATAAAAACTTTAGGTGTGCAGGACTCACCTATACGTGAATCAGCATATCAAAGGAACACAGTCTTAAGTGTAGCAATTTGTTCTGAGGGACACTTAAGCCGTGTTTCCATTGGACTTTTTCTTCCGCGGCCACGCGGAAAGTTACCGTGACTGGATTAGGTGTAGTTCTACCGTGCGTTCCCACCTGGACTTAAATTCCGCGACAGAACAGTTAACTCGCTCTCCAAAACTGGCAGATCGTCACACATCGGGGGCGCTGTGCACAGTCACCTTTGACCTAAGCAGGATACGACGTGTCTGTGACGTAGTTTTCGCGCGCTATTATTGACGACGCGACATTCGTCTAGCCCAATTAAACTCCTCACAAAATCATCAAATCTGCCATATTTCTTACCAAAGTAGTAGTAAAACTGCAGCAACTGGACGAGATTAAAAATAGCGTTGTTTTTGTATTGCATGGTACATGTACACACGCTGCATACGGTATGATGGTCAGTGCAAACGAGACAGGGAACCATACTTCCATTTTTGCGCGCCCTCTGTGTGTATACAGGAAGTGGTGTTATTTGCATAGCATTTTACACCGTGGTCGAGGTAGGTTTACAGCGCGGAGCGTTCCCATTGGACTTTTTATCGGCCCTGATAACTTACCGTGGCTGCGCGGAAGTCTTCCGCGACCTCACTCGGCCTGTTAGTTTTACATCACGGTCGCTGTAAGTTGACAGGGAGGTCAGTTTAACATGCGTTCCCATTGGATTTAATTTTGTCATTCTACAGAAAAGTCGCGGTACTTTAGCAAAAATAAGTCCTATGGGAACACGGCTTTAGAAGTAATAATTCACAAGGGAAACTGACTGGATAAATTTTAAATAATTTTGGGTCGAACTAAGAAAAACTGACTAGAGCAAGATATGAAACTGCAACTTCCGGATGAACATGCCGGTGCTCTAGCATCTGAGCTATGTAGCCCTAATGTTGGCAGTCTCCCTATTTTGTCAATATCTTTGTTTAGGGGTGCCAGTCAGAAGCCATTCAACCTGTAACTGCCATGGGGTCACACCCAAGTTTAGGATAGGTTGTGATCCTCGGCTATTTGGCAGTTACAGGTTGAATGGCTTCTGATTGGCAAAACCGGTTGACGGTTGCCAAACGGTTCCAGGTAGAAACGGTTCAGCAGCATTTGCCAGTTGGTTGGGATGATCGTTTGTGTAACATTTCAATGTGCTCAGCTTATCTGGTCCTCTGGAGTCAGAACAAAGGGGCTATAATCACATTACCTTCCATTATTATACCTCTTAACATCATTGTCTGTTGACACCCCCTACATATTTATTAGCTTGATAAAATGCTAGCCCACAGTCACTATGGTATACATCACTCTCCTATTTAAGAGAGGTGATGTTTTGAATAAGAACCAACTGCGGTGAGTAAAATTATAGGTTTTCCGGGTCAATTTCAGCTGAAATTCATTCAATTTCATTAACACCCATTCAAAATATTGCATGTTTCCCTAATTTAATCGAACTAGTGGTACTTTTTAACTATTATTGCATTGAATTTCATTTTCATCCACACATGATTTCATTCTTCTCGTTCAAGTTTCTTTTACTCATTTTGTTTCATTTGCATTCGAGACTACATTTTCACCATTCATTAATTTCTACTACGTACTTTAACAATTGATGAAATTGAATGGTTGACCAGCCTCTTGCTACTGGCTTTTACACAATTGAATAATCTTTGTGACCTAATGAATTTGAATGGTCTTATTTGACCAGTGGATGCTAAGCTGTGGAATTGAATTGAATGCTGATACAGCGGAGCCGATGTGTATGAAATTGAATGAGCCCGGTGTTAAATTGAATAATGTTAAATTGGCAAGACGTTAGTAATTTTTTACGCACTTTCCCCCAATGTCTTTCAGCACCGTATTCCATAGTCGTAGACTCCAACACAAGATTAGTCTACTGGACGGACACTATGAGTAACACCATCAGAGCGTGTCGTCTAGATGGCACGCACCACGTCACAGTGGTAAATTCGTCCAGAAGTCCACGAGCTCTGGCTGTACTACAAAATGAAGAGTACGTTTGGTGGATATTTTCATTAGATCGTAGAGTATGTTTCATATACCGTATGCACAGATCCTTGTCATTTGGTTGGTGGAACAGGCATCACGTGCATTCTTTATTTTGTCATTATATACTGCCACGAGACTCCTGTTTGTCCAATTGTGGCAAAGACATGTCACGGCAGACAAAGTTGGTAACTACAAGGGGGCCATCTACGTTGTTTAGAAGGTTTTTTTTAATTGTCAGAGTGTGGGATGGTCAAGTTTCTGTGTCTTTTTTATGTTTATTGTGAAAACAATTTCAAATGGCATGGATCTGTGAGTTAACAAAAAATACATTTTGTTCGTGCATTGTTGCAGAGTATAATCACTCGGGAAAATCTGGCTTTTCCATTCCACTTGGATTCACTTCATGAAATGGCAGTCCAGATTCCATCTTGTAATTATATGTTGCAACAATGCACTCATATGCATCCAATATTTGTATAATGTCAACATTTCGGTGTATATTGTTGCAGTTTGACTGGTCCTGAGTGTCAGTCTAGGTCTGTAAAGTCTTTTGGGACCATTTCCCCAGTGATTTTTTAATAAATGGTGATGACTTTTATCTGACACCTCCTTTAACCTGGGGTTTCTCAGTCAAATGTTTCTTTTACACAGGGCAGTAATTTCTAGGGAAGTGGACTGCCACTCCCTTGGGTACACAGACATATAATACCTATAGACCGACAGCACCTATGGAAATCAACATCTGGATACCGTTATTTTGACAGCACCCGACTATACCCCAAACCATGGGCGAAATCCGTGAAAACGCAAGCGAAACAACGGTTGTGTGTTTAGGGTAAAAAATTTACCATCAGCCTTGGAAACAAAGTTAAATCAATAACTAGATACTTTTTCTTACGTTAGTTGTTTGCGGTTTCTCCTCTAATTACTGGATTTTCTCCAAAACGATAAAAGTGGAAGGAATTATTCTTCGTATCCAAAAAATTTGTTCATCAAGCACTTCCCGGCCAAAGTGCGCTTCGATGCCTGTTTTGCGTTGGCGTTGATAACGCATACCATGCTACTGATATACGCGATTGTTTGGTGTGCATTCCACAAGAGCATACGCAAAACTTGCGGAAGGTGTGCATGCAAGGCGGGCCGAAGTGTGGAAAATTTTGTGTTATAGAGCGAGTCTAGTGGATTATTTCCCGAAAAATAAGTTTTAGAAACAACATTTTAACAGTTAAACCTCAACGCCCAACATTTGTAAGCAGCCGTATGGAATTAATGAAGTGGTATATTACATTTCAAGGTGAAAATTTTCAATTTAGCAGCCCCTGCTGTTTGTCTATACGTATTATATGTCTGTGCTTGGGTAAACCAAATGGATAGGGTTTTAGTCTAAAATATTGTGGTTGTTTGTAATTGCATGTAGACTCTTATTCTCTTTGTAATTTGTTCTATATTTTACGGATTTTTTGCCAAGTCTGCCTTTTTGATAATAACTTTCCTCTTTCTTTACTACAAAACTTATTTGTATTTTTGTTGTTGTTGTAGACTCCTGTTGTGGACAAGATGGGGTGAGGATGGCGCGGGTATTGACAGAGCATTCCTGGATGGCTCGGGGAAACAAACATTGATATCTGCTGAACAAGGTTTTTACCATGGACTAGCAGTTGATGAAGCAGGTATGTGTACTGGTCAACATTAGGTTCATGTCACATGAGGAAATTTACAGGAAGAAAATACTTTCCAGGCATGTGATTTCTCAGGGTTTTCTCCTGATTTCAGGATTTTCTCCAAATCTCCTTGATCCTTCAAATTTTCTTAAAAGAAGTAAAGCAATCATCAGAGGAAGAAGGAGATAGTCCACATTGTGTCCAAACCTGTAGTTTTATATTTCTGGTGGTGCACAGAGTCTGTAAACCTCCTGAGTTGTAACACTCTGGAAGTTTCCTGTGCCATAGGGAAGTCTTTCCCCCCGGAGATTCTGTCCCCCATATAGAAATTAACATGGGTTGACAAGGAGGAGGATTCAAAAGAGGGCGCTATCAGAAGAAGTTTGTACACAGTTTGCCGTATGGGGGGGACAGAATCTCCGTGGGGACAGATTCTCCTGCCACACCGGGTTTGGAATAAGGGGGAACCCCAGGCCAGCAAGCCATTTGTCAGTAACTTTCACATTCATCAAATCTCAACCCAGACATTCAAATTTTTGTTTTTCTTCATAATTTTCTTGGGGATAGAAATACACTGTCTGTGAGAAAAAAAGTTTTCAGTGTTGCTTTCACTCAGTAGAGTTGGCTGCCTCCATGTTGCTTGAAAGAAATTGCCTTGTCATGCTTGTGTGACAAACATGCCCTCAGTATCATTGCCTTGTTTGAAATACATGTAGTAGTGTACAATGTATGATTCCATTTTACCAGGCAATGCCGAGTGACATGGAAAAGCCAGATTTCACAGAGTGATTATATTCTTTGACAATGCACAAACTGCATTCATTAGGCCCATTTGTTTTATAAAAGCTCACACATAAATTATTGTCATTTTTTCACAATAGATACAAAATAGACACAGAAACTCGTTCACCCCTCAAACTAAAAGTTTATCTAAACAATATGGACGACTCCATGAAGACACCAACCTGGTTCACCGTGACACAGCCTTGCTTTGCTTGGACAAACTGGCATTGACAGTTATTTTGGAAACAATGCTGCAAAAAGTCATATAATTATCCGCATAGGACTCCTATATTAGATTTTGGTGTGTCGTGGAATTGACATGGTAAGATAACGACACCAATCAAATGATAAGGATCTGTGTGTGCGGTATATAAAATAATTTATCATTTATACGTGAGGAAAAGTATAACTGGCTAGTTTACTAGAAATGATGGAACTTGTGCTTTGTGTATATTTCGCAGAGAGAAAACTGTACTGGACAAATGGGCAAGCTCAGAGCATTGAATCAGTTGATTTGTCAGGCAACAACCACCGTATGATGTCCCTTGGAATGGACTCCCGTCCCTTTGGTATTCTCCTGAAGGGTCCTCATATCTACTGGACGGACCATCGGAGCTCCAATAAGCTGATGCAAGCCGACAAAGGAACGGGTTTGAATGTGGTAGGGGTCAGTAGCCTGGACCTTGCCAAACCAAACGGTATTTACAGCAGTAGCACTTCAAGTCCAGGTAGGCATGCATGGAAGCAGAAGATCTACTTCCTAATAAAGCTCATTGTTTTAGCTACACAATGAAGTGTGTGGTTTTGAATTGCTGTCAAAAGGGTGTGTTTTCGATATGCTGTCAAAAGGGTGTGTTTTCGATATGCTGTCAAATTTCCTAATACTTCTAAAAGGTGATCCCTCTGCTGCCGCTTCCGAGTTTGTATCAGAAACTTGGGTGTGATCCCTGGCTAGACAGCAGTTATAGGTTGAATGGCTTCTGACAAGCACCCCTGAACAACAAAATAGGGAGACTGCCAACATTAGGGCTAGATAGCTCAGTAGGTAGAGCGCCGGCACTTTTATTCGGAGGTCGCAGGTTCAAGTCCTGCTCTAGTCGATTTTTCTTTGTTCGACCCAAAATTACTTCTATCAGCCAGTTACACAATCTGATGGCAAGAAACAATTTTCTAACAGTGCTGTAGTTCGAGTCCCTGTTTTTTGAGTTCAAGTCCTCTCCATTGAGTCTGAATCCTCCCCATTAAAAAATTGAGTCTTAGTCCTCCCAATCAAGTCTGAGTTCGCCCTTATAAGTCTGAGTCCCTGTTATCTGAGTTCAAGTCCTCCCCATCAAGTCTGAGTTCTCTGCATCGAGGCCGAATCCTCCCCATCAATTCTTCGAGTCCTCCCAATTGAGTCTGAGTACCTGTTGCCTGAGTTCAAGTCCTCCCCATTGAATCTGAGTCCCCTTTATCAGGGTCCATTTTCGAGTCCCTCATCTCCCTGTAAAGTTAGTTGCCATAATCGTAACTGACTATCTTCCCTACAGTTTTATGGAACATTTCTAGAATTTGCCCGTTTTCAGCCATCCTTTTCAGTGACCCGATTTGCCTGGTTTTTACCACTTTAAAAGGTCAAAACAAGGATACAGGATTGATCTCCATTGTACAATGAATCTTTTTATGACAATGAGAGCATAATACACACTCGCAATAACATACCCTGTCATAAGCCTTGACTGATGGCCAGGAACATCCATGCATTGGGTATTGATAGTTCAGGAGAGCTATCTTAAAAGCTCAGGCAACCCCCAGTCTTTCACAGAACATCCTTTCAAAGTTTGAGTCATTGTAGAATAGGCCCCTTGCATATGACGCCACAATCTCTTCAGCGCCCTCACTGAGCTCAAAGGAAGACCAATCAAGTTTCAAACTTACGCAAGCCAAATATGTGACCTACCAACTTAAATTGGGCCGTGAAATTTGCGTGCTTCACGCAATCATCTGATAGCGCCCTCTTTTGACTCAATTTCTTCAGGCCATGTTTAAACACTCCTTACCGTGTTTATATCACACGCTTGAACATGGCTACGTTTTGTCCTCTGAGACTAATCAGAATTGATAAACTGTCACAGGTATTTATGAATATTAGTTATTTGAACATTTACGCTTGTTAACATGTGATTTTTCCGAAAACTCTGACATAGTACTTGAATTGACCAATCGACCACACGACGTCATGCTCCAATTGGGCATGGAGATCTTTCAGACATGTAGCAGCGATCAACCATCAGCCAAAATTCAGTGGATGAAAGACGGGGAGGAATTACCACTAGGTGAGAGTGACTTGATAAACTTCTTGACTGTATTTTATTTTAAGTAGAAAGTGAAGCACTATACATTGGCTTCTACACCCATGAGAGGACACATTACCCCCATCACTTGAGGGAACTTCGTTGGCTACCAATTAGAGAACAGATTCATTTTAAACTTTATTTTAATTTTAATTTTTTATAAATGCTTGAACAGATCTACTCCGAGATATCTTTCCAATTTACCACTGTCTTGTTATGCTCCTCCACATTTTCCTCGGTCCACATTTGGCATCACTCACTTGAATATTCCCTGTGCAAACAAAGTCATGGGTCAAGTTTTTAGTGTAGCTGGACCAACGATTTGGACCTAATGTAATCTTCCTCCTGTCATTAGGGAATCTTAGTTATCTGTATTTCATAAAGCTTGTAAGACTTGCCTCTATTCATGTTAATGTCTACCATGTGTGCTATGATCTTGATGAAACAATGTCTTATACATTTTAAATTTCATGTTACGTTAATCTGATCGAATCTTTCCTTGAATATACTGAAAACGCGCCATTGGCTGTGAATTGTCCAAATCTGGTGTTGACATACATGTAGATTGGGATCCATATTTTACTAATCCAATTCATGCCCAGGCTCCATGGAACAGAACTTGTCCGCACAGGGCCTGCAATGGCTTAGATCCAATGTGAAAATATGGGAGGGGTTGGGAGTAGTTTGCCTTCATAGTGAGACAAAATTAGTCTGTACACAAGCAATGCATACATGTTTTTGTCCAGCAACCAAGAGCACGACATACAGTTACTTTCCTTCATTTGCAGTCAGGAAAATGAAAACAATGACTCAAGTCTACCACTTCTCATGTTTATATTATTCTTTCAAAGTTTCATAAGCCTTGGTAACTGCTGGGTGTGGTTCTATTTGCCATCACAGTCTGAAAGGTGTGTGTGTACGCGACTTGAAAGTATTTTTTCCACTTTTCATTAGGACTCGACTATCTATTGAAAAATAAGTGCATCAGAAAACTTAATTTGACCTTGGAGCCCCTCTTTAAAAACAAAATGGATTTAGCTGGTTTAACATCATTACCGAAGGCATTCACGCTCTAATCCAATTTTGTGTACAAAACCAATGGGTACTTCCTAAAAGAAACAAAACACTAAAAAGCCCAAAAGTCCAAACAACAGACATGCAATTTTTTATTAAAAAAAAAGAGGAAGTAGCCAAACACACTTTAACTTTGTACAGTGTTTTTCATTTTTCTATAGCGTTATCATTAAAAGAAGAAAAAAAAGAGGAAGTAAAGAACAGTAAAACAAACAGAAGTCCTTAACCGGGTCGACAAACGTACCCCCACATCCCTTCGAGCATGTCTGACTGATTTTTACCCAGTTCTGACCTCGGAATAGTGGAGTGATGTCAGTCATTTGTTTATTTCCAGGTCAATCGGGAAACATTTATATTTTTCCTGGTGGCGAGTTGCGGATCCTAGAGGTTGATGAAACACACAGCGGGCTTTATACATGCATTGTGACTGCAGCTAACGGCAAAGTTATGCAAGCACACGCAGAGTTCCGTAAGTTTCTAAACTATGACTAATAATTTGAGGCAGTGTAGTTAATTTTTTTAATAATGTTTTTTATGAGATATCGCCCAACTCACAAGGCTGGATGGCCACTTCAAGGTGAGGGCTACTCTTAACTGACTTGGGCTGTTGACCCAGATCAACTGTTACCAGGGGCACATTGCCACCTACTCCTGGGGCTGAAACAGGGTTACCCCCTTCACAGTCCGTAAGGATGTAGGCAAGGGTATTATCCACTAGGGGCCTGGCTGGTAGAGCAGAATGCACTACCTTCCCAACTTTTTACAAAGCAATTATGGTTAAGTGTCTTGCTCAAGAGCACAAGTGTCAGGACTGGGATTCGAACCCACACTCTGCTGCTGACAACACCAAAGCTTGTGTCCGGTGAACTAGACCGCTTGGCCAGAACATGCCACAAAACGCCACAAGTTAATGAGGACATCTATGGCTGGCATGACTTGTGGACTGTAAAATGTACAGATTTCAGTCTTGAGACTGGTCTTAGGCTGGAAATCCACATGTCCATCATGCGTTGTGCGCAATCTGGAAAAATGAAAGCACACGCCAAGCAACTTACATAATTCTATGTATCTGTAATTTTCTTGAAAACTATTGCTTGGTGTGTATTTTTCTTTTTTACGCATTGCACAGTACACACAACGCATGACAGACACATGGATTTCTGGCTTCATACTTTTGTCTGTAACTATTATAAAAATCAATATTATCGATAATGTATAAAAAAGACTACCCTCAAAGATGAATCATTGTATTGCACACGCATCATATACATGTACACACTTTTTCTAATGAAAAGTAGTATTAGCTGTTGCAAACTGCTCACCAACCAAAAGGACCTATGGTATAAGTGCAACAAAAATAGTTAGTGGCCTGACATTTCGACCGTAGCAGAGTCTTTCTGAATGAATAAATAAATTGTTAATGGTTATGTTAGTTTTATGGAAATTGTTTTACACATTGCCTCTTAACAGTTCCCTTTTCACTCCACAGAATTTGATCCAGATGATGTATTCCTATTAAAACCTGAAGCAGAGCTTGTGATTCCAGAGGGGGATGATTATATTCTCATGTGCTCTGCAAGAGAGGCCTCTTATGTTATCCACTGGGAAAAGAACGGCAAGCCGGTGCGATTCTCAGACATGATCCATGTCACTTCGGGGGATAGCCTGATGATTCGTCAGGCAATTGTCACAGACTCTGGGATGTATACTTGTTACGCCGAAACATTAGGTACTGGGGTTCGTGTTGCAGAGGTAACAGCTGAGGTCACGGTACAGTCACAGGAAAATGTAGAAGAAGGTGAGTTAACCTCTAACTCATCCTACCTTAGGGTTGGGATCTCTAACCGTTTAACCGTAAAAAAACCATTAAAATCCATCTCCTAATTGTAACGGTAAAACAAAAGGGACAGTGAAACAAATAACAATACAAAAAAGCCCAACAACAACAAACAAATGAAGCCGACAGTAAAAAACAAAGCAAAAAAATTGGGACCTTCCTTACCTTGAAAATGTTATTCCCAGAACCTCTCCAGGAAGAATGATTGACATCCCTTATGTCTTATCTTAATTTCAAATAAGATTTTATTTAATTTTTGTCAATCCCCTAGAACTTTTTTTTCATTTTGCTTTTCATGTATGCTCCACAACTGTGGTTTGTGGTTTTGTGACTTTGAAGACTGGCTACAGTGTTCACATGTTAATCCTTATTGTTCCTGGAAAGTGTGTAATTGATCTGACATTTGCTTCTTTTACAAATTGCTAGTAGTTCAGATTGGAATCGGTAGGAACGGTTAAACAGTTAGCCCTTTCAGCCCCAAGTTCTTTTGACCTAAACAACTGCTGGTGCCCATCTTGTTTGACCACACAGTCTCAGACAACAGGAAGCTTGTGTTCAAAGTTCGTTTTTACAAACTCTACTATTACCTTGAAGGTTTCATTTTAGAGCATAAAAGGAATACAAATTGAATTTTCTTTCATTTAATAAAAAAATCACAGAAATCGGGCAATAACTGTCCAAGTTCTTGGTCTTTGTTTCCCCAGTGTGTTCTGTAAACCCAAAACACTTTTTTGCACACAACCATATGGTGCTTAGCACTTCGGATCTTTTCACTCCAATTTGAAGTGGTTGCATAATAACAACCCTATTGTATTTTACCATCATTTGAAAGATCCGATCATTTTCTTTCCAATAATGGCAAGCTTGGGTAAGCAGAGTGAACATGGACAAAAGTGCTTTGAGATGCCCATTGTGTGTGATAAAGCACTGTATAAGAACTGCGTATTAACTGGTTTTAATGTAAATAGCCATATTTTGGATTACTATTTTGGATTACAACTGAAGTTTGGCTGTACTTATTCTCCCATTATGATAATCACAATAACAATAATAGCTGTAATGTAGATAGCCATATTGGATTACAAAATGATGCACTTTTTTTGTCCACTCAAAGACTTTTGTCTTGCAAGCAATGGGTGAATTCTAATCAATTCAAAACATTTTTAGTTTTGTGCTAGTACAAACTTGTTGCGAGAGTGTGTATATATTTCTAAATAACTATTTAATATTTCAATGTTTTGATGTAATACATTGCTAATGCTTTTAGTAGTTTTTAAAGTGTTTTTGTTAAATGCACATTTTGGTTTTTAGAAGCTGTATTGCAGTGTTTGTAATAAACCATATAATCAAAGTAGTATTAAGTATTATTTACGGATGACTCACACCATTTTCCTGTGTCTTTTGAATCCCTACAGTGTGTGGCAAAGTAACGGCACCCGAAGCAACAGGGATATCAAGAGAATCTTCCAATGCTACTTCGAACGATAATGACGATGAAGACCAAACATTCCGCATCATTGGAGGTACTACTGCCAAGATAGGATCTGCCCCTTGGATTGCACGAATCTGGTGGACTAGTAAACGCTCACACTTCTGTGGTGGGGCACTGATCAACCGCTATTGGGTTATCACAGGGGCTCACTGTATTACTGAATACTCGGTGACCAAGGCTGACATCAAGATCAGGCTGGGTGACCACGACATTTACTCAACAGAGGAAAACGAGCGATTGCTTGGAGTGCAACACATCAAAGTGCACGATGACTTTATCGCGAAGGACTACGACAGTGATATAGCCTTAATCAAGCTTGACCAACCGGTGGAGGAGTTTAATGATTACCTCCGTCCATTGTGCCTTCCCAGCAAAGCCTTGGCGAGAGCGCTCCTGGGGTCTGGGAGGAAGGGTAACGTCGCGGGTTGGGGTAGTCTGGTTGAGGGTGACAATGCGCCGTATCCGCGCTTCCTTAAGGAGATAACGGTACCTGTTGTTGGATACCGAAAATGCAATGCCTCCACCCGTTATCTTGTTACTGAGAACATGTTCTGTGCTGGTTACAAGAAGAAAACGGCCGATGCATGTCAAGGCGATAGTGGGGGACCATTTTCCATAGAGCACGAAGGTCGATGGTATCAGCTAGGCATTGTTAGCTGGGGAGAAGGGTGTGGCAGACAAGGCAATTATGGTGTTTATACCAGAATTGTTAAGTTTCTTAAGTGGATAAAACAGTATATAAATGCACATTAATCATGGAAAAAAAATCAAAATAATCAAATCAGTCTTTCTTTAAGACAGAAATCAGGATTTGTAATTTAACAGGGGAAAAACATGTTGTTTTAATCTGAAATTATAAAGTTCATGTCGTCACCAGCCCTCCAGAGGAACACTGTCAAATTTCAAAAGAAAAGCATTTAAAACCCCTTAACATGACCATAGCTTATTTTGATTGTTGCAGTCAAGATATGCTCAATATGACCTGATACAAAATCTCTGACAAAGCAGAAACATTTTTTTGTTTTGTCTAAACCTTGGCCACCCAAATGGTTGATATCTTCATGGGTTCTTTGTATAATTATTGAAAACTAGGGTATGGGATTGAATTTACACTTTCTCAAGACCATGAGGTACTTTCCCATAGAATACTTTACTGGCAGCTATTTCTTATGAGTTGTCAATTTCTTATAGACGCATTAAATTAGAGAAAGTGTGCTGTTCACAAAAATGTTTACAAAATCACTAATGATGACATTTTGTAGTACTACTATCGTAGCAATCCAGTTGTAATTGTAAATATAAGATTATAAAATTATACAGTTTTTTTTATTATTGTTATTTTTTTTAACCACTTCACATTGGTAATAAAAAAAAAAAACAATTAAAGCCCACACGCTGTATTATTTTTCAGAATTTGTGGAGCTTCTTGAGTACTCGTTTTCCTTTGAAAATGAAACCCTGACATCACAAAGGAAAGACAACAGAGGTTCTCCAAAATTACTTCCAGGATTGATATTGTCTTTTGAGAAAATTGAGTAGGCACTCACCATGATTCGCAGAACACTGGGACTTACCTCCCATTAAGTCGAACATAATGCCAATAATAGTGACGGCCTGTCCATTCTTGATCAATGCCACATTTGTACAATGGGACAAAGGTCTTGAATCCTAATCCCTTAAGAGGAATTTTACAATGCATGTTTTCCAGAACCTGTTGTCCCTCTTTGTACAGGTAAAGCCAAGCATATCATGGTATGTGCCTGCCTGTTCACGGTAAAAAATGGAAAGTCGGGGGTTAGTAGAAACATCAGATGTCCGGCTGTCAGCAAAAAAACTGAGGAAAGTCCGAAGTTCAGGTAAAAAACGTCTGCCGTAAGTAAAAAAAACCAACAATTTGCAAACAAAAATGCATCCGATATGAGGTGGTTAATATAACTATGACGTGTTTTCTTAAAATATATTTTTACTCTGTTTTGATTGGACAACTATATATGCATGTTTATATACCGCATGAGTTTTAGCGATTAAAATCAGTTTCTCATGTACAGTACATGTGCATGTTTTTATATAACAATCATTATAGTTTGCTTACTTTATACTTTAGTACTCTTCACCCCTAGTGGGACATTTAAGCCACAATGATCTCTTTCCACTTAGTCCTGTCCATTTCGACTGTGCCTCTCCCCAAGTAAGATTCATCTCTGCAAGCGCTGCAATAACTGTTCTTCGTCAGGTAGTTTGTGGTCTTCCTTGTTTTCTTCCTGCGGTGTTAATGATTCACTCGGACCACGCGTGGCCTAGCCATCAGATATGTTGTGGAAGAGATCAAATTTGATCTCTTGCACAACACTCTGACAACCAGGCTTTCCAATTCCATAAAGTTCTCTGTTATTATATTATTTGGCCAGAAAATGTGGCAGATTCTCTGACCTTTATATTTTCCTCATGTAGGTCTTAGTGACTCGCCAGCGCTGTGAACCATACAACCTGACAACAACACGGATTTCACAGTATTGTTTTAGAGGCAGAGCCTGTAGAGGGGAGTAAGTTGAGGGGACGAGGGGGTTGTGGGTCAAAGGGGTTTAGAACAACTACACAACTGATGCTAGGAAACTACAACCATACACTAGGCTTGTGTAGTGTAACAACCATGCACAACTGATGCTAAGCAGACTACAACCATACAGAAGGCATCATAGGTTGTGTAAAGGGTAACAACCATACGTCCAACTGCATGATGCTAAGCAGACTACAACCATACACAAGGCTTCATAGGTTGTGTAAAGGGTAACAACCATACACAACTGCATGATGCTAAGCAGACTACAACCATACACAAGGCTTCATAGGTTGTGTAAAGGGTAACAACCATACGTCCAACTGCATGATGCTAAGCAGACTACAACCATACACAAGGCTTCATAGGTTGTGTAAAGGGTAACGACCATACACAACTGCATGATGCTAAGCAGACTACAACCATACACAAGGCTTCATAGGTTGTGTAAAGGGTAACAACCATACGTCCAACTGCATGATGCTAAGCAGACTACAACCATACACAAGGCTTCATAGGTTGTGTAAAGGGTAACGACCATACGTCCAACTGCATGATGCTAAGCAGACTACAACCATGGACACAAGGCTTCATTTATTGTGTAGTGACAACCATACACAACTGATGCTAAGCAGACTACAACCATACACAAGGCTTCATAGGTTGTGTAAAGGGTAACAACCATACGTCCAACTGCATGATGCTAAGCAGACTACAACCATACACAAGGCTTCATTTATTGTGTAGTGACAACCATACACAACTGATGCTAAGAAAACTACATCCATACACTAGGCTTCATACGGTGTATAGTGTAACAACCATACACAACTCAATGGGAAACTATATAACTTTGTTTCTCAGAGTCCCAATTCTCAGAAGTTAAAAGAAAACAACCCAATCAATGCTAGCTTTTTGGGGTGACAGAAACTACTGAAAAAAGAGTAAAACAGATACAGAAAAATAACCCAGAACGGACTACAGGAAAATTTACTAGCAAATTAAGCTGGGGGGCACTGGAAATTTGTGGGGGGGGGGGGGGGGCACATGCCCCCCTAGGCTCCCTCGTGGCTACGCCGCTGTGTGAAGCCCCTTCTGTAGTTGTTGCTGTATTAGATATTCTTCCGTCGATATTTTCTTCACAGTGTCCATGGTATCTGACCTGGTTGAGTAGAGGAAGTTCTTGATGATGTGCTCTATCTTTTGTGAGATGCTTTTGGCCCCATAAACACTTTGAGCTGTCAATTTTTTCAGAGGGAAAGTTATGCAATGGACAGCAATAAGAGGTCAAGGGTCAGTTGCTGGAAGGATACTACGTTACGGGAGAATAACGGCACATGTATTTTCAGATTTTTGTCCCCATGGTAAGAACTTGCCTAATTTCAAATTTCAATTAAAACCCGGATGAACAAAAAGAGGGAAAGGGAATGGTTTTTTTCAGTGGTAGGGGTCATGCTTTTATTTTGGAAGGGAGATGCTGCCACAAAAGGCCACCATCCTCTCATGTTCTTGGCATTTTGTGGCCGAGGTAGCGATGCTGATCGCGATCATTTAGCACATTAGATTAAATAAACACGCATATCCCTCCTTTTTCCCTTTTCTTTTTCTGTTTATCTTTGTGAGCACTGTTGCGATTATTTTCATGGGGGGGGGGGGCACTGCATTTGTTAGATATACCTTTATTGGTTTTTAATTAAAAACATGCTTTCCACGGGGTTCGTTATGAATAATTATTGGGCATCCATTCTCGATATGTACATGAAAAAGGAAAGAGTATGGATCATGACGCCACCCTTTGTTTTATCATTTTAGTTCGGCCATTGACATTTTGTCATAATCACATCTTAGTTGGGATAAAAAGCTAGATCTGAACCATTGGAGAACGTGCTGCTGCACGTATTATTTTGTTCGCGCATTTATTTTGTGTTTATTTACTAGATTTTCGTTCCTTTTGCCAGGTTGGGGGTGGAAATTGCAACTTCATTAATGGCAAATCAAAAAGAAGGAAAGCTTTAAATTCCTTCAACCGTGACATAAACAACTTTATGCTTTTCTGCATTCGGAGACAACTTAAAATTATAAGAAGTATAGGCTACAAGTTTTGTCATCCATAGGCCTATATTGTCCTGATTTTGACAATGACACCCAGAACGCCCAAAACCACTTGGGAATATTCAAATCACAGTGCTGATTTGGGAAATGGTGCAAACACACGGGGTAAGAAAACCTCCATGCATAATCCAGCCATAAAAGTGTCAGTGGACAGTTAATTACTACACCGTTTTATCATTACCCGAAACAATTTACGTAACAGAAGATGACTGTGTTGAAAGCTATAGCTTTCTTTACGGTGAATATTGGCGCAAAAATATATACAACATTACGACTGCAAAAGACTAATAAAGCTGTGCGCATGCGCATGTCAATCACACTCGCGGTTAATTTTTTTGCATAGAGAGTTATTTTGGGTTTGCTACATCGTCATAGTCTAGTCGTGTTATTACGTTGTGTGCATTCTGTGTTGAATTGTGCCTCCATCATCATCATCGTCAGCACCAACGCAACGTCTACTGCCTGGTAGTACTACGGTAGTTTCTAGTCCAGTGCTGAAAAGTAAACTTTCACGGAGTCTCAGTCTCGAATTCTGCCTGTTTCAGAAGAGAAAACTGAGTCCACACCAGTCCTCAACCATGGTCTGATTGATATTGGATGGTAAGGAATACATATTTTTTGAGAAATGTATTTTGCTGGTGGTATAGTTGCGATGATCGTAACCCTCCGGTCTGCGACCGTCGGGAGGATGGAGGGTTACGATCATCGCAACAACTGGTGGTGCACTGGTAGTAATATTCGCGGAAAAATTTCCGTATCCAGCCACCACTTTTTCATTCGTTATGAAATAAAATAGTATCTAATTTACTCAAATAAGATATTCCTTTGGGTATACTAAAAATGAGTGAAAAAGTGGTGGCAGGATACGGAATTTTTTTCCAGGCAGGTAAATCCAGTCAGTAATCCACCAAGTACGTTACCGCCCCTCCCCCCCCCCCCACCACGCAAGTCGATTGTAGTTTTGATTACGATGTATCACTTAAAAGTTAATATAATTATAGGCATAACTATCGTAAACAAAATAAATAGTTGCTTGTCAGGCGGTTGTACATTTTTGTGTGTATGTCAACTCAATGTGTAGCCTACTTCTTTCTTAACCATGTCATGTCAGAGTTGCAATAATTGAAACCCTCTGTCTCTGATTGACACAGTCACTTGGGCGCTGTACTCCTTTAAACAAATTTTTGACATCTTTATTCCTTGGCATACTACTATAGTACTGCGCCCCAGCGAACCATTGTACATAACGATGGGAAACCTCAATTTGCTATTGATTTTCCCAGCCCCAAGCCCAAAAAAAATGCCCCAAATGACAAAAAGACCGAACAAAATAGCTTGAAAACCGCCACAACTGGCTTCTCGATATGTATAAGATGCAACATCACTCTCAGGCCTGAAATTGAATTGATGTGCATTACATGTACATGCAGTTTGACTACCAAAATGGCAGACCATGAGTAGACAGAACGTAACCACATGTGACATCAATGCAAGGGAGTTTATATCTTCAAGCAAACTTGAATCCTCAATTCTGATTTGTATCTAGAGCAACAAGAGGTGTAATATAAACCTACATGTATACTGCACACTGCACAGCCCATATCACATTCTGCGTATTGCGCTGTTCTAACTCGGTGTATTACATGTACACTATTTTAAGCTGTACGCAAAAGGTACAGCTGTTCTAACTCTGCGTATTGCGTTAAGCTGCACGTCAACTTTACTTGAAAAAAGAAAAATTTGGTCTCATGGAGTACAGAAAAATATAGTGCGTCTGCGTCCCTTATCAAACTCAGCCTTTGGCCTTGATGGATATGGAACACAAAAGCGCTACATTTTCCCGTATTCCACTGGGCTTGTGTGGTGTTATAAATGTGATTTCAGCAGTTCATTATAATAATCAGATCAACCATCAAAATATTCAAATGAACCAGATCAATCAACCTTTTCAGAAGTGTATATATGTACAAAGTACATGTACTTACTCATTAAAATAATTTTTGTGGTTGTTTATTATATTTTACCAGTACATGTACCAGCTTTCTAAATTCATTGGTTCAAAAGGCACTCAATACTTTGTCCTCCTTTGTTCATCTTTTCAGCCTGTGCCTATGTTGGCAACAAGATCTCACAGGCAGTCAGCTCAAGGAAACTCAAGAAAAAAGATGAGGAACTTGAAAGTGAGCCACATGTAGGCAGTCAACCCCATACTTGTATGCTCAAGGGAAAGAAGCCAACACAGAATGGTAACGTTTAGCAGTCTTCCTCATTAGGTTTTATGCACAATGTGCACCAGAAAAACATAACATTGGTCCTGTTTTAAAATGTTTTTGTTTTCCCCCTTACACCGATGTCTATTAAGCACTGTATAATAAGAACTTTCTCAAGTTTTGTGAAAAAAAAACACAGGCATAGCACTCGCGTGTGATTCGGACTCCCAAACTTAGCCATGCAAAAGCAGTTGTCTTACCACCAGACATTTTATGCAAGATCACCGAGCTAGCCTGGTGGCTATAGGTAGTTTGAATCTTTGAAGCTCAATACACAACGGTGTAAGGGCAAAATCCAAATAATATTCTTTGTCCCTGAATGCAAAATTAACATCTATTAAATTTATAATGTTTGTGCGGGGGGGGGGGGGGGGGGGGGGAGGGGCTCTCAACTCTGAGACACAAATATTTCTCTGCAGGAATGGTTTGGTACAAATGCTATATAAATAACCAGTGAGATTGAATTTAAACTTTTCTTCTTTTGTTTAATTTGTTTTAATAATCAATCCTGTAACTTGTCTTAAACAGGGGCTGCTCATCATCAGACAAAATATGGAGAACAAAGACACGATCCATCTGGTGAGGCATCACCGAGTCCGCCACCATATCTGTAAAAGAAAATAATCACACAGCCAGGCTGTAACATTGTGGTGAAAATCTCAAGGTACCAATGAGGACAGGCAATTGTCTTGCATTTACAAACAGAGTCTTCTGGTTGGATCTCGCAGTATTCAGAAATCAGCTGAGTAGCAGTGGAGTTCTTTTCTCTACAATGCAATAATGTAATAAGAATTCCCATTCATCATTTAAATATTATATTAAAGTTGTGTTCATACTTTGACACTGACCCGAAAAATAAATTGTGTAATTTATTGGTTTCTAATCAACGAAGGCATTTCATTACCATCTTTATAACAAGTAAGCTTCTGGATAGAAATTACACAGTTTTCAAGTTTACTCGTTTTAAAGATCGTTGGAGGCGTCCTGCAAACTTATTTCGCCTGAAAAGCCCTCGTTGATTGGAAATCAGTGAAGATGTTTAAATCTGAGAAATGATTCATGCATGAATCATTTGTCAGATAACTGAGGGTTGGTGTCCGTTCATGGATTCTGCAGCCAGAGATATGGTTGGTACCATTCATTCATTCAATTTTTATTCTTCACCATGATATAAAAAAAACATGAAATTCCATATCCCGTGTTTTAAAAACAAAGACATCACTACAAGAACATGAAATAGAAACAAGAATTAGTCTAAATAAAAGTACATCACATAAAAAACACCTGAAAAGTAAAAAGTGATACAGCAACAAATCAATAAACTGCCTTGCTAAAAGTAAGAAACGCCCCACCTCACTAAACGTTCGTGGATTTGACGTTCTTGTGAAAATACCATGACAGTTTTTTGCTGTTTCTGATTTCTTGCGGTTATGACAGGTATGAGCTCATATGCATCCAACTTTTTTTATAATTACAAAACACTGCAAAGACATGCCCTGTGCCCTGCTCTCCCCTACATCCTTGGATATATCTAGCATTTTTTCCACTGAACACATTTTGTCTCACAAAACATGCCCCTTAACCTTTTCCCAACCTGTGATACCAAGTGGCATATTCTCAATCGCTTTATTAATGTAAAGGGGGCACATTGCCTTTGGATTGGATGGTTTGGGTTACAAAAAGCACTTATGAAATGAATATGGTTGGGAAGATGGTTTTTAAAGGGAGAATATAATGATTCACACAAAAATCTTTTGAAATTATGTGGTTTTCCTTTTAATGTGTGAACTTACATGGTCTGTAATTTTGTGAAGTCAAAATCTTGGTTTTACAAAACGGCCGAACGTGTGAGTTCACAAAGTAAAATTAAAACCATACAATTTCAAGGATATTTGTGTGAATCATTATAGTTTTAGAACATATCTTTTCAACCATAATCATAACATAACAAATGCTTTTTATAGCCTAAAGCTCCCAATTCGAAGGCAAGTGCCCCTTTAAAGTTGAAACAGATGTTTCACCAACCGAATTCCTTATTGTTCTTTCTACCTCGTCAAGAATGTCATTGTTTTTTCTTTCTCAGTAAACTTAGATTTAAGGTTTTGTAGGGACATCATCGTCAACAGCTTTGACTGTAGCTATTAAGCTAAATGTTGATGTCTAGCCGTAGCCAAAGCTGTTCCTTGGCAGATTGAGTTAATCACTAAATAATTATATGTTTACCACAATGTTATTTGCCTTGAACTCTGGTTAATGACAGAGTTAAAACTGTTTCATCACAAGCGCATGATGGCTCTATTCTAAAGTTACAGTATAACCTGTAAGTGGGCAGAGCTTGATTTATATTCCTTGTTGTGGGGCAGCTTTAAATCTTTCGAGGAGCGTTGGTGATAAATTCACCACACTGTGTATTATGGTTGGCCATGAATATTATAGGTTTTTAAAAATATACAATGTCATGGAAAGTTATTTTTATATCATTAGCTAGTATGAAGTGTAAATTTTGTTTTGTTCATAAACTTGTTACTATTTGATTGTGCGTTCATTTTGTTATCCTTGAGATTAACCTTGTCATTCATGCAAAGTACAGTTAACAAAAATCCTAAACAAATCTGATTATAGGGGTTTTTTTTTTACGTGATGTGACTATGATGTTAAAGGAGTTTTACTTTTTTTTCAAAGTTTTTATTTACTTTGGAAATGCTCATCGAATAATAAGAACATTTCTTTAAGCAAATAACCATTGTTTGTTGGTTGATAATCTTTACCTAGTATATTCTGTGTCTATCAATGTTTTTTTTTCTTTTCTTTTCTCAGTGGTCGAAAATAAATAGCAACTCCATTATTAGTAGAAGTGCTGCATTAACTGTTTTACAGTTTTTTGAATGTTTTCAATCATCTTAAAAAAAAAAAATTATTATGACAAATAAAGTTAGGGTGGGAAAAATTCAACATCCAATTTCAACATTCAACTTCACCCTGATAAGGACATCGATCATTCATAGGGAGTGCTATATGTTTTTGTCACTAGCTGATAGTCATCAATCTTTTCTGTGTCTCAAAGTTTTGGCTGATTTGTAAAAATTGGTTTGGAATAAATTTTATTATTATAATGAAGAAGGAAAAACCTCTGTGCATTGAGTCATTAAATTAATGTTTAAAGATATAATAAGAATTGTATAATTTTTGGAATAATCATTTAGAATGTGTTGCCTTAAAAATGGCCAGTATTTAGTAGGGCCCACCCATAGAGTTACATGAGAACTCTAGTTCAAAACCAGGGGACAGTGACATGGCCGACAAGCATTTCTGCCTGTTGAGACAATGGGGCTGACCATCATCATGTGATGTAGAAAAAATCATAAGCCAAGCCTCATTTGGTTATTTGGGAAGTACCACTAAATTTTACCACTTAACTTAAAGTTAATTAGGTTCAAAAAACATTATTTTTACCCCCCCCCCGAATAAAATGAAGATTAAGGCTGTCCCAAATACCAAAACAGAGGGCGCTCTATCCACCTCATTTTTTACACACGTGCCTGGATTCCGCACCGAACTGTTAATGAAGGTAGGTAGGTGATATAAACAACGTGCACCGTGCTATAGACATGTTGGAATTGTCACCTAAATGAGAAGGGTTGGAGCCAAGGAACAGTTTATTCTTCCATTCATCTTACACCGTTTTTACCGGAATACTGACGGAAGAATGGTTGAGTGGTTGCTGGACTCTATTTCTACCTCCGTGCTCGATCGGAGGAGCTGGTTAGTGGTTAGGTTACAGCAGAATGATACACTGATTTTCTGCCAGTGACAATGTCAGACCACAACGTGCACGCAAAGTTTTTTCGCGTACAGTGGAACTACTGTGCACTAGCCACCAGTGCCAGGGCAAGCATATACTGCACTCCTATGCTGTAAGTGTAATGTAAGTCGTCCATGATTCTTGTGGCAGCAGCCATGACGGACCATAGAGCAAGGACATGGCTGTAAAAACCAACAGTAACACTTAATACAGACACAGATGGGACTCGTTTTTCACTGCAAGTGCAATCATGCTCTATCTATGTGGATTCAGAACTGTCAAAAATGATACTGACACTTGACAGTGACAATACGAAAAGTTGTAGTCTGCTAAAATAGACAGCGACGACGGCCTTCAGCAGACAGCAGCCACACACAATTGAGGTTTGATTGCCTTCCACGTTTACAACATGTGTTCATGAAGTCGCCAGCCTGCTGCAGTGTGTTCGCAGCCACTGGAAGATCTTGTTGAAGTCTGTGGAAACTTTTGAAGGGGGCTTCACCAAGGCCGAGACCAGGAAAACAGTTAATGATGCGGGGATCTGTGCGGAAGTATTAAAGATGGCGTGGTCTCACATTTACAAGAGTCATCAAGTCGAAGTTAGAGAGGAGCTGTCTTTCGGAGGTGAACTCTCACAACATCGTGGTCGGTGGTAAGCAAACTTCAGTTTATTTCTTGCATTAATTCTTTTGTGAAAAAAGAGAAGAAACACAAATCCTTTGATTAACTATATTTTTGCTGCCCAGGCCAAGTACTAACTAAGTCTAACTGTCTAAGATTAAGAAAGTAAAATAATTTCAAAGTCAGGCGCTATTTTGCTCTTTTAAGTGGAAAATAGGAATGGGCCTGATCGCTTTTGAACGAAATGTTACAACTTTAAAACATTACAACTTCCGTAACTGTGGACAGATACCTATCTAATTAAGCAACTCACATAAGCAGAGAGCTTAGTACAAGCCCAAATTTTCCCTGTAGTGATTAATGAATGAATTAATTACTAACTATTATTATTAAATAATTAGGCAGTTCCATCATGTCGGATGTGCATTTAAGACACTTCAACAGAGTTTATTATTACAGTGATACAAATGAAAAAATAATTCAAGATTTAGAGGTATAAGTCTAAAGGTAGTCACTTCAGCTATTTAATTATAAAAAGTTATTCGCCCACATCTTGATGTAGCCACTCGCACAAACTACCATGGTGTCGGACATACTCAGAGAAATGCCTTTTTTGTAAACAGATATTTGCATTTCAAACTCTGCGATGTGTTTGAACTTAATGCAAAATTAGTATTTTTGATTATGTGAATTCATGCAACCTCAGTAAATACATTTCCTGATAAAGACATTTGTTTTTCTATATGAACTTAAAGAAATGGCCTTTATCGTATCGGTGTTGGTGTACACTTCACAGTGTCAGACATACCTGCATGACCTGTCTGAAATTACATTAAAAAGTAGGCAACAATGAGTGTACAAATTACTCACTAGGGGGTTGGCCTTGGATGGATCTACATGTGTAGCATTTAGACAAACTGTATGTGCCATACTTTTAACATGTTGGAAATGATCAAACACAAACTACAGTTTATACTTGATACGTGTACATGAAGAATTAAAATAAGGTGTACTAAAATGAGCGTAATAATCTTGAGAACCTTTTAGACTTTAAGAAGCCATAAACTTTTTCAATACATCATTGTTAGTCAAATGTGAATTGACCCCTAAATACATTTTCAGTGACATTTGGAGGCTCAAACTTCGTAAAAACATCTCTTTTCTAAAACAAGTTATCTTCATATTGTGGCCATTTTTAGTGACTTCCGAATTTGTGCATGATTGACATTCACTTAAACGTTGCACTATGTGTGTGACCAAAATCTGTGATTTCTCCTGGAAATATGTCCCCATTAAATCTTACTGCTGCCCAGTCACCAGTGTGCAACTTCATTTCTGCCCCTGAAGTTTGTGTGACATGTTCTATCTGACTGGTCAGAGAGTCGAAATCAGCATCTTCCTCTTCCTCCAGAATTCTCACCTCCCAATAGGCCTACCGTATTGAATCTGATTTTACTTACATGTACTACAAGAAAGTGCTTTCCCCTAGTTTTACACTGTGTAGTTGAGTGTTGGGTACTGTTACAATGTGTCCCACTGGGTTTCCAGCATTGTTTAATCTGTTCAAATACTGTTCTTGGTATGACAGACCAGTTAAAAATCACTGAGTTGAACTGGTTCTGCTGGCTAGTTGAAAATGAGCTAAGCGCAAACTTTGTACCGTCTTGCTAAAAATTAGAGCTTCATCCTGTTCATGTACATGTATGGTGTGTGAACGCATGATAGTGTGGTCTATACAGCATACCCCTAGCATAGACGGATGGTTAAAATGACAGTTTTTAGTCTGATATTATTATTTGAAAACATTATTTAATTCTTTAATATTGAAGTTGAATTTACATTATGGGGAGTCATTTAATTTTTGTTTTTTGTAATTTTCCGACAAGGATAAAGATTTAAAAGTAAATATCCAACCTTTATCTTCTTGTGCATGTTGTGAAAGCAAAACTAAACCCCACCCCCCTTTTTAAACGTATTATACAGTACATGTAGACTTTATGTCAAGCATAATGAAATGTGGTGTTTGCCAAAGCAGCCCTTGGGTAGGGTGGTGGTCGAAACTTTCATCTTGAGTAGTGGTCTTGCCCAGGGGTGGGGTGGGATGGGGGTGGGGGAGGCGTGTGTCCCCCCTTTTTAAACTAATAGCTATTTAAAGACATATCCATCTACCAACTGTTCGAGTGTTCTCTCTCATGTGTAAATGTTCATTTAAATTTTTGTGACCTCATGAATCAGTAGCAAGCCTCTATATACCCGTGGTTAACTTTTAAACTTGGCTCAACAGTTGGGGAGAGTGGAAGGATATGCATGATTGTTATTTCAAACCAAGCCCCAAACACAAAACCAGGTTGGGTGTCACACCAAAATATATGTACCCTCTACCTTTTTTCTAACCAAATTCTTACTGTGGAACCCCCTGCAAACCCCCCCCCCTCTCCCCAAGACTCCAACCCATACAATTTGTTTTTCTTTCATTTTTAAATCAAATGAACAAAATGAAAAATGGGTGTAGCTTTTGCAGTTGTTACAATTGTGCGCTAATAATGTCAGCACCGACAACAAAATCCTGTACATGCATCTCATAGCAATAGAAAGGATTTACATATGTACATGTACAGTGTAACCAAATTCCCTTTCAGTTATGTCAGAAATATGTCGTGGATGGCAAATTGTTTTGGTAAGAGCTACGCTCAACAAAAACAACCAATCTGAAGATGTTACTTATTTCTTTGTTACATGTAGATTCAATGAAATTTGCACTGCGGCCTGCCAAAAGGTTAAGTTTTGATTTGTGATTTTACATTATACTTTGCGGAATAAATTATTCATGTGATACAAAAATGTAGTTGATTTACAACTCCCGTATTGTTACACTGTCTATGCACTTGAATTTACCAAGTTGTAAAATTCAATACGGTTTCATTGAGTATGTTTAAGAAATATTTGAAGAAAGAAGCCAGAGCTCATAACCAAACGTGTAAAACCAAAGTTGCCAGAGGAAATCATTCATCAGCCTCAGAATCGACATCATCCTCTACATGTAAATCTTCATCTGACATGGAATCTTCCTGGAGGTTGTCACACCCAACACACGTGCACAGTTGTGACACAACGCAGACCGATCTCAACACAGCATTTTGACTTGCTTCCAGCAGTAACAACATAGTTTAATTTTATGAAAGCTTGCATTTTGACTTTTTACAAGTACAATACATGAGTTCCAGCATACTCTCAGGTGCAGGTGGCAAATCGCACCAGTCTATTTGCAGAGTAGGCCTGTCCTCAGAATTGTCAATTGTCCATCCTCTTCCGTCAGGACTTGGTATTTCTGGGCACTGCTGTATACTACACCTTAATTGCAGATTAATAAGTACTTAGCTCTCTGAACATGTTTAACCAGGGCATCTTTGTTGGGAGGTACATGTAATGCTTCCTCTGCATGTGTTCCTAGCCGAAACTTGTTGTACCTTGTTGTACCTTGTTGTACCTGTAGCTTTTTCCTGGCCATACATGAAACACAAATTGAAACACAAGTTCTTTGAACACTGAAATGTACTGCTGATTTTTTTGCATCAACTTCTTTGCCTGGACTTTTCCCTTTCCAAAGAAACCACTGACTGAGTCGCATCCAGTAAATGGATGTAATCCAAGAAGAGCGGCACAAACCTCTGTTCCCAGATGTTTCTGTATCACCTTAACCTTATTGGAGCACATTTACATGTTTGGTAGACCTCTCTTGCCTTCTTGATGGAACAGTTTATCAGGTCTTCTTGTGAAGGAGTTAGCCACTGTACTGCAGGGTTTTTATTTTGGCTACTCTTTCGCATCAGGGTCATCAACCAATATTCTGAAAATGTTTACGGGTCACCTCTCAGGTTTGGCTGAAATTCATTTTAAATACTCATCTATCAGTCTATGGAAACGGGCAAACATGGAATTAAGGTCCCTCAAAAGGGGCGTGGCACCCCCTTCTAGTGCGCGTGATTACGTTTTGTAATTAGTTTTAGATCACCTTTAAAATAAGAATAAGATACATAGCTTTAAATTGGTACCTAGGGTGACTGTCACCCAAATAACTCAAATCTGACCAGAACAAGTGTATCTTATCCCCCTTTCTTTCTACAGGCTGCTGAAAACACTAGTTTAATCTGCAGAAAATTTCAATATTCAGACCCCCCTCGTACTTATAATTGAGAATCAGAAAAGCTTGATTTTGCATAATATTTGTTATGTACATGTGGTTACCCCCAATCAATGATAGAGCTCTTATTAATTTAATACAGTTTTTTGCAAGGCCCCAAATTTGGTTCCAGGCGCAAAACTGTTATCTTTAACTTTACACCAATACAAGTCTAATCTACTTCTGGACCAGTTTTCCGTTTGGAGACTCTTCTCCCTCATGGTGAGGCATTTTGAAATTGGGGTGTTTTTCGTTTCCAGGAGTCACATCAATGCACAAGGGATTGATCCCAAAGTGTTGTTATGGGTCATTTCTGTAATCAGGGGTCCACTTTTGTGACACAGGGGTTAACATTTTAAATTCATTTGTTGTTGTTACAAAGCATTTCATTTGATAGAGTATCACCAGTACCACCAGCAAAACAAAAATCACTTTCTTGAGGTTCATCCCTCTCTAATGTGTCCACACAGTAGTTGTACAGATCCCTCCCATTTCCAATGATTGATGCTTCACATTCGATAGCGCCAGATGCATGTTTTTTTATTACTGCATATTCTCCATCTGACAGCCCCTTACCATGACGGGATCCATAATATGATAGGCATTTCACATGATTTTATATTTCTTTCATTACAGTAGGTATCACAATGATATTTTCTGAAGTGTTTAAAACTGGGTTTTTTTTGTCTGAGGTTGTTGTACTCACGAAAAGAAACATTTTGGTACCTCACTTGTTTTAATACTCCATATATTTTTCGAGTTACAGCTAATTTGAATGTTGTCTGAAATGCACCATATTTTGCGGATTATGCGAAAATGCTTAAGGGCAATTCCATGATAGAGTGGACATGGCCCAAAAATTTCAAATCCATAATTGAAAGCCATAATCCATAAAATATTGTTGCATATAGTTCAAAGTTTGTGGAACCACTTCACATTATTACATTGTCTTCGAAACACTTGGAGAAAAGGTCCTCTGAAGTGGATCAATGATTCTTAACTAAAAAGTACTGTTAAGATAGTACTTTTGTTTTTTGTCTATTTTATTGACTTTTAAGTGATAACCTTGTTAATTATTTATTTCCTATAATTCATCATGGCACTAATATTCAGATTTGAAAAAAAAAATAGTTTGACAAACTTCATGAAGTAGTTATGAATGAACATCCAAAGCACTTAGGGGTAGTGTAACGTGAGTAACCAAAATATGGTATTTTTTTTCCCAGTGAATGTTTTTTTTAGTTTTAACATTTGCCACTTGTAATTATCATTCTATTGATGATCTCAAAAGAAAAAAAAGGTTTTTTTATGATGTATCCATTAACAGTACTATTGGGTGAGGTGATGAAAATTGTAACGTGAGTAACCATGTAGCGTGAGTAACCATACATGTAGCGTGAGTAACCATGATAAACCAGTGAAGGAGGAGACTGTTGGAGCTGGTATTATGTATGAGGGCACAAATATGCCTTATTTACCAAAGAGTACACAAATTGACCTTTTTAAACAATGAGGGTAGCATATCATTACCCACGATGCATTGCACACTGTTTGATGAGCACATGGAAGAAACGTGCATGCAAATACTGTTGCGTAATCTATTTGACCTGGCAGAAGTTGTGAGTATTATTATTTTTTTTACAAATCCTGTACATGTACATGTAGGTTTTATTAGAAAGATTGTTTTATTCATCTCTCAATGAAATTCATGACAAAATAAAGCAATTTTAAAGATGTTTATAGGGCCTACTACCTATTGATTTTCATTGTACATACATGTACATGTATGTACGTTTGTTTGGAGTCGGTATTTCACACTTTTATACATCTAGGCATTAAACCTTTATGAAGACAACCAGTATTGGCTGTTCCAAATGTTAATAGCTGAACTGAAGTTCCAATACTGCGTAATTAAATAAATTATTTTAAAAAGATTCAAATGTTTTAATTGATTTCAGAGAAATGCCACTCTCAAACGCAGAGAAACAACGACACTTTAAAGCTAAACTGAAAGAAACTGGCAACAATCCTCCTTGTCAGCTTTTGGAATATGTTGTGAACAATTCATAGGGTTCCCGTTCTTTTCAGGTAGCTGCAGGGAAGGTCTGGAATGGTCTACCAAATTCCATCAGAGCCATCCAGACAACAAACAATTTCAAAATAGCATTGAAAACACATCTTTTTTTTCCCTCCAAATTCCGTGGAGATTTGGATTAATTACTGCTTATTCTGCTGCTGTTTTTATATTTATGCAGCACCCCCATTTTCAACCTTTCTTGCTTGTGCACCACTGGAAAACATCCAGAGAGGATTATTGGAGCAAGCGCCACGAGCACTTTCGTGGATACCGGCACTATAGAAGAAAGTTCACTATAATTTGAAAGTTCCATTTTGTGAGAAAAGTGGAAGAAAGAATCAATTAAAAAGTAGTGATCTTGTTATTGTTAGCATAATTAATTATCTCTTCCATGGTAAACACAAGTCGGTCAAATATTGGTAAGGTTACTTTGTTGGTCCATGCCCTTACTATGTTTTCATGCTTTGTAACGTGAGTAACCGTAACAAGAGTAACCATGTTTTTTATGGATTCCTAAAAAGTTAAAGATTCTAGAAGATTTGTTTTACTCTTATTATTTGTGCCTCATGGCATGGTCTTTCATCAATTTAAAAGAAATTTCCAAATGTTGTTTGTATGAGGAGACTTTTGATTAAGGCATGTTTTTTTTTTATGCATGTCAGAAAATGTAGCGTGAGTAACCGATTTTGTGTGTCTTTTATATCATATATAACGCAATTTTCTGAAAGTCATTTTTGGTGCTTAAGTACGTCTAGGTATACTCTAACTACCATAGGGATAACAGTTATTAAACATTTTCAGTAAAGCAATTACAGCACAAGGAAACTCAAAAGTACATCTAAAACGTAACGTGAGTAACCGTGGAATTGCCCACAATTACCAATATTTGAGAGCTCATAACTCAAAAAGTAAACAACCTATTGGCCTTAAACTTTGGACTTTACTTCAGGTTTGGCCATATATTACGGCTATTTTTTTTTAAAGCATCACAGGAGGTTTAGTTTTTTAAAAATGAGGGACTAAATATTGCCTTTAAGTCAAAATTGGCCATTGAAAATTGGTGTATTAGTCTGAATTGGTACGCAGAACAGGCAAAATTTAGTAATTTCAACATAAAGTCTGGAGAACAAATTAACGTATCAACATCGAACTTGAAGTAGAATTATGTAATAAGATTTCCAAATAATAAAATGCTGATAAAGTAAACAAAAACTTACTCAAACCTTTTAAAAAAAGTATAAATACATGTTTTTTGGTCAAAAATTGTTTTTTCTTTATTTTGCCTCAATTTATCATTTAAAAATACCTGTGTCACAAGTAGTGTGGGAAAACAATTTATCAAACATTTAAAGCACTACATTCATAATAATGCATTTAATGACAACTGTATTTTCTTTAACAAGGACAATTTAAATAGGCATTATGTGATGGTTAAAAAGTATACTTTGAACACATACATGTAGTTCTATGTAGGAGTTTGTTTAACTGCACTCAACAGCACCAAATTTCAATGTTTATACTTTAACTGTTTAAGTAAGCAGATCTAAGAAATTTGACGCAACCGTACATTTTTCAGTATTATTTTGAATAGACTTTCAGCAATTCATTGTTTAATTAGAGTACATGGATGTCATTTACCACCGAAGCATAACCAAGTATGCTGCATTTATCTAAAAAATATAAAAACTGAATATTAGATGGCAGAGGTAATGCAAACTTGGATATTGAATTACATCAACATTTACAGCACAAATTCATATGTCGAAAGAACTTGCAAAGTACACAGAATGGTAACTTTCATATAGCTCTTGAAGATAATCCATTTCAGCCACAATCCAAGTTCTACCATTGGCCGAAGTAATGATAAAATCATTTGCAAATACAAACTTACTGTCTATTGTATCAATGTCATCTACACATAAGCCCCCTTACATTAAAAACTGTACAACTCCCTTGTCTGCTGATTGTACACTGATAACACTACCGACAAACCAATAATTTTCATATGCTACAGCTACCCATTCACCTTGAGCCTTGAACTCATAATGCTTCTTTTCAAGATCTACTGTGTTTTGTTGTGCATTCTCTGTCATTCCTGTTTTTTAAAGTTTTTTTAAGGTAATTCAGAGACAGATTCACTCTCTCCAGTCACATCATTTGTGTGAGAGCTACATGTACCTATGTTTACAGTGGCTAAATCACTTGTCGTCTCAAGCACTGCCTTCAAATCTGACGCAAGTGTATCTAGATCTTTCTTACCAAATACAAGACGTTTGTCTACTACACCTAGAACAGTTTTTAGATATCTAATTTCGTCTTTTACAATCTCAACTTGGTTACTATACTTTGCAGACCGTGTTACCACTTTGTTTACATCATCTGGTGTAAAACAGGGGCCACCATGCTTTCTTACTTTTTTATTAGTTTTTGTTTTGCTTCTAGCCTTGCTGCTTCTTTCTCTTGCATTTTTCTGTTAACTTCCTTCATACGCTCCTCTGTTTTCCTCAAAACCTCTTTTTCTGCATCCCTGTGTTTCTGCTTCAGTGCCTGACACTTTTTTCGAGCAGATTGAAGCAATCTTGAGTGCTCGTCACAGGATTTGGAAGACAGCCACTGCGAAACAGTCTTGTTAGTTTTAACCATCTGGATGCTAGAGTGGTAGTGCAAGGAGGCATGTCTTCGGCGGAATTGACTGTAGTCAAGATTACCAAACTCGTACTCTGAGACAAGATTTGTTACTTTGCAGTGTTTCATTTTCTCTCTTAGTTCATCATCTGGCTCACTTCCATAAATACCCCCTTCAATGAAATCCACAAGTTGCCTCTCTGTGACTTCAACAAAGCCTGCCATTATCCTCTCCAAAACACTCTTGGTCAACATGGTCAAATCTGAACGAGGAATTTGGTCTCTGAACAAACATTCATATACAATGTCTTGTGGAACTGAAAACTCTGGAAATAAACTAACACCTCTCTCCAACAATTCTGTTCCATCGTTGGCCCAGACCTGAAACTTGCCCAACATGTCCTGGATGTATTTATACTGATCTAGATAATGTATCCCACTTTGTAATAAGTTCCAAAAAGGCCCAGTGACTACATAATAAAGTATACCGAGGGCTCTTTCAATAGCTTCAATCTCTTGGCAGTCACAGTCCAGAAGTACACTTTCTAACTTCAAATTAAGGGGGCCTTTGTAGTCATGCAAAAAAGTGACTATGTGATCTTGATGAAAAAACAAGCCGGCAGCACCTTGGAAGAAATTATTGAAACGGTTCATCCTAAAACTAGTTACATAGGACTTCTCCTTGATTGTCTCGGCACAGAATGCATCTCACTGGGTTTTACAACCATTATCAAACATGATAATAAATGATAATAAATAAGGTATTCCTATCCGTCCCTTTCATTACAATGCAAACTGCAGAGGTAGCAAACATAAGCCAAACAACATGATACAGGAGAAATGTTTAAAACTGATTTTGGTTGAGTTTAACCGAGATATTGGATCACTTAAAATAAAAAGCCACACTAATCATCTCTCTCCATGTACATCCAAGTACATGTTTGTATAATAATTTAGAAGAAAGCTTGAAGGAAATCATCATTCTCTCCTTTATACAATTTTGATCAATCTACGCATATATACATGTAAATACTGTACAATACACTGTAACTGAGTTTCCAAGCTGTTTCCTTCTCACCTCTTTGGTTGCCTCCTTCTTCTTTGCCAATCTGGCTAAGAGAGCATTGTCTCGTGCTGCAACAACTTTAGCTTTCTTTTGCTGGAAATAAATAGAAAAAAAGTAAGAAAATTGCGGTCAAGGAAAGTGCTTCGTGAATGCAAATACCATGTACTTAACAATCCAACAAAAAACGTGCAAATGACCTGTCAAATTTTAACAGTGTTGTCGGTTCATACATGTAAGTAGTTAGTACAAGACGAAATACTGTTAGATCAATCAAATATGCCGAATGCCACAGAAATCCTTATTACTTAGTACTCCTTGAACTTGATCAGACTGTAGGATTGATCAAATTCAAATACAAAGATTGCAACTTTTTTTTACTAAAATGTTATTTTGTCGACAATGTGCAAATTGTACCTTTAACTGGCGCTTGTCAGCACTGGCAGCTTCTTCTTCTTCCTCACTGCTACAGATTTGAGAAACGGTCTCTTCTGTGATCTGCCCAGCCTTGTTGTTTGTTTGACTGTCTTTGACTGCTCTGGGCAATCCGTCAGTTGCTTGCATTTAGCAAGCATTGCTGAGGCGATCGTCTGTTTGGTATAATTATTAGCCAGTTAAATCAGAGATAAGAAAGTCTGCCATGTGATGTTTTTAAAACAAATACCAGCTCCTTTTCAATTTTTTTCAAAACACTTTCGCATGTGTTTGATAGCCCAAGCCAAAAGTGAGCATTGCAAAACAAAAGATGCAATTCGACTGAGTCTTCACTGAGAAGATTTTCTCGGAAAGACTGCAACTGGCTGTTGAAAGACTTATTTACGCTAGACCTATCTGACATTACACCAAACATGTTTTTCATCATACCTCTAAATACCTCTTTTTTATCGTCTCCATCATTAATTAGGTCACTTAGCTCATCTATCATGGCAATGGCGCTATCCAATAGCGTAGTACCGTCCTCTACAGCAACAGATGAAACCCCCCCCCCCCCCCCCGATAATGTCTGTCCCGTGTTTAAGGTTACCTGTTGACCTATTATTTTTTTCCCATCTCATGAAGTACCATCCCCATGAAGGTCCCACTTCTCGGAATTGAGCATACCCTCGGCAACTTGAACCTTACTTAACACATGAGCTCTGTCTACCTTATTGTTGGCTGTTGAAGCAGATGGCAAACTATCAACACTTGCCTTATCAAAGAGCCACTTGCAAACTGTTCCCAGAACACCCCCCACCTTTGTAGTTGGTATATCATACTCACAACAGAGTTCCATGACACATTTCTCAACATTTTCTTTGAATGGTCGGCCTAACCCCTCCCCCCTCAGCTCAAATTTACCAGAAACAAACATTGCATGGTCCAACTCTAACCCTGCATATTCTGTCTTTAGATCCTTTAGGTCACTTTGCATTTTCTTTTTACTTCTAGTGAATGACATGACCAATTTCGTCTGACCACTCATTTTCCTCTGTAAGCCTTTAATCTTATTCTTCAACCTTTTAACTTCCTTTGATTTGGCTTGCACTTCTTTGTTTTTAATTTGTTTCTCTTTTTGTTTAAGATACATCTTTTTTTCTTCTTAGGCTTTGATACATCACACTTCCTCTTACACTTTTCAACATGTCTGTTTTTTCTTTCAAGTTTATTTCCAATCCTTGCACTTTTACCTCCATTGCTTTGATCTTCATGCTTTTGGCATGAAGATTTGTCTCAAGATCTCGCAAGAGTGTTTTCTTCAGGTTAATTGTATCTGACTTCTCCTTACATAGCTCTGTTAAAATGTCAAACTTCTCTTTAAGATTTTCATTTTCCATTGTTGTGGATGCTAGTGCCGCATCTTTCTTTTTGTCTTCCTTATTTACTTCTTTGACTTTCTGAGTGCTTTCTATTCTACTGGTACTGGTCTTACTGCCCGAGGCGCTTGTACTAGATACATTACTTTTACATGTACTTACGTTTACATTACTAGCCTCCTTGGCAGGCACTACATTTACTTCTAATACGTTGTCGAGAAATTCATCGGCTGCATTGCTCCTTCCTTTGGATTTGTTGAGTTTTGTGTAGGTCGACTTAGTTAGTTTAAGTTCAGTTCTAATTTTCTGTTCCTGGTACCTGTTGCAATATAGGTGGTTCACAGCAGAAAATACCTCACTTCCAAAAGTGCTCGCTAGTTCTAGAAGAATTCCTCGGGTCAGTGGGCGCTCGTCCTCTCGTACTGGTGGATGGTCAAAGGACAGGCGGGTTATACCAACTGCTTCACATCTTGGACCTGAGAAAAAACAAAAAGCAAGGAAATTAATAAAATTTAATTTAACAACAAAACAAAAACCTACAATTGCTGAAGAAAACAATTTCTACAAATACAATAATTTTGTGAAGTACATACACACCTTGTTGAGATCGATGGATTGGTTGTAGAAGTTGTGTCGGTCACATGGTTGAAGTGCAAGAACACGATTGACAGTTGATTCCACAAGATGCCTACACTTTGTCGAGGGGTAGTTCGGAAAAAGCTTCTCCATCCAGATGACAACGTCTTTCCATGATTTTTGATAGTTTATCTTTATTGAATATAATTGAAGAAGCAGCCGATGTGTTGGATCTAACTTTTGAATGTTTGGGCGCCGTCCACGACCTGCTGCTACAAAAATCGACTTGAGTAGAGCACCATTCTCATCATCTGTTTAAAAAGAAGAGTGAAGTTTGAATGATACAAATTAATATACAATAGGCTACACCTAATGTAACATGACAACGACATTAAACCTCTCAGATCCTCTCTCGGCTCGATTTAGCTGAATCAAAAATTAATATTTGAGGAATACGCAACAAGTAAAACTAAAATTTAGAAAAATTTTAACGCTTGAAAACAAATAAAGAAGATGAAACCACTGAGACTGAGTGTAAAACTTTTTTTCACGTTACTGGTAAAACGTGGTGGATGGGTTCTTCGTCCACACTCATCATGAAAATAACACCACAAAACTAGCTCAACTAAATCAAATGCGTGTTTGAGAAACAAATGATGGCATATGTGGACACTATGACCCGTAAAAGGTTATGTACTGGCTTTGATTTTGGTAATATTCAAAATTTAGAATTTCGGTCAGCTCTCCTACGTTCTACAAAAAAGTCGAGCGCCATCTTGGATTCCAGGATTCTGTACACGAAACTCAGACCACCCGTTTTAAATCGCGATTTTTATTTATTATTTTTTTTTCTCTCAAAATAAACTAATATAATTGAATTAAGTATTAACTAATCTTTCTAGCATTTTATTTTAGTGGAAGATAGATAAATTTTCAAGAAGTTATTGAGTTCAAAACTCGGGCCTCGTTTTCAAAATTGAGTTTAAAAAAAACCCAGATCACATCGTATCGTAGTGTGCTATACCCACGCCAGCGCACACTAAGCTCACAGAGCCTCGTACTATTGGTCACTTTTTGAGTCTAGAAAACCTTCGTTGGTATCTAAAAGTACAATTTTTATAGTCTTTGATATACATTCATTTCATTTACTTACCTATTTCTGTGAATATGGATTTCAATTTGGCATCATTTCCGTCAGGAAATTCTGCTTTAGTCGGTTCCATTTCGGACGCGTCGGCGGAAGTCAGCCAGATCGCGTAGCGTATGCGCGGATTTGTATTTTTCACCAGTGTGCGTGACAAGGCATTGTATAATAGCTATGCGCAGGTTCGCCATACACTGTGCACTGACGCCATTTGGGGGACTACTTTAACAACGAAATAAGCTTTATTTTGATATATTTTTGGGGGAATTTATATAAATAAAACTTACTGAAAAATCCAGTTGAAATGTTCAAATGATCACTTATATATTTTTTTAAAGTCCTACCCCCACAAATTTTATATCAAAATAAAGCTTATTATCTCCTTGTTTTCAACACACATCTTCTGGTTATATATATCCTTCCGCGAAAAAGCTTCATTCATAAAACCGATGTGGTGTAGAATGGCATGAGAAACGGTATGTGTACAAACTCATAATACACCGATAGCACACATTTTTGATGACAGTGTACGGACAAAAGAACCATTCAAATTCTAAATTGAAGGTCATACAATGAAATATAAAGGAATAAGCTTTGATTTGATACTTTATTTCACACAAAAAGAACAATTTTTGCACAACAATCTCAGCTTTTAAAATAGTCATTTTCCCCTTGCGTGCGTGTAAGTTCTTGGTACGGAAGTCCCTTACTGTGATACCTAATAACAGTGCGTCTTACACTATCTTCCATCTTGAAATGTGTATCTCATCATCTTCCAAGAGAGCAATGTGCTCTTCCAGCTCCTGATTTCTCTATTCAAGATATGCTACTCTTTCATCAAGCATGGAAACATCTTTGTCCTGGAGTGTGGGTGTTTGCTGTGAATGTGATTGGCTTTGGCTCTTCTTTTTTGATACCAGACTTTCTTGTACATCTTCTTCATACTGTCTGACCTGTGCTTTGAAGTTTGATTCTGTTGCAGACAGTAATCTTTCGTAAAGGCAAGCTGTTCCTTAGATGTCTGCAGGTCATCATGTAGTTCTCTAACCACTTCTTGCAGCTTGTCCTTCTCTTTCTGCAAACTGCTTATCTTTTCGTCGGGCCGTTTTATCCTTTTATTTACATTTCTCAAATTGAGTGCTTGTGCTTTTGCTCTGACTTCCTGCAATTTGTATTCTGTGTCACTCAGAATCTTGGACGTCTCCTCATACTTGGTTTCATAAGCCTCTAGCTCATTTACGGCAGGATCAAACTGCACTGTGATATCGTTAATATACGCAAGAGTACATCATGATTTTCTTGCTTTTCTTGCAACTGCTGCAAGCTTGCAGAAAGCCTACCTATTTCCTCATTAGACTTCTGGTATTAATCATCACTGTGCTGCTGCAGCTGACCAACAATGCACTGCTGTTCTGAGAGGGAACTCTCCAAGTTAGACACTCGAGTCTTGCTCTCAGCCAAATTCCGTTTGATTCCCTTGGACTTGGATTTGGCAGAGTTGTATTTGAAAGGTTTTATAGGCTATATACAATGTCAGGGGTTTCCCTTAACTTTTTTTTCCACTCGCCCGCCGGACGAGTCAACCAAAATGTTGGGTCGCCCGCAAGTTTTTTCACTCGCCCGTATGTTATGCACACAATTTTCGTAGCATCAAAAAGAAAAAAAACAAACAAAAAACACACACACACACACACACGGAAATTTCCGTTTTTGGACCTTTTTATCCCCTAATTTCTTCCCTTAATAATCCTTTTTTCATCAACTACCATTTTCATGGATTTTTGATTTGAGAATCGGTTTTATAGAACTTGTTTTGCAATGAAACCTTCGTGTTAACGATCGATCGACGACGCACGATGGAGAAAAAAAAAGCAATGAACTTTGCCCTGCAACGCCCTCTATCGGCGATGTCGATGCTGGAATAGCCTTAACCCAACGCTGTGTACAGTACAGAATCCGCGGGCGTGCGCGCCACAATGTGCAGCATTTCTTTACTCGACTCGTGAACGTGTACAGAGTTGGAGGCTAGCCAAGCTTTCTTATGAATATGTAGTTTTTAACAGGCCAATCACAGCGTGCGGAATGTTGGTTATGATGGACTTTGGACCTGCTGTTGTACTGTACAATACACCATGTGCTGTGTGCGTGCGTGGACTACAGGCGGGCGAGCGAACGTTGTGGGGCCTGTGGATACCCGCTACCATTACCATGTGGTTATGAGCGTGCGTGGACTACAGGCGGGTAAGCGAACGTTGTGGGGCCTGTGGATACTCGCTACCATTACCATGTGGTTATGTGCGTGCGTGCGTGCGTGTTTTACTTATGAACGATCGTGATCGCGATCGCGATCGCGGCCACATTAAATCTAGCAAATGTAAATACTTCCCAAACCATTTTACGAACTTATAAATAATCTCTCTCTGGGATTTTACCACTGTACCCCTCATTTATTGTGAAAAGGAACAAATTTTTGACTCGCCCGGCGGGCTAGTAAAGGAAGGGTTTTGACTCGCCCGCCGCTGTTTTCACTCGCATTTGGCGACCGGGCGACCGCTAATTTCGAACCCTGAATGTATGACACACAAAAACGTGACCATGACAGTAGTTTGTACAATTTATTTGTACAAAAGTTACACAATTTTATTCAGGCAAAAAGCAACTGTAACTTGTACAGGCAGTGTTTTTCAAGTTTGAATAGCATAATAAATAAGAATAAAAAAAGAAGAAGAGAAAATCAGCAGATCCATGTAAGAGTTGGATGCCTGTTTATTTGTTTCTAGAAACATGTCCTCCAACATGTCTGGACGATTTCGCTGCTCAACTGCGAGTAGTTTACTAGTAGTACGTCACAAAATAAACTAGATGCGATTGAAGTCTGACAGCTCGTGCTCACCACATGCTCACATGTACCACTCCAACCTTCGCAACGAAGTAAACACAATTTGCTGGTAGACTTGACCCAAGCTTGTCGTATGTTTCGCGCTAAGTATGTATGTGTGTTTCCACATGCATTGAACCACACGGCTACACCGCACACACCATCACGATCGACTGAATTAGAAGTTTATGAAGAGTAGTGAGAATTTTGTACGCGGTACTATCATGAACATTACACACACTTCGTGTGTCGTACCAGCGCTGCAGAAACTCCTTGACAAATTCTCCTTACGTGTGTAAAAGTATAAGCACAAAAAATAAGCCCAATCAGCGTCCCACCGCCTGACACACCGGCGAACCGTATTTTCAGCGCACGTTATTTTAATAGTTACTGCTAAGTTTTCGACCGTTTTTTGGGCCATGAGCTTGACGGTACATTTCCAATCGTGGCTCTTGACTAGTTTTATTTTTATTCGGTGCTGAGCCCAAATTCGGTGCTCACTTCAGCCTGGTTTCTGTACATATGTAATGTACGTGGACCGACCGGCGTCCAACTCGGGTTAGCTAAGGAATATTATTCGCCGCGCCGACGGCGGACGGCCCATTATCACCAAACTAAGTAAGTAATGGCAGAGGGTTTTTTGCGCCCGAAGATGAAAAAATGGCTTGTCCGTCGGACTTGGCCGCTGAAAAAAGCAGTAGCCCGATGCCAGATTTTTGTAGTCCCGGGCATCAGGCAATAGGATTTGTCAACCACTGCTTGATGCAGGTTTGCAGTGGAAGGCTTGGTCCTTCCTGAGCGAAGTGCCTGCAGTGAGTAAATTGATGATAAACATCTCAATTGGCAATTAAAATAATTTTAGAAGCACCACAAATAATGCTCAAAAGTTACAGGTTTGTTTCAGTTTGGAGATTGAGAGGGCTTTAGGGGTATTTGAAAATTCATTATTCCATAATGACTCCCTGCTTATACAATAAATGTATGCAACATTAATTGGATCCATTCTCAAAATCATACATGCCTCTACAGTCATTACACACGAACAAATTCATATCACCTCGCCATCGAGTGCAGTCTTCATGATACCATTCTTGGTATCCTCTGCATGAGACCCATGGCTCATCTGCCATCCAAGGCGCATTGCAATTGGCACAGAAAGTGTCATCCTCTTCCTCCAGCTCCATATCTTCGTCCTCACTGTCCGAGTCCTCAGCTAAAAGCCTAGGTGGACTGTTTGGAACTGGGCATCTTTTCTTGATGGTTTGGCTGCACTTTCCCTTTCCCACACACCTCCTAAACCGCTGCTTAAGAAGACCAAAACACCAGTCTGGGGAAAACTTAGTGTGGCCAGCAATTAGAAAGTTAATAGATATGTTGTGGTGAAACCCTTGCATAACTCTCCAGGCCATGTACCACATGACAAAATTGTTTTTGTTTTGCCCAGAACAATTGTCACAATGGAGTTCTACACACAAAGCCCAAAGTTGGAGAAAAATGGTGCAAATAGCTCAAAACTGTGTTGGACCCTTTGGATGATGCCATCCCCGCATCCACTAAGAAGTTGATCTGCTCAGGAATTCCTTCACAACAAACTCCAAATATACCACACTTAGGAGGATAATCCACCTGTTGCGCAAAAAACTGTGAGATATAAAATCCATGTTGTAGAGGTGGTCAATAAACAAAGTAAAACATGTTTGAATAATAATGAGATTACACAATAAAAACCAATGTTTATGTAAACTTATATACAATACACTTTAGGTTGATTTAGATACTTTTACACGAACTTTCGCACAAACATTCACAAAATTGTATAGCACCAACAGGTTTTATGTGTTTGGGTCGCAGGGAAAAGAATTTCTTAAAACCGATTTTCAGGGTAGGATGCATCTCCTTAAAATCTTCAAAGAGTAATTACAATGCAATTGGTCTTTGTAGAAACTTGGTTTTCTTCAGTGTTTTTTTTTATATCAGTTTCTTGTCTGGTTGTACAATCGCACATTGTTCATAGAACTTGATCACATGGTTCTTGGTTGTTTCACTGACTGCTCTTTTACTTGCTTTTTTTGTTGTGGAGAGGGCCTTCTTGATGATTGTTGATGACATGTTGAAATGCCTGCAAACCTTACGCTGAAGCCTGTATTTCTTCATCACTGCCAGAGACTTTATGAGGAGATGTTTCTTCACCAAATCTTGAAATTTCCTTTTTTGATGAATTGATACAATAAGAATTTAATAGGTTGTTTCATAGAGGTTGATTTTTATCTTCTGTTACGGACGTAACGGGTAGTTTTGTGGTGGAAACCATGTGATACGTCCAGAACCGAAACTTGAAGGGCCGCCCTTCATAAACTTTTTTAATATTTAAATTTTTTTTTATGAATTTCAAAGATTGTTGATTTAGCAGTATGATTAAATAGGAAGGACAAAATTAATCATTTAAAAGATAGTAGTTTTTCTGTGATAAAACTTCAAAACTCTTGTAACAATTTTTGACACTTATTTTCGTCAGAAACCACGAAATAACTCATTTTTTACCCAAAATGGTGGAACTCAGCTTCATCAAAAAAATAATTAAACACACCTATATAATGATCTCTCTTTTGTGGGAAGGAAAATACTTCAATATTTGAACATCATTGTGAATTGGAGGTTTGTTTTATGAAATAACAGGTGTTGCTCAACTTCGTGGAAAGACCCACATCCAAAGGAAGTCTGTAAAGGGGTGGCGGTTTTTCACTATGGCATGGACATTTCTGAAGAGGTAAACTAGCCGATGGAAAACTTGTTTGTGCATTTTTTGCAGGGCCTTTCCAGCCTGGGTATGCTATACGTCTGAAGTCTGGGCTGTTTCTTTTCCGACAGATCGTCGGTGCTGATCACTCTTTTCATGAGAAAGTAATGAACCTATTCTAAAGTTACCGCAACCCAACCACAAATTATGTTTTTTTAGCTTCATTGGTTACAGCAAACTTTGTGCACAAAGTGCAGCGCATGGTGTTGTCATCAGAATTATAAGAAAGCCACTCACGATTTTCTTTCCAATTAATCTTGAACTTGCGTTGCCTCTTCTCTCTGTCATATTTCTTCTCGGTTTTCTTTCGGTCCTCAGTCGTTACTTTCTGCTTCTTTGCTTGAGGAGGTTTCACCCCATCCAGAAAACGCCACATGTTTGTGTTGGAGAACTTGGGGCTAATGAAGTTATCAAGCTTTTCTGTTTTCCGAGCCCGCAAATAATGAACACGCATGGAGGATGATGCATTGTGTACATTATTAAAACTTTCCAGCAATGAACATCTTGCGCGCGGTCAGTGCACATGTACATAATCTTGAACACTACTAATAAAAAAGCCAATTATTTTAACAACCAACATTATATTTTCTAAAATAGGTGGGAATTTATTAAAAATAAATATACATTGTACAATATTAAACTTTCTAAAGAACAATATTTTAATAAATAATCATTTGAATAAAAGCAGCGAATTATAATTGTTTGATTACCCGCTGTTTATGCCGCATCTCGCGCATCTCAGAGCATCAGGCCAACTCGTACGCACACCAACTCATTAACGGACCAACTCGGTCAAGAGTGCCCAACTTTTGTGTAGCGGACCAACATGCACACGAGCGAGCACGTGTGTGTGTGTGTGTGTACGAGTTGACCGGCTTACGACCACTACATGTACACTGTGACAGGACCGAGCGGCAGCAGGCTTCTGTTACACAATGTAACGTTTAATATTCTGTGCCTGCCGGGTACATGTACCAGCAGTATTTTCATACATGGAACAAATACACGTGTGCATTATGTACACACCGACGAACGCACGTCGTCACAGAGTTTCATCACAGTAACGACATGTACAATGTATTGTATTTTGTATTTTTATAATTGGTGATTTGCTTATAGCAAAATGACGGCAGTCGTAATGGTTTTTCTTTGGCGGGTAGCTGGAGGCTGTTGTCCATCTGAATTGGCTTTTGCAGCTGCAGCAGCAACCTTGGAAGATTTGTTTTTTACATATTTCTTGCTCCCCAGGTGGTCTTTCACAGTGTCAACTCGCTTGAAATCTACACTATGATCACAGAATTTGCAGAAAAGAATATTTCCATCTGCATACAAATGGCCACTGAAATGCTTTGCCCTCTCAGATGCAGACAAATTCACAAGAGGAGCCTTGCGACTGGTCATTTTCCTTTTTTTTTAAGCCAGCATTGTGAAACCTTTTCTCAATTGTTTGCTTGATTGTGCAGGTAAAAAACTTTTCAACGGAAACAATTGAGATGCAGATCGTAATTTTTTTTTTTTAATCAACGGCCGATTCAGTTCCGGAGTTAGTAATTTCTAAGATTTAATGCACTGACTCACTGACTGATCGCTGCAACAAAAATAAGAAACATGTAACAGCCATTGCACTGCAGTATCAAATACATTGCACATCATGTGACCGTGTACTTCTCCTCCACACATAAACAAATTGTCAGTCATTTCGTTTTCGCTATGTTGGAAGTTTATGGTTGATTTTAGACCGTGCCTTTCCCATAGATACGAACCCCTTAAAAAATGTGGTCGGGATCCCAACCAATATCCCGGTGGGATAGGTCGGGAATCCCTGTGGGATACTGCCCGGGATCCCGACCTATCCCATCGGGATATTTTGTCGGGATCCCGACCTATCCCATCGGGATACTGATCGGGATCCCGATGGGATAGGTCGGGATCCCGGTGGGATACTGCCCGGGATCCCGACCTATCCCATCGGGATATTTTGTCGGGATCCCGACCTATCCCATCGGGATCCCGATGGGATAGGTCGGGATCCCGGGCAGTATCCCACCAGGATCCCGACCTATCCCATCGGGATATTTTGTCGGGATCCCGACCTATCCCACCAGGATCCCGATGGGATAGGTTGGGATCCCAGTCTGTATCCCACTGGGATTCCAGACCTATCCCACCGGGGATATTTTGTCGGAATCCCAACGTATCCCACTGGGATCTCGAAGTATCCCACCGGGATCCCAACGTATCCCACTGGGATATCTGGCAACTCATTGAGATGGTTCAGTTCCACCTGTGAGAAAGCTGAAATAACCGAAATTTTTTTTTTTTTTATACAATTATTAAGAATTTATTATCATCTTTTGCCATACACAATTAAATCGTTCAAACAATATCCTCAGTGCAGTGTAAAAAAACTGCCAACCCAATATAAAACAATAACTGATGTTGACTGTTCGTTACGTACAGTTGCTGAAGTCCAGACACACACACTGCACTATTTTAACTTCAATCTCCTTAGGCACATTCTTCAAAAGAAACAACCAACTCCAAGAGAAGTCCAAACTTTTCTGGCTTTGTTTGTGGCCAACCTTTCCCGCTGTTCCAGCCCATTCTTTGATTGTATAAATATGGTGTGGTACGTCGTTTCAGATACATTTCTTTGTAATAATAATACAACAATTTTACTTTTTTAGCTAAATATCTGAACCGATGGCGATGTCCAGTGACTTTTTTGTTGTGCGTTTTTCCTCGTGGAGCGCATTCTTGGGATTTGCACAATTTGCGCTGTGAATAAGGAGCAGTTTAATAACGAATTGTGGGCAATATGGAGATTATGCAAATCCCAAGAATGCGCTCCACGAGTATCGACGCACAATTGTTCGCTGGACATCTGTAAGATTTTTAGCCTACAATTTCTATTTTTTTGAGAAATGTATCTGACACAACATACCCCCATATTAAGTGGCAACGTCTCTTGTGTACCTCCAGGTGAGCTATCCAGCTTTCCTCCCTCTTTTGCAGTCACAAAAAAGTATTCTTGTCATCGTAATTTCGATCCACCACTTCTCCAATACTTTGACAGAACGCTGATTACACACATGTACATGTTTACCATCTGGTATAAAGGGACATGGATGTCAGACTATTTCATTCACATCGCATATTACACTTCTCGTCTAACACCCAACCCCTGGTCTTGCACACATGGCCGTTCTCACTATTGAGCACACAGCCCGCTGCGCTGTATGTATTTGACATCAAAACATGAGGCATAGAGGGAGATAACTCTACGCAACTGTGCGTCGGGCCGCCGACGCATCGCAATGTGTATGTGTGATCGAAACGTAACCACGATGCTTTGGCTTTTGGGGGGGGTTTTCGCAACCCATTTTCTCGTTAAAAAAATCAGCTTAAATAAGATACAATCTTTTAATAATCTGACCAAAAGTTGAATATTCATCGTCGCCGGACGAAAAAAAAAAAAAAATGATGGATTTCCCTTTTTTTTTTCTTCTTCAATTTTTCAAGAAAATTGGTCGCCGCGATCCGTAAACCAACTAATAAAATTGGAACGGCCTAAAGACCAATTTGCACTGAATTACAATGACAGCTATATAGGACCAGACTTGGCCAGTGAATACTGAGTTTTGGCTCATTTTGTTGGGGGTAATAATAGGGTGCACTTCCATCATATTTTTCAAGTAATATAATGGCGCTATAAGTTATTTTAAAAAATACAAGATTGACATGTAAAACATGATTATAGCATGTTTTAAATATGTCAATTTTGTATATCATTTGTTTCAAGTGTCAAGCACCTACAGTCTAAGTTTCATTTTTATATCTCATTCTATCCCACCCGAAACAGGTGGGATCCCAACAATGCCGGGATGAGCTGATCGGGATCCCACCTTATCCCAACTCATCCCGCCTTCTGTCGGGATTCTGACCACCATTCCATCGGGATCCCGACTCGTCCCACCTTTGGTTGGGATCCCGACATAACCTATCCCGATGTATCCCATCGGGATACCTCCATCCCGACTTATCCCAACATATCCCGGTGGGATATGTCGGGAATCCCGGCGGGATATATCGGGATCCCGACCACATTTTTTAAGGGGAAGGCATTGGCCACAGTTGTGCTTTAAACCTACAAACAATGACAAACAAATCAAATATACTTGTACATATGAATCATTTCGAATATTGCTCTTCAAGGATGTATGCTGCACACTAAAATTTATTTGATCAAAAAATTTAGATAACGTAAACAACATTTCATTGAGGAAAAGTGGTTAACACATTGCATTGGCAGGAGTAATGAGCTCGAATACACATGTACTTGTATAACATGTTTTTTTTACAACTTTTTTAGTTCAGGGACCTGTGCACATGATAGATATTTCAAACAATTTAGAAAAACATTAAGTAAAGTCTACACACAGTAATAAGACAATATTTACCTGTGTAGCCAAATACACCCTCATTCTCAATGCTGGGGTAAGATGAAGATGTTCGTAACAGATCTTGTGAAGCCGTCGTAAGCAGGGACATGTTCTCTCAAGGCCTACATCCCGGTCATACAAATGCAAGAGGTGCGTCCAGGAGATGTCTTGTTTGTTGAGCTAATAATTCAAGGAAAAATAAGCAGACATTGATTAAATCATGAAGGAATAAAATGAACAAAAGTTACAACAACCACGGTGCTAATCGGCAAAAGTTTTCTAGCGCACATTGTTTTCACACAACTTTTAACATTCAATTGTTGTTGTTTTTTTTTTACTTCATTGACTAAAAGGAAAGAAAACAAATGAAGAATAAGTGCCGCAACTTAATTCAGGACACATTTTCATGATGCAAACTGTCAATTATCTGGATGGATAGCAAGATTATGTTGACAATAATTTTTAATTAGTAATAAATGTTTTCTACGCATGAACCGTTGTCACCAACTGCTTTCATCTCCCATTTGCTGGTAAAAAACGCATTCCATTAAAATTTCATTGAAACTGTGTTTGAATGTAACTTTTGCTTTTAATATCCAGTAGGCCCCTAAACATTTTTTTTACATTCCTTATTCTGTGAAAAACTTTTGTTGCATATAATTTTTCCCCAGGACTTTTTTTGTAAGTGAATGATGTGTTAATAATTGAATATTGACAATTGTTGCTTTTTTTACAAACAAAAACCATAAAACGTTAATAAGTCCCTATAAAAAAATAGTATAAAAAAGGAAACTGACAGTTGCTTTGCCCTCTTTCGTTCATGATTTAACCCATGAAATATTGTTTTAACAAGCTGAAAGAACATGGTTTTAACGATATAAACTAAATACTTGTGAACTAAAATTCATGGAGAATTCAGGGGAAACTTGACAAATTTCGGGAAAAGTGTGTTTTCTTCTCACCTATAATTTTTAAGGACCGAACCGGTCCCCTATAACGACCCGCACAAAGGACGCCATCCAACCCACATGAACTAATCCACACATTTTGAACTGTCGGTAATGGCTGGAAAGTCTCCCCAAAACGTAAAATATAATATCATATTTTCCAGTAAACAATTTTTATTTGATGAACCAATTTATAGTCGTAACTTAGCTTCTGGATGTGCGATTTTCACAAGAAAAATAACGAAAGAATCGTCTCTCGAAATCCCGATCACTCAGCTTCAGCACGCAGCCATTTTCACACTTGCAACACACTGCGCATGCGAATTGAGTGTGTTCATAATTCTCTTCTCCAATGATTAACTCCAACCTGACTGCTCACTGTGCATTTTTATGCGATGGCAGCGGTACCACGGCCAGTGTACATAGAGGTCTTATCGCGCTCGTAAATCTGTCGCGCAGCAGGAGGTCTCCATGCCTTTTCCACTGGTCAGCTAAGTCGCTAATTGGCTTGTAATAACCCCTGTGGGGGTTCGGCGGGCTGTTCGAACTCCTTATTTCCTTCCTCCATGGTCTAACTTCTAAGCATTAATCCTCACCCCCCCAAAAAAAATAAAAATAAACATTCGGTCTGTTTATACTTCTTTAACAAACCAAATAAATTAAAAATTAACATGTTGTGTTGTTTTTCAGTTTACTCACTCCTATTCTCTTTCGGGACAAGTGCTTCCTCGCTATCGATGTCCATCACTTCCTCCTCTCCCTCGTCCTCTCCATCACCATTTATTGCTTCTTCTTCATCGTAGTTGTTAGAAGCCTTTCCCCGCTGCGAATGTTTCGGTGGTCGAGAGACCCGCTGAGCATTATCCACATCTTCGTCAGCAGATTCAAACCTGTTACTGCTGTACTTGTGGTGAGATACTGCTTTGTCAGCCTTCTCATATATATCTACAAACAAATTAGAAGCAATAACTAAAATAAGTTACATTTGCAAGCGTATTACGTAATGCTGTAAAATGTGGTCATTATGTTGTCCAGTGTTTTACAAGGCCGATTGGTGATTTGGAAATCTAACCTGCACAACTTATGATAAGTAGCCTAGTTCTTAAGATAGGATTTGTTTAAATATCCCCGGGTTTGTGTATTTTGTGTACTCTTGTATTTACAACACATCCATTGCATTTTAAAATACTATTATGTAAAAAGGTGTTTAAATGTGCAATGTTTTTGCACATTAAAACAAAAATCTTATAAGAGGGTCCTAAATGAGCAGCATATAAAGATAGTTTAAATTAAACTAAATAAAATTAATAAATAAATCACGTTAAAAATTCCAGGTCTGATGAGCAGAATGTTTTTGAGCATTTGTATACTGTAATTAATTGTCTTCATTGAAAGAATAACTTTAAACTGGTTTGATACTAACTGTAGCGTCCTTCAAACACCCTCACCCGATATGCTGTCCATTTGGCATGAATTGGCTGTTTGTGTTCCATAATAGACTTTTTCACACTGAAGGTCTGTGGTGGCCACCAGCAGAATGCTTCTTGCTGCAGAAAATAGTAGGCACATTGTATTATAACCGGGATAGAAACTGGATTGAGATGAACAGTAATGCATTGATTCAATTTCCTTTTAGGTCAATTGTTTTTCTCATCCTTCACTTTAGTCTTCAGATCTGTTAATTTTTAAATTTTTTGCCTACACTCACTTCTCAGTCAATTGGCAAAGTCTGGGAATGGGGTGGTGGGGGTGGGGTTGATCCGATCGACACACAACTCTACTCAAATTAAATATGGCGTCAGCCGACAGAATCAAACTAGGTAGGGTCACAATGTGAGAGCATGGAGCAATAAACTAGAAGGAGTTAGAACGACCTAAGATAAAAGGAAACACAGTAGGCAACCGACAGGAGCTTTATGACCGGAAGGCTCGCTCAGTAAACAAAGCGCTAATGACTAAATCAGATTACGCGCCACTGTGGCCTCGCACTGGATTGTGGGTACACTGTTCGGCTAATGCGCATGCGCATTCGCGTAGTTACCACATTGACTCGATGTAAACAACAAAGATGGCTGCGTACGGAAAAGAAGATTTTATTTTTTGGGATTTTGATTTTGATAATTTTAGTGATTTTTCGGACATGTCCGACGATAACGATGATGTTCAACTTGTCAACATAACATTGAGTGACAATGAAGAGGACGATGGGCGAATTTACTGCACATGTGAAGGGATTATTTCGAAAGAAATGATTGCTTGCGACAACGAAACTTGCCCGGTGGAGTGGTTCCACTTTGAATGTGTTGGCTTGACGGAAGAAACGGTCCCAACTGGAGGCTGGTTTTGTGATCGTTGTGTGCCGAGATCCACAGAAAGCTCCGCTGATGGTAAATACATTATTTTTTATGAAATTTTTTTAAATAACATTTTAATTTTGATTGTGGTTTGTGTAGTATGTTTAATAATTACAAAAGAAAATTGCTTCTTCCATAAAAAAAACCCACAACAAGTTCCATGCTTCTTCAATCATGGACGGTGTCCCTTCTTCATTTTATACGTTGGCATTATTGGAGAATCCTACAGAACTATTTTATGACTTAAAAGTTAAAATGTATCCTTAAAAAATAACTACAATAATTTTGTCACAGATATTCATTAACAATAGTGCAATGTCCACTGATTTTGTATTTATTTATTTATTTTAATTATTGGTATACCAAACCATGGAGCAAAACTAGGCCTAGGGAAAGGGGTTTCTAAAATGTATGTTGTTAGACTGGTCTTGTTCTTTCTAAGTTCCAGCCTGTGTCCATGCTATGGCAATATTTTTTACATAAGGTCATAGTTTGTCCTTGCTCATGCTGCTGTATTTTGATTGAATGATTTAACCATTGAGCAATAAACTAGACCATTGCTCCACGATTTAACATACTTTTGTATACATTTTGTGTGCATGTACATATTTTTGTGTTCAATTTGGTTTGCAGATCTTCTTACAGTGCCATCCACAGCAACATCGTCAACAGTTACAACAGCAGATGAAAGAGGCACATCGAGTTCTGGAGATACAGTTATCCAAGGAAATGGTAATACTACTGTAGTAATATTATATGCAATCAAACCGTTGACTTGTGATATTTTGTTAATTGCAATATATTTGTATTTAATTCAAAAAAATAATAAAAATAATAATACAGTAAATTTCACATTGATGATTGAGCTTCAAACTTCGTACTTTAATCATGCATAGCTGAAGAAGACATAAATACAAGGGCTGTTCATGTATTGACTGAAATCTTGATGATGAAATTATCCTACTGTTCATGTCACTTTCAGGGATTAAAATTCAGTTTGAACAGAAACTCTTATGAAATCATAACTTCAAATTGATTATTTCGAATCCATGATTTTGTTTACAAGAACATACAAGTAAATTTCAAAAAATCACTAGAGTGTTAAGTTATGCTTTTAATTTCTTCATTTTAGGTTCATCAAAGGAATACCAAACAACCCGGCCAATTAAGGAGTCCACACCAGTAAATCAGAAAGCTGGTGCTTCAAAAAAACAACGAAAGAAAGGTAAATAAAGTTGAAGATAACTGTGTTTAAAATGAAAGTTTTGCATTCAATCTTGAAGTGATCTGTACCTTGCCAAAATTCATGCGTTTAAAAATACTGATTTAGGAGTATGCAATATGTAATTAAACATTATAAATTCACAATTCAAACTACAGGCAAATTAGAGTAAACATTAGCAGTTTTAATTAACAATCAAAAGATCTCTGGACAATTTGCATCTTTGAAATTAATTAAACTATCAAATTAATTACTGAATATGTAATAAGCTATGTTTGAAACAAATTTCAAAACTTGTTAATTTGTAGTGACCACAAGGCCACCAGTGAAGATGACCGAGCAAGATGCTGTTGATGGTGCGGTACCCCATTTTTCAGCAGTTCTACAAACCATGCACAAGAATCCAATCTTCAACATGGATAATGAAACATCCGCACAGGTGCTAGCTTCGATTGTGCAAATTCTATTGTGTATAAACACTCCTTATTTTGAGGAGTTTTGTTGCACCTGTATGACAGCATTATGGACAGTCTTTGAGGTTGAGAATAATTCAAAGTTGAAACCTGAAGTGTACGAGGCCATGTGGATAAACTATCACAAACTGAAAACGCAACTGAAAAATGGTAGTGGTCCGTCATTCACAACTGACACGCCGAGGAATGTTTTTGCCGTTCGACAACGAAACTGGCTGTCGCCGTTTATTCACGACAATTCTTCATGACTTTTGACCGATTTGTTTGAACACTAGTCTTCCCGAAATATACGTAATGTCGGTCTTTTTTCTTATATGTTTGCGCACCAGTAGTGTAGCGAGGGGCTTCCCCCCTCCTCCCTCAAAATTAATTTTGACTTTGCGACTTGGATTTGAATCACTGAGGACACTTGAAATTCTTAGGGCCCTTTTCTTCTTGCTGGACCTGGAGCCCTTAATTTTTAAATTGTGACGCTTCAACAAGGTATCTAATGCAGTTTCGGCGTTTATTGGATAAGTTGTTAATGAAATCGCTTGAAGGCTTTTAAATTTGCTACAGTATAGACGCCACACATAAAAGACTCATATAATTATGGAGGGCCACTTTTTTCTCCTCCACCCCGCCCCCGCCCCCGCCCCCAAGAAAAGACGTAGAAATGTCTTTCAGCTTTTGAATGTAACAAATTGGTATGAGGTAAAGAAGGCCTTTATTATGAGTTTCCCTTTTCCTTTCCAACCCAATATTTCAGGAATGGGCTGGAAGAAAAATGCCTACCCTCAATGCCAAAATGAGGTCATATTCGAAATATGCATGCATTCTCCCGGCAATCTTAAATATCTGCTGACAGCAAAAGCAACACTGATTTGTACAAACATGTAGCCTAGAGTAGTAGTTGTATTCGCACTCCGAAATTTCAAATAAATTATAGGGGAGGAAACTTAGTGCTCGCGGAGGTTGTTTCCTCCCCTATAATTTATTTGAAATTTCGGAGTGCGAATACAACTACTACTCTAGGCTACATGTTTGTACAAATCAGTGTTGCTTTTGCTGTCAGCAGATATTTAAGATTGCCGGGAGAATGCATGCATATTTCGAATATGACCTCATTTTGGCATTGAGGGTAGGCATTTTTCTTCCAGCCCATTCCTGAAATATTGGGTTGGAAAGGAAAAGGGAAACTCATAATAAAGGCCTTCTTTACCTCATACCAATTTGTTACATTCAAAAGCTGAAAGACATTTCTACGTCTTTTCTTGGGGGCGGGGGCGGGGGCGGGGTGGAGGAGAAAAAAGTGGCCCTCCATAATTATATGAGTCTTTTATGTGTGGCGTCTATACTGTAGCAAATTTAAAAGCCTTCAAGCGATTTCATTAACAACTTATCCAATAAACGCCGAAACTGCACTAGATACCTTGTTGAAGCGTCACAATTTAAAAATTAAGGGCTCCAGGTCCAGCAAGAAGAAAAGGGTCCTAAGAATTTCAAGTGTCCTCAGTGATTCAAATCCAAGTCGCAAAGTCAAAATTAATTTTGAGGGAGGAGGGGGGAAGCCCCTCGCTACACTACTGGTGCGCAAACATATAAGAAAAAAGACCGACATTACGTATATTTCGGGAAGACTAGTGTTCAAACAAATCGGTCAAAAGTCATGAAGAATTGTCGTGAATAAACGGCGACAGCCAGTTTCGTTGTCGAACGGCAAAAACATTCCTCGGCGTGTCAGTTGTGAATGACGGACCACTACCATTTTTAAGTTTTCCCAAATGACCACAAACATTCCCACATTATGGGATTCCTGTCTATTCAATATAAATTTTTTTGCTCTCGTTTTTGCTGTCAAGCATTCGTAGTTTTGTTCCCCATCCCGAGCAGCTACCAAACGAATGACTTGAACGGGAACGTCGTTATCAATTAAGTAGGCATTATTGGGAGGGCTGATTTTGACATCTGGCTGTGAAACACTTGTCTTTGATTTTATCCACTTTTCACTTATCCTCCTACCAACCTGTACAATGACATCACTCTTCTTTCTGACCATATGTTTTAGAGACTGTAAATAGTTTTCAAAGGGAAATGCAGATGTTGCATCAAGGCTGCCGTACTTTTGGACATCTTCACATAAATGTAGAAGGCAGTGTACATTGTACACCATTGACGAACGTCGATATAGAAGGGCTTCCATCCATTCAACAAATTTAATTAGTAGCTGGCGTGCATATGCCAAGTATTCATGTGCCAATTTGGGGCAAATAAGTATTCTGGAAGCAATACACAAGAGACAAAAGTGATCATAAAGGTCTTCATCCAAGATATCTCGCAAGACCGTGATTCCGGTATACAGAAGAAATTGTCTAAATTCTGTCGCCTTCCAGTGTGCAAGCTCATCAAGACCTTGGGGTTTCCTTGCAAAGGGGCTGGGGATGCATGGCCGCAGTGCTACTAGTTGTTGTGAGAGAATAGCTATTCTCGTTGCTGTTAGAGGCTTAAACACTCGGGTTTTTTTCTTATCCCGAGTCTCATAGATGCCTTGTGTCCATCCTTTCAGCAGTTTCTTCATCACACCTAGACAAAGAAGGTGCATGTAATCTTGTGGAAAATCAGACACCATATTAAATGGGAGGTCACAAAATATTGAAACTCCATTGTGGTGTTCCTTGTTTTCCTGGTTCCGAAATGATTCATCCGAGCGCAATGGCAAGTTGGTGCATTGGGTAAATATGTGGCGGCCAGTCACATGCTTGCCTCTGAGAGAACAGCGGTCACACCCATAATAACCATTGAATTGTTTTATGTTCTTTACTAGTGATTTTGCAGGTGCATCGCAAACAACAGCTCTTAATGAAACTGAACGGTCATGCCATGAATCACTATCCCATTGGCTAGTACTTCTTTTAACTCTTCCATGGCATCACGTAAAAACTCGTGATCAGTTGGCTTTTTGGGCCCATATGTTAGGACACAAGTAAGTACTGTGATTGGTGTCAGGTGAACACAGCACAAAAGAGGCCACATTGATGTATTCTTACTGTTGAATACAGGAACTCCATCTACATTTAGAGACAATTCTACTGGGGAGTCAGCATGAAAGGCACTCTTGGGATAAGCCGCCATATGCTCTTTTAGTTGAGTTTGACTCCCAAGAAGATATAGTCCATTCCAGATTTCTGTGAGCAAGTCGTAGGTTTTGTTTTTAGTAATGTGCGGGCAGTTTTTGGAAGGTCTAAATCAGGGAGTACTGTTCTTAAGAAACTCAGCAACTTGTCAACATGGTTGAGGGGTACACTGCATAACTGCGCCCAATCTTGCAACTGTTCCTGGAATTTATCACCTTTTAGTTGGTCATTATCATCACTCTCACTATCTGTTTGTGTTGGAGTTGAATCTGGAGAGGGTTCATGATCATCATCAGAACTTTCCAGCAAACAGTGTACATCTTGGTCTGAGTGTGATTCTTGAGTATGGTCTTTGTCTAAATTCTCCTTTTCTGGAATACGCTTAGTGTCAAAAATGGTACAGGGAGAAGTGCTGTCAGATGATGATAGAAGACGCTTGTGTAGCTTCGTGGTTTGAACCGAGTTTTCATCATCCGATTCGCCGCTTGTACTGTCATATCGTTCACATAAAAATGCTTGCTTTTGAAGATGTCGGCTAGTGGCAAGACGCTTACGTCTAAAACGCATGTACTCGGATTGATATTTACTCATTTTTTCTGAAAGATAAATTGAATAATTGATAGATCAGTACTCAAACTCGAACTAGTTTTTTTCCGACTTGCTGATTGTGTCTTGTTCCATGTAAATGAACCCCGCCTGTGGTATGGACAACATTGCCTCCGACAAATACTTTCATTTGGTGTTATCGTGAGGTATGGTTAATGTGAAACTATCGGGGGAAGGGGGGGGGGGGGAGAAAACAAAATCATAGACAAAACAGTTTGGTAGGTTTTACGCCTAGCTTAGAAACGTTAGTTTGGTAAAATAGTTGCTGTACATAACGATAAGTCTTAAAACTTTCAAGAGCTGTCTTGTGGTCCAACAGTTACTTTGCTGTGTGCGGGCGCGGCGTGGTAGACTCGACCATAAAGAGAGCCCGTCTTGTGGGGCCTCACTGCAAGGCCACATGGGCAAGAATTTAATGCCACTTTTTCACCGGCACCCTCTGCCTGAAATCATTATAATACATATAAGTAAATTAAGGCATAGGCCTCGTAACCTTTCCATAAGTAGATTGTCCTTCAACATTCCAGGGCTATTTTTTAAGGCAAGACACACACAGGTCATATATAAATGTTCACTATTTCCCTTAGTTTCAAAACTGATAATGCAATAGTTCTAAAAGTATTCGTGGAAGTTTTGACATCTCTATTGTATGAAAGTTTGACAGAATCAGGCAATGCTGTCTTTATGAATTACAATTTTAATTTTGGTTTATTTGTTTTCGATCGGGTTGTTAACATATCGAGTGGCTTTCCATGGAAATGTGATAACGGGTAATTTCCTTAACGTCATGAAATTTCAATGCATTCGTATTTGCATAAACATAAAAACTGGCAAAGTTGCATGAACAATCATGGCAACGAATTGTAATGTTATTTTGGGAAAAATGACAACCCCCCCCCCTCCCTTTGACTGTCGGTTCCCCAATGTGTTGACCACTTTCCCAAAATTTGCTTGAATGGTATTTAACCCTTTGTAGAGAGGACGCATCAGTCTGCACTCCAAAAAAAACACAAAAAAAACTGCATACCCCTTTAATGATTTCTTCAACCACACAATTAAGCCTATGTAATCGATCCACTACATGTCAGCCACCATTCTATGGGTATGTTCAGACGAGGAGTTAAACTAGCCCTTAATCCAAAAGTGCTAAAATAACCCTCCGTTGGAACGCAAAAATCCGGTCCGCGAGGGTCAATTTGACCCAGAGAACTGGGCTAAACTAAACCTCAACAAATGTTGGATTAGCGTAACTTAGCCCAGGTTTTACGACCAACCCCCCGCTGCGAAGCCCAAGAAACCATCGTTGGAACGCAACTGACCTGCTACATCCGGTCTATTTTATTCCATGCGACCTCTCCACACAGAAGGTTACGTCATCATAACCACATGTGTCGCGAGCGTCGATGGGACTTGAAGTACCTGATTGGTCCGCTTCCGGGAAAGGTTGTGTATTATTCATGATACTCACAGCGTGCCTGTGTACTGCTGTCGGACGGAACTGCATGGGCCAGTCCGTAAAATAGTCTGGCTACAAGAATCCTGCTTAGTGTGCCCGCAATATACGGAAGTATAACAGGTACCATACGCACTTCGTTGGTCTGAGTTTTATTGTACGTGAAAGGTGATAAGTCAGTGTATTTTCTAACAATAAGCAGTGGCCAATGAGGTATCCGCTCTGATAAATCCGTGCAGATTGTCACGTTCTTGAATTCTTCCGAAAGCTAAGCTAAGAAATGCCTTGTTTTTTTATCCCGACTGTTTCGCGAAGTGTCAAGATTATCATGACTTTTCAAGAACAAGATGAACATTTAAGCTATATAATTATGTGTAACTTGTTTCTGCCGGGAATTTCTGAAAGTTAAGTAACACATTTTTTTTTTTTTGTAATGAGCCAACAGTCAAAACTGCATGCACAGGTTTTGGTGTCACTGCAGAAGACGTTGGGTCAAAGGGTTTTAACTATTGATCTTTATTCGGAGGTGATGACAAAACATCGCAGTTAAAGCGACGAACAAGGAGTACATGGATTTTTGTTGTTTGTCTGAGATGTGGCACTTTGAAATTTCGTGTGTCAAAAATGTTGGTCAACATGTACATGTTGGCTTTAAACGGTTGGGGGGGGGGGGGGGTGACAACTGACAAGTTTTGCATCTATCTTGGAAATATTTGTTAATGTTAAATAGTTGTTGTACACAACGATAAGTCTTTAAAAAGTCCATCACGGTCTTAAAACTTTCAAGGGTTGTTTTGGGGACCAACAGTTACTTTGCTGTGCGCGGGCGGCGTGGCAGACTCGACCGTAACGAGAGCCCCGTCTTGTGGGGCCTCACTGCAAGGCCACATGGGCAAGAACTTACCGCCACTTTTTCATCCCCCCTCGCCTCCCCGATTGTTTTCGTCATCCCCAAGTTTTGTTGACAAAATTATGAGCCTTACATTACATTTGGTGCTGAAACGAGGGGATTTGCTTCTGAGGTTCCATGGGAGTCCCGTTGATCTTAGTCAGCCTACAATTGCAGGGCTTAACTGCACAAATAAAAAAAAAAGCTAAAAGATTTGGCAAGTTACATGACTTGAACAAGGCAAATATTATCCTAAATTCCTTTGGCACATCTGAGTTCTTGAGTTCATTTTACAAAAAAAAAAATACAATAAAGAAATACAATTGTTTGCATTATAATATGGCAAGTGCAGTAAATATTAAAATAAAGCTATCCCTCAATGTACAGATACTTTGTTTTCACTATCCAGTAGGTGGCATTTTTTTTTAAATCCGTTTGTTAAATGTGCATATACATTTGTAAAAATATGTTTCCTATTAAAAATTCGAACTTTATGCACGACAAATGTCTTTAAAAAGTTTTTAAAAACAAGGCACTATTTACTCCACAATGGCCGACCATGTTAGTTTGCAAAAGAAAAGGAAAACCACAAAATTTCGAGGCATGTTTGTGTGGATCAGTATATTTTACTTTTAAAACATCTTTCAAACCATATGCATTTTATAACAAACGGTTTTCAAACGCTTTTCATAGACCAACTCGCCCGATCCAAGGCAACAGGTCCCTTTAAGGAGGCTTGATCAAATACATTTCACTTCTTTACACAGACTTTGACTTCTTAATAATAATATAAACAATGAGAGAGACATTTATAAAAACCTCAGCTCCCTGAGGACTATACATATAGTAACAATACACACTAAGGGGCCATTCATAATAGTCAATGTTAAAAAATTTAGATTTGGTTTTTTTCGAAATTGTTTTGACCCACCCACCAACCCCAAATTTTGATTTTTAAATATTGATTTACTGTATAATCTATGCACTAAAGAACAAAGTAATACCTCAAATGATGCAGATATTTTAGGTCGAAGGTCTCCAACCAGTAGTTTTCAATAATAGCTGTTCCTGGCTTAAACACACAACTTTGTTGTTTAATCAGAGATGAAACTGGTAAGCACATAAAACTTTGTACAACAGTTTTTAGTTCGATATTATGAGGTTCTGCTCTCTCATAAAATGTTAATGAAAAAAGTATTATCAAGGGCAGAAAATAGGGGACAAGGATCGTCCAAAAATGTTTTTTTAATATTGTTTTCATTTATTTATTTTATTATTTTTTTAAACTGAATTTCGATTTTCAGTTATTTCTTTTGACCCAGCCACCCAAAATTTCGAAAAAAGATCGACATTTTTTAACATTGACTTTTATGAATGGCCCCTAAACTTTATCTAACATTACAATACTGTGAACAACAAAAAAGTGTCTATAAACTTTCCCAACACTGGGGCATTACAAAATATTAAAAAAAAAAAATTATTCCTACATTGCACCTGTTTTGACGCGTTGTTTAGTTTCTGTCTCATGTACGACTTGATGTCTGTTGGAAGCCTATCCGGAAAATGGCTTCGTACGGTAGCTGGAGAAAGTGAAAAAAATTGCAGCATATTTGATCTATTGAACAATGAAAATACATTAATTGTACATGGGAAAAATGAGCCATGTGCGTAAAAACACCACCAGAGTGATGCGGTCAGGAATTAGCGTTTTTTAAGAGAGAAAACAAAGGGAAACTTTTGATTTGTACAAGAGGATTGCCTTTCTAATGTACAACTGTAGTTTACTCACAAAGTGAACTTCGTGACACTGTTGTAGATGCATTCCAAAAGAGCTGACCGTTGCCCTTCCTTCAACACCCCACCATCAAGAAGCTTATCTCGAAGAGATGTTGAAAACTAGGGCAGATGGTATGACGAAGCCCAGTTTGAAGTTCTGTTTCTTGCTAGATCAGAGATTGTGTGAGATGAGACACTTGGTGTAGAATCCGTAGAACAAGATGCCACATTCTCAGAGTTGTGCGATTCCAAATCTGAATCAGTCCTGTTAAGAGAAATTTTTAAAGAGAATAAACAACAGACAAATAATGTAGCTCTAATTCGAAGAAGCAGTTTTCCAGTCTGAAGAAACTTACCCTGATGAGTGAGAAAGAGATAAACTTGAGTTCAGCGATGATGTTGGAGTTGAGCATGCCAAGGTCTCCTTGATCTCCTGCACCATTATTTTGCTATTGGTGCAAACCTCATCTTCGTCTTCCAAATTGACCCAGTCTTCGAACCCTTTGTCCCAGACTTGGAGTCTGGCATCTGGTAACTGGAAGAGTTCGTCCACCTTTTCTCTCAGATCCAATCCCGTCACCTTTACCCCTTCTTCTAAATGGAATTCCACTTTCTTTTTGTCATTACCTTGGATCAGCAAGTATCTTTAATGCAAAAAAATAATGCTTTAAAAAAAATTCTCGTCTTATTTTTACAATTTTTGATACACATTTTATACCATTTGTTTAGTGGTTGCAGACATTGGCAGACATCTCATTTCTAATTATTTGTAATCCCCCTTTAAAAATAGAGCTCAGTCAAATTATTTTCTGACCCTTACACAGTTACAAGACTGATGTGAACTATTATGCATGTACACTAATGATTACTCAAACCAAATCTATAATTGCAACTTCACTTTTTGAGCATTATACTCTGAGTGACTTTGCATGCGTTGTAATAAACAGTCTCTTTAACAATTTTAACCGGAGCTCCAGCTCCGGTTATGTAACATGTAAGTGACACAAGTGACATACCATTACAACTTCCTTCTCATCTCCTAAACTGTCTTCATCTTTAATTATATCGACTGAGAAATATGCAAGTGTTTAAACCATTTGTTGATGATACCGGAAATCAGAAGAGACAGATAAGTGGACTAGCCGCGGAATATTTGATGACGCATCACAACAACCTTGCATTGGTTGGTATGATATACACCAAGTGGGTAGTGGTCTAAAAGATCAGTGACTTTTTAAAAAACATATTTATCAGTCAATGTCAAACCATAGGCATGAAGATGGTGAATATATCTTGTAGTAAAAGCTAGGTTACATACCATAAACAGATCGCCTCCCAACAAACAACACAAGTATACGATTGCAAACTTCGTAAATCCTTCAGGGCTGATGCCCACAACAACTGCACATCCTTGGCTATACCATGTACCATTGCATTGTGCCTTAGTAACTGTATAGACAGCTTCCTCATCTCCAAGTAGAGGGTGCAATAAATCTTGGACTGGTTTAAGCAATAATCTTGTTGGGGTAAGACTGCCATATGAATGCTCAATTGTATTCTGGAAAAACACCATGCTTGAACAGCTTTTTGTTTAACTTTAAACTTCCCTGGTTGGTTTGACATTTTGGACGGCTTGTTGGTTTTGTCTGTTCCCTTATAAGGAAAGTTCTTTACTTGATCATTCAGAAAATCCAAATTAAAAAACCCTTCACGAACACAATTAAGGATCACTAATTCCAGCACATTCGGAACTATTCCTTCAAATAAATCATGGGCAATATCAGGTGGCTGTCCATTCACAACGTGATAGTACTGAAGCTGGTTGAGAGGGCTTGCTTTCTTTATGCCATAAATTCTTGCCATCTCTGGCAATTGCTCGGCTAGATCTGCCTGCTGATTGTAGGTATCTTCAGTTCTTGCCTGAAGTGTCGTGTCACGAAAGTGGCTCTTTAAGGTTTCTTTTGTTACAGAACAGAAACGGCAAAGGCGTAGAGTATTGAAACTTTCTTGGTAACCACCAATGCAATGAGCAGCTAAGTTGTCTGCTACTACCATCGAAAGGGAACCTTTGAAATTATGCACAGTGCCATCTTTATCGATGTTGATGCCATCACGCTCAAGAATCTGCAATCAAAGGGGCGACAACAGCTGAAATCCCTACCTCTTTCAAGATTTCAGTTGGGCATAGCATGGCAAGTTGGATAGAATAGAGTTTTGAGCGGAGTTTAGGTGAAATATTTCCAAGGCAAAAATAGAAGGCAGAAAACTTAAGTTGTTTCACTTTGTTTCCAATTGGATTGATAGTGAAGTCATCATTATATAATTGTATCTGAAGAGCTGGGTAATGCTGTGAAAAAAAGTGGATTGTTGTCACAGTGGGAACCATCACAATAGTAACTTAGGAATCCATCCTGTCGGTTACCTTGGACAACTTCAGCGAAAACATCATCTCTTTCTATTAGAGCATGCAATGTTTGCAAAATACTAACATAGCACATGCTTTTGGGTTTTCCATTAGTCATTCTTCCAAAGACATATTCTTCAGGCTCAACAAAACTCATATGTTGTTTTACAAAGGAGTTAAGTCGGCGTGTGCTGCTGAAATGGTGAAATGATCGTTCAAATTCTGTCTGTTCAAAAGCTAAATCCAAATCACGATTGCCTACAGTTTGCCTGACTTGCCCAAGCAGATTTTCTCGTGCCAGTCCAATCAAATCACGAACTTCATCTGCAACATAGCTACATGTTTGGTCACAAACCTTAAACTTTTCTCTTAGACCAAGAATACATGTTGTTGTCTCTTTGTCTACATTCACTTCCAACTCCTCCCCAAACCTTTCTGCCTCAATATCACCAACACCCACATTTTGAAATTCATCATTTCCATCTTCAACATCTAACAAGTTTTCTTCACCATCGGCTTCACGATCAACATTTCCGTGCTGAGTTCCATATGTTCATCCCAAAAAACATGATGCCTTTTACTGACGTGTACTTGAAAAGATCTGACATTTCTGAAAACCTTACATGACATCCTTGTCTATTACATGTAACCAATGATTGTGGTCCATTGTGTAGATACCTGTTTCAACAGCTTAAGAAATCTTGCTGTGGTATAATCACAGCGGCAACAAGGAAATACTGGCATGATTGCAATTAGTCTAATAATAATACAGTCGACTCTCGTTAATACGAGCTCGGAAGATACGAGACGCCGGTTAATACGAGGTATTTCACCGGTCCCGAACTGTCCCATGCGTGTTTCTATGTCTTAAAAAACGGAAGATACGAGCACGGTCGTAACGAGAACACGGATATTACGAGGTATTTTTGCGGCCCCGTGATGACAAAATGTATTGTTTTTCATACTTTTATAGCGAGGTCGGAAAAAATATTGTTGCGTAAAATAAAAGCTTACCGTTCAGTCAGCCAAATTTCTGAAATTACATGCGTTTTGCCAAACTATTTTTCGGATCGGACCGGCTACACGGTTCCGTCCGATCCGAAAATCAAAACATTATGCTGGTAACTTATGCTTGAATTACTACTTCGCCCACACGTCTAGCGGCTACCAGCGAAAACAACGTTCAGCATAGGCGCTACGCAGTATCGAATCTGTCACATCATGGTCACATGAACGGCAAGTTTGACATGACTTTGCTATGATTTGTATTTTCAGTTATACAAAATATTAAATTTCTATGATCATAGTCAACAAAATTGCATTTATCATTGATATTTTTGTGTACATGATGCTCGTAAGAACTGTACTAGGAAGCCAACCGCTCCGTTCTAGCCTAGACACGTGTGTAGTGCATGCACTATGACGACGTGTGTAAGAGTACGTGTAAATAGTGCGCTGCGTTTAAGACGAGGTTCGGATAATACGAGGAAAACGGGCCAGTCCGGCGGACCTCGTATTAACGAGAGTCGACTGTATAGCAATTGATGCTTTGGCCAGTTCAGAGTAAAAGGCTTACTGTTGAACTTCCCTTTGCATGGCAGGAATTACACACACACACAAAATTGTTATAGGCTATAAAGGAAATTGAACTTGGTAAGACTCGGAGTCAAAAATTAATCAACCATTCGATTCAGGGCAATATAGTTTCCCGGAACCTTAGAAGCGGTACAATAAGCAGTACGGGCTATACATTTCTTCACTGAATTTAAAGCCAGCAAAAAAATAATAATAAAAATATTTAAAAATTAAACAATTGGACAGCAAGCTAAAAAAAAGGGGGATTTGTCAAAGCCAAAATGTTTTTGTCAATTCAAATTGTATGATCGAAACAACAATTATTACTAAAGATCCGTATGCCTCATTTTCACATTTTGTTGCAAGTATGGCTATCTCCATCCGCCTACCTTACTTTAGTAAAGTCCGATGGTCCATTTACCGGACCCTTGTATACAGAGCATGTGTATACACTAATACAAAAATACATGATAATTAGACAAGCAGTACTTTTTAAAGTTTGGAATAAACGTATTATTGAATTGAATTACTATAGCTTTAGAGTCTCCGAGAAACATGACTAATTCAGCAAACGTTAAAAATCTAGATTATTCGACTGCGTTACAGACGGAAGAATGTTGTTCTAAAGCATAGCGTTAAATTGAATTGAAAATGAAAGGCCCCAAATCAATACTAAAAATAAGGCCTTAACTAATAAAACATAACAACAAAAACGGGACTTACCTTGCGGTTGATGACATTTCTGAGGTGGATGACTTGTTCAGATGTTAGATGGCTTTGATGAATGGAAGATTGTAGTGGATTGTTTTGAAGTTCTATAGCAAACAATTACTCACAAGACAATTGAACAATGCATTGACGGACACGTAACGTACACACGTTGACTATGCAAGCATGACCAGCGGAAGTGTATACGTGGCACCCTCGCTACCTTTCAATGGTACCCATTTAATGCGCATGCATACAGTACGCGAACCACAAAGTACCAGTTTCGTTCAACCAATAGGAATACAGCAGTTGCACAACCGTCTTATTTTCGTTTTATTAGTCGTATGACGAAACGCATTAGTCATTAATGTTCCTGTCCAGGCATTGTTTTGTGATTTTTAACCGATTGAGAAAAAAGTAAATAAAAGAAAAAGGCAATAATTATCAACTAATTAGTCTAATGGATCACATAATGTATCAAAAAAATTGTCACGACCATTTGCATATGAGTTTAATACTGCAAAAACGACTAAAACATGTTTTTATGAATTAGATCAAAAGTCTGAATCGATTAAAATCAAACCCCACCAACAAATTAATTCTTAAAGGAATTGAACTAATCATGATTTGTTCATAAACCAATGACTTATTTTTATTAGTCACAGACATCAGCTGTGACTAACCTAAATTGGTCATTGCTGACTAGGCATAGTCCTACGTTGATTTAATTAGTCATTGAGACTTGACTAATCTAAATTAGTCGTTTTGACTAATTTATGAGCACCAATGACTAACTTATGTTTACAGTGTAAGAAACTTCAGGTCCGCCCACAAACTTAACAACTTCAATCAATTTACCATCAATTTCAACAAAATCCAAGGTATTAAACTCATCAAACAGGTCTTTGAGGGCTCTGCGTAAACAATCTCTTGTCTCTGGACACTGAACAATAGCTAGCAGGTAGTTTCCACGTTCTGACATACAATTTTTGTCATCGATTACTGTGTAGCTCATGTTTACCAAATGTTTTTTAGTTCCAGCTCAGGTTCCATCCCCACTCAATTTTATCTTTACTTTCCCGTTTTAAATAAAATGAGTGTTAGAGTCATTACTCAGTAAGTGTGCTAGGTGAGTTTTCAGTGATATGAAGACGCCATGAAAATCGCCCTCCAATGTTTTGATTTCAAATATTTCATTAAGCTCATTTGTTCATTTGACAATCCTACATGCTCTAGGAAGAGCACTATAACGTTGGGCAATTTCATGGTAAGCACTTTGTGTGACATTAAATGAGCCCATGATGAATATCATCTCATCAATATCATCTTCACTTATTTGGCCTGGAGTGCTTACTATGTGATCCTTGTCATTCTGAACAACCTTCACTGTGTTCCCGTCTTCATCCAGGATTTCAACACTTAACAAATCCTTCTTATATCCCAGAAGATCTTTATAGTAAGTGATTTTGTTGTGTTTGTGTCTGCGTCTTTGACTTTCACTATACGAATAGCTCTGTTTTCCTTTTGGTCTTCCCCTTTCTCCTTTTTCACGTTTTTGGGGGTTTGCATATCTTTCAAGTTTTCTTTCAAATTCTGCTTTCTCTTCCCGGCACTTGACCAAGTCATTGCTAACCGTAGTCAAACTATCTTCAGTTTTTCTCCTTTTAGTCTTTTCATTTTTCAAATCTTGTTCTAATTTCCGCTTAGTTGGGCTGCCAGTTTTGTGGGGAACTTGCACAGTTTTCTCGAATTCTGCTGAACAATGCACATGAATGCCAAAGCAACAACACTGAAAGCGCCAGAGGCACCCATCATTTTATATGGGAAGACAATGGATCGGTGTAAAAAAATACAATATTTGAATACAAATGCACAAGAGAACGTGGAAATTACCTGCAGCTAATGTTTATGTGAAACCTACATAAAGATGAACATAAATGTTCACTACATGTTTATGTAGTAGGTGTTTGCGAAATGCAAAATTATGAGCACAATGCAAGTTAACCTAAAAAAAACACACAAAAAACCATACAATAATGAGATAAACATATAAAAGACTTAAATACACAAAATGTAAAATTTATGCAGTAGAAAAATTATCAAAATCATATCGGTTGCCAATGTCACGAGAGAATCTCAGTTGGAACTGAAACCCTCTGTGGATCAGATGCAGGCTACCATCTGATGAATACTGCTCAAGAGGCTCAAGTAAACAGTTTATATCTGTAGGCGAATTGATTAAGATGAGCGACCGTTTCCCTTTGATGCCAAATAAGGCAAATTCAGCAAACAGTTTCCGTGGAATTGGGAGCTCAATATTGACAACACTGTCAATTTTACGCTGTCTGTGGAGAGACTCCTTAACTGATGTCTTTGGCTGCTCAAGAAAGAGGTCTCTTACATGTAGTTCCGGAGTGTATTCATTGTAGCAATCTGGCACGTCTATAATATCACCAGCTTCACGCCATTCATCATAGAATGTGGAATTCTACTCTTTGTCCGTGTAATGTACTTTTACAAAGAGTTTATCGTTGACAAACTTGGAGTCAGTGACGATCAGCTGATCCCAGTCCGCAAGCCGCAATTGGTCCGTCATCGGTCCTCCGGCGGCACCGCCAGCGGGCCGACGTCGGCTGCCACCGGCGGACCGCTGGCACAAACGTCCGCCCGCTCGCCGTCGGTCCGCCGGCGGCAGCCGACGGAGGACCGGTGATGGGCCAACGGTGGACCGTGCCGGTGGTCCGTTGGTGGCAACCATAAAATGGTCCGCCGTTGGCCTAATATCGGCCCACTTTCGGCTGCCGACGGCGGACCACCAGCGAGCGGGCGGACATTTGTGCTGGCGGTCCGCTGGTGGCAACCATCTGATGGTCCGCCGTTGGCCTAATATCGGCCCTCTGTCGGCTACCGACGGCGGACCACCAGCGAGCGGGCGGACATTTGTGCTGGCGGTCCGCGGGTGGCAACCATCTGATGGTCCGCCGTTGGCCTAATATCGGCCCTCTGTCGGCTGCCAACGGCGGACCACCAGCGAGCGGGCGGCCAATTGTGCTGGCGGTCCGCTGGTGGCAACCATCTGATGGTCCGCCGTTGGCCTAATATCGGCCCTCTGTCGGCTGCCAACTGCGGACCACCAGCAAGCAGTCGAAGTTTTATCTGGCGGTCCGCTAGTGGATGTTTTTTTTCTGCCTGCGTCGGACCAAAGGCAGGCGAGCGTGCGAATGCTTTTGACGGTCATCTGTGATGAGCAGGCAAATTGTTTTTGCATGTATTCCAATAATATTTTAAAAACATGTTCACTTTTTTTTAAACTGAGGACACACCACTGTTTTGTTTCACTTGAGTATGATAGTAACACAACATTTATTCAATGGGGTAAATCGAATATAATGATATTAATTACCTGAAACAGTGAAATTACTCACAACTGTCATATTTCTAAAATCTTTCTATTTCCTGAGAATGGCCAGGGGAATTGACCATTGTTGCTTGATTTTTTCCCCATCTTTTTGGTTAAAGGTTAATCTTCGTTTTTCTTTTCGAGTGACGTCATTTGATGTTTTAAGGACTTTGACAAATTTTGCACTGGCAGGGTATCGAATGCAATGGAGGATTGAGACTTGAAATTTTAACCACTCATACAAGGACTCTACCTATTGGAAAATTAGTACATCAAGCCCCCTTTCTTTTTTCTGATTCAGAAGTCGCATAATACATGGATACAAATATGTTTAGTTTTATCCATTACGCAATTTAGCAAGTATTCTGTTCAAATTGGGGAACACTGACAAATAACACTTTGTAGAAGAATACATAGTTGAATAATATAACAAAACCATACAATCCATAAAACAAATAGATACATTTTTAGGGCAAATATGGAGAGCTAATACACACAAAATGCTGCGGGTGTTTGTAACCTGCACCCTTTTGTTTTTCTTAAATAGAGGTAGGGTCATTTCACTAGTAATCGTCTTAAACAGTTGAAACTGTGTCTCTCTCTTTCCTGTTGATGCTTTTATCGCCACATCCATCCTCACCGTCATCGTCATCTCTCTGCTGTCGTCTTTGCTGCATCGACGAGAGCCGATAAGCCATTTTGTTTTGTTAATTTGTATAACTATTAATTAAATAATCCATTATAGTTATTTTTCTTGCTCATATTTATAATAGCAGCATACCATTTGCAGACAGCCTTAAAGACATTAAATTTGTCTCATTCAGTTGCTTTTTATTTTCTCAAAGTGATTTATGTCAAGTGGTGTTAATTCATGTCCTGGGCTTTCTTCTCACTAACTTTTTCAAATTAAGTAATAGTATTAGTGTTTTTAACTTTTTGCCTTTTTAAAGTACGTTTTCCCCATCTGCAAGTGGTTATGATCAATTCAATCAATCCATTTCTTCACCAGTAGTGGCTTCCCTGTCTTCCCTCATTAAGGACATTATTGCTACAACGCAGGAAGTACTGGATTGACCATAACCACTGGCGGATGGGGACAAATTGCTAAAATGGTAGAGTTGCTAAAAAAAAATATTACATGTATATTATTAATAATAGTGATAATAATAACAATAATAAAACTTCAGCTATGAGAAGAAAGCCTAGAGCATGAATTAACACCACTTGACAGAAATGACTTTGAGAAAAGTAAATGAGAATAATGTGATTCAGACAAGGCTAGTTGAAAAATGTTGTGCAGGAAACATACAATTAATTTTATACAAATTACATACAAATTACATGTAAAATAAAGCAATAATGACAACAAAAGAAGTAGGTTATTGAGAGAGCATCTAAAAGCAAAATGCAAAGATATAAAATAACAATACGAAATGACTTATCGGCTCTCGTCGATGCAGCAAAGACGACCGCAGAGAGATGACGGGCAGAATGGATGCAGCGAAGAAAACGGGAACAGGAAAGGCAGGGAAACAGTTTTAACAGTTTAGGATGACGAACAGTGGTAAGTAAAATATGAACAGTTTGTAAGAAGAACAGTTTGGGACAGGAACACTGCAAAACAGGACATTATTTTGGAAGTGAAGGAAAAGAAAGTGTAATTTCTATCTGAAAGCTACTTGTTTTGAAGATGGTAATGGTAGTAAGCATCCAGCGAAATTTTTTGTCTAAATTACCCCTGTTGATTAGAAATCAATAAAAATATTATGCATGAATTGTTTCTCAGATTTCTTAGGGGTGGTGTCCGTTTGCGAATGTCTTGGGTACCTAAGGATTATTGATAGGCTCAGCATTATGGTTGCCACCACCATTGGCCCGCTCCCACCTCGCCTTTCGCCCTCCTTCCCTGTCCGCAGAGCCCTTAAGATAATGGGATACCTCTCGTTGTATTTGTTCTCCTGTAGCAGACAGGGTTGGAGGGTTCTTCCTGATGGCTTCTGTGTGATAAATGAGAGGAAAACAATGTACATTTGAGGATAAGATGACGCACAGGAAAGTGAAGAACAGTGCACTTGGGTACAGTTTAGATGCATATAATTTTTCTTCTTGTGGTGCAGTCGTGAGATCTCTTTCTTTAGCATGCTACTAACGTTGCTTCAATTGCTTGTTTTATTCAACAGAAAATAGCCCAACAGGTCAGTACATTCTGCTTCATTTAAGAGGTTGACACATGTATGAACACCACAATGTCTTGTAAAAGCACTTTTTAAAAAAAGTACTCACTTTCTAAAACAGCTCTCATATGCAACTTCTTGAATGCCGTTTTCCCACCTTGCCCTGTCCAATTGAATTTGCGGGAAAGCCCGTTTGTCACCGTCTTCTCAAAAATGCGTGTGATGATATTGTACAGCGTATTTCCGCCACACGCTGCCCATGATACGACCTGCAAATAATAAGGAATTACTCAAAGTGTTAGATACTTTATTTTAGTCCTAAACTTCTGACAGCCCTTCATAACGTTTCCAACCCCTTTTGTTCGTGCATAAATGCATTCCGAACCTTAAATTATTTTCTAAAAAAAATTCTGTGACAGACACTGCATGACCTATAGTGCATGTTTATACTTTTGAAGTATTGATAAATCAAACAATCAATTAATTTTGGCAAATGGGCAACAGGGAGCCAGGCAAACCCCTGAACCATTGTGTTGTGCAATTTGTATCCTGCAACCCAGACAGTTATTTGGCTCTCAAATCTTTGTTTTTACAGAAAACTTGTGAGACTTACAAAAATCCACAAGGCTCATTGATTAGCCACTATTTAGTGGGGTTTGAGATCACCTATCAAAAATAAGAACTGAGGAATACATAAGTATGCAATAGCCTGAACAGAGTAGTGTTGGGTGTTCTCAGGCCCGTAACCAAAGGGTGGGCGGGGGCGTCCGCCCCCCAAAAAAAGTCCGCTCCCCCCCCCAAAAAAAAAAAAATCCGCCCCCAAAAAAATCCACCGATGTACTTTTTCTTTCACAATCGCCCCCCCCCCCCAAAAAAAAAAATATATATATGTATTATAAATAAATAAATAAATAAATAAATAAATAAATAAATCCTGGTTACGGGCCTGCGTGTTCTCAATCTCCAATCTCTGCAGATCTCTAGTACCGTACACAAAGGGCAGACCTTCTTGATCAGTTAAACCTTGTACCCAAGTGGTTCTTATACAATTTTTTGTTTTATAAAAGCACAACTTCCAATAAAGCTCCTTACTTCAATGATCTTACAAAAATAGTTGAGGTGAAATAGTCATAGACCAGACCATATATACTCAAAGACCCATACCAGGTAATTTTCAAGCTCCTTGTTGGTGTCCAACAAATGTTCAAAAGAATCTAGGTCATCAATAGTTGCCAGTGGGAAAGACAGGTCATCGGGCATGGCAAAGTCATCATTTATCAACTGCCTGGCCTCAATTTGTTGGGATAACTGGGCAAGTTGTTTCTTGACACCTCGCATCTCAGTTTTTAACTCAGTCAAGAGCTTGAAGATTAAGCGCTGAGAAGCTAAAATGTAAAAGCATAAATATTAATGTTTGTTTAATAGTTTAATACAGATATCAATCAGTTCAGTTATCTAACAAACAATTTATTTAGTTTTTGGTCACAGGTAGGGAACTTGAGATCAATTTATCTTCAGCGATTGACTGAAGCAGCTTTTTAACACAAATTTAAACACAAATATGGTTTTGACTTGTAGTCAATGTGTTTGTTTTTAAGAGAAGGTCACCAGGAGCTTGAGCGTATGTGCACAGTGCCAGCACTCTAAAAAACTAAATTCGACGAACAATTGTTGAAGGTCACTATTTTTTGAAAAAAAGGTTTACCCATCAGCATAAAATGTAGTTTAACAAATATCTCAGAGTACGTATTTTATCAGAGTAAAACAAATGTGTTGCATACCATTTTCCTGACTGAGAGAGGGTGATGTTGGTGCGATGTGTTTGCTGGCTGAAGGAGTCACTGATGAGAGCCTTCTGAGAGAGAGTGAGGGTGAAACTGGTCTGCTGGGTGTATCGGCTAGGGCTTGAGTGTGCTGTCTGATAGTAGTTGTTGCTGGCCTGTTGGTTTTACTGGCTGGAGGAGTCACTGTCAATCGATCCATTGTGGATGTCCGGGCCTTGTGGTTTGAACTTGATGGCTCCTTAGATGTCACAGTTAGCATGGGTGGTGGAGTTGTGGAGGTATTATTCTTTTCGTGGCAAAGCGTCATCGTTGAGGGAAGATTAGGTAGCTGGGGAGGAGATGGTGCTGACACTTCAGTAACCATGTCTTCTTCCTCCGAATCGGACGACAGATATCTTCTGTTTATCCTAAAATTAAATCGAAATTAATACACACAAAAATGAACATGCTATTTTCACAATCATTCAAACAACCTTTTTCAACATTTAGGCAGCTGGAAATATAATTCTAAAAATTCTTATTAATATAACGTATTATTGTGTTTTGCCATTTGTTTCTTGACATCACACTCCCTTTTTTCTTTTTGCAAATCTAGAGGTGTTTCAGTATGTTTAGGGCACATTTTTGTTTTAATGCTGATGCATGATAATCATGATTGATGTCATGACAGCCCCAATTCTACCTGAAATGATATTCTACGTGACATAAGCACTATAAAAACTTGGCGCCAGCTTTGAGTCTCTATAATAGGGAGAAAATCCACAAGTGAATTCTAACTTCAATCTCCCACTTCAACATGTGGTATCATTGTGGTACCCGCTGCTATACATGGATTTACTCATCATCGACAGACATGTCTGATCTATAGAAAGCTAGTTGTGGATTCTTATTATGCCTCGCAGTTGCAGATGTAGATTTTTTTTTCAGGCAAGGCAAAACCTTTTTTATACAAATGCCAAGCTCGAATTTTATCTATAAAGGTCTTGTCATGTACGTATATAATGCTTTTATACAGCAAAAATACCTTCTTCTCCTTTTGGATGGACCGGCGGCATTCTCATCAGTCTGCAGGTCAGACTCATCTTCTGCACGTATTAATAACACTCGTGCTCTCTCGTAGGATTCTAAATCAACAACACAAAACATTATGCTGAAATACTGCTTGAGAGCCTGTCACTGGGGGGGGGGAGGTGAATTACTAAGACTGTTCAGGCAATACTCTGCACTGTTTAATAGCCATGGAACGATGTACAAAGTATACTTTCATGCATGACCATAGTTGTGCATAGTTTGATAAAAGAGAAACTTGCCGTGACCATATTTGTCAACATGTCTTGTCATCAGTATGAATAGTGCTGTGATGACGTATAATCTTGGGATAAAGTGAAGATCAAAAAATTTAATAAATACATAACTTTGCCGCATTAATTTTCACGTGCCAAGCTATCTCAAAACAAAACTTTTGATTGGAATGTTTGTTAATAGCAAGTGAAAAGGACTGGAGACAACCCTTTACTCCCCTCTTTTGTTGGCACCTGCTGCTACTCCCCTCCCCCAACCCCACTAGCAAAGGACACCCAACCAAAAACGTTTCACCGACTGTTTGCCACTAACCTGTTTCGGACAAAACCCTAATGGCATGAACTGACCAATCAGCCTCCGGCTTCTGGTTCCCTAACACAGCCTTCTCAAGACGGACAGACGACCGAAATGGAGGCCAGTAGCACTGTGTATCACTCAACCTCCAACTGGTACAAATAATTGCCACTCCGTCTTCTTCAGTAAAAATTACTACAGAGAACCCCATCCTGAAAGATAAAGAGGAAATTTTACTGATGAGAAGGGAACAATCCAAAAATATTGCCAAACAAACGAATCTGAATAATTCTGGATGCAACAGAAATCGAGATTAAGATTACAAATAATTATAATGGCAAATACTGTTTTTCCAATTGTCACAGTCACAAACAATTTTGTCAACCAACTTTTCCAGTACAACCTCCATGTCCCAAAACAGCACAACAAATTTGTCCTTTAAACAAACATTTATCAGGCAGCAATGTTACCTACATACTTTCCACATTATGGTCAGTGCGCAAGGAGTTCCCACAAAGCTGGCAAATCCCATACCCAACAACAATGAAACCCTATTGATGAACAGTAAATATTCTCCCAGTGTTTGTTTCTTGTGAACAAGTTTCAGAAACTATAATTATAAATGGTACTGGAAATTTAACTTATGGATCATTATCAAAACTTTAGTCTTACCAAGACAGTGTGCAATATCTCTTCAGTGAAGAAGTGGCACAACTATGTGAGAGTCTTTGTAAGGCATCATTACACATTTCTTTGTAATTGACGAAATAAGACAAGTTTGTATTTCACCACTTAAGCGCTTCACTGTCACAATCCCGATTCTGCTTGATTCAAGAGGATAACTAAAAAAGTTTTCCACACAAAGGAACTTTTGAAAGACCACATAAGTCTTACTGTCACTTGCAAAAAAGTTCCGAACAACAGCAACACTGCCATTTATTTGGACACAGTTGTCACCAGCTGAAGTTTTTATTACACAGTCATGACGGTGCAGCTTAGAAAATTGAGAGCATCCTTTGTACCCCCTAGGCATGGGCCCCGAGGAATGTGGATTCTGGAGATGATCCTTTGAGGCTGGTGGGTCTGTCCAACGTTGCTCTGACAGGCGCCGGATTACTTGCTCCAATGGAGATTGTGGTTTTCTTACCATTCGCTTTAGTTGGCCCAAAAAATTCTCAAACGGGAAGCATGAAATGTTGTCCAGTGAGCCATACCTCTTGACATCCTCTGACAAATGAACTAAGCCATGAACATTAAATGTGATCATGGATTGGCCATAAATTTGACCAAAATGATTGACAAATGACACAAGCAAGTCGTGAGCATACTGGCGGTAATCATTACACAAAGATGGACTCAACATAATAAACAAAGCCACTGCAAAAAGCATAAAATTTTTGTACAGTGCATCAGGCAAACAACCTAGCAGAGACAGCGGGCCAGTATACAGCAAGAACTGTCGAAACTCAGTTGCCTTCCAGCGCTTGAATTCTTTCAATGCCCGTGGTTTTCTGGCAAACTCACAGGGGATGCATGGTCGAAGTGTTATTAAAACTTTGGAGATCTTCTCAATGACACGAGGACCCAATCTATTCTTAAGAGGACCTTCCAACCACAGTCTAACAAGCCTCTTCATAACTCCCAAACACACTAAATGCATGTAGTCGCTTGGGAAGGTTGAGACCATGCCAATATTAAGTTGGGAAAGTGGAGATGGCCCGAGATGGTGAACTTCATCTGTCATCTCCTTGAATGATTCATCAGTGCGGAGGATAGCATCTGTCTCTGGAAAAGTCACCTTTTCTAAATAAACACCATGTTGAGTACATTTATCGCACCCTCCATATCCGCTGTGTCCCTTTACATTCTTGAGAAAAGCACGAGCTGGAGCATCACATACTATTGCTGAGATCACAACTACTACACTGAGCTTATTGTAAATTAAGCCCTCACTTTCAAGATGTCTGGCTTCCATGACAAATTCATGCAGGTATTCAAGACTGGTGGGCTTACTATTGCCGTAGAACAACCCAATTAGGAAAGGCTTCTTCTTGCTGGAACAATTTTGCACCATACCTAATATGGGCCAAAACTGTGCATTTGAGCTTTTAAAGAGGGGAAGCCCATCCACATTTATTTGAAGCTCGATTCGATCATCTGTCACAAGTAATGTTGCACCTAGTATAGACATAACACCTTTTTCGATCCCAACATGGTAATATGTGCCACCTGAAATTGTTTTAGTTGGAATATTGGTCATTGTCCCAAGCAATGTTCTAGGATCTTTTGGCAGATTAGGGTGGTGTTTTTTCCTTAAAATACTTAGAAGTGCCGATAGTGCTGATTGGGTAACATTGTGTTTGGCAGCCCAGTCAGCAAGATTATCTTGAAACTCATCTTCGCTACCTGATAGAGTTCTACAATCTGTTGAGGAATCATCAATCTGATCACTGGAATCGGATGGTGAATCTTGAAGTAGTCTTGATGAGCTATCAGCGTCACTTCTGTTTTGCTCTTGCTCAAATTGATCACTACAATCTGATGCAGAATCTTGAAGTTGTTGTGATGGACTATCTGCATCAATTCTGTTAGTTTGCTCTTGCTCAAAAAAACCGGTAGGGGCATTTGGGCTGGAAGGTAACTCTCTATATTTGGACGGGGACAATATAGCTGGAGCAACTGTATTGGCTTGCAAATGAAAGTGTTTGTCATCGTGTGATAGGCAGTCGTCGCATCCATCCTCAGCTACATCTAGCAAGGGAGCAGCTGCAGACTCTGTAATGATCCAGTCGATGTGCTTATTTACTTGAACTTGAATTCTTCTTCTTTCTGTTCTTCTGGTTACATCTGTCATTGAAACTGTGCAACGTTGATTATTTTGAGTTTGGATCCTTCTCCTTTTTGATCTTGGGATTACCTCGGCCATTGAGACTGTGCAGTGATGGAACACACATGAATGAAACACATTAACTCATCCAAGGTCAAATCCACCAGTGTAGATTTAGTAAAACAAAATGAAGTGGGTATACTTGGAACTCACAATTTAAGAGCGACCAAGAAGTGAAGACATTAAACAATCATGTTTCGTTATTTTTTTTTAGTGCCCCCCCCCCTCCCGAACACACCTCCATTTATGATAGCATCCTTGTTTTTGTAATTTTAGTTTGATTAAAAATGGTATACATACATGTACATAAAAAGGGATGGGGCTGTTTTCATACCTTTCGTTCCGGCAAAGAGGGATGGCATATAATAATATGATGAACACATTGTCGTGAAAGAACAATTTGAAGGTATAAGTTATTGTTCCTCTGTAATGTTATGCATAGGCCCCCGTTCTACACTAGTAAGACCGAAAGGAATTGTACAAAATCAGTTGCACCCCACAGCCCACTCACTGTATAATATTAATAATTGACATCTACCCAACAATGATTAAAGTTCATAACCAATGACTTATTTTTATTAGCCACAAACATCAGCCATGACTAACTTAAATGGGTCATTGCTGACTTGGCATTAGTCCTACATATTTCTGAGCGTTGGCACTTCTGAATCCAGGCTCTTTTGCTATGTCTGCCATGAAAGACTCAGTTTCGTTCCATGAAAGCTTTTTTCATATTCATCTCAAAATGAAATCCTTTACCTGGTTTGAAGGTTCTTTGTTGAGCTTCAACCACATCACCATGCTTGACACTTCTCATGGTAATGTCAGCTTAAACAAAAATCAAATTAAAATTCATATTATTTTTGTACAATATTTTAACTGAAACTGACTTTCATAAGCTCAACTCCACTCTGAGAACACAAACCATTGACTTGAAACACTGACAACAATCAACTCTACATGATAAAAAAAAAAAAAAAAAAATTGTTTTGATTAATGTCTTACCCTGAGTTAAGTCCAAATCGGCTGTGCTCATCAAGCTGGATGAGGATGCGACTGGTGCATATTTTGCTGACGATGGCTTAACCACTGAAGCATGCTTCTTTGACCTTTTTCTTACATTCTGTAGCCGCTCTTTGATGTACGTGTGTTTGTGCTCTGTGGTACAATGTTTCCCTTTACCAGAAGTGTACCACGCCTTCTATTAATCAGAATGGGAGCTGTTAACAACTCTATGTTTAATAAAAACATATGTAACAACTGGTTAATGTTCAACACTATTGGAACTAAATTGGTTTTATTGGAAGTTGTATTTTAGCTTTTTTTACCAGGAAAAAATTAACATGTAAAATACAATGTATTTTTTTTCTTCAAAATTATTTTTTTTTTGGTGGAAGTTCTAATTTGGAAAGATTTCTAACAAAATTTACGATTAAAACCACAATTGTTGCAAAAAAAAAACCCACACGTTCATTTTTACGTTGAAACTTTCAAATTAATGAAGCGATTTGTTTCACCATTAACAAAACAGTACATTTTACTGCAACATTTCACAAAATAGTTACTTTAAGCATTTGTTGAAGAATTTCTTAAGTTGACAAAGTTTTTATAGACTACAATACAAACTTAAATACAGCTAACCCCCTCATCTGCCAAGTAATTACCTTGTGCAGCTAAGCCCTCTGCAACTACACCAAAAATATGACACTTGCGGGGTGTCTTGAAAAAAATAGGGCCAGGCTCGTGGGGGTCAGCTGGATAGTGAACCTGTTGTGCAAAGTCAAAGCTATAGTGGAAGGTCATGGGCTTGGAATTAACAACATATTAACACCACTTAGAACTGCACCGGCCTTGGCTTCCTGGCAGAGAGAGTTGTAATAGTTCCTTTCTTCCTGCGCTCTTAGAAGATGTTGCTGCTGGCGCTGGAGGGCCTCTGTCTTTTCCCCTTATGGAGCATTGACCTAAAAAGAAAACCAAAGCAAAAAGAACATTTAGTGACAAGTAGAAAGGCTGAAATAAAATTAAGTTAAAGGTTTACTCTGCTGATTTTCAAGATAACAAAGACATTATGAAAGCGTACCTGCTTTATATAGTTGCCACACTTGGGCCTTAGTGAAAGATGTTGGCAGAAGTTTTACATCTGGGGACTTCACACCCGGAATTCTTCCTGGGAGCAAGATGCAATGTTGTGCCGCCCTTTTCCTCTGTGAACTATTTCCTCTTGGTTTATTTCCTCCTGGTCCATTCCATTTTTGACCTTTGTCATTTCTCCATTTTGCATCCTTTTACTGGAAATTGTCTTTTCTGGTTTTGCTCGTCTGGGTCTTGCAAGCAACTGCATAATGTCCGCGATTTCTGCATTTGTTGCACACCGCATTTCGGGCTGGACACTCCGGATCACGGGCATAATGTCCTCGACGTCCACAACGGAAACACTGATCACCATTGGCATGTTGTCTTGTTCCGGGGCCGCCTCTATAACCCCTGCTGGCTTCTCCATGTTCCCCATTCTTCCTCTTATGCTCATAGTCAGAGGCCTTGCATCGCCTTACAGCATTTACATGTGGACCATAGTCTGGTTTCTTCGCCTCCATATCCTTGGACTATTTCTCAGTCAATTCCATATTTGTTGCGATCATCCTCAAACGGTCAAGTGTTAATGATTGCCCTTTTTCTAATAGTTTGGTACAAATTTTATGTGACTTACATTGTGCAATCACCTGGTCCCTGATCTCCTCGTCTGACTTGTCAAAATCGTATAATAATGCCTTCTGTCAGAGCCTCACTATGTACTGATCAACTGTTTCCCCGGCTGCCTGTTCCATATTGCAAAAACCATAGCGTTCGTACGGCATGTTGACTTTCACCTCAAAGTGTTTGTTTAAGGTTTTCACGGCTTTCTCATACTTGTCTGTTCCCTCCTCCTCTGTTAGGGAAAAGAAAATATCCTGAACATCAGGACCGGTACAATGCAGTAGAAGGGCTATTTTCTGTCCTTGATTTGTGACTCCCTTTCCAACAGCAAAGTACTCAAAACCACGCAACCATCACCGCCACATTTGTCTCAACTGCGCCGGGTCACCGTGGGGGTCAAATTTCTCAACTCCATTCAGCTGTATCTTCTGCACCATTTTCGTTGGTGTTTTGCACTTTTCCTCAAGTGGCTATGATGTTTATCCTTGTCGCCAATTGTAGAGTCGTACTAGACTAACGGATTAAACCAATACTATAGACGAGTTCAATCTTATGTGCATCAACATGTGTCTTTTATTCTGTTCCTTGGTTTTCCACCCGCTCTCCGTGTATGTAGCTTTACACAAGGTCAACTCATTTGCATAAATGTATCATTACAAGTTTGATCACGTGAACACTACAATACCATTATTGAACTTGGCTTTCAATTTTCTGGTTGTTTTTTTTGGAAGCCAGACACCCCAGGTAACCCCTTTCTGAGATAGCTGATGATTTCTTGAACACTCTTTGTGTCAACCATCATCAACAACTCATCAGCTGTGAAGTGGTAGTGCTCTGCACTGTGTGATTTTATAAGAAAATTGTACAAACTCTGCTGGCGACCACATTTTTAAACTTTAACACCCTTAAGAAAATCAATTAAATCATCAACGGACAACCTCTCATTCCAACCTTCATCATCACCCTCAATGATGTGTCTCTTTCTGCTGTCTGTGATACTTAAGCCCAAAGCCAAGCAGAAATCATCTTTTCCACCATTGTGTACTGATTTTGAAATCCTTGCAAACTCTTGTTCTTGTAAGCGAACTCTTTTCTGTACAGTTCTCGACATGGGATGACTTGTGTTGTCGTCTTAATTTCTATGTTCAGCCTTATCTTTTAAAGTTGAAGTAGACAAAATCTCCCTTGATTTTCTTAAGTTAGCTCCTTCATTTTAATCAAGGGGCCTACCTGTCTGTGATACTTAAGCCCAAAGCCAAGCAGAAATCATCTTTTCCACCATTGTGTACTGATTTTGAAATCCTTGCAAACTCTTGTTCTTGTAAGCGAACTCTTTTCTGTACAGTTCTCGACATGGGATGACTTGTGTTGTCGTCTTAATTTCTATGTTCAGCCTTATCTTTTAAAGTTGAAGTAGACAAAATCTCCCTTGATTTTCTTAAGTTAGCTCCTTCATTTTAATCAAGGGGCCTACCCAGAATGAAGTCTTGGTTACCGCTATTTGCTTGGACAATACCTGTGAGCGTTCGTGTGCATCTTGTCCTTAGTTGAATTATCCGATTGTTGGCTCTTTCTTTCTCTTGTGCAGACAATGAACTATATTACTGTCCTGAAGACAGCGTCTCCCAAATCCAATACTAAAAATGACTCAACTGACAAATACTGAATGGTCGCCAGTCCTCTTTTTCCGTGTATTGTTTTGACCAATGAAAGTTAGGGCCCCTTGAACTTCAATAAACATTTTGTTATGTTCAATAATTAAAACTTTCAAATGGAGGATTCCTTTAGAGACGATAAAACACAGCAGACAAATGAATGGCTTTTGACAGCTTGTCTTTAGGAAACAAAGATAATATATTTATGAAACTTCCAATGGTACACTGTATTTCCAGGGGACAAATATGATCATATACGCTTAGTGAAATTATTTATAAACAGTGTGGTGATCCACCAGGGATCACAGTAAACGACTGATGGAGTGATGACAATGGATGGCGCAGTGTTTAGGGGATTCGTCCTATCCAGTGGAGCAAGCCCTTGGGAATACCGGTCCCTGTTAGGTTGGTCCTTAACCCAATGAAGAGATCCCAAGTTCCTGCCTTGCAATACCTTCCCCCAAAAAGTCCTCAAGGATTCAATGATCCAATCCAGTCCTCCCTCCTAAAGTCATCCACTGTTCCTCCTAGTGAAATCCTGTTTGGCCCTTCCTTGTTCCTTGGGGTCCCTCCCCAGTTGGTCTCCCAGAATTTGGCAAAACGTGCTCCTTTTATGCTCTACCAAGCCCCTCCCAGGATCACTGCCAACATCTACAAAACTCTCCTATTGGCTACTAGTTCTGGCATGTGACAACTGGTTGAGTAAAAACAATCTGTATCTACTGTGTAATGAAAGTGGGTTACACACACTGACTTAAACATAAACAATACACAATTACATACACTACTAACTAAATGTTCATCAGCAACTGACCCTCCAATGTCACTGAACACTGGTCAGTGACTACATGTATGCACACATAAAAATATACCATTATGTAAACCACCAATTGGGAGCCTGCCCCAGTTTTGGACATTGACACCACCCCAGTAGCCTGGGGCATAGTGTCGCTGGTCTTGGGGAAGTAGCCACCACTCCTCATATTCGTTGCCCTGGCCTTCTTGTAACTCTGCTTCATGTTTTTGACTTTGTTCCTTACTTCCTTCATGCTCCTTTCGAAGCCAGCTTCCCCGAGTTGCTTTGCAATTGTTCCAAATACTGCTGTGTTACGGACGGTGCCGTCAAACTTGCTCATGATTTCTTCACTTGACCATACATCGAGCAGCATCGACACTTCATCGTCACTCCAAACACGGCCACAAACACCATTGCTGCCCTAAACCATGATGCCAGAGCCCCCGTGTTTCACCGAAGGAACAACACAGTTCTCGGTGTAGTCTTCCCCCACCGCACGCCTCACAAAAATACGGCCATTGCTCTGAAAAAGCTGGAATCTGGATTCATCACATCAGATGACTCAGCTCCAGTCATTGGCTGTCCAGTCGCGATGCTGTCAGGCCCAGTCCAATCGTCAGGCTTTGTGGGCTTCAGATAGGCGGGGCTTGTGCCTAGGGACACGTCCATTAAGCCCCACCTCAGCCAGATGACGGGAGACTGTCGATCTATGCACACTCACTCCGGTGGTGGCAGCTAATTCCACTGTGAGCTCGGGGGTGGTCAAGAACCTGTTGCGCCTTGAGGTGCGGACAAGGAGCCGGTCATCCCTTTCACTGGTGGACCTTGGGCGACCAGATTTGGGCCGAGATTTCATCGAGCCATGGTCAGCCAACTTCTGTAAATTGCGTTTGACGGTACTATCACTTATACCAAGACGCCTGGCACTTTCACGGCAAGAAATCCCCTCCCGGTGCCAAGCCTCAAGCATTCCTTTTTCATGATCGGTCAGCGGAGTTTTGGTCGCCATTGTTCTTGTTCCAAAGGTCAAAGAGAGAGTATTCACATGCAAAGCATGGTCCTTTTATAGGCAGGGGGTCGTCTAATAGCCATTTTGATGATTGGGGGTCTAAGATTTACATTATAAATATTCATAAGCTCGCTTTTCCCGCTGCGCGGTGTTTGTTGCCAATGGTTTTAATGCCCGATAATGATATTAATGAGCTCATGAATATTTAAGTAGGCCATCCAAGATGGCGATTTAGCACAGTGAAAAAACATCGTCGGGAAATCCGTCTTTTGATGAATTAACAAACGATCATGGAACTATAGAAACATGAATTTATTTGATTAAAATAATGACTCAACACACAGGTAGGATAGTTTATTGACGAATAAAAACATTTTAAGAAGAAATCAGTGAATGTAATTTGCAGCTGAAGTGCGCCATAACTTTTGCACGGTAGTGTACACTAGCCGTTAATCCACATTGCTGGATCAAATCCCGGTCTGATCCACCTTTCTGGATTCCAGTTTAAGCAAGAATGTTTATACTACAGTTACTTTAATGGCTGATTGGAGTCACAATAAAACCATGTGGAATTCAGAGATTTTGGCTTTAAATGGGAAATCCACATAATGCCCTGATGTAACACACTGCTAAATATCAAACTGTGCTTGGAAAATAACAATTTTTTTACATTGCCGACCGCTTGGCTTGAACTGTCCCGGTAAAAAAAAAAAAAAAGTGAAGTGAAATGATATTTTACACAATAAAAGCAAATTTTACAAACTTAACCTTCTCTGCCAGAAATCTTATTGCTAAACAAAAGCAATCTAAAATCTTGAAAAAAAAAAGAAGAACAAAGTAAATCAAAGAGGTGACATTATCATTAATGGCACACCTAAATTTAACCAAACATGTATGAATAACAACATCTAAATTTAACCTAAAAGCAATGTAAATGTCTGAACACATAAGTCATAAACAACAAATCCATCAGAAATCAGAACAATGAGCAAAAGCAAAAATATAAAACTCTGAAAAGAAAAATTTAACTTAAAATAAACTGAAACTTAGTAGGCCTAAACCTAGTAATATTTATAAAACTTGACTTGCTCGCTGTTGGCACACTGCTAGTTCACTGTTGCAGGACTGCTGCCGGGCCTCCTTCTTTCTCTATGTATTTTCGTCGTACGACTTTCCTGAGGATGAGCTCACCATAATCAACGTACTCCTTCCCTGTTTCCTCATGGATAATGGGTTCTGTTGGCTGGGGAGGCGGGGGGGGGGGGGGGGCTTGCCATCTTGGGTTTGCTCCAGGTGCTTGCCGTTTGAGTTGGTTTCGGACCTTCTCCATCTGATGCCCCTTTCGACTCATCTGAGGACGACAGGGACTCTATTGAGGGGATAGGGCTTGATGGTCCATCGCCCATTCTGCTACCCTTTCCCCCTGCTGATCCGTGGGGTGGGAATGGAACTCAAACAGCCCTCGATCTCCGTTGGGATAGGTGAACCCAACCTAGATCTATGCATCCGTCCATCTGGTTCATTGTCTCCACTGTCACTCTGACACCCCTTACAGAAATTTAAGGAAGCTTGCTGCAAGCTTGCTGCAAGCTTGCAGAGAACATGATGGCAAGCTTGCCGTGAGCTTGCCGCGAGCTTGCAGCGAGCTTGCAGAGAGCTTGCAGAGAGCTTGCAGGGTTCCAAATATGCAAATTAGGGTAAGCTTGCGGCAAGCTTGTGGCAAGCTTGCGGCACCCGGCAGAATGGCAAGCTTGCAGCAAGCTTGCAAGCTTGCAAGTTGGCGCAAGCTTGCCCTAATTTGCATATTTGGAACCCTGCAAGTTTGCGGCAAGCTCTCTGCAAGCTTGCGGTAAGCTCTCTGCAAGCTTGCGGCAAGCTCTCTGCAAGCTTGCGGCAAGCTCTCAAGCTCTCTGCAAGCTTGCGGCAAGCTCTCAAGCTCTCTGCAAGCTTGCGCAAGCTCTCTGCAAGCTTGCCTGCAGAATGGCAAGCTTGCACATGTGGGAAGAATGCGACAAGCTTAAAAATTGTGCCTATATAATGAGCAAGCTTGGTTGGCAAGCTTGCATGAATGGCCAGTTATTGCAAGCTTGCCAATTAAAATCTAGCTGGCCGGAATTAAGCTTGCGCCAATGGGCGCATGCATGCATGGCAAGCTTGCGCAGGCATTGTAGGCAGGATGGCAAGCTTGCGCAGGCAGGATGGCAAGCTTGCGCCAACAGCATGGCATTTGTGCATGTGGGCTGATATCATGCTTGAGGTAATTTCTGCGAAGGGAAGTTTGCACATGTGTATGAGCTGCATATGTAAATGGCGATTAGCTTAATTTATTATCGTTGGCATATGGTTGGTCCTAAAAAATGGATGCATCACTTTTAAATTGTGCCAATTAAATGACAAGCCTGTTGCAAGCTTGCCGTCATCTTGCCACAATTAAGACCTCCTGTCTTCAGAGGCGATGCTGAAGGATTAGCTGGAACAGGTATATGACAGGAACTGACAAATAAAAGATGCCAATAAAAGCATATTCCTGAATGATTAGTTTTTCAGTTTATTGACATTCAGTAAAACACAATTCTTTCCCTTCAAACAATACCCTCAGTGCAGTGTAAAAAAACTGCCAACCCAATATAAAACAATTTAATGATGTTGACTGTTCGTTACGTATATACAGTTGCTGAAGTCCAAGCACACACACTGCACTATTGTAACTTCAATCTCCTCAGACACACTCTTCAAAAGAAACAACCAACTCCAACAGAAGAAGTCCAAACTTTTCTGGCTTTGTGGCCAACCTTTCCTGCTGTTCCAGCCCATTCTTTGAGATGCGTACTCCCAACCAGCCTTGGGTCCCCCCAAAAAACAAGATGAAGATAATTTCTTCTATGATGAAATACTGATATTCAGGTCAACATGAAATAGAAATCTTGATCGATCAGGTTTGAGTATGGCACAATGAAATGTAGTGATGGGTGGCCTATGTTCTTGGATCTGGGCAAGCACTGAACATTAAACCTGGAAGCATCAAATGAAGTTATAGTCATAGCCATCAGGGCATTGTTGCTCAGATTTTAGGCAGCACTTAAAAAGCAACAAATCCATGGCTTCTACATCATCAAAGGAAAATACTCTCCTCCATGCTCCGTTGACAAAAACAAAGTGATATTGACACACAGACATTCTGTGTAATAGTACATCCCATGTAGTTACATACATAGTATTAGTAATAGTAGTATAATTAAAGTATAGTAGTAGCAAATAAACAGCTTACCAATCCATGATAATTCTGATCAATCTTCCATGTTCTGGTCATGTTTGTTTCTTTAATGTCTTGTTTAGTTTCCACTGAGTATAAAGAGTATAACTTCCATTGTTTGCAAGTGATTATTAACATATTAAATTGTGGTACAAAAACCTACACACCAACACCTCCAACACAAGCAGCTTCCAGTAGCCATTGCACTTTCAATATGAGTGCCAGTTAGAATTCAAATTTACCACACAGGAAGTGTTATGCAATGGACAGTGTCAAGTTACACTTCTTGAGTGACCCTGGTGTACTTAAGCCTTCATGAACATGTACAGGAATTTGCAGTTGTAGGCCCCCTAGCCTTCAAGTCTGAAACACTTTAGAAATTCTACTTCGACTGCTTATACATGAAAAAGTTGTGGATTTTGTGACTGCTTAATCAACATTGTTGATATTGTCCTGTCAAAACTGATTTAATTTTTTTCTGTGGCAGCAAACATAGTGTAAAAAGAAGGTATAAGTGTGGACATTTCTAGATGGGGTTTCAAAGCCCAAACTGCCCCCTGTGCGATCTGCAAGTGAAAAACTTGCACAGGCGCAGAAGTATGAAATTGAAAATCCATCGGTTACAAATACAAGCTATGTTTGCAAGTACATTTAGCAAGCTTGTATTAATTAAGCCATATGTGCAAGCTTGCACTAGCCATTTGCTATATACAGCTTGCCAAACAAGTTGGCAAGCTTGCAGTGTGCAGCAAGCTTAAGATTGCAAGCTTAATTTTTTGTGACCAAACCATGCAATTGCTTGCTTCAAAATTGCAAGCTTGCCAAGAAACCATGTGTAACGTCAGTTTAAATGAAATGACGCTTAAGGTTCTTTCTTTGTGTACTGACATACAACTGCCTCTTTATTGCCACAACAGCTGCCTAAAGTCACGTCAACTACAATAAAACACAGAAAACAAGTAATCAATAATGTATAATGAACAACCAATCAAGATAATATCACAAATCCAGAAAGCAGGAAAAAACTATAATCTCACCCCAAGAGGGCGCTGTTGCCTACAACGCCGACGAGACGCATCCTACCCCAGATATTTAATAAACATACTGGGCAAGGAAAAAGTATCTAAAAACCTCACCAAATAACCATCTAAAATATGCGGCATAACGGCTAGAATAAACTGGGTAAGGCAGAGGAAATATAGAAAGGAATTACTGGCCTCGATTGCAGACAGAATTAATGCTACAGTCTCCTAAAATCACCATACGCTTTAGCAACGTGCGTGAACTAGTGAAAACCTACAAATTCCAACCCGTGACAAACGTTACTCAAACCCTTCCCAAAATGACCTCTAAACCAATAATATTAACCAATAACCATTACTGAGCAAACAAGTAATACTAAAGAAGTCTGCTTACCGCTGGTTTGGGATCCAGGGTCCTCCGATCCTGGACAAACTAACTGATTTCTTACGCACAACTGATAAACGTGATTTTCCGATCCTCACTATATCTGGGTATATCTAGCGCCCTCTGTCGAGCGCGAGCATAACTTTATCCAACTCAAAACACCATGCAAGCTTGCAAGCTTGCAAAAAAAGTTTGCAAGCTTGTCAAAAAACATGCAAGCTTGCAGCAAGCTTGCCAAGAAACCATGCCAGCTTGCAAGCTTGCAAAAAAAGTTTGCAAGCTTGTCAATAAAGATTGCGAGCTTGCCAAGAAACCATGCAAGCTTGCATGAAGACAAATGTTTCATGCAAGCTTGCACGGGCTCGCAAGCTTGCAAGGAGCTTGCAGCTAGCTTGCAGAAATTATTGCAAGCTCATTTGAGCTTGCAGCAAGCTCAATGAGATTGTCACAAGCTTAAAACTAGCTTGCCGCAAGCTTGCCGCAAGCTTGATTTTCCGTAAGGGGGATCTCCTTAAATGACTTTTTGGCCCTGCTCTTGTCCTCCTTTGTGACGGAGTTTAGCGTGGGCAGTTAAACGGCTGTTGGTGAAGAAATTTGCACCACACTCCATGGGTTGATCTTTTATTGAAACCACGTAGTGACCTAACCTGCACAATTGATCTGATGAAGATTGTGCAGGCGGTAAAGAATACAGAAAAATACATTAGAACCAGCAAATACAGCCATTTATACCAAAATGTAATCCACATGTGTGTTGCATAAATCTAAGTCATCTGCCTTAAATATACTACAATACTCATAGCATCTATTGATTTAGGATTATTGAACTCCTGCTCACTAGTACGACAATACTAAGGGCCTCATCTCTCAATATCAACATAAAATGTAAATAGACACTACACTCAGTTAAACGGGATATATTAATGGCACAGCAGCACTGGGCAATGGGGATATGAGACACAAACATACATCCTTCACTTACACAATTTTCACACAGAAATACACGTGCGTTCCCGTAATGCCCAACAGAGCCATTGCCATACATACATCCATCCATAGCAATGTTAACATTAACTTACACACGACTACGCATGTACCGTGTCATCATCAGTCGGCTGCACAGCAGGCGGACACAAGCTTTTCCCATTCACTCCTGTCTTGTGCTATTCTCTGAATCTCAAGCGGGGAGAGCAGAACATCCGGTGAAACTAATCTTCCGATGTACTCAGAGTATAGTAGGCGCTGACGACCTTGTTTGCCGTGTACAGCAACACTACATAGCCTACATTAACCAACACACGTGTATTGCATTCCTAAAGCGCCACCTAATTTTTGTGACCCACACACATTTTCTAACTGTAAAATTACACATTTTAGGCAATGGGATTCCCAAAATCTACAACACAATATGAATCTATGGTTATTTGCGGATATAATAAACATAAGCATGAGTCGATATTATTGCATTATAATGATCAAATAAAAAGTTTAAAACTATGGAGAATTGCACTGCCAAGTCGTCACGCAGCAATACCTGAAAATACACACTATAAACTAAACCGATCACATGTCTTTCACATGCAATTCCGCTACAAAGGCCCAAGCAATGGCCGAGTCTTCCCTGACTCGTCAGCCATGACTAAAATATAAGGAATTGCATCAATTCTTAAGTGTTTCTTTACAAAACAAAATCACACTTAGGGGGGGGGGGGGGGGGCGGTTTTGACCTCAAAAATTATTTCACACAGTTTATACTAGGCACTTCAGGTGAAAATAATTCCTTTGAAAGGGACATTGGAAATGTTACCAGTAAGAAAGAGCACAATCTCAGAAACCCAAAACTAAAAAAAAAATTGTAATCGGACCTTGCGTTGCGAAGATATTGCCATTTTTGTATCGCTATATTGAGCATTTTTGGGGAACCGAACAGAGGTCAAAGGTCAATTCTTTTATTTTCTTTATATTGCCATGGCACCACAAACACATTTTAATACAAAATTTTGCTTATAACTCAAGAACTATTTATTGCAAACACTTCAAACTTTCAGCAAATATATAAAACATAGATATCTTCCGATGGGCAATTTTCAACTTCCTGAGACATTGCGTACTGCCTAATTTGCATATTAATTACCCAAAAATGGCAAAATTCACACGTTTTTATGCATGATATACCACGATTTTGCCCATAAATCAAACAGTAACAGTAAGATGAGTCTGATTTTTGGCAATGATATAAAATATGTGTCATCTGCAACAATGAACATGATATTACTAGTCCATTAAGCTACAAACTGCATAATTTGCATATTATTTATCCGAAAACGGCAAAATTCAAACGTTTCTATGCATGATATACCACGATTTTTCCTTTAATTTAAAAAGTATGAATCAGATGGACCTGAAGATTGGCACAAATTTAACTGGCGTACCATTTTCTCCAGTGAGCACAATTCCAGTCATGATTTATCTAATAATCTGCTTAATTTGCATATTAATTGGTCAAAAATATCAAAATATACACTTTTGTAAAGCATGCTTTTGGCTCTCATTCAAAACGTACCAGTTCTATCAACATAAAGTTTTGCACAAATACAAAGTTTGTTTCATCATTCAAAATTAGAACAATTTAAGTTGTATACATAATCAGATATCTAATTTGCAGAATTCAAACTCAAAATGTTTGACTTTCAAAAGAGTAACATCATAATCCTTATCAATCTTTAAAAAGACATATGGTTAAAATATACATTTTACATGTAAGCAGAATAATTGCAATGTTCTTTGCAGGTCTGATATGACATAATTTGCATATTTAATGTCCTCAATATTGTCTGAAACTGTGCTTGTGTAGATATAACAGAAATCGGTTGCCTGTATAAAACCCTTATTTTTTAACTTAAAAAAAAAAAAGCTCAATCCTCCTGAAACAGAAGATGTTTGAGAAATTATATCTGTGAATGATGAAAGCGAGCTGTAAAGTATCTCCTTAATTCGAATGAAGTTTCGTACAAACTATTGAGTCTAAACATGGCATGTTAATGCATGCTTGACTTTAAAAGTGATCAATCAATGCAAATTGGTTATTACATGCCCAAACTTTTATATTTTATCTATGACTATGAAATCATTTCTTTGTAAATCTACAAGAAGAGGAAATGTCTCTTCACTTGGCTCATCTAACTGACTCTCTTCATAGTGGATCGTATACATAGTTTTAGAAATACATGTAACATCTTTTACATCATCACTGCAGAAAGGTTTTACACCAATAACCATACCATGAAACCATCTATCCACACCACTAGGATCTTTACACTTATGCTGCACCCGCTTATTGACCAACAGCTGGGGATCTTTAGCCAGACGATCTATGTATAACTGTGACTGCTTCACAGCTCGCTTTTGTCGTTCACTATATATTTTCTCAAACATCTTCTGTTTCACTTCTTCATATTTCTTTTGTTGTTGAACCGATTCTGTGTATGTCACTGGTCTTGGAGGAGTTGGAGGGGAATCCGATGATTCTGGAGCAGTGTAATCTCTTGGAAAAATGTTGGCCTTTAGGATTTGAAGGAGGTTGTCACGCATCTCAAATTTCGAAAATTTCCTTGACTGTCCATCTTGAGTCATTGACAGTTGAAATAACTCCTTTTTGGGTGTTTTTGATTTCAAAATTTTCTGATGAAATGACAACTGGATGTACAAAGCCCGCCTCACTACTTCGTCTGATTTTGCCTCGTCGTATTCTGCAAACTTTGTATTCACTAAAGATGGTGTGTGCCAAACCCCCCCTTGTGCCGAGACCTCATTACTTAGTTTTAGGCGACTAGCAACTTGTTTGGCCTCTTTGGCTGCCTTCTCTCTCTGTTTGTGTTGCAAATGTTACCAGCGTTGTTTCTTTATGTCCAGCATTTTCTGCTTGTACCGCCTTAAGATTACAGGCGCATGGGCTCTTGCCTGCTCCATATATGTAGCCTTCGTCTCTGAATCTAATTTGTCTAGTCACTGCAAAGTACCATTATTCGCCCACATGATCAGAGTTTCAAGTGTAATAACTCGTGCTGATGGTTTTTCCCGGACAAGGAAGTCCAACCAGGCAAAGTCCCTCTCTCCAATGACATTGGTGGAAGGAACATTAGCATATGCTGCCTCTACCTCTTTAGATGGATCTCAGTATCTGCCTCCAGGTAGCTGATCCTTGCATTGTCGTTCAAGGATGAGAAGAAGAGCACAACAAAGCAACTCAAGCGCCTGTTGGCACATGCCATACAGCTCTGGATCTGTGGACTCCTCAAACAAACGGTCATATATGTCATCTTTGACAATATGTGCTCCCTCGAGTGCCACTTCTCCCATCATCAAACCAGATGCATCAACCTTCCATCTCATCAGATTTTGTTGGAGTTCATGGAGCGGCTTGTTGAGTGACAGTACGTTTTTGGCCTGTTTAGTTATATGCCATAATGGCGCTGTAATGGACTTGTGAATAATACCTAGGGCTTGGAGCTCGGCACGATGTATCTTCTCTTGTGCATCTTCGCTTACTGCTTGAAGGAGACTATTGGGCTCCGGTAAGTGGCTGACAAAGTCAACAATGTGATCGAGATGAAAATATGCAGAAGCAGCCCCTTCGAATAGAATGTTGGCACGATTGCCGACGTACTGCACAAGATGGTTTTTTGAATTGTACTGATTTTCTAGGTAACTAGAGAACGCTTCCTCTACACCCGACTTGTCACAGCCACGGTGGTGAAATGCCTTGCTTGCTGTGCGGACAAGCCTCGTTACTCCAGCCTCTGCCGTTAACAAGGTATGTACATTTTTACCACTAGTGGAAATGTCCTCTAATGATTTAAGAACTTTGTTGGACTCCTCTGCAAAGTTAATGAGTGGGTGCATCTTGCAGTAGAACTGACCGAAGTTACCCATGCACTCTTGGGCGCTGGCTGGAAGACTATCCCAGTTGTTTACCACTTTTGGGAGAAGTTCCTCTCGAATACTCTGCAACTTATCTCCAAACTGAGGCATTGTCGGCCCCTGGTCTGTCATCGCACTTTTGACAGTAGTCAGTAGGTGATTGGTTATGTCATCTGTGCTCCCGTCCTCGACACTCGCAACAGCTACAGCCAACTCCTTGATTCGCTCTCTATAGGCACTGACAACAGCATCTGTATCACCAGCAGCTAGCTGTTGAAGGCTCAGTGTGCGTGATGTCCCATCCGGAAGTGTCACCTGAAAGTTTTGGTATTTTTTATGATATTTAGTGGTCCCGTCCCCATGAATACAATTCCCCAATGCTGCTTCTGGCTTGTTGTTTTTCATTGCAAGGCCGACTTCTATATCTGCTAAATGCCTAGCCTCAAGACGAATTTCGGAGATAAGTCCTACACTTGGCAGCCTTTCGACGGTCTTTTTTGCCAGTTTCTTCAGAACAATACGGATGACATCACTGATTTTACTGGTTGCCACATTCATGGAAAGAAGGGCCATTACCGTTTCCCTCACTTCATCAGTATACTTTCCGTCCTCGAATGTGATAACCTCTGCATCCTCCATAAGTGCTATGAGTTCCTGCAGTTCTATATTTCTCTGCCTGAGCATTATCCCATATCTACTCTGTTCTCCATAGCTGCCATGTCATGTGCCGTACACATTTCACCCACGTCTTGCACATTGTCTCTCTGCTTTAACTTCCAGTTCATCTTGTGTACTTTTGTCTTCTGAGTTGTCTTGGCTGCTAGTCTTTCTTTCAGATTATTACTTTCTTTTTCACACTGATGTAACTTTGAACAGCTGTCTTTTAGCTCCTCTCTCAAGTTGTTTAACATCTTATCTAGTTCTTGATTTTGCTTCACAAGGCCGTCATTTTTCTCTTTCTCTGACAAGTACTTCGTCTCTCTATTTTTTATTCGTTTATTGACATTTCTTGTACTGAGGCCACCAAGCTTATTTTTAGCTTTAGAGTACTTTTCCTCCAATGCTGTGACATGTTTCTCTTGTGCTTCAAACCTTTTCTTGTAATCATCCAGATCATCTTTCACTGGATTAAAGTTGAGATTCATCTCATTGAGCTGGCTCATAGCATGGTCATATTGGGTCATGATATCTTTTAGTTTTGCTTTTAAGTCATCTGCCTCTTCCTGTAAGTTGGCCATGTCTGCTAGCACTGCTTTCTTTGCATGCTTCTCTTTTTGGAGTTCCTCTTCTAGACCCTCATTTTGTACTATCTTCTCGGTCATTTCCACCATAGAACCCTCTGCAACAGATAACTTTCGCTTCGATCTGCGATGTGCCTCCTTCTCCGATTGCAACTCCAACTTCAGTTTCTTCTTTCTGGGTGTATCGGGTGATTTTTTGACAACCCTTTTTCTTACTAATTTGAAATCAACCTCTTTCAACTCTGTCAAAGCCCTGTCTTTCTTTTCATGCTTTAGATTTCTTACCACCTTTAATCGTTTCTGCCACAATCTTTTCACAGCCACATTCAGGCCCTTCTCATTACAACTCTCCTGTGGGTTTAATTTTGACAAAACATGAACTACAGAAAAAGAATTGTATCCTAGTGTTATTGTCAAATATTCATATAGTTCTAGCACAAGTCCATTTTTAATTGAAGTAACAATTGGGAACACTCCCTCGCTGATTGATCTTGAGAAATGGTCTTTTGTCAAACCAACAGCTGAAGAAAAGGGTCCAATTCCTGTATGAAAATATATAAACAAGAACAAAGAGCATTTTTTAGTAATGGTTGGCAGCGCAATTAAATTGAAATCGTGAAGTAAGTCAAAAATCGGCTGCTGAAATTGGCCCCTGGCCATAAACCAAATCAGTGGCAGTAATCTGTGCTTAAAAGTAGATGAGGCAAGCACCTTCAATTTTAACATAGTCAAAATACCGTACATGTACTATGTTAAAAATAATAACCATTCGTTTTCGTTGTTGTAAAGATCCAGAGAAATCTCATCCCTAAATTGAAGTTTAAAAAAAGAGAAAATTATATACATGACATACCCTTTGATGTCCCAATTGGGCCAGAGGTACTAGTCGACTGGTGCTCAGAACTACTAACGGGCGGAGAAGAATGTTTCATTTCCACGTCATCAGATGCCTGGACAACAATAGCTGCAAAAATACAAGAAAATTTAATTTTATCAGTATTTATGCAAACATCAGTAAAGTTTTATTATACAAAAAATTATAAAGTAGCAAGTGACCATTTTTTTGAATGCATGGTAAACATTAATGTTTGTTCATGTATTTGAAACAACCGATTAAATTTGATCATATCAAAGATGATAGTTGCCAAAGAACTGTAAAGCTCAGAGTTGGTGTCAATAGCATCATTGGAAGATATTTTGCTTGGGGGTCGTATGAACTTCTCATCATTGAACTCATTCACAGTCTTCCTTTTTGCTTTGGATGATCAGGAAACCTGTCTGCTGATTCGCTGAGCTACAGCTTGCCCATCTGTATTTGAATAACATGAAAGTATACATATCTTTACTTTAAATGTCAATTTAGAAGGTCATCTGTCATCAGCATTTTAAGTGTGGCCCTCTGAATGTAAAAAACTCTTTGATGACTTTATGATAAACTCTTTAAACTCATAACAGCCATAACAGTTTTCCATTCCCAATACTCTTAAAAATTCAGTTTTCCTTTTCATATGAATGTGAGACATTTGTACTTATATACTCAAGGTGATCATCTAGTCACTACATGTATTTCCTAGGGTTTCTTGGGTAATTACATAATCTGTGGCCAATAAGTTGTTTGTTTTAAGTGATAGGGTTTCACTTCCTTGAGTGACTCTGGTGCTGCTCCAGGAGCATTGGTGTGATTGACTCACACTCCTCCTGATGTTTGGTATGGCAGTATGTGTTAATGCTGCTTGAAGTTACCTCTTCTCTTATCCTGTACCTGCACCTTCCAAAGGTGGGTTTCCAATGTCGCCACAGACCCTGTTTTGTAGTGAAACTCAGCCAGCTTATGAAGCATTCCAACCCCATTTTCTGCAGCAGGAAAAATAAAACAGAAACGACAAATTCAGTTAATAACTTTCTCTAAACTTCAGAGGAAGTTTGCGCTCTGGGGAACCTAGTTGGAACCTCCCTCTCATTCTTGTTACCTGCACAACTCTTGTTTGGGTCATTTCTGCAACCTCTGAATGTTGGACACACTCAATTCTGACTCTCCACTAATTTCCCTCCTACTCTCATTCATGGTCTCCCCATCCTTAATCAACTTAGGAACCTGTACTGGTTCCTCACCTACTTGGACCTTTGCCGGCTGTTTAGGCCTGAACACCCCCCCACCCCTCGTGATGTTCACTATGAATCTGGAGCTGTTAAACTTGAACCTAATTTTCATCTTTGAGTTGTCCATTCTGAAACTTTTTCATTAAGTGCCCTATATGATCACTGTCAGGAATGCACTTGATTTCTTAGTTTTCTTACTTACCAGCTTCTTGTGCTGTAGAAAGGAAGTATTTCTTTTGCCCTGAGGGGCTTATTGCATGAGACAAAAACCAGCCTTCATGCAAGCTTCTTTTGACCTCATGTTTCAGCTGTAACTTGGGTGACCTGGCCTTTCAGATTGATCTTTGATTTGTCAATGATTTTGATATCAATATTGAATGTGAACAATCAAGTGCTATATTAAGTTAACCTGGTTTTTTTTATTATTCTTTACCCATAGTTTTCCTTTGAGAAAATATCAAGAAAATGTGTAGATGATCTAATGCAGTTACAAACCGCAATATTTTTTTTTTAAATTAAAATTTCTTCAGTCCTGAAAACACGTACAGTAAAGTAATTTTAAGAGAATAAAAGTGAAAGCACAAACTCTGGATATTCATCATGCTTGTCAAAACCGTTTCTTTATATCAGATCAGACGGCAATGATACTTGTTTAATGAATTGTGTGCACAAGAGTGGTTGTTTGACTGCAGCAATGACTGAAAGTATTATGCAGTTGATTCCAAACTTATCAAGTACACTAAATAAAGTCCTCTGTATAAATCCTACTGCAACCCTTTGCCGCATAAAGTAATCTCATTCCATTATTCATGATTCAAATCACACAGTGTATGCCTTAGCTATGTGGTCTCTCATGGTAGAGGTGCATCCACCAGTGCACAGAGAATGTGGGAGGAGAGGGGAATAAATTAAACTTTGTTCGGTTTAGTGGTGAATTAAATCCAAAAAAAGTCCTTGCAAAACATATACTGGCAAACCCCAAAACAAAATGAACGAAATGAAGTATTCATATTTTATGTGACACTGTTATAGCATTGCACAGACAAAACAAAACGAACAGAAACATTTGAAGTAAATACATGTAAAAGTAAAAGAAAAGATTGGTATGCCCTTCAGTAACCAACCTTAAATTGTGAACTACTTGAGTGACATGGAATTATTAAGAAGTCAAGTTGTACACAGGGCCCATTGTTGCAAACAGTTTATTTTGTCAACAAGAATTGAACCACTTTGAAAACTTCAATTTGCTGTGAGAATATCAGTCTTTCATCAGGCCCACGGTAATCACAAGAGTTCTCTGACCTTTTTTAATTGTTTAAAAAAGCAGTTCTAACAAGACATTTTTTTTCCCATAAGTATTTTTAATTATGTGAGTGCCATGACAAAGAAACAAATGTTATCCTTGTGATCAGAACCAGGAGAAAAATGTTTGGAAAATCCCTGAGCAATTATTGGGAATGTGCAAGAATTAAAGTAACAAAGGTGAGTCTTGCTGGTAAAAACCAGGCTGACCATTTTGGAAAATCTCTGAGTGAACATTGGAAAAAGTGCAAAGATGAATATGGAATTCTGCCTGCAGTGATATGAGTAACTGCTACTGAATTACCAAATGGTGTGTATGAATATGATGGATATGGCTGCGACTTACTGGACTGAACCACCTACATGTGTGTGTGTAAGCTCAGTACAGCTTTCTCAACTGAGATTGCAGACTCAAGGTCAAGACAAGAACTCCCTGTTGAGACTACTGTGAGCAGTAATGAATAAGTAATCAAGAGGATACTGAGCTGGATTCATTATTGATGGACCATCTTATGCATCAAGAGAAGTTCTACTGTCAGTCATCTGCTCTTCAAATGTTTGGCCAGGAGTGGGCAAAGCTCACAGTCTTCCCGTTTGCTGCCATCAGGTCATCAAGGCAGCACTGCTCCTCAAAGGCTGGGCATCCAAGACGGTGTGGCATAGTTTACGGGTGATGTGCCACAATTGCTAGGTGTGGTCTTGCATTGTCCCACCTCTGTCTGTAGTTTATTGGGGGAATCAAGGGAACTCAATAATGTCAATGAACTACAGGAGTTTTGGACACGTCAGGAAGGATTGTCGTCTCGCACGCACTGTGACAGTGAATCAAGGAACTTTAGTGTGTGAGCTGTTGATGTGCCCTGTGCTATGTTGAATGGAGTGTGCAGTAAGAAAGACTAAGAGTTAGTCCTTGAAGGGTCCTCCATGATGAGACATTCACTATGCTCGGTCACATCAGCTGCTGTCAGAACACTGCAAATCAATGCACATCAAATCCTACTGAGGACCAAATCTTACTGATCAGTGTGAAATAAAGTAAACTGCTTGATACCTGTTGCAGTATTGCTGAGTCATCCGTACAAATTGTCACAGATTTGAAAGTTTTACAGATTAACATCCATGGATTTGCAGTGTCGCCATTCAGTTTTGCCAACGTAGCTTCTCTTGCACATCAACTCATGATTTGTATTTTTGAAGCTTAGAAGGGACCACAAATGAGTGCAGTCACAGCTGCAGTCTTCTCAAATCAGAACATCACCTTCAGTCAAACAGGTACAGCCCAACCATCCAATACTGTTGAAACTTTCACAACTACAATTACTGAAAGGATGAACTCCAAGTCAGAAGTAAAGTGAGCATAATGAAGAACTTTGATTCACATCAACTTCGTTCAAACAGTTACAGCCAAGCCATAGAAGATTGTTTGAAACTTTCACAACTGCTTTGCATCAAGGTTGAACTTCAAGTTAGAAGTAAGGTGTACATACCCAAGAACTTTCATTCGCAATGAACTGCCAGTTACACATGTATCACCATGGGTGTAGTATCATTCAAATTATAGAATCGGTCTTTGGAAACATTTTCTCCACAACCAGATGGGAGAATTGATGTCCATCTAAGCTGATCTTCAACGGACACACCTCAATTGTACTTGACCAAATGCACTCTTTGTCAACAAAACAGTTACCCTCCCTATGAATTTTGGAAGGATTGTGCTACAAATTCAACAGCAAAGAATACTTCTTGATATTTAAGATGATCAGAGATTGTACATGGATCCTGGATAATGATACAGCAAGGATAACCAAGTTCTTAATTGGCGCTCTAAGTTAGTCTAAAGCATTTTATTTGTCAATATGTGCTTAACATAAAAACCCTGTCACTCTTGTTAATTATGCAAGCAGTGAGCTGCAAATCCAGCAGCAAAATTGACTTTGTTAAATCACAGATGATTAGAGATTAGACATGAATCCTGGTGGGTGATAGAGCAAGGATAACTCAGTTCACTTTGTCGTGATTACCAAGCTTGATTTAAGGCTACTAAACCCCCACAAATCATAATTGAAATGACCAGAAATGTACAAAATACTTCTAGAAAAGTAGGTCTTGTCTTATTATTATTTCTTTTAATGCAAAATGGGCCAAGAACTTACTTCAGTCAAAGCAAATTCCTACACACTTCATGTAATTGTGCAACAAAGAACACTTTCTGCATTGATGAGTGTGCTAAACTGTCATAAAGAAAATAATGGCCTGGGCCTAATTTCATAATGTTGGTAAGCACAAAAATCTGCTTAGCATGGAAATATCATTCTCAGCAGAATTGGGTCACAATTTAGAAGGTTATATGAATTCACATCACTGCATTCTATGCTAACGTAAGAATTGTTGAAGAATGTCAATTCTGGTCATGACCTTTACTTTAACCTTTTTGGTTGAGTGGAAGGCGGTCAAATCTTGTGGCCATTTGCGGCTGCTGTGGGCATTTTGTACAAGCCGCTCTCGGCTGCTATGGACCTTAATATAAGGGCCAATATATTATTTTTTTGCTAAGCAATAATCCAAGCTAACGAGCTTTATGAAGTAAGTAAGCATGACATGATAATGAGATTGCTTTATCAGGTGCTGAGTTAATTTCAAGAGGGGGAAGGGATGCTATCCCAGAGAAGAAGGCACTGCTATTACTTATTAGTAAAATGGAATATCTTCCTCTATTCACAGGAATATTTAAAAGGGGGCACCAAGGCCTTCAGCTGGGCCTTGGAGGCAAGGGGTTCTGTGGTCCCTGTGAAATTCAAGGCCTTCTTTTTTATTAAAGATAAAGCTTGAGTTTTAATAGAGATATTTTCTTTTACTGTCAAAAATATTTTAAAAGGGACTTCAGTCATTGCTTCAGTTATTAAACTGCTAGGTACAGTCAATTCCTCAAAAAGTATAGTTGTGTTAACTGCATAGGAAACGCAGCCATCATGTACATTCACAAGTACATAGAAATTGTACTTGATCTAAACCGATCACTGATTTATTGCACGATGATGTAAGTGACTGATTTCTGCTACATTTGGAAAATGATCTCTAAGCAATAGCTGTTGTTTCTATAAAGCAGTAATTTGGTTCTATGGATAAGGAAATCTGTGCTGCAGGTTCAAATTTGTACTTCTCTTCTTTACTTTTCAAGTCAACTTTGTTCTCCTTGCTAAACTTTACTGCTTTGCTGATCCTTTTCGCTTTCCCCTTTGCCCAATTTCGGCTTGACCTTTCCTGACCACTCCATCTTCATCTTTGTGTCTTGTAAAGAATCAGCATCGAGGTATGAAGAAGAAAGGAAGGTGCCACACAGGCATGTGATTTTTCAGGATTTTTCCTGATTTTAGGAATCCTCAAAATCTACTTGAGTCTTCAAATTTTATTGGAAGAAGGAAAGCAGTCAAGGAAAAAGGAAATAGTTCACACTGTATCCAAACCTGTAGTTTTGTATTTTCTGGTGATGCACAGAGTCTGTAACCCTCTTGTCTTGGTTCCAAGACCTTCGCATCGATCAATTCAAACAACAGAGGGCGTCACTATCCTTGGTTTGATTTCCAGCTTCCGTGAAGGTGTTTGATATCTTGCCTGAGGGTGTTTATGTGTTTTATTATTTTCCCCCCGACTTTCCGGGGAGCCAATCAACGATCGAGTTTGCATTTTTATCATGAATTATTCATAACTAACTTACCTTAATAATGTTTGTACAGCTAGCTATGGAACGCTGTTACATGTGTGGTATGACGTGTGGTATTTATGGGTCATTCTGTGCCAACTCACCTGATGGGTTGGCAGGCTCCGTCTCAGATTTTGCTAGTATTTTTTTTAAACAATCCCCTACGGGTGCCATGAACACACACACATTTTTAGAATCCTAATCCTCAACATTTTTGAGATATGAAGTAGCTCTTTCTTGAATTTGTCCCGTACTTCTCTGGCTACACATCTGATGGGCCCCTTGGTCCTACATGAAGTCCCATCTGTAGCATCTGCAACTCTCAGCACAGTTGTCGCAGCAGTTGTGTTTGTCACATGTTGCAACCTGGTGTGTCACTGGAAATGCAGCATGGATTGCCTCTCTTCGACATAAATCAGTGTTAAGGAAAACTTTAATTTCTTCCTTGATGGGCGTGCTACTTAGTGTTGGGTACTTGATCACAATGGAATAACTTTGTTCACCATCCCGACCAGTTCTACCACTCACCACTCAATTGTACATTGTCATCAATGTCAGTGGGTGCCCCAAACATGATGACATTGTGAAGGCCTTTGATGTCTACACCCAACCACAATGCAATTGTTGCAAAGAGTACTCTGACTGATCCACCGGGATCGGCGAAGCTCTTCAAGATTTGTTCTTGCATTTCAGGATCCGTGTTTGTAGGGTACATGTTAAAGTAGTGATGCCTTTCTGCGGGGATATGACATTTGAACAACAAGAACAGTTCACCACACATTTTCCTGCTTTGAAGGTAGATGATTACACACTCAGTACCATCACCCTCTCAGTAATTTTGGATCGCAGTCGTAACCAATAACTTTTTCGATCAATGGCCAGTGATTAATCTATGGCAAGTTCAACTGAAACAGTTATTGGTTAAGACCGCAAAAACGCACCCCAGTTCTGCGTTTTGTGTTAAATAATCGAGATCGACACTTCTATTTGAAAACCACAATATGAATTTTAATACCTGATGTTAAAGATTGAAAGGAATCTCGCTTTTTCATCTTTACTCATTATTCATAAGAAACATTTGTCAACTGTATCAGTAATTAAAAAATATTTTTCATTTCAATCTTTAGTGATCACACAAACAAATTCACTTTCACTTCAAAGTTTACCTGCCTCTCTTTGTTGAGGGAAAAAAATACATAGTTGACATTTTTCTCTAATGGTTTGCCTTTGTTTCATGCTACCAAAATCAAGTTTTTGCAATAAGACAAGTAAAATTGTAAACCCCAGGCCAGGTGAAGGGGCTGGAGGGTTCTGGAATAAAGGGATGAAGAACAGAGTTCTGGTGAATCAAATGTTTTATTACTCTACACACCAACAGTCATCCACAATGTGGCAATCATAACTAACTCTAATAACTTTAAAGAACCCTTACATAATCTATCAACAATATATACTAAAATCTATTGTTTATCAACAAGACATTTTGGGAAAACCCCCTTAGGTCAAAACAACTTCACTGCATTTGTTACTTAAAACAATTACTGACACCAACTAATGCCACATAAACAGTCTTAGTTTAGCTAATGTCTGGTAGAAACTAACATAAAGAAATACATAAGGTTGTTAGATAAAGAAAAACAAAGTATTTGATGGATAAAGGAACACATAAGAAAACCATTTGTCCTTGGCTAATTTGTTCTTTTAAACAATACCAACTTGGGGAAAACTCAACTTGTGGTTACTAACCTGGCTCTTATAAAGTAAAACAAAGAAAGGTGTTCAGGCAGAGTGGCTATCCAAAGCTACTTAATCTCTTTGGCCTACACTGACCATAGCCCTAGGGTTGGAGTTAATTACTGTACCACCTGTTGTGGTGCCACTCAGACTTTAGCACAGTCCAGCCTGGAACTTACGCAATGTGTGTGGACTCTTGTGTGTTACACAGCTATATACAGTTGTCCCAAAACTGCAAACTAAACTGACTTTTCCAACGCTAAATACACTAAGTTGGAAAAGTACTTTGACAATAATCTTACAATAATTAAATGCTTTAAGCCATGAACTTCTAAGTACTCAAATAACTAAGCCAAAGTATCTTTGGAAGTAAAAGGAAAATTGAGGATGAACTGATGTCTTCTCTAGCTATATCAAGACTTTACAACACACATTTTAATGACAGAAGTTTGATCAGAAGCCTCACCAAAGTTTAAGTCTAAAAGTGTACTTTTACTGTACAATGGACATCCAAGAATGGCACTGGAGAGGTCTTTGTCCTAAACAAATTGCATCTTTGGTAACTAAAAAATGATGAAAATCAACATACCAGGAATAAAGGGATGAAGAACAGAGTTCTGGTGAATCAAATGTTTTATTACTCTACACACCAAAGACCAACAGTCATCCACAATGTGGCTGGCTGGGTGAGAGAGCATCTACAGTACCCAGTCTGGCTGATCTGCTGGGTGTCTAGTTTGGCTGTTGAAGAATGGGGGTGAAGGTGGGCTGCTGTTCAAAATTTAGGGGGTGGAACAAAACTACTTATCTATCCAGGGGCCGGTCCCTACAAAATGACCACAGGCTTTTTTCAAAGTATAACGGTAGCTTTCATTCGGTTTTCAAAAATGTTTTGGTGGTTTGGTTTTACATAAAGTCAAATGTATTATAACCAGTTAGGCTGGGTGATCGTATGTGACTCATTTCCATCTACCTCAAAACTTTCTATGTATGTGTCAGGCAAGAGTGGTTCCCAAACACTACTTGATTACGTTTGATCTCTATGTTACTGTCAGTAGGGTTCATTATTTGATACACTGTATGGCCGTGGTGTGCTTGAACAATACATTTGGCTCCAATTAACGTCTTATCTGAATACAGAGAAGGGACAGGTTCGATAATACCGTGCTTTGTGCTTGACTCCTTACACTTAGCTCTAAATATCGTTTGGGTTCTGGCAGGTAGTGTCATGTTACACATCGCTCTAACATGCATTATTTTTGTTGCCTTACTGGTTAAGGGTGCAGAGTTTGAATCGTTAAAGAGCAAACGATTAGAGTCAAACGATATTGATACCTTATGTTCTTGTAGAAAATCAACACCCAGAATAATCTCATGATTCATATTGTCTAAAATGTAGAAGGGGTGACTGAAATTCATGTCTCCAATCGAAATAGGCAAAGTAACCTTGCCAACAACTTTAGTTACGTGCCCCGCAACGCCAGAAATCAGTGGCACGTCAGTAGGTCCCAAGGGGAATTTTGTGTTCGAAAAGCAGTCCGTGTATGTTCGTTTGGCGATACAAGATATGAGTGCACCGGTATCGATTAGAGACTGGCGAAATTGGGAGCCCACCTTTATTGTGACAAGATTGGTCCCACGTGAAATTGGTAAAACGTTGTTGATATGTGGGACCGTTTGGGACTCATCGCATGCTTGTTGATTTTGGTGGCCTAGTCATTGATTACCGATGTTTCCACTGGGGGAATTACTATGGTAACTAATAGGTCTACTCAAACATACTCTGGCAAAGTGCCCTATTTTACGACAATTTCTACATTCTACTCCATTGGCCGGACATGATCGCCTATCTACACACTCACCCCATCCACACCAGTGGCACGCCTGGTCCTGCTGATGGGCTGACTGCTGGGCTGTGTACTGCTGGTACGGGCGGGGCTGCTGGGTCGCTCGGTAGGACTGCTGGGGTCGCCGCTGTTGGGAGTACTGCCGCCTTGGTGGTGGTTGCGCAGGGAACTGCGGAGACTGTTGCTGGATGTAGCTGGAGGCAGGTCCAGCTGCAGAGATGGATGCAAGTTGCCCCTGAAGCGTTAGAATTTGGTTGCTCAGTTCTTGCAACGCAGAGTTCACCTCTGCCGTCTGGGGTCCGGAACGCGTTGTTGTGGATAGGGCTAGACGTGCTTGCGTCACTGCGTCATCGACGGTGTCGGGGTGAGCCTTAATGACATGGCTCCTTATGTCCGGTAGCAGTCCTCTTATGAACACCTCCATACGTTCTGCGGGCGTTTTGCTGAGCTGACAACATCTTCTCTCAATATCAGCAACGTACGCCTCCACTGTCTCGTCTGGTCTCTGCTTACGATCAGCGAGTTCTGCTAAGCGCACCCATTTCATCCCCTCATGGGGCTGGTACTTTGCCAGAAACGCCTGCTTTAAATTTGGAAATGTATTTGTGATTTTGTCCGGCAGGTCCCTGTGCCAATAGCTTGCAGATTCGGTGAGGTACAGAGGCAGATTGCTTGCCTGTTGTTCCGGGGTCCATTTCTTTTGCTTAGAGTACCTCTCGTACCTGTCTAGCCACAGCTCAGGGTCTCCGGCATCGTATCCCGAAAACTTTGGCACGATAGATTCAAACTGATTCGTTGTTGACATTGTAGCTTGAGCTTGAGCAAGACTGCGGGATCGTGTTATCATTCAGGATCTGAGTCGGCGAATAATAGTTCTTGAACTTAAGAGATGCCCGGATTCTCCACCAAATATAACCAGTTAGGCTATATGCTCTCAGACTATAAGAAGATACACGTTGACACAGGATTGAAGATTGAAGATACTTTTAATGCACGACTGATGGTGGAGGCTCTCACTGTCCTCAACTTGAAATTACAAGGGTTTATAAAGGAAACAGCAAGATGCTTTCTTACACAAATTGTAACCATATAAGGGATTGTTTCCTACTTCATTAAAGGGACATTTGAATAATTATACATACAGGAATATGTTTGGCTGGATTAAGAAGGGGGGCCGTATTAAACAAATGAGAGTGTGGGCCATTGCCCCATATTTGGACTTGTCTGTGCACTGACCACTACTTCTGTCATTGCTTAGGAATGTGCAAGGTGGCAGAGTTGGCCCTTCCAGACTGGCCTCACACTCACTCCATTGTAATGACTCAGAACAAAGAACTGCTTATAAGGTGTATATGATATAGAAACACTGCCATCAGAATATTAATATTTTACATTAGTTTATAAAATGGCACCGGTGATAGTATCAATCAAATGACAACTGAAAACTTCTTTCTCACTACTTAATTGGATCGGCATCTCACTCTCAGTCAACGTCATCTATTACAAGATATCGTTCAAGTTCGAGACGAGCACGTTCTACAATAGATAATGCTGGATCCTCCCTCTTTGTCTTTTTCCCTAGGATACTGCCTAGAGTACGCTTTTGCTTTGTCGGTTGCGACATGGATCGCTTTTCCGGTTCCGGTCATGATTGTTACTTTAGCAATGACCGTTTCCTTCGTTTCTTGAACATAATCTGCCTGGATGTGGTCTGCACAGTAGCGAGGATCAAGGAGAGATGAAACCGGAGCAAATTCTACGTTGCTTTGGGGTCGTACATTGCCTTCATCTTTCAGCTATGGTTTCTTCGATGCCTGCCGTGAGGTTCTTATCTTCTTGATCCTGACAAAGCACATTGTCAGAGAGGTGCCAAAGCATAGGCAAAAGGGAAGATACCGTGACGTAGTTTTACCGGATAAAATATCTGTGAAGTCGGCCACTGGTTTCAGCACCTTGTTGACTGCATCTAATATGCTAACATCGTGCCACGACGGGGCGAGGTGGGCATGAGCTCGGTCTTGGCCCAACACTTGGCGTAGGGCTGGTGCTTATTCAAGCACACGCTCTATCATCCTCTGCTTTGACCCCCATTGAGTTGAACAGTACTGTAAATGAAAAGTCAATGAAGTTATCTTAAACCAAGATCGATCAGGTCATGGCTACATAATCAAATGAATAAAACAAATTAAACTCTTCATGTGCCACAAATTTGATTGCAGACGAATCAACAGCAATGTTCATTTTGCGAATTTACTTAAAAGTGTGAAAAGATAGAATCATGCATTTGGACTTAATTGGGACTAAGTTGCATGATCTATTAAAAAAAATGCTTCTGTCATACATTTACGTTATTAAAAAAAGTTTAAAATGCTGTTAAAAAGGAAACACTTACCCTGATGAGTGAATGTGTTGGCAAGTTCATGTTGGCCTGAGCTTTCGACAAGTCTCTTTTCTTTAGCCAGCTATGGGAGAAGCATCCGACAATGGAGCGGCATAGCCCAAGTGCACGGCTCATTTTTTGGGTGTGGTCGGTTATGCCCTTATTAAGCCCTAAGTGGAGTCTAACGGCAGCCACAATGTTTGCCCCATTGCAGGATAGTTTGGTTGTGGGGATGTCCCATTCTTGAAGGGCCGACTGTAGAGCTTTGGCAAGATTGTCGGTCATGTGATTGTCCGGCAAGAATGAACTCCTCCAAACATCTCGACTGAAGCTTCCAGTCTAATGAAATGAAATGAACTGTCAGACTCATATACGGCTCCAGAGTTGTGCTCGACCACATGGCAATAGTTGCAGAAAAAAATTCTGCCTCTCCCATCTCTATATTTGATGCTTGTTTGTCTCGCTTCCCTTAGCCTTCTGTCAGGAATCTGTTTAAAATATTGTTTTGACTCTAATATGATTATCTTATCTTAATGAATTTTGACATTGCAATGAATGATGGAGTCATATAAACTTAATCCTATACCAAACTGGATGAGAATGGGACACAATCAATGTATTCTTTGACTTGAAACTGTTGGTTTGTCTTCTGAGCAACCGCAATTCTGTGAAATGATATAGAATTTTTTGTTAAAAACCAAAAGAACAATTCAATGTTCTTCCAACATGATGAGTATTTCCTTATTAGTTCCAGCACGTTTTAAATTGAACCTGTAAAAGCCAAAAAATATGTAAGCCTTTACTTGTTTTAAACGTTTTTGTGTTAAAAACCACTACAGGAAATGTTAAAATTATTACAATATAAAAAATGTTGTAATTACGGATGGTTACGTTTTATGAACACTTATACCCATAAGGGACATGTGTTTAAATCATCCAGAACTACTCTTTTATTGTAACCAATTTAATAATCTTTCGATAAAGATTTAGATTTTATTTTTTTATTTTTTCATACTCTGGTTATGTGATAGGGGTTAGTTAGGGTGATGTGTGGGGCGTCCTATATTCTTTACCATATATACAATCGTATCAAAATTAATCTTCTGAGAATTCCTACAGTTAAGCGTGAATCCTCTCACTTTACAATGTCTTTCTCGTGTCTAAATTGTACGCATAATTTTTGGGGCCCCCAGAAACGAAAGCCGTGATGTAATTGCCATTGTTCGACTACTTCGGTTCTAGACATTTTTATTCTTTGACCAAACTTACCCTAGAAACTATTCAACATGAGCTTTGCAAGGGCTCTCAGCCCTGGATTTTTGACAAGTTTTTTACGGTCTAACAAAATGCATTCTTTAGTTTCATAATCAACGATGTATTTTTGATTGTCTGCCTCGGTCTCGACCATTGCGGAATACCAGAGCTCTCCTCCTTTATTTGTAGAAACGTGTTGATATACTCCGAGAAGAGACCGCCGGATTTAGTGACCAGATCGTACACTTCACTTTTTTCAAAATGCTACATGCAGTAAATTCTCTGTACTACAAAGCCCAACTCAACTGCTTTTTGCAGCTTAAGAGACATGTACGTACCGCTCAAACTTCTCTCTTCATCACTATGATGACATGGTGTTTTTTGCTCATTTTCTACACAGGTCCTACATAGGGGAAACATTAGTTTGCCAACTGCCCTGTAAGGGAGAAGGGGGTGGTACAGATTGGATGGGGGGATTATGGTGCACTTAATTAATCCAAAATACAATGAAATATCTTTAAAATTATCTACAATGATCTGGGGGTAACCTACCGGATATATACAGTATTTTCCACATCTCCACATAAGCAAACTCAGTCTGAGTCTGTACAAAGTTTTTTTTTCTTGCGTTCTAGTATATAGCTTGTGCATCGGCACGCCTAACGTAGGATGGATAGTTTCTTCATTATAACACTTGGGACATACGTGCCAGCAACACCCGTTATATTCATACACGGTTTTGCCATTGTCCCAGAACCTGTCCAATTTATATTGGCCTATACAAAGTTCTCCTCCATTTTATACTGCGGTACATCAATACACAAAACTTTTGCACCGCTATATATAACTGAGGGGATACACGCATTTCCAAACAGAAATTCCAGAAGGAAATACAAACCATACCCCTGGGCGATTGCGATAGAGTTGTTAGTTTCGGGAGACTGAAACAACCATTCGCAGAAGCTTCTCTGCATTTTGTCCCCCTTAAAAGTTTTAGTGGATGTGCAACTGTTACATTTATATTCAACCGGCTGAACTGCCTACCCTTCACACACCATTTCGGCTACGCATAAATTAGGTACATGAGTGCCGTCCTGAATGCATTCAAAATAAAAGTAATATGTACTTGAGTGGTGTTTTAGATTTCGCTGTATTTGAATTTAAGGCTTCGACTCTGTCATCACTGTCATCTACTGTCGCATGTAAATATATGTTGTGAAATTAGTGAGACATGCGACGTCTCAATATTTGATTTTTTGTTTGTTTCTTTTTCTCAATGACTCTTATGTAACATTTGTGATTAAATTGTACCATTTCTTTAAAAGTGTTGCAATATTTGGTGATACAGGAATGTTTTTCGCACTTGGCAGAGAGGGGGACACTCACATAAGCATTACACGTTTTACATCTATAATATAATTTGCACGCAGTTTTACCCCCGATTCATCTATTCTTGTGGTTTGTATAACATATGGGGTCCTTAAAATTACGGTTACAATCTGCGATTGAGGAAGCCTGACATTGATCTTATCACGTCGTAATGCCCTCTTGCAAGATGAAGGTATATTGTCCCGGGTTTCTGATCCGGACCTTTAAAAATGTTAGAATAGCAATACTCTCTGGAAAGAAGAACTAAGTGATAATTTGTTAACACATCCTGGAATCGCTGGAGCTCTTCTGTTCCACCCAGCATTCCTTCTATAATCCCAGCCCTTCACCATTGCACTCCACCCCTCGCTCTCCCATCCCCAGTCTATGTCGTAGATGGTGTCTGTATCATTCAACATGCTCGCCAGGTCAGAGTCTGAAACGGAGCTGTCCTCTGGCGGTCCACGGGTGACTTGACCAATCCCGCTCGTCCCTGGCTGGTCGCTGATGCTTACTCGATCCAATCCACTCGTCCCAGGCTGGTCTCCGGTGCTGACCCAAGGCCAACTTGCTCAACAATACTCGACACCAGCTGGTCTCTCAGTACACGCTCAGAGCATCTGGGGTTTTAGGATGGCCGGTGAAGGAATGTTCTGTACTATGAGAATCTGCAACATCAGGGTATGCATCGGTTTGGCCGATCAACAGCTGATACATTCGCTGAGAAAGAGCTACTCTTTGTTCCATAGATAACTCCATGAATTCCATAAGTACAGTTGTACTTCACACTTTAACATGGTTAGTGAACTAAAATCTGACAACTTGAAAAACATGGTGAAGGTTGCATCACTTTCAATTGCGCCAATTAAGTGGCAAGCCTGCTGCAAGCTTGCTGCCATCTTGCCACAATTAAGACCTCCTGTCTGCAGAAGCGATGCTGAAGGCTATAGCTAGAACTGATGAAAGGAACTGAAAGCAAAAAGATGCAACAAAAGCGTATTCCTGAATGATTTGTTTTTCAGTTTATTGACATTCAGTAAAACACATAATACTATAATTTAAGCATCAGTATCACCAAAGTGATGTGAAAACCAAGATATTGTTTTTTGGTTTTAATGCCCAACAGTTTTTAATTTTGTCCAAAAAATATTAGCGGTTCAAAACTTTTATGTAAATAAGGTTAAAAAAGTATATAGCACTGCAATAGGCTAATATGTGACCTGTCACCACAAAAGGGCTGTAAAGTCAGTCTCTATAGAAATTAAGATTGTATGCTTAAATGAAAGAGAATTTAATGAGCTTTAAAATGGAAGGTCACACAACTCAATAGGTCACACGGTTCCAGAGTTATGACAATTCTAGCCGAGCCAGGTCGGTTCCATTTATTAAAACAAAAAGTCGAGAAAAACCAATGTTTAATGAAAACATGTATTTACGAAATTGTTCGCCTTTAATAACATAAAAGTTTATTGTTACAACTGACAAAATTTATACATAAATTGAAGTAAACATTAATTTTTCACTTCTACATTTACATAAAATCTTTTCGGCCCAGACAAAATGTGTCACTCCCATGGGGGAAAGCCCCTAGTAACTAGGGTTATTATTTTAGTAGTACAAAAGCGTTGCCAAGGCAAACAAAGATAAAACTCTTTACAAAAATAAAAAATTGGCAAGGTCAATGAAAAAGCGAATATCCGCTTTAAAGCGGATATTTCACAGGGCCTTCTCATCCTCCAAAAAGTCTTCAACTCCATCGTCCTCCTCATCCCTTTTGCGCTTATGTGTTTCTTCCTGGGGAGGAAGGGGGCAAGTAATGTTGGCCCTGCGGTCTTGGGCACAAAAAGAACTGATGGTCTTGTATAAGTACCAACGTCTCTTCAGGCTAAGGCTCGGAGGGGGAATTACCTCTGGCAGGCCAGTTGGGAATGTCTCTGTGAGAAGGAGCTTCGTGGTCGTTAATTGTCTCGCTGTCACTAAATTCCCTGGTCAACACAGAGCCTGGAGCGTTCCTGCGAAAATTGAGGTGGTGCATTGCCTTGATCCCTACAAAAGGTTTGAAATAGGGATCAAGGAATGACTTCCAGTCATAAATTGGAACTATGACATCTCCAAGCTCTGTGCCGACAATCTGAGGGATGTTTACACCTGATTGGGAGCTTGACCTGCAAACATCAGCTATGTCGTCAAGGCAGGACACATGAGATCTAATGTATCGCTGCTTCAACAGGCCGAAACTCCAGTCAGGTGCAAACTTAGTGTGGCCAGCAACTAAAAACCCCAGGTGAATTTCATCATGCGGACCCGTCAAGACCCTCCACATTAAGTACCATATCATAAACTTGTTTTTATTTTGCCCACTACAGTTATCACAGTGGAGGTATACGCTCACCTAAACTGTAGTTGGCAAAACAAAAATCTGAGATGACAGCATTTGCACCCTTGGTGGTGATCATGCCCTCGTCGATCAGGAAGTTGACTTGACGGCTAAGCCCCTCACAGTGTATTCCAAAGATTCCGCATTTCCTTGGGGTCATGAAGTAGATGGGTCCCGGTTGTTCTGGATCATGTGGATAGAAAATCTGCAATGATCAATCAAAAGAGGGAAATTTTCAGTTGTATTAAATAGTAACAAATAAATGAACGACCGACCGACTGAACGAATGAACAAACAAACAAACAAACTACGAACCTGTTGGGCAAAGTCAAAACTGTAATGCATTGCTCCCTCTGTTGAGTTTGGCGGGTGTTGTCCTAGCTGGGCTGGATTGTGTTTTATCACCTCCTTAGCAGCAACGACATTGTTCCTGTAAACTTGCCGTTCCAAGTCAACAACCCGCAGATGCTCCAGATGCTTGTCCAGGAGTTCCCGCTTGGTCTCTACGCTGGTGTTGGCACCGTGGTAGATATTCTGACTATACCGCTGACACGTCCAGCACAGATCCGTCCACGGCTTTGTCGTCAGTATGAATGGAATGTGACGCTTCCATGCAGTGATAAAAGATGTCCTGCCCATCACCCTGTGGTCTAAAAATAACATGTAATGGATATTAAATTTTAACATACTGCAGGTACATTGATGTTTCATCTCACTGAAATAATAGTTTCGCATCAAATAAATCAGAGATTAGGCAAAAAAAAGAGAAAAAAGTTGGTGTCTGGTCTGCGTGCAAGATGATTTTGATCGTGTGCGCCAACGTTTTTTTCCAAAATTGTCCACAATAGCTACAACAACGCCGGGGCAACTAGACCCAGTGATAGATCCGCTACGACTGCGAGGTTGATGTTGAATGCCTGATAGTAGTCCATGGGTGCGGTTTGAAGTTACGATGACATGCGATGGCACAAAAAAAATTACCCCCCCCCCCCCATCATTTCTGGAACTTTGGTCTGACCAGAGAGCAGAGACCGACTTTTTGGGGGGGCCTTAACTTGTGAATAAAGTACTTCCAAACTTATAACCTGCCATTAGCTGCATTCAGATCTTGTAGGCTCTTTCTGTACTTTCGCCAAATGGATGTCCTGTTCTCCACTGCTGGGAGAAGCCTGTACCTCGGATCTGATGATTTGACAGATGGGACTCAGCCTGGTATGGTCAATGCCCTCTCCTCGGCAAACTTAGTGACGAACGTCACAGCCCGCTCGATGTTTTCGAGACAAATTTTCCGGACGATTTGTTGTGCGCCACCGCTTCTCTTTTCCATAACCTCAATGCCATTGGCGGCATAGTGCTTCATCAGTTTGGTTATGTACTTGTCACTGACCCTTGGAGATAAAAAGTTAAATACAAAAACTAATTACTAAATAAAAAATGTAAGAATATGAAAGATGTTAATTGCAAAAGAAAGCAACCGAAATCAACCTTTGCTTTATTTAAGTTTTGGTGTTAGCGACCCCCCTTGAACCCAACAAATTAAAAAATGTCTTAGAACTGTACAGGGATTAGAGAGGGGAACTTGCTTTTCCCCCACATTTAAAATCCTAATGCCAACCTAGGTTACCGCCACTGATTAAAAAAAAAACAGGAAAAAGAGTAAATTAACTTCAATGTCAGGGATTTGACTTTAGAAGATGTAAGCAAAATTTGATTCTTGAAATGTATTTTCCAACTTACTTGTAAATGAAGCAATATGAGTCTCTACAGACTCGAAGCCCATCAATATGGTAGCCCATTGTACAGTTGTAGACCTTTTGCGCTGCCGTTCTTTCTGTTCCTGTTTGGTGGTCTCTGTCATTGGTCCGGCTCGAACACCACTGGTGGACAATTTCCCAAGCAAGAACATCATTTTCTCCCGTGGGTCAAGGGCATGCTTTTGCAGACGGGTACGGAAGATGTAGTCATCAGCGAACTTGTGCGTGCACCCAAGGCCTCTGTATGGGTTCTTACACCGACATCCGCGAGCCCTGATGATTTCCATTTCCTATTATAAGAAGAGAAACATTTATTACGATTAATAAAAGACTGTCAGTAGCTAAACCTGCCTCATCACAGGTATCTAAAAGCCGATGAAAAGGAATGCACAAATAAAGTACAAGTACTGTCCTACCAGACGCAGTATAAAGCTGCTTGTATCAGGTATTGTGATGATCAGTTTGGCCTTGGCCCCAACTACACATGTATTGTAATTTAGAAAAATTCAATTAAAAAATAATAATAAACGCTTCATTAATTGATTATCTTTTAAGCTAATTTTGACTTATTTAGTTTCGGACATACTATTTATCTGCATCGATTGATACAACAAAATATACAAAATATATTTTATTCTTCAGATTTTAGTTCACATGTGCATGCAGGCCTACATCTCTGTATGGGAAAGCTAATGTGTGACTGTGAGTGTGACTGTCATCAGTCATGACTGTGAGCATTATATTTAGCGGAATCGCATTAGAAAATAAAAGCCCAAACCTTTTGGTCATCTTCTGACATAAATTCTGGGTCTCCATTGGCGAGTAGGGCATCAATTCTTGTCTAAATTACCAAGAAGTTCTCCTCCTCATCGCTGTCGATGTCCATGGGCTCGATTTCTTCCTCCTCCTCCTCCTTGTCATCGTGATCATCACTATCGTCGCGATCGCGTTCACGTTCGTCATGCTCGTAGAAATCATCCTGTTCTTCGGGAGTTAATGTGCTGTCTTCGTCGTTGGAATCAACCCCATCACCTAAGTAGTCATCAATTAATTTCAGGACATTTTCCGAATCTATGGCGTTCAAATCTAGACACTTGGCGTCATTAATTGCCTCTGAAATTCGTCTTTCGATGTCACAATCTTTTCTCTTCACATTTGCCGGCATCTTGAACGAACCATGAAAACCCGGAAGCAAACACTGAAACTACGCATGCTCAGTTGTCAGGTGCTCAATTCTGGCCAATCGTGTCGCTTCTTCTACTCCTTTCAGACGATTGTTTACAAAAGAAAGCGATTTTACAGTCTATTTCATTGGTTTATTTCTTGCAAGTAATTGATTATTGTCAGTTACAGCCAATCAGAAATAAGCTAGTAATAAAAATACATGACTTCACCTGCAAAGCAGATCAAAATGGCGACTTACACATGGTTTGGAACGTAGGACACAGAGGCAAAATTTCGCTACTAAATCATTGTTTTAACAAATTTCCTGCAAGTTTCAAGCACGATGCCTGACACTAAAGTACTAAATTGTAATATTTAAGGCAAATTTTGACTCTCAAACTTCACAGAATGTAAGTTTAAGGTGTAAAATAAACAAAAATTGTATTTTCAACATTGTACGTGCATTTCGACCTATTTTGGACCATAACTCAAAATGGTACTTTGCAGGTTTACGGCCCGTTCGTGGTGGCGGGTCACATATTATAGAACTTTAAAAAAGATTTCTGCAAGCTTGCTGCACGCTTGCCGCACGCTTGCTAGCAAACTTGCCGCAAGCTTGCCAGCAAGCTTGCTGAAAGCAAGCACATTTTGGGTTTTGGGTTTTTTAATTTTGCGCAAGGGGAGATCCCTTTTTTCAATTGAAGTATATCAACGTCACTGGTCTTTCAAAACATGTGGCCTAAAATGTTATGCCACCCTGCCAAATTTTGCCACCCTGCTAAAAATGTCACCACCCTGCTAAATTCTCCCATTGAATTCTTCCCCATTCTCCACTGTCTTCACAGTTTGTCTAGGTATACATGTACAATGTTTACCGCACTTTGTTGAATGTATAGGAAGAGTTTGCCAGCATTAAAAGTCAGCAGTACTGTAGTACCATTTGTAATCAAACAGATTTGGATGCAATGTATGCAACATGTAATATTCATTCTGAATTTATCATCAATATTTTTTGCCATTTTATAATTCAAATCATCGTTAAAACAAAGTATTTCAGAAAACAAAATAAATCACAAGTAAAAGTCCTTAAATGAACCTTAAGTACCCACAACACCTCAAAAGGATGCAAAGAGTACAGTCCAAAATGATGCTGTCATCTATTCAAGACCACAGGCATAAAAAACAATTTGTCTGTTATGGTGGCAGTATTGGTTCTTGATTATTACTATAAAATACTGTGCTGTAAAAAGAATTCAAATTGTAAACACAATCGGAATGGTAAAAAGGTGCTTGAAAAACTCATGGGTTACATCTTGTCTCTCACAAAATAAAACCCCCATAACAAACAAACTAAACACTGGAATGGTAATGAAGGTAGCGCCAACAAAGACATTTTAAAATTAGCGGGATGGAGGGATGTGCAGGGGACCTTACCCCTCCCCCCCCTCCCACACACACACAGTAATGTATGCCATTCCATAAATATGTTACAGTAAACAATGTCTTTGAACTTCATTCAAAGCAGAGGATATAAGCAATAAACAGTTTCACCTACAGCAAATTCCTTAAAACAGCAAATACTACCAAAGTGAACTCATGTAAACTTCATTTTTTTGATAAAATTGGGAGTTTTGTTCGCTTATCAAATTTCATCTCTTTTCACTGAAAAATATTCACGAATGAAAATTACATAACACATGAAAAGCATTCTCGAAGTGGTTAAAACTGCCATAAAAGATCGTTTACTTATGGTCGGTAATTATAAAATGAAGTTATGGCAATAGACCTGAAAGAATCGAACATGAGGGATATTATAACCTCTTGACTGTAACACGTTTTCACGAGATGATATAATCCATGTCCGAGAGTTGGCTGGGCTGAATGCGGGATAATATTATCTCGTAATAAAAACAAGTTTTAATGAGATAACAATATACATGTCCGAGAGTTGGCGAATGCTGAATGTGGAATAATGTTTTCAAGGAATGGAACAAGTTGCTGCGAGATAATATTATCCATGTCCAGGAGTTGGCGGGGGGTTGGATGTGGGACATTGTCCCGAACCCAGAAAAGAACAGGTTTTCACGAGATAAAATTGAAGATGTCCGAGAGTTGGCGGGGGCTGCATGTGGGATAATGTTATCCCAGAAAGGAGCAGGTTCTCACGAGATATGTTATCCATGTCCGAGAGTTGAAAGGATAATACATGTGTAGTATCCCAGAATGGAACAAGTTCTCATGACTAAGTAGGATTTGAAACTTTGCATGGTGGAAGTATAACTAAGTAAGGCTTGCGGTAACACCATGTGGAAATCTCTTTTGAGTAGTGTAGGTTCTGAAATGAACCGGTGGTAAACGACTCAACGTTTCGATCAGTATGCTCTGATCGTCTTCAGGAGAATGAGTTCTCATGAGATAATATTATCCAAGTCTGAGAGTTGGCTGGTGCCGATTTTGGGATAATATTATCCCAGCCAGAATGGAACAAGTTTTCATGAGATAATATTATCCAAGTCTGAGAGTTGGCTGGTGCCGATTTTGGGATAATATTATCCCAGCCAGAATGGAACAAGTTTTCATGAGATAATATTATCCAAGTCCGAGAGTTGGCTGGTGCTGATTTTGGGATAATATTATCCCAGAATGGAACAAGTTCTCATGAGATAATATTATCCAAGTCTGAGAGTTGGCAGGGGCTAATTTGGGGATAATATTATCCCAGAATGGAACAAGTTCTCATGAGATAATATTATCCAAGTCTGAGAGTTGGCAGGGGCTAATTTTGGGATAATATTATCCCAGAATGGAACAAGTTCTCATGAGGTAATATTTTCCAAGTCTGAGAGTTGGCAGGGGCTAATTTTGGGATAATATTATCCCAGAATGGAACAAGTTCTCTTAAAATAATGTCCGAGAGTTGGCTGTAGCTGAATGTGGGATATTATTATCAAAGAATAAAACAAGTTCTCACGAGATAACTTATCCTTGTCCAAGAGTTGATTATGGCTGAATGGGAATAATGTTATCCCAGAAAGGAACAAGTTCTCACGGGATGTTGTTATCCATTCCGAGAGTTGGCGAGGGCTGAATGCGGGATAATATCAAAAAAGAGGAATTTGAACAACACGTAGATAACACCTTTGATTTCTACAAACGCGAGAGTTACAAACAAAGTAATATTTAACACAATGTTGTAGTTATTTTTTTACAACATTATGTAAACATCATTCAACAAATCGAATCACAATCCAGAAATTAAAGACATCAAAATAATAAATAGTACAGACGAAAACCTATTTTATTTGTATGTCAAATTTTTGATTTGCTTTCTGTATAAAAGGCATCATCATGTTTAACAGTTTTATATTACAAACAATCCTGCACACAAGTAAAAAGGAAGATCATTTTTAAAAATGAATTTTAGTTTACATCGAAAAGCTATCTTTTGACAAGTTCCTTAAATATCACCCTATAAAATAATTTTACAGTGAAATTTCAAAATGTATTTTAACAAAGCACCCTCTCAAACTATTTTAGGATGAACTTCGGCAAATGTATTTTATGTATAGGTTTGTTTAATTTTAAGCCCCATTAGGACCAGATTAACCAATACGAATCACACCAAACAAACATGGCAACAGCTAAGCCCTGTTACCCCCCCCCCCCCCCATAATATCATTATTTACTGCAAGCCTGCGGGTGGTCCCAACTATCTGGGCGGATTTGTTGTATGGTCATCACTGGTCAAGCGATCATGATTGTTAATCGGATCATGATTGGGGCAGTTGTGTTAATTTTATTGCCGAAATAAAAATATGTTTATTTGTTTTGCTGTCCTCTAATAAAAACGTTCTTGTTATAAGAGGTACTCTGGCCAGTTCCAGTGATCTTGTTATAACGAGAGTCGACTGTATTTTTTTTCTGATAAATTATAAAAACTACTGATGGGAATCCTCTTCCATAGAACTAACGTTACTGTCTGAACCTTCAGCCGCCTCCTCTTCCTCCTCCCCCTCCTCTTCCTCCTGTGCCCTTATCTGCATGAGTGCAGCTACCTTGGTCTTTATCTGCCTCTGCAGCACTGTGTTCGATTGTACACAAATGACATTTATCTCTCCCCTCACTGCATGAGAAGCAGATTCACCTGTTAAAAAGGAGAAGCCAAAAAACCCTGTTATTGTTTCAACCTGAAAGATGAAATACGTGCCAACTTCCTCCCCTAAAGCTGTTTTACCGCAGGAAATGCTGTACTCTTCATTCAAGAAAGATATAACTGAACCCCCCCCCCCAAAGAAAAAAAAAAAAAAACGTTATCAGCTGATTTCGACTGCAACATTTTGACAAGAACGTGCACAAAACAACCCTTTTTTCACGAGATTTTGATGGGTGAACAGGTTGGTTTATTTGTGTCTAGTTTGAAAAAATGAAGGGTAGAATGAATTAATTCTTCCCCAAAACTCATTATCCACGCTTTAAAATTGTTTCAAGATCCCATTAAACGAATGAGAACGTGTGCCTTTTTGTTTTGGCAGCCGCTGGTCGCCACTTGTTTTGTTTGTAGATGGCGATAGCAGCAAATCAAAATCATACTAGCACTCTGCAAATTGTACGTATGACCTCTTCATATCTTCAACAAGGGAGGTTGGGAATGAATTTAGTTTTAGTCATGCCGTTTTCCCACTATCTTTTCAGAGGGCTAGGGGTGGGGTTAGCTGCTACTCGAGTAAGGTACTTACCATTTGCTGTCAGGTCAATCACCCAATCACCATGACTGATGTCTTTGAAGACTTGTCCAAGTATGTCATCATTAACACAAATATCAGACATGTCACCTGATGTACTAGCCCCATCTCTCCTCCAAGTTGCTTTCACCATATGTGTCATGACTGAGGTATAAGAAAAAAAGGTCCAATAACATTGAAATTACTAGGACACAAATATATACCATACACAGAAGGCACGCTGAAGCCTTGTTTTGTTTATTACTTATTGTTTCCCTTGGGGTGGGGGCAATTTCATTTTAATGCTTGTTTTAAGAGATAAAGTGTTCATTCAAACCAACAATTTGAGTGGCAAGTTCAGCCAAAGTCAGTGCATTTGCGATGACCTTTCAAAATGTCTGTAGTCCCCATGTCATCATGGAAAGTGGATGATGAGGACGTAAAGCAGTTTCCAACCCATTAACATGTAGTAAATGAGTGTGTTGGGACGGGATTGCCCTTCCCAAATTTAGAACCTCAACTAGTGAGCTCCTATGCGAAAATTATAATCTTAAAACGGCCACTTTGCCTATCATTGATTTAACATGAAACACCGTGTTTACAGTTGGTGTGGGTGCGTGAGTAGGCGTTGAACTCTAAACGAAAGGAATATATTTACCCTTCTTTTGTGCTTGGTAGCTGTAGAGGTTGGTGAGCCTCTGGAAGTCCTTGGATTTTAAGTACCTCCTAACGTTGGAGATGGTGTCTGGAGAGGTCTTAATAAAAATGCTTCCCTCGAGCTGTCCGTAAGTCTTAGCCACAGTGTCAATGTCCTCTAGGCCGGCTGTGCTCTCCTATAGTGGAAATTAAACAATGTTTCTTATAGCCATGGGTTGATGGTGACATTATTGACCGTAACTACATGTCTCTCTTTTTTACATTAGATGTTTGTTGTTGTAAACTCTATGTGAGTTGTTGGGCAGCAGTTCGTAAAACTCCGATTTTAGAGAGGCGGTGCGAAATTGTATAAACAAATTATATATATATAATTTTTTTTACAAATTAAAGGTTTCCAGCATGTTTTATGTACAGTGTATTTCACGTACCTCCATATCTGCTATCAATGCCACCGCCCCGGTAAAGCCTTCTACTTGCTGCAACACCCTCTCGTCAAGCACAGGAAGAAAAACTGCGCAACACTCCCCATTCCTTAATGATTGTGGAGGTTGCCCGTTTTCATCTGCTGTTTCAAGCTTTGCCCTCCATTCCACCGCGTCTCGCACAAATGCCATGAAGGGCCTTGGAATTCCCTGCTTGAAGTTGCATCCTGAAGATAAACATTATTGGAATTATCAACACTCAGTGTATTGAGTCACAAAATCACAAGGAATCATTTATGGGTCTTACAATTTTTGTTCCAATTTAATTGTTAAATAAATGGGTTTTACCATTTCTGTGCAATTTCTTCTCATTCGTTTGAAAATAAATAAACTATTTGTGAAAAATTACCTATGAAGGGTTGGAGGGCACTCTCTTTGGCATGTACCGGGTAAATGCGCTCGGCCTCCTCCCATGATGGTACAGACAGCTGCACCATCATCTCCTTTTGGACGACCAGCAGCTTTTTTATCCGGTCTGCCTCCAAACCCATCCCCTTCAAAGTGAGACTCTCGCTCACTACCTCGGCGAGCAACTCAAACTTGGTTGCCTCAGGCAACCCCTGCAACTTCATGAAGACCTATAAATTATAAATAATAATAACTGAAATTGTTTAAGATGCATTGCCAAAATGTGTCAGTCACAAAAGATGATTTCAACGTAATGATTACTCAGTAAATTATGATTGAGTAATGCATTGCTGAGTAGCCTCACACAAGATGACATTCTGGGTAGAGTGGTTTCTACAACTAGCATCCTACACGCAGGAAATTACGGTACTGCAATTTTCAGAAACATCACTGTGTTTTGACTTTGCCATTGTACATAAAATTTACTTACAGTTTGTTTTAGACTCTTCCCTGTCTTTTCCTCCTGCTGGAAGATTGCTGACAGCTTGCCAAAGCACCTTATGGAGAGCTGAGCCAACTGGAACGTTGGCTCAAGTGTCTTCAGTTCCTGGAGTAACAGGGTTTTAGTGTAATGAAAGCAAGTGATTTAGCATGTGGGTAAAAAAAGCAACTTTTTACATAATGTATCTGGATATTGACCATCACTGTTGTTTTGAAGTCATAAAAATTGCAAATGTTTTATTTTATTTGGAAAGCCAATTAACATTATCACACTGTGGGGAATGCCATTAAATTATAAATAATTGCTGATTGATAATTAAAAGTCGCATCGAACCATCACAAATCAGGCAAGGGTCAACAAGGTTGTTGTTTTGAAGTCTCAAATATCTTGAGAGCTGATTAAAATGACCAGTACCTTTTTGCACACTGGGAACTTTTTTCCAAGGGCAAGCCCGCAGTTTTCTCTCCACCGTATATCGGTAGCTGGCGGCTCATCAAGATCCTCGTCAGAGCCTTGCAAGAGGTAAAGCAGTCTCCTGCAGAGGGTAACATTGTCCAACAAGTTGCCCCCCTGCACTAGGTGAGTGCCAACATTGTGCAGAGAGGCAACTCGCAGGGCTTCGGTCCTCTGAAGGTCACGATATGCCTTTACGTGAACAGTCTTGAGGTCATTGAATAGAGCATCGTCACTTAGCTCCTTCAGTGCCGACACAAGATGGTTCCCCCCAGTGTATAAAACTGCGATTCCTCTGGTTTCCTCGAGTTGAAAATATTCCCAATCAGCAGCACTGGCAGGACAGTGCTGCAAGACCGCGTGTCCTTCAGGCCTGCCTTGATCCGGTCTTTATGTTTTGCGCTGACAGGTCGTAGTATGAGATGGGCTGGAGGCTCTTGAAGGCATTGAAGTGGTAAGCTGTACTCTCCTAAAAGCAGATTATACAATTATTACGACAAATGTTTTGATATATTTCATAAAGCTACATTAGATCACCCAAACCCATTTATTCTAGAAATTTATTATGACAATGACATCATTTGGCAGACAGAAAGATTTCGCGGGTCTATTGGGAAAACCCTTCAATCTTACATTTTCTTGAGATGGCAGCATGCTATTTGGTTTAACTTTTAATAAGGTGTGAAAGGGCATAATATTTCTTGCACTCATTCGAGCTTTTTTTTGGTGTTTTGTTTTTTAGTGCTTGATTGTACCTTAAAACTATCCTGCAAAATGAATAAAAATCCTAATTAATTTAGGATTTTTGTTTGGCTAGCATATGGTGGCCCTGAAGGGACATCAAGCATATATATTTACGTAAATATTCATGGTTTTTGCCCCAGTTCGCAAATATTCACGTAAATATTTGCGATTGAGGCCAAAGTCGTGAATATTTATGTAAATATTCACGCAAATATTCACGATTTGTGCCCCAAATCACATATATTTACCAAAATATTTACGTAAATATTTACGTAAATATTCACCAATATTCACAAAAGTCACAAATCCAGTCATCCGTGAGTATTTGGTTCTTTCCATCTAGCCTCATATTTGGCCAGAATTTCCATCCGCGGATTCCGTGGCCGGCCAGGCGCGTATTCAGGAAAATTAGAATCCATGTAGTTCAAGGCGGTAACACTTCTGTCTCCCCTTCCCCCTCTTTCTAATTTGAAAGATTTTTAAAATAATATTGCTAAATATATATGTTTGATGTCCCTTCATGCCAGGGCTACCATACTTGCAGGAAGTGCTGCGTAATATGCAGGAGGGGTTCGTCTAGTTTGTCAGCGTTGTCGATTCTGGCAGTTAAATATCTCTACAAACTTGAATATCCACTTACCAATGCATTTATCTTGAAGGTCAATGTTGGCAGTGTCAGTTGGATTTACAGCCTGTCGTTTTGCCGGAGGAATCTGAGACTTTCTCTCAGTTCGACTCCTCTTCCTGGGCAATAATGGGGTACTTTCTGTAATTATAAGAATTATTATTTGTACTTTTCCCTCAAAAATCACAAAAATGCGCAGACAAAGGAATTGAATCTATAGTTAAGCATTCAAAAATATCAGGCAAACACAGTAAATAATACACATCTTACCAGAGTTGTGTTGTCCATCATCTGTGTGTAGTACATCATTAGCTAGCATGGAAAACTCGGTAGCATCCATGCTGTCACTAAGGTTGTGGATAAGATCCCCTTCGTTAGCAGAAAAGTTGTTAATCGCCAAAGACAGACACTTCTCCTCTGTCTCTACCTGCACCAAAATATAGGGAATTACCAACATTTTGAACATATCGAGCCTTTAGTTGTTACACTTATTCTAAATAAATGTTTACAGTGTTAGTTTTATGTAATTTATTCGGAATAAATCACAGAAACTAAATTCCGAAACAGAAGTCTTCCTAATCATTATTCAAATTGCATCATGAAACACAACTGCGAAGTAATAATAAGGCAATACGGTTACATTTCTTTATAAAAAATGTGTGGGCTTTTTCTTTCATTATTTTTCAAAGGAAAAGGGATGTTGTGCTGACATACGGCTTCATGTTCAACGACTTTAAATAAAGACAAATGAACATGGGTTTAATATATTTGGACCAAAACGGCCTGGGTACAAAATTACCCGATTTGATAAAGTTGCATGTTTGTACACAAACAAGTTCCAGCCTTATTGTGAAAATATTTGCTCCACTTATTATTATTTATCAGTATGCATGGACAATGGTTTTAACTGGTGCACATTTTGAAACCAAAACTAAAAAGAAGAGCGCTATCCAAGGGCAAGGCAGCACATCGCAAATACTCGGTACGCACGCTGTAGGCGTTGAACGAGGTGCATGCTGGTCTAGCTAGCGCTCAAGTTTGATCCCTAGCTAGACCAGCATGCACCTCATTCAACAGCTAGTGCTTGCGCAATGGGTATTTGCAAAAAATGTATGTTATTATTAAGACCTCGGCCGCAAATCAAAAAACACATTGCAAGTCACGAGGAATTTGTTATGGGGCATTAAGTTAGTCAGGTCAATTCGAGAGTAGCTTTTCGGTCAAAGATTTGGCTGAATTAATTACTATATTACACACTTATGTTTGGTAACCTATTTATTAAGTAGATTGATTACAATTGACTGTTTAACATGTCCTGGTATGACTGGTGTTAACTTTACATTTAGATAGCTTACCTACTGGTTCTAATTATTTTACTTCGATAAATACAAATCCACTGTACTTCTTCAGAGCATGGAGGTTATTTCTTACCTCCATGTTCAGAGGGACATCGTTTAAACAATGACCCAGTGTGATAAGGGGGTTGCTTCGACTCTGTAAAATGAAGTACGTTTTAAAACAACTTTCCGACAGGTTATTTCTTATACAAAAAAAGTAATGTTTAATTGCAAATCGCGGCAACACATTTACACACACTTAAAAAAAAGGGGAAAAAACAACAAATAAAACCAGTATGCCTACCGCTCGTAAAAGTTTGTATAAAATAACACAATAGATGATCATTGCACAAAGATAACAGTTGGATTTGTACTGGACTTACCATCACTTTCCCATCGTCCGATGAAGAGGCACTGACTTTCGTGACACCGCCAAGGGAATGACCACTCTTGCTGCGAGCAGGCTGTTTGTTCTTGCCAAACAGGACAACCTTACCGTCACTTTCTCCAAAATACCACCGTGACATGATATAATATTAAACAACTTTTGAAATGTACTGCAACTGGTGATCATCCAGAGGTCCTTTCTTTATGTGGTGATGAACACGAGAGGTGCATCCAAGGGTGGATCTCACAGATGTGTATACGTTGCGGCCTTGCTGGCGAATGGTTCTGGACTGTTGTTTTAGGATCGTGTTCTTAAGATTTATGGGTTTCCTTGCGTAATGCAGATCCGGTCCACTGATGATTAATGGATAAAGGACGGAGTACCCTCCATTTCATCATGGGCTCATTATGCCACTCTATCGGTATACTTTGTTTGTTGTTTTGTTGGTTTGCTTGTGCTGCATCTTTCTCAGTATTGCAATCATTTATAGGGCTTAGGGATTCATGTTCAAAGTATATAACGTTCATAATGGTTCATAACATGGTCAGAAAAGTTATCATAACCTGACAGAATTAATAACAGGAACAAGAATGATTCTCCTGAAAACAATGCAGTTACAAACAAGGCCATATCAGGATTGTTACAACTACAAAAACTGGGTCTTTCAGGAATGTTATAACAAATACTCTTTTGTTTTCATGTTATGGACGTATTTTCTGTTTTAATTAATACACATCTGAAAAAAATATCCCCGTTTGTCTGTTTAACAACCGGTAAGTTAAGTATTTTAAATGGTATTCCCACCACCCTCCGCGGTTTCACTACCTCGCATTAACAGTTGTTAAGTATACGGCCAGCCTTCCCCAGTGCTTCCAAGGCCGGTCAGAGTGCCGTTACTTGTTATATGCGTAGTCCTTTTCGAAAATGGTGCTCTTAAATTCTAATGGTCAAAAATGTGGCTAAACTTTGGTCTTTTCTTATTCTTTCGTTCACCATGGCTCCATGTGATTTCGCTCTTTCCCACGGAAACACGTTCACATGCATCAGATTTAGCAAGTGACCGAATGCACAAAGCTTGCAACCGTTCTTTTTCATCTTTTAAACTTTCGAACTAAATTCAGTTTTATTAATGTTTCCTAGTGGGTTTACTTCTATTGTAATGATTTTTTTTTTAATTTATAAATATGGCACTAATAATCTTGTTTGGATCAAAACTGTTAAAAAATATATATACATAAGAGAAAAAAAAAGTACAAAATAATGTGTCTATTTGTTGAAGTACATGAACAGCTGTTAGCCAGAATATTGAAATGTCGCTATGGGACTTTATCCCCAATTCACAAGTTAATGAAAACTGGCGGGACGTATTTATTTTGAATGACATCTCAATAAATTGTATGTTTTGGGTTGTTCTTTTTCCCTTTTTTACCTTGGTAAGAACAAGCTGCGTTCTTTAATTAAAACATCCTGAAAGTGCAAGGTATGCAATGCTTATCACACATTGGGGGTAAAACAAAGTTAGAAGAAAATGATTTTCACTGAAACATAAACAGGCGAGCCCACCCAATAATCCCTACAAATATACCCATACCACCCACAGAATCCAATCCCATCTCATGCGGCATGCCTGTAAAGCATACACTCTCTTGAAGAAACTATAACAAAAAAGTTATGAAAAAACTTGATTTTCTTCTTTGTAATGTTTAGTAGGGCCTATGTTTAGTAAGGATTGTTTTCAACAAAAGAATAATATTTTTATTAGCCCATTCAAACAACTCACGTGTGGAAATGCTTGTTTTGGGCGCCCATAAAAATTAAAGTGTTTAGCAACAATACACGCCGTCAATGTGCTATAGAAAAACATTGAATGGCAAAGCAATTCATGGGGCCAAATTAAAAGTCAATAATATAGGACCTGTAAGCAGTGGCCCAATGTGACCTTCACGCAAAAATAACGTAGTATGGAAAGTAAAAAGGGGCAACAAATAGAGAGAGAAAAAATAATAACAGTTATGCAACGTTTTTAAAAAACACTATTTGTAGGGAAATTTACCCCCGTGACCACGTTTAGGTCATTATCAGTAAGTTTGTTCTAATTATGCAAATCTGTAAGCATTTATTTTGTCAATCTTACAATGTTGTGCACACCCGATAAATTATAAACAAATCAAAAGTCCCCCAAACATAGTTCAGAAGTAATTACGATTTGCCCCTCAACTAATTGCAAACAAATTCATTTCACAAAAATCAATCAGAAAAAAGTATCATTAAACCCCAAAGTTTCCATTTCCATCGGTTGAGTTGAAAGATGCTTATTGTACATAAGTTTGGTTTTCTGTTAAAACGTTGCGAACAAGTTTTAAACCAATAGAGGGCGCCTTTTAGTCAGGGGCTATTCAATAATATCACGAAAGTTTCCTTTAAAACGTCTGGACACATTTCCGGTTGTTTCTCACTGAGCTGTTGGTGTTCACAGACACAAAGCGTTTTCTTCTCAAACAGCGGATATTTCTTGTAAAACTCCTTATTCCATCATTTTTTGTAAAGTTTTTCTGTGAAATAATATTTTGTTAGAAACCATTATTGCAGTATCTACGAACGATATTACAGCATGGCTAAACAATAAGAAGTCTGATTTATCTTACAGTACATAATTTTAAGATTGAATTTGTTTTAGAGAGTATGGCCGACTGCCCCCGGTGACGGCAACTGTGTAGGCCTCTATGTTGTTATTTTTAATGTTTTATTTGTTATTCGAATCAAACCGTGCATGGACTTTAAAAAACAACAAGCAAGTCGTATTTTTTCAGTCGTATATCTTTTTTTCGGAAGGATACATAAAGAAACGTCTCTGCTGGCACTTATTTTTATTTGTCTCAGATTGTAGTTATTTGTGTTTGTTTTATACCAACACCTACGTTGACAGAAATCCAACTTGTAATAATGCAACCCCTATAAACCCACCTGACGTTTTTACTTTATACCGTACGTTTTCGATTGACCATCAATAAGATCTTCACCAAAAAGGAAAAAAAAAAAAAAAAAAGTATTTACATCTGAATTATTTTTAAAAAGTTCAAAATCTGCCTTAAGTGTTGCACTGAGTCTTCGCCTCCTGACCTGACACGGTTCCCTTATTTGCCTTTTAAAAAAAAGTTACATCAAATCAGGGTACAATATACACGGTTGTACACTGTGCTATAGTTAAGCACATTTATGCAAGCAGACTAATAAAAAGATTCGTTAAAAAATTTGGTTGCATAGAAAACTTTCGAAAACACCTTTTCATCTAATATATAATTTTCAGTAATAAGAATCTAGTCTGCTCAAATATCCGCTACGGATGAGAAAACAAATATTTCTTTTGCAATTAGTTGAGGTTATGCCACCTTGTGTCAAAACTATCATGGACTAATAAACAAGAAAACGAGAAAAACAAGTTCCATTTGCAATTTGTTGAAGGTTCGGCTGCCTTTTGTCATAACTTTCATTATTAACTACTCAAATAAGAAGAAACTATAACTATCACTTATTTTACGCAAATTTGTACCATAACTTAATAGTTGTGTCTATGTTTGTTTGTTTTTTGCTTTAGTTGACCTCTCAAGTTGGTTCGTGTGTATGAACTAGTATTATGAACAGGTTCACATTAACTGCATTTTTTCATTTTTGGTTAATGGTTATTAATTTTTCAAAATTTACAGCTTAAAATTGTCGTTATAGTCTGAAAATTGCTATCGAAACATAAGTTTTGAGTTTTAAGGGATAAACAAAACAATATATTCCTTCCACTTCTCAGCTTGAATTGAGCAGCAAAGGATAAACAAAGATACCCCCTCCTCCTTATGCTTTTTCATTTTGCACCCGATTCTTACTTTGTTCTACCAAAATTATGCTATGGAAAAAACAACATAATTACATTTTGACAACAACTTAAAGAAAAAAAATATATTTATAGGTTTTCTCGGTCAATTGCGGCAAATGAGCAGCCAATATAACCACCACGCTATTCTATTTCGCGCGAAATCGAATGCTACTGAAAAGGGTAATTCGATTTTGTTTTAGGACTAGTCAGTTTACTGTTGCGTCATTCGATTTAACAAAATAGTTATTCAATTTGACAATTCATCAAAGCAGCATTCAAATTCGCAAGAGTTTTTTTAGGCGTGTGTTTAGTCATTCAAATGAATTTTTGGACAGTCATTTCTGAAATGTGTGCAATCTAAAAACGCTTGGTTAAGCTTTTGTTTCCTTAAGAATGTTAAAGGCATAGACACGGTTCACCTTTTGGCACTTCAACATATGCCAAGATGTGCACGCTAACATATTGATGGTTGGGGAAGAAGTAAGATAAAAAATTTAAAAAAATAAATGAAAAAACATAAAGAAACACCCCATTCAAACACGAAGCAAAATTAGATCTTGGTAAGTTAACCAATAGAGATCCCCCCCGATAAAAAAATAAAAATAAATAAGAATACAGATGAAAACAAAGAAGAAAAAACCCTAATGGGGCCCGATGTAAAGTCTACGTGGAAACATAAACAAAGAAAGTAAGGTTGGCCTGAATTAAAGTGAGGGTACGAAACAGTTGCCCAGTACAGTTTATCTGTTTATTTGTATTTCTTTGGTCGTGCTTATTTAAAATTCACATTAAGCGAAACTGATTGCCTCTTTACGAAATAAAAAAAAAGAAAAATCGGTAAAATCTCCAGTCGTACCAGCTTTGCTAAATTGAATGATGATTGTGAAAAAAAAAATGACGATGCTAAAATTGAACACAGTGCTAAAGGAATTTAAATGCCTCAAAACCAAATTAAATGGCCGAATTGTGAATTTGAAACGCAGTAACAACTTGAGAGGCAAAATAGCTTTAATTCGAACGCATGAAAATTAAAGTGGCTGCTTATTTGCCGAAATTGACAGAGAAAACCTATAATAGGCCCCTAATACCAAAAAAGCGAAAATGAAAATTGGTGGTGAAGAATGAACCTGTTTATGCGTTTGTCCACTAGCTGTACATGGCAAATGGAGTTATTTCTAACGTCAATACATAAGAATAGGTTCTCTGAAATTTATGATATTGATGCCATATCTATTTACACTATGCTTAAATTAATCACCTTCTAATTAAAACTGCTGTTTTGTGTTAAGTGTGTTATGTAAACAGCAATAAATAGTAATGGCTGCATAAATAAATAGACCATTTTTAAGCTTCATAAAATACCTTTCCGAAATTAGATTCTGACAAGGCAGCTCCTTTTTTTCGAGGGGTTCTTTTTTTGCTGTACATGTGTAATTTCGTCTGATACCTTTTCAGAGTTAAATTTCAACCATTTCTTTACTGGCCCAGTACTTTTTGATTAAAAAAATCCAAATTACTGCCAGTTGAATGAAAAGAGCAAAATAAACAATTTTCCATAAACAAAAATGAAGACAAACTTTTTAAATGTGACGTCGTAGTAAGTTTTTTGTGGCAAACAAAATGCCAACATAGGCCTACTATATTTACTACATGGTACAAAGACTTTGATTTTTTTCCCACTAGTTGAACATCAGTGCATTAAAAACATTTGCTGGATGATGGTACTCCAAGGATGTTTTTCATTTATTTAGAATATTGGATTGTGTTTTGAAACACACTGCTAATTAGTGGCAATTTAATTAACTTTAGGCGGTTAGTTTGTCTTGAATTGAAACAGCATAGTTTTTGTTTTAATCCTCGCAAGTTGTCTAGGCTGTACTTCATGGTCAGCTTGCACAAACGTTCGGTGGCAACATCGATGGGCTTTCGTGTTTGCGGTCTGATGGCAGAGGAACAGGCTGGAAGTCCACCGTGCCACACGGCCCTGTGTGTTGCGGCCCAGTGCTGTGTTATTGGCTACGATCCTAGCCTTGCCTGGCCCTTTCCTTTACTCGCTCTATACGCCGGCTATGGTGCCGCCCGCTACAGAACTGTTTCTTTCCTCTCACCCCCACCCCCTTCCTGTGCCTATTTGTCATACACCTTGGCTGAATCTCTCTTTGAAGAACAACATGACGCCTAAGAAATCTTCTTTGGAGCATGACACCCTAGCTGCTCTACATGGTGCTCTTTAATTCTAACCCTACTCTATCGTGCTCTTTAATTCTAACCTATCAAAATTATTTTTCCTTTAGCTAAACTATGGTTGCTCTCCTGATTTCATTCAACGTAGCTATAGATGCATAATATTCGGCACCCTTAGTTATTGAATCACAAACCCCGATTTCCGTGGTTTCAAGTTCCCTTACAAATTAGTTAAAACATGTGGGTGTATAGATCAGTTGGAAGCTTAATCAATCACCAAATAGACATCATAGAGGGGGGAAAAAACGTTCCCGCTTTAAACTCTTGTCGCGTTTTAAAACACAAAACCTTAAATGTACTCCCAGAACTATCTCCCAATTTTACCCGGCAAAGTATGCATACCTCCCAGCTGGCCATATAAATTAACCGTGTGATCGAGACTAAACAGCCGTAGGCATACAAATTAAGATTGAAACCTACACGGGAATCTGTGCAGCTGCCAGTGGTTCTACATGCGTTGATACTTTCATACAGGGTGGAAAGCTTCAACAACATAAAATATTTACGTACAAAGAACCGTGTTTTTGAAAACATTACCTGATTTAAAAAACTCATAATCATTGTTAACTGTTGTGTGTCATCGCATTCACCTTTGGTTAGCATACTTGATCACGCTGAAGAAGTAAACAATAGTGATATTATATAGTTAAAGACTGCATTAACTCCATGATTAACCCGAACATTGTTTCTCTAAATTTACCCAACACATACTTCGAGTTTAAACCAATCTAAAACGCATAATCCAGCTATGGGCTCCTGTTTAAGCTTTGCAAAGATAAGCAATCGGTACCGTGACGTTTTGATAATAGCTACAAAGAATGGCCATTTCTTAAACCCTTGATGTATGCCTTAAATTGATTCACACACTGCATTTTTCAGTTTCTTGTTTCTAAATCACTTTATCCAATTATTTGTATTTATATTTTGCTAACCACCAATAGTGTCTCAAAGCGTGTAGATTACTGAAGATACTGACTATATCTTGTCAGTGAAACTGGGTCGCTTAAGAATAATATTAAATTTGGGTTTTCTAAGCGGATGGCAAAGTTGCAGTAGGTTACTCTTGACCGGTTGTTTTATGTGGCTTTGAAGATAATACCCTAGTTTCGTTTCGTTCCAGTACAACTAAGTACATGTACATTGACATGTAGCCTAATGTATGGCTACCCCACTTTGCACAGTCATAAACGTGAATTATGGTCCTTGCACTGAGCCTCCGCGGTGCAATGGCAGAGAAACCAAGGCTATACAGATGAGTACAATGACTTACTGTAATGTACACCGGGTGGCATTAGTCCTGACATAATGAAAAAACAATGATTTTTCGCGGATGTGGGTAAAGTTAGTGTAACGATTTTTAAAGGTTTTGGGTACTTTTTCTAGGACACAAAACACAATGTCCACAGATTTACGATAAACTTATTTGAAGAGACGTTAGAAAGCTTCCCTTAAAATACTTACTGGGTGATATAGTATTTGAGAAGTGGGTAACACAATTTCAAGAAAATAAATTTCGTCTCAGCGAGACGAAAATTGTTTTAGCATGAAAAACGTATTTACCAGTTTTTGTATTTATACCAAATCTGGTCAATATACGTTTTACATGCTAAAACTGAGACGAAAATTATTTGTGTGACATTGTTTTACTCATTTCTCAAAAACTAGAGCACCTCAGCAAGTAAAATTTTAAGGGTAGCTTTCTCCTATCATTATCTTCAAACTGTGCAAGTTTGAAATAAATCTGTGGATATTGTCTTTGTGTTGCAAAAAGTACCCAAACCCTTTAATGGATGGGCAAACCATGATGGCTTCCTCAATGGGCGAACTGTCCAGGAGCGTTTTACAGCATGGATCACATAATACGGAGATTTAGGCTTGGGTTGACGACTCCCCATGGACCTTAGTCTCGCATTTTCTTTGGGTCGGTAACTTTACGTTTGAAACCCACCACCCCCTTACCAAACCATTAATCTCATTTTGTTTACAGTTTACTCAACACAAAAAAAACCTACCCGATTAAAAACACAATCTGTGTTCTCAATCCAACACTTTTGCAGACTACGTAATTGTTGCTTTGTGATCGTCCCCTCATTGTGCTGTCGATCACAATGAGATTTGGGTACAAATGCACCACAAATACACATGTTTTTATGCATTGGGGTAGCCTACTTTGTTTGAGCGAACACAAAATTATAGGTACCAGTAGTATCGTATAGGCCTGCAACATGTAACCTTTGTTTTAAAACCCCGACCTTAAACATTCCAGGACCTTTCTGTAGGGAAAATTTTGTGAATTACATTAAGATTTATTGACGTTTCGTTCAAAAAATAATCATAAAAAAGCAAGTTATAAAAATTATTGGTACAGTCGTGTTCCTTTTCTACGAATAGGTTGATAAAACCAGACAGTGCAATCTCAAAAACCGTAGTAATGTAAAATTTAAATTTGTTTTATTCCTTTGCGCTGTGTACTTGTTAACATGTGAAGTCAGGGTTACAGTAACCGGCCATCAATAAAGATTTGAATTCCACAGACCTACAAGTATGCCCCCAGGCTCCTTGGACGATTGATGGGTGGTTTGCAACAGAGAGCTTGGAGGATTTACGTAACGTATTAACAGTATCAATACAACTTCGGCTGCACACTATAGAAAATAGGTCGCACATTGTGCAGCGCGATGCACGGCCAATGATTGGTGATATTTTATTAGGTAGGAAATTGCAAAAAAAGGAGCGCCACGATCAAATCTCGCACAGACGTCCGCCACGATCGTATACAGAATGTAGCTCAACCTGTTTATCAAGAAGTACATGGCGGAATGGCTTTTTTAACGATCATATGAAGCCCCTCCAAAATAACGACAGAAGTTATACGCCCGAGAAAATGTGAGTATTATAAATATTGTGGTAGGCCTGGAGTCGTTGAGATTGTGTGTTCATGTCCGTTTTATGATTTTATCATGGCGACTGTTTAGCTTGGCGTATTTAGAAAAAAAATATTAGGGTTGCTACTGAAACTGATTTTGAAATGTTCTTGCATTTAATACTCGTTGAAACAGTGACTACAAAACGACAAATTTTTCACTGTTTGTTGACCAGTTGTTGTGACATTAACCCCTATGCATTGGTTACTGTCCTTTCTCTATGGTTACTGTGACGGGTGCATTATTTTCCTTTTCCTGCATTTCCGTTGCAATGCCAAGAATTACGTTAGTTTCATGTTAATTGCCGGAATGGGATCGAAATAATTTCAATAATCTTCGGAGTCTTCCAAACAGCCAAAACACCCAGCTCTGATCTTGACTGTGACGACCCAGAGGGTGGCAATTATTATATGGTAAAAAGAGTGCAGTCGTGCCTTTTACTTAAAAAAACCTAAAAAACATAGTCGAGTGTTTGTTGTCGATCTATTGAGCTGACAGATCACAAACCTTTCAGTTTTGGTCTTGATCTTTGCAGCATTTTGATTCGTCCATTTATTGAAGCTTGTTTAAGATAACGTATGGAGATTGCGGCCGTTCAACGAAATGTACACCAGTTTGGTTTCAAGGGCCAGAGAGCTGCACAGTTTTTTTAATTTTAAGAATCGTATAAAATGGGAATGTAACAATCAAAACTTATGGGAAGTCAATGTGGCTAAACGTGATGCATATTAAAAGGAAAAAATATGTTGTTATTTCGGATGATGTGTAAGTTTTGAGGATAGATTTGTGTGTGTGCATAGTAAAAAAATAATGATTGGCACTAACTGTATACGACTAACACAATATTAACGATTTATTAAAATGATAACTGTTTGAAGAACATGTAGGTTGTTGTGAAATATGTATCAATGGCCTTCACATTTTCGTTTTCTTTAGAACAACCCTATTGCGTAATGCAACCCTAATGCGTAATGCAAGCGGTGCAGCTTGTCTTGTAAAACCAGATATGGAACAACAACCGTTAACAGAGATTGGTAGTGACAGCAGTGATGACATCCCACTCTCTTTAGTGGCGACACGGCATGCCAAATTACCTTGTTTAACTGAGCTTGAAAGTGATGTAAACAGTCCTCCAAAGCAAGGACCCCCGGCTGGGAATTACAAGAGGTACACAGAGCTTGAATCTTCACATGCAAGAACAAGTAAACCATGCTTAACAGAGATAGAGAGTGAAGAGCTACGTACAGGTATTTATAGCGCTCTCTATGATTAAAAACTTATTACAGCCCATGGTATAAATGTTGTACTTGCCTCACTTGAATACGACTACCGGAGGGAGCATTGACGACGACGACGACGACGACAACGACGACCACTACTACTACTACTACTTAATAATGTTCTAAAATATCTAGGGACAATACAACAAATGTAGCCTATACAGTATACAAAGAAAATGTGTGCAAACAAAAGAAAAACAAACTCTAAAAAAAGTAACCACGAGTGTTTTACATGTAAGCCTACTTCAAATTAGCATCCATATTTCTTTTCCTATCATAACATTGTTGTTTTTATAGATCCAAGTGATGAGGAGCCTTTAAGAACCCTTTGTTTTACTGAAGTCGAAAGTGAAGATGATTGCAACACAAACTTCACCCTTCATTTGTCTAGTGATGAATCAGGTAACACTTTTGCTACGATTAACAATAGACAAAGAAATTTCATTAGCCTTGACCAAGAAACAAAATCAGATGCTGCAAAAGAATAAATGTGTGTAAGCTACCGTTATCTTGTGTGGTATTATAGGAGATATGAACCAAATCAACCAACTTTTTCAAGAGCGTTGAGACTCGTGATGTTGACACTTAATCAATTGTTTCCATAGGGCCTACATTAGGTGGAGTTTCTTTATGATTATTGTACTTTTTATGGATTACACAGTAGGCCGATATCAAGTATGACAATTTAGAAGTTCCTGAACAATTGGTACACTTATAGTTGCTGTACAATGTTTTAAAGCCCAAATCATTTAAACCTGGAACCGAAGAAAAGTCGCAAAAAAAAGGAGTTACTGACAAAAGTTTCCACACAAAACGAAGGTACAAAAAGTGAGATTTTGCCTTTTAAGTTTTTCATATTTGACTTTTCTTTTCGAATCAATATTATTTTGCAGACAAAGAGAACAGTTTGGCTCATAAAAACTCGTCGTTTGACAGGCGTACAACAAAACGAAAGAAGGTTCGGTTTGGAGGTGTGGCGTTTGATGGCGCCGAATCCGACGATGCTGTAGAAGACTACACTGTAACTGCAAGGACAAGTAAGACCCCAAAGCCAGGCAGCAGTGTATTCAACTTCAAGAAATGCTTTATTTTGATTCTCGATACAATGTTTTATGGATTTTAAAAGTCAAGGCACTTTCAAACCTTAAGCCTTGCATTTAGCATGCGAGATTAATTGAATGCAGAATTCAGCATATATAGTGCAAAAAAAATAATTCTGTGTTCACGACATGGTCAATATTTGTGTATGAAAACTTAAAGGTGCCTTATGAAAGCAGCAAAAATATTCGCAAACACTTTCAAAGGAACATCTGTAACCACCCCTGTGTTCGACCCCTCTTTTGTCTGTATACTTTGTTTTGTTTTGATTGATGTATTAATACTTGTGAGTACAAGTTATGAGAGCAATTATCTCGTTTGTTAGAGATTTCTTAAATCAATATGTTGATTATTGTTTATTAATACCCACAGGCAAGTCACGCATAACACCTGTTGCAACCGTACTGGGCAGACGATGTTGCAGGCAATACTGTGTGAGGCGCATAGATGTCGGAGCAGCAACAAATGCTCGGTCTGCGTTTTCAACTCGCTCGGGACACGCTCAAAGGCAGTGGTTGCTGAGTTATTTCTTCGATCATCACCAGCGGGAGGAATTAGCATATGTTGATTATATTTATTTAATAGGTACGCAACGAGTTTGTCCAACAGTCTGGAGAGATGTGCATGGCATCACAAAGACCAGGTTCTACCAATTAAAGAAAAGTTTTGAAGGTAAACCATGATACAGTGTGTGAACTTCCTTTAGATAAGACACAAGAATTTATGACGTGCAATGAACATGTTTCAATAGACCGGTAGTCAATCTGCTTTCTAGAACTTTTGAAAAAAAAAAAAACACACGAGCAAGTGTGGACAGTTTTATCATTGGCAATGCCTACAATACTCACAGCAGACAAACTCATTTTGATATTTAATGATTTGCTTTGCTGATCTATGCAGGAGGATCAAGGGAGTTACCGTCACCAGGGTTTCTCCGAAAGGGTGACGTTGCCATGAAAACTGCCCGTTCTTTGGCCTGGCTAGAGAGATATGCCGGCAAGTGTGGAGATAAGCTCCCCGATTCCAACCGAATCCATCTTCCTTCGTGTTTGACAAAGGGTGATGTCTACAAAATGATGAAAACAGAGTTAGAAGACATCGGAGAAAAGGGGTGTAAAGAATCTGTATTTTACCGTCATTGGAGGACAGACTTGCGGCACATAGCAATTCCGAAGGTATGTCAAACAAGTCAACTTTGTCGTAGACGTAAACAGTTTACATTTGTGTTTTGAGAATTGGGAAAATTGTGTCTATGTAGCAGTTTCCCCCCTTTTTGTATCACTTTATAAACTTGTCCTTAGTAACACAAGTATTTATTTATTGGTAATTTTGTTAAATTGTTATCTTTTAGGAAAACAGATTTGCTAAGTGTGATAAATGCACACTACTGCGCACGTCTATAGAGAAAACCCAAGATAAGGTGAGAAGGGCAGAGCTGTATCGAAAGCGAGATGATCACATTAGACTTCAGAAGTAAGTCTTTAAAAACTCAATACATTCGCGCAGGCCCTTATATTGATAACCCCCCCCCCCCTTTATAGGTTCAAGTTGGAATGCAGAACGCTTTAGCACAACTTTGCCCTTTCTTGAGGAGTGAAGCTTTCTTTATTCCAAAGAATACACCATTCACGAAAAGAAATCGTTTCAAACGTGTAGGGGATACATAGGTGGAGCGTTTAAAGACATACTCAATATTACTCATTCATTACATTTCTAAATACCAGACTAAATCAAATCTGAGCTCAACGATATAGTAAAAGAAGACAACCCTATAGCAAAGGGAAGCGACACTCACAAACTGCCTAATTACACTTTTTTTATTACTCAGCTGATTAATTTGTAAAAAAAACTAATTTCTAAGCAAGTCAGTGAGTCTCGTTGGTTTTTATATTGCCTTGTGCGCTGTAGCCTTCGCGTAGAGGCAATCGGGGGGGGGACCATTTGAAAGGTCACTCAGGCATTTATCAATGAATGTATGTTTTACATTACAGACTTGAATGGTTAGCCAGCTGGTATTACGGGTATGCCATTACAACATGATGTTTTACTTGTAATTTAGAATCCCACACCCCACACCTCTTCATTTTTCCAGTGAATATAGATACGTGGGTATTTATGCCCGTGTGCACTCATCAGTGTTTTGTGTTATGATATACATATCGGACATTTGTACTGCATGGTATTTACAAAATAAGTTTTATAATGTAAAAACAACACAAACTACCGATACTTTTTTTACCATTGGCTGTGTCGTTCGTATTGATTTATTCAGTTGTTTCATTAGGCCTAATTACCTTTGTATTTACTTTTAGCTGATGGCGGACACCTTAAGCAGTTTTTCGAAACAAATCTGAAAAAAAAATTTGAAAGTACCCTTTGCTTTCCAGGTGTCGCATAACCCTTTATTAATTTCTCATTCAACTATTTTTCTAGCAACGAGCGAAAAAAGTACTACAAACACGCGCAAAAGGCAAAGACGGTTCCACAACGGTACTTGTCAATCATCATAGACGGCATGGACCAAAAGTCAACAAGCCTGCCGGGCTTCTTGGTGACACCCAAGTCGCTGTGTTCCATGTGGAAGTTACCAACGCATATTACTGGTGTTATAGTTCATGGGAGAGGACACCATGTTTTTATTGACTTTAAAGAGATGCCACATGACAGCAACCTAACTATCAATGTGCTTCTTCAGACACTAATCAAATATCCGTCTCTGCCACCAACCCTGTACTTGCAATTGGACAACTGTGGCCGTGAAAACAAGAACAAATATGTTTTTGCTCTGTGTTGTCTTCTTGTAGAGCTGGAGATTTTCATGAAGGTTAGCAATACATTTTGACTATTGAGGCAAACTCTAACTACCTTTCTACACTCTTGATTTATTTGCTCGTTTTACGTTTATCCGCCGGATGCTATCATCTAGGTATGTATTGTTACAAGCCAGGAAGATAATACACGTAAAATGATCACAAGTTTCTTAATATTTACGTTGATGATGTATTCACGTATTGATTATAGGCATTGACACAAGAGACATTGGATGTATCTAACTGACGACTTATTGCTTGAAAGCTGGAATCCCACTGTACCCCCCCAAAAAAATAAAATAAATAAATAAATAAATAAAATTCTTACTTGTACTTTGTCTTGCTAGCCGTCGTTAGTTAGAGTATTAAGTCAAAAAAAATAGAGTGTTAACATGTTTCTTTTTGAGTTATAACCATTGCCACTGACCAAGTTTCACATTTTGTCATTAATATAAAAATGGTTAATTACCGTTATATCATTTTGGATTTTTTGTTCTCTAGATAAAGGTGAGCTTCTTGATGGTTGGGCACACACACGAAGACATCGACCAGATGTTTTCGAGGTTTTCTACCTTCCTTATGAGACACAAAGTTCACACATTTTCTTGTTTGTTGGAGCTTCTTCCAAAGGCATTCCAAAAGCCGAATGTAACAGCACAACGGATTACCAACACACTTAACTTCAGGGATTGGATGACACCTTACTTAAACCCAGTCGCCGAACACAGTAAACCACATGTGTTTAAATTCACCCGAAATGAGAGAGGTCAGTAATAGTGACTTAAATTGTGGTGAAATATTTAGAAGGAATGCACAATCCAGGATCACATTGTTACGGATATAGTTTAATTGAAGTTTTACAATTATTTTTCAGTGATATTACTTTGTTCATACTTATTAAGTTTAGAATTGCCTTTAAATTATCAGAGTCATGCAATACATAAGCAGTATATGAACTAAAAAACAAAATTGTGCGCTAAGAAATAAGTTACACTTATCATACCCACGTCAAAAGTTTCTGTTTTCCAAAACATCGTAATAAATGCCAATCTATTCATCAGTTGTTAATCCATTGTGTATGCCGTCACGAAAAGTTGATAAATACGTTGTGTATGATAACAAGTAATGTAAGCATACAAACTTGTGGATACTAAGAAGTGCGCAATGCAAAATCGATTTACAATACCCGAGACTCCAAAGAACGTTTTTAATTAGTGTTTTCTGCCCCTTTGCCTACAGGCAAAGCAGTAATGCATACGAAGTGCTGGGGTAGCACTGGGGAGAGTTGGCTACCTTGCTCATCTTCAGCGGATGTTGATCCCTACCTTCTCCTGAAACACCCACTTGGCGACCCTGAGCCAACTGAACTAGACTACAGTCCCTTACAGCTTCCTAAACTGCAACGAGACTTGATGAAAGCAAAACCCTTCTTCAGTGACTCTGAGAGCAGAGAGTGGCAGGAACTTCTCTCTTGTTTTAGAACAGAGAGTCAATCAAGTAAGACTAATACCTTAAATAAAACTTTATTTAATCCTTTGGTGTTTGTTGCTTTTTTGTAATACTATTAATTGAGAAAACAATAATGCAAGTTCTACTAAATTGACTCTTGGGAGTTTGCCTTCAGTCAGAAAAAATACCATATGCTATGGAGTTGTGGTAAACTGCTGAATCTGTGAATAGGTCTATGCGTCACTTAACATGGATTTGTGTGTAGCACACAAGAAAACTAAACTGAGCACTTTAGTTTAACATTAATAGAAAAAGAAATGGTCCACAAATTGGTCCATGTTTAACAACGACCACAAGGTTATTTATTTTTTATTTTAAAATATATATCGAATTACAGGACGTGAGGTCGGTCATTCGCCCATCGCAGAAATCCTCGGTTCAAAGATTGCTACCGAAGGCACTTCAGCAGGCAGTGCTCAACCTGATGAAGATTTCCCATCTGACGACTGTATGCAGCCACCTCAGGTATTTTTTGACTTTTAATTTGGAGGCTTGTTTACATGTTCATCGGTTTATACCATTCCAACACAGAACCGTCATCAGCATGTTAGATAAACATGGTTTTCAGCATAAGTCAATGCATGTTTAAAACTAATGTTCAAGTATATACCTGAAAATATCCGCCGGGTCTGTCGGTTTCATCGGTTGTGTGAATATAAGTGAAAGATTGAATCCCTCTAAATACTGGATGATGTACCTTAGGACATTGACTAAACTTTTGTGAACACAACATTTGTACCAAGGTAGACCAGTTGGGGGTTCAAGGTTCAAGGTTCAAGGTTCAAGGTTCATTTATTTTCCACAGTATCAACATGTAAAAAGACATTATCACTCACTCAAGAGCGATCGGTGTAAAAAATACAACTTAACAGTGTAGATATAAAGAAACAGATTAAATTAAACATGGCACTGCAGAGGGATCTATCTAAGAAGCAGAGCTTGCAGGCAATGGTCCCTAAACTAAAGACATGCATTTGCACTGAGACGGATAATAACAATTAGGTGAACCAAAAGGTCTGTAGTCGAGTCGAGCCCCTAAGGAAACAAATAGTATAATAGGTCTCAATGCACAAGCATACTCAAACAAAATTATTTTGGAGTAGATTACTTTAAAACAAACAGATGAAGGACGAAAACGAAACAGTGGACTAAAACTAACACAACGGCCTTGCAGCACAGCAAACTACCGACCGAAACTTAGTGATCACACCCAGGGGATCCCATGGGGTGATCTTTAAAGAGTTGCAAAACAAAAAGGGGGTAATCGGACTATGCAAATACGATCACTAAACCTTAATATGTTTATATCGTGATTATACTCAAGGTTCGTCTTGGAAAGAAGTCTACAAGTAAGAAGTCTTCAAAACTTGAAGTTGGCAAAATGGTTGCTACATATCTTGATCAGTATTCCGATGAATGGCCACAGGTTGGAGAGGTTACCAACATCACGGAAGATGCAGTTCACATTAATTGGTATACAGGTACATATTCCAGCACGTGGCATGCCCTTACTTTTCACGAAAACGGCGAAACACACGAATGGGCAGCTGAAATTAAAAAGTCTGATATCATTGGCGAGCCTTTTGCTCTTACCAAATGTAGCAAACTTCCCGGTGATGCTGTTAAATTTCTGAAAGCTAAATTCAATGAAATTTATTCATAGCTTTGTTCTGAATTTCCCCACTAGCCTATACGGTGCAAGAGGAAGAACACAGTTTTTGTTATCGTTGTTTGTCTGTTCGTTGTTTTTGTTTATTTTTGTTGTTGAGTACAGAATGTAACATGGCATGTAAACTACATAGGCCTAGTCAATAGCTCCAGAGACTTGTTAAACTTGATTTATAGTCATTTGGCCAATTCAGTTCAATCAGCCTGCGGGTGGTTGGTGATGGGTGATGGGGTGTGTTGGATTAGGCCGCCATGTGTGTTCAATATTTTTAGTTTGTACCCTTGATATTTAGAATACTGCTTTAAGACAAGCGATATACGCAGAAATGTTCTCGTAATAGTATCAAACATCAATCAACAACAGGGTTAGATTTAATGATTTGTATCAACAGATGACTGCTTTGGTATTAATAACTTTATGTACAACACTTGTTTTTTGTATATCAGCATAACATACAATCCATTATTTGGCCACGAGGCATGTATAAAGTGTTTTTATTTTTATTGTTTATTTTTACTATTGTCATTGAATCCATGTGATAAGCATCGTCACCAATTTACATTCGTTCCCCACCCGTGTTCCGGTTGATTAGGTTATATTTTATGAGCGAGTTTCTTTGTGTATTTTGTGTTTATCACAGACACACCCACAGCCCCAGACAAATAACAAAATAAATAAATAAATTTTAAACAATTTGAATGTATTTTGTTTTTTGTTAAGGCGATACTAGATCCCTTCTCGACTGCATGCATGGATGATACACTTCCTGTTCAAAGACCCCTGTAATTATTATATTTAATGTGTGTAGTAAAGTGATATTTTACTTTTTATAGGATTACCAATGGTAATGACGATTGAATTTTTCTTGCTATTGTGTATAATGTAAGAGCATATCACGAAGGCTTGCTAAAAGTGACTACGAATAAATGAATTTAATTTCATGATATTTCAACAAAAGTATGTTGTCAAGCAAACAATTTGTGCATAAAATTGTGTTCCGAAAACTTAAAATCATTCTCACGGAACTTCACAATGTTGTGTTTAAATTCCACAGTAAGCTAAGCAATAGACGGTGACAGAGTTATACAAATACAAAATTACTGTACCATCAGACTTGTTGACGAATTTGGATAACATTATCTCACAGGGACTTCTGCAAACCATGGATAATATTATCCCGTAGTTGGCTGACCAGCTTGGATAACATTATCTCACAGGGACTTCTGCAAACCATGGATAATATTATCCCGTAGTTGGTTGACCAGCTTGGATAATATTATCTCACAGGACTTCTGCAAACCATGGATAATATTATCCCGTAGTTGTTGGCTGTCCAGCTTGGATAATATTATCTCACAGGGACTTCTGCAAACCATGGATAATATTATCCCGTGGTTGGTTGACACGCTTGGATAATATTATCTCACAGGGACTTCTGCAGACCATGGATAATATTATCCCGTAGTTGGTTGACCAGCTTGGATAATACCATCTCACAGGGACTTCTGCAAACCAGCTTGGACACTGGAAAATATTATTTGAAATGGACTTATACACACCAAGAATAACATCATCCCGATTAAGTTTTGATAATTTGATCTTGTTCAAAAGCTGTATCGGTCAAACTGGATCGTTGTAAACTGGAAGGTTGGTGTTTAGTTTAAACGTTTAGAAACCCAATTGATATCCACCTTCCGCAGCGGGAGAACAATTTGGTTGCGAGAATCGTTTGATAATGAGGGTCTATATCCCACAAGAATAGTATACCTTAATAACTATGACTGTTTTCCAGGAGAGAGAAACAATAGCTGCTGCTAAATGCTATTTCGTGAACATTTCATGTTTAAGGTCCACAGGGTCCACTACAGACGGCAAGCACTAACACTTGACTTGTTTCAACACTAATTTTCTAAATATTTAAGTAGTTACTTTCTAACATAAAAGTTCTCTTTGTGTTTCAACAAATCAATTTTGTTGAAACACCAAGAGTAATATTGTGCATGCCTTTTCACCTACAATTTATCTTCCTTTAATTTAAACGTTCTAAGATTTGATGACAATTTTCATTAATTTAGCAAAAAATAGTAATTTAAAACAAATCTTCAATTTCAATGAAAAATTGTAGTTCACATTAGTTCATTTTGGAAGTACCGGCTGTTTTAAGTGGTTTTGGTACTTTTCACAACTGGGAGCACTGGATTGTAGCCATGCATATAATGTAACAATGTTCTGTGTAGCAGTTTCTTCTTACAACCATTCTGTGGAGGTAGAACAAATGATGGTTTTTGGGAATAGCACATGCTATCTTTTTAAACCTGGAGAGCCAAACAAATGTCTGCTCACAACTTAAGGTGTTATCGGATTCTTTTAGATAATTGCTTGGGTTGTACAGTCGCTTACAATTTGAATCAACATGATTGCGAAAATGCAGTCTGTCGATGCACCTGTCCACGGACATCCACATGTCGCACCATGGGGAAGGTAGAGGAAGGCGCTTTCTTGCAACACACAAGTTATCTACATGACACATGTTGTCGTATACAATAGACAGTGAACACCATTCACTTGGAGGAAGCGCGGTCAAGTGTATTCTTAGCCATGCAAGGAGGATCAGAAAAACTTCAGAAGGTGATTCAGAGCTGCAAATAAAAAAGCAAAATTATAAAAGTGAAAAAAAAAAAAAAAAAAAAAACCCAAACAGAGTCCATACTGGTAATTTACTTTTGCAAAATCTATCTTTTCAAAATGATAGTCCTATTATATTAACATTATGTCTTGTCAATGTCTCTTTCAGAGCAACATGGACTCAGTAAGAGACTAATGATGTCCAGCTAGGCACTCATAACACAGGAAAGAATAAATCATCATCTAAATTTCAGACGGTCACAGCCACTTTAAATTCTTTTTCTAAGATATTTATCCACTACATTTTTTTTTAAACATCTATCTATGGTGAGCATTACAATTTGGTACTGACAACATTACAGCTAATATAACTTGTTGCAGCAGAATGAAAGAAAATTATCTACAACTGCAGTGCCCAGTACATCAGCTAAGCAATGCTGAAAACAAACTATGGCATCATTGTAAAAGGGGCCCGTTTTTTGGTATTGTCTACACAATATCTCTTCAGACCATGATGTCTGTGCAAGGATTGAAAACAAACATAGTCAGGTCTGTTATGTATTTTCGTTCAAGTTTTTTGGGGATTAGCAAAACTATACATTTTTGGAATCTGTACACATGCTGTAGAGCATACTGAATCAGGAAAAAAATGTTTCCATTTGCACAAAGGTAAACATGGCGGCCATCTTTGATTTTCCAAAATGGCCGCCAAGTTTTAATTATTTTTCAATATTATGGCTTCCAGATGACTTAGAAACTTGATTTCAACGACTAAATCTACATTGTCGTGGGCAAGGAACATAATGGTGCCACTTTCAATGACTTGAGTGGCAGCCATCTTGGTTTTTTTTTCAAAATGGCTGTCAAAAATTTGCATATTTCACAATTTCCACTATTTTGAATTCTAGATGACCTAAGCTGTTTATTTAAAGTACTAAATCAACTTCTTTTTTGGAGGGGTGCAAGGTACCTGAAAGCAGGACCAATAACAATCAATGACCTAATTGGCGGCCATCTTGGATTTTTAAAATAGTCACCAACAAGTTGCATATTTGTCGATAGCTCAGATTGCAGATCAACTAGGAACTCAATTTCAACTTCTAAATCTACTTTGTCAGTGGCAAGGGATTTAAGGTTAATTACCATACACTGATTGGACCTAATTCCAAGAACTATAGCTCTCACTGAACTTTACAAATCATCATCATCACTTTCATCCATGGCAATGTTGCTCTGAGAATCTTCATCGTTCTGGCATTGAGTGCTGCATTGCCAAAGGTCCGTACAAGTCAAGTCCTTTGATCTGCAAGAACATCTATTGGAAGAGCAGTCTTTTTTACATTGACATCTTATCATCTCGATGATAGACGCAGGTGCTGGAAGTATCTCGCTTGTGACGGGCTTCACCTCACCATCTCTGTCCTTCTTAAAGCCATTTTGCAGTGGATCTAAGAACTCCTGCCAGGCTACACTTGCCTGACCCCATACTCTAGCCTGTACGTGGGCTCTCAGGATGTGCTGCTTGAGAGCACCTGGGGTAGGGGGAAGTTTGTCACTTTCAGCCATGTGCTTGCAGAAAAGATGCCATCAAAGCTCAGGGATGCTCTCGATTTGGATACCCTTTGGGGAATATGCAGCACTCACAAATGTACCTAACGAGGAAAACACATCTTCGGTGACTTCAGTGGCGTCCGAAAGCATCAGCAGACTATTTATGACATCTTCACCTATATTGAGGTACACTTCCAGCCAGGTTGCCTTGCCTATTCGCGAGAACTTCCCAGTGTTATCTGCTCCTGTGAATGCATGAAAGGCTGGCAGGGCTTTTGCTCTTTCTGTATCTAGAGCCGACCATATTGGCTGTACTTTGATTACACCGGAAGCCATTGAAATGGACGTGTTTCTCAGGAGGAGATCATAATTGGCTATAAGCAACACCAGTACATCTGTGTCTGGAGAAAAGACCATCAACTTCGCATCTTGTGGGTTTCGTTGTGATGCTAAAACTGCCTGATGAATCATTAGTGTGTCGGCCTCTTCATGATTGTTGTCTTCAAAGAGCAGCTCACTGTTGCTCCTTGTCCTTCCTGAGGCAGATACAACAATCAGCTTGGATGAGTCTTTATTGTATTCCAGGGTTTTCCCTGCCAGATACTCAGTCAGATCAGACTTTGTTTTGTCATGGGATAGGAACCTGCTCATTGGGATGTGTTTGATGTTGGTGTTATCTCTGATCTGGTATTGGATTGGTTGCTTTCTATGTCTCCTTTTTTCCCTGGTGGTACTTTTAAGAGAATCAGCCTTGTATGTATCAAACACCAGAACAATCTCATTATAGTCTCTTGTTAGAGACATCAGTCTATCATTGAACCATTCACTGAGATCTTTAACTGTCACTACTGTTGTTGGTTTCTTTGTCAGCTTCTGGACAACTACCATACCATCCACCATTGCAATTTTTCGACTAGGGTGAGTATCTTCACATGAGGACAACTCCACGGTTTCTGTATTCATCACATCTTCCTGTACGACGACACACGCACTTTCCAAGTGCTGCTGATCTGGTACTTTGGGGCTGGTCAGCTTCTCAAGGGCGTGGATTAACTTTGATTTGTCAGTGCATGACAACAACGTTCCATTGGGAGCAAAGAGGGCTCTTGGCATCAGGGTAAACTCATAGTTGCTGATGGCATGCTTTTGGTTGATTTCTCGGTTTGACTTGGCAAGGACCATCAGCCTGCCATACAGATCCTTTGTCTCTTTAAGATCTACAATCTTGTCTCGGATTTTCACAGTGGTTTTCTTGTTGCCAGACATGAACATTTTGTTATTTTGTCTTTTCACCGGTGCCCAAAGGCTGATATCACCATTGATTCGCTCTGACACGTAGTTTTCATATAGCGTCTGACCAGTGGCATCAATGTTCAAGATTTGTGGTACATAAATATCTGGGATGTAGGCATGGGTGATAATATTGTACAACTGATCACCTTCAGTGACAAATGGATTACCATGATTCAGTATGGCAGCCTTTATTTTATCAATTGTGTCGTGCTCCCTCTTGACTTTACTTGGTCCAAGATCATGATGTTCTGTTGCTTTGTTGTCTCCCAAACCAAACTGTATCTTGAACTGTCTTGACAGGCATGACATTTCTGGTGTGGCCATGAAGAACCTTTGTCTAGCATTGGCATTGTTGGAGATGCCAACCAGTCCAGACCGAGCCTTCATTAGCTTGTTCAAATGTTCACATGCATGATCTGCTCCAATTGACACAAATGGAATGCTGTTCTTGGTGACTGACAAGTTGCCTGCCTCAAGTTCCTTCCAGGTAGCAGGATGATTGGTTTTTAGGTCGTACATGTCTGCGATGTATCTTGGCCAGAGGCGCTTGTACTTGATTCGGTCCAAAGCAAAGAATATCTTGCTCAGTGCTTCTCCAGCTTCCAGGTGGAGCACCAAATCAGCATTTCGGGATGCTGCCACAAAGAAGAGGATAGTCTCCACTCGGTGTAGGTAGTTCATTATTGACCTGAACATGGCATTATTTGATCTCTGTGTCTCCCAATCCTTAAATGCCTTCATCACTTCAGAGGTGGTCAAAACATGGAGAAGGGTGATGTTGGCTTGCTTCATGGATGTGGCTTTTGTGTATTTGTTTCCTTCAGAACAGGCCTCTTCTACTTTTCCTGTTGCCTCCAGGCAAATGTCTTTCAGCTGTGGGTTGTACTTGAAGAACTCTTCTTGTGCAATTTCATACAGTGCTACATACGAATAGACGTGGGCACATAGAGAACGCTTGTAGTGTGTGTATTTCAGGATTTGTCTTGTCGCAGCAGCACCATAGACATCAGCCTCTATCCAGGCATCATCAATAAACCGAATTCTCCATGGAGGTTCCAAGAGCTCTCAAAGCAGCCATGACAACATGCAGTTCACCCAGTCTTGGAACAACTTTGCATTTTAAGTCAGGTCTAGCATCCAGCAACTGCACAACCTTTTCGTAAAGAGCCATGTCAAATGAAATGACAGTCGGATGATCTTCACCGACTGCCAAGTGTCTTAGTTGACTTGCTTGCATGATCACAGTCAGTAAGGTCGACCACTCGTGTGCTACTTCAGGGAGTAGTGGTAAGGCTCCAACCTGAGTGACGGAATTGTTAACAGATAACAGTGAGTTGTAGCCTGCCCAGCATGGAATTTTGCTGGACTTTTCAAGGGATCTCTGTTCCACCCTGGATACAGCAGAAGCAAAAACCCATCCCATTTGTGTCTGCTGATATGATCCTGACACTCCCAGCTTGCTGACAATAAATTTTTCTGTTCTCTTGTTAGGTTGTGGTTTTGGCTTGTCACAGTGCATTATATTAAAATGGTATGGAGTAACAGATAAACTATGTGCATCACCTATGACCAAAGGTCTGGCAATTGGTTCTCCAGGAGCATCTGCTTTCTGGTACACCGCTATGATCGTTCCATGAAGGGTTCCTTTGCCATCAGGTGTGTCTTCAGCAAAGTCTGTGTTGTCTGCAGCAAAGAAAATGAAGGAACCTTTCTTTATGAATGGTGGAACGTATAGGCCTTGAAACCGCTTGGTGTTTTCCACAACAGCATTTGCAAGAGCAGTTTCTATGAGTAGTGTGCGGCTATGTGAGACACAGTAGCCGTGTGCATTTAGAAGGCCCATTAGCATTTTGTCCCGTGTTTTGTGATGGACAGTCAGAGGTAGTCCCAGGACTTGAGGGTTTTCTCTTTCATGTTGAAGCCTAAATGTTGATGAATCCCTGCTTAGTTTGTACTTCACCTGTCTGTTTGACTTGAATCCATACATAACGAGTTGAGAAGTATATCAAAATATTGAGATATTTACATATTGACCAAAATTAAAGAAAAATTTGAGCTATTGGGGACGTTCTCTGTTATTTACCCTTAAATTTAAGAGAACCAAGTTTTCGTTGACAATGTGAAATCACCTCATCCCTTTTCGAGCAAAGCTGCCACATTCGAAGTTGGACGTCTCTTTTAAGTCAAAAAAAGGCAAGTTGAACATAGGCAAGTCTGATTAAGGTTGAAAATAGGCAAAAGTCACGGAATGGTTACTTGTAAAAACCAAAATGCAGTAAATCTGAACAGCAGCAGCACACGCTAAAACAATTACAGTTCTTTCCCGTTTTGGTTGAAAGACCTACAATTTTAGGTCATCATTTCTGATCATGAATAAATATCTGCATTTGTAAGCCATCCTTTCCGATCGAGAATGAAAGACCTACAAATGTAAGTCATCCTTTCCGGTCGAAAATGAAAGACCTACAATTGTAAGTCATCCTTTCCGATCGACAACGAAAGACTTACAATTATAAGTCAACCTTTCCGATCAAAAATGTAAGACCTACAATTGTAAGTCATCCTTTCCGATCTAGAATGAAAGACCTACAATTGTAAGTTATCCTTTCCGATCACAATAGAAAGACCTACAATTGTAAGTCATCCTTTCCGATCGACAACGAAACACTTACAATTATAAGTCATCCTTTCCGATCGAAAATGTAAGACCTACAATTGTAAGTCATCGTTTCCGATCACAATAGAAAGACCTACAATTGTAAGTCATCCTTTCTGATCGAGAATGTAAGACCTACAATTGTAAGTCATCCTTCCCGATCAAGAGTCAAAGACCTACAATTGTAAGTCATCCTTCCCGCTCGAGAATGAAAGACCTGCAATTGTAAGTCTTCCCTTCCGAACAAGAATGTAAGACCTACAATTGTAAGTCATCCTTTCCGCTCGAGAATGAAAGACCTACAATTGTAAGTCATCCTTTCCGATCGTGAATGAAAGACCTACAATTGTAAGTCATCCTTTCCGACCGAGAATGAAAGACTTACAATTATAAGTCATTCTTTCTGATCGAGAATGAAATACCTACAATTGTAGGTCATCCTTTCCGATCATGAACGAGAGACCTACAAATGTAGGTAATCCTTTCGGACAATTTTTATTACCTTGCTCACAACACGTGAAAAATCAATATATTATCTTGTTTTTGAAAAGATAGTGGATAAGGATACATTTTTGTTGATACTGTAAGAAGACTCCAAACTGTAGATCTACATGAACTATATTGCTAGTTTTATTCCTTGAATTATACGCTACACACTTTTCTCTTACAACAAAATTCACGAAAACTTTTTCAGGGTTATCATTATGTATTTAGCAACAACGTAGTACATAGTTCTCTTAAGTTCGAACAACCATAAGGGAAGACACCAAAAACATTTTACTCGGCGCGCCGCGGCGGGCCATGCAATACCACAGCGTCGCGGCCGCGGCCCGCCGAATCGCGGCCAAGTGCGGCCAAACCTCCAATAGGCGTAATTGCATATTCATGAGGATCAAAGGGGACGTTTACAGTTGAACGCATTTGTAGAGATCGCGGCTCCCTTGCGGCGCGCTGCGGATTGGCCGACCATACAAAACCACACGCACCACAATTACCTCAACGTATGTTATGTATCTCCTTTGTGATCTGCTGTGATCCCGGTCCGCTATGATGTTGCCGGCCGGCCAAACAAATGAGACGGCATTGTATAACGCAGGAACAGAAACAAAATGTAACAATGTACGGAACAATTTTGTTGAACAACACCGTTCATTTACCCTTTTTTGATTAGATAAACCTAACCTATTAAATAGTTCATTCCTCCACTTCAGCGTACATGATAACTGCTCCAAAAAATTAACCGAGTCTTGCGCAAGTGCTATCGGTATCTCGGCATTAAAATAATCATACTTCGTGTAATTTCAGTTACAAAACTTGTATTTTAAGTTCCGTTGATTCATCTCAGACGTACAACTGACCCAAACTGCCAGTGCTTTAAACGCACCTTTTTAAGAGTAATCCAGGATACTATTTTTGCATGGTGTCTTTCAGATAGGTTTCACTGTAACAATATTTAAGCCTGCTTGTAAGTTGTAGTGAGCTGTGACAAGCCCTCGCAATTTTAGAAGTTTGAGGTATTTTGGAAATGTTACGTCCATTCCCACTTTGAATATCTTGTTATTTTATAAATGATAAAAACATTGCCCAAGGTTTCTTTAAATGAATGAAATAAGCAAGCCGACGTAAAGCTCCGATGTTTATCCACGCGTTTTAATAAGATGGCGGCTTGTCCGTTGAGTGTTGTTTGGAGATTCGTTTTGTGATGGCATTAAGACTTTGTCAGCGAACATTGATTTTAATAATTGTTTTTGCAATTTAAGCCGTATTGTAGTTATTAATATTAAAATATAAGTCCAGCATACATGTGTGTAGTAATGTTATGGGTCACATAAACTTCAAGCAAAGAAACCTACTATGTATTTTTTTGCTGTTAAATCTAGAGTGAGGATCCCCAACAACAAAAAATGTATGACACCACTTCTTTTGATTTACGATTAAGTAGAATTGTGTGATTGAGTCTGAAAACCACGTATGAATCAGTTCTCCCTTATTTTAATTGCTGCATCAAAATAAGCTTCCGACACAAAATGTCCACTTGTTGTTCGTTAGCCTTTTGCAGGTTGCAAACAAACTCTTTCTAAAACCAAAAACGACAAAAACACTTTTTCTCGGGTGCTTGAAGTTGGCATTATTTTCTTCAGGACGGGATCAACTTGTGAAAGGCGGCGCACAAAGGAGAGAGTATGTAATACATTTCAACGGTATTAAAAGTCGGCAGCGAACAGGCTGTCAGTCATTTTGGCAGGTTAACTTTTTTCTCTCCGACAGACAGGACCGAAAAAAAACAAAAAACATTTGATGTAATATTCTAACATGCTTATCGAACAATTGACATGTAAGTAATATCAATTCGCAACATTTTTATTTGTGGAAAATTCTGTCTAGTTATAATATTATGTTCCTGTTTAATTGGAAATACTTGTCAAGTTCCCCCGAGTTATACTTCCATGGTTATTTGTAAATACTGTTTTTGATTGAAGTAGTTAGAGAATTATTGGCACAAAAACTACAGCCCCCTTCCTTGGAAATATCTGTAAAACTATTTCTGTAGCGAAAATGGGCCTATGTCAAAACTTTACGATGACAACTATCTAAACGCAAGTTGGTTCACATCCGAACTGGTTGGAGTACAAGTTCGTTGGAGATACATATGTTTCCAATCATAAGAGAAAACTGTTGGCAAAAGTGTAATTCAGATCAATTCTTTGCAGGTGCTGGCTAATTTTATCTAATAGCTTTAGTTTAACATAGTTTTTTCTTTTCTACTAAAGCGAATTTATAGTTCGTCGTCCATGGGCATTTTTCATTACTATATTTAATGTTTATGTTTTAGCCATTCTTGCCTTTTTCTTGCGTATTAATTGATTTAATGCACACCGTACAATATACCCAAACTGATCTCGTCCAATCAATCAGGTGCTTGAATAGCCTTACTTCGAGGCTGTGTATAGTACAGGATCCGCAGACGCACCAAACTGTGCAGCTATTTTTTTCACACGGCTCGTGAACACAAGCTGAGTTGGAGTCTAGCCAAGTTTTGTTATGAATATGGTAATATATCAAAGGCCGATCAGTGCGCGGACTTTGGACTTGCTGTACAGCACTGTATTGTACCATAGCAGTGCCCTTACACATGCCAACTTACGGGGTACTTTTAACAATGGAACAATGGACCCCACAAGGCAATTTCAATAGGAACAGTAGGGCCCCACAAGGGAATTCTTTAGAAAAGGGAACAAAAGAACAACAATAGCAGTACCCCACAAACCGGATCCGTAAGGTTGGGTGTGTGTGTGTGTGTGTGCAGGGGCTCGGAAAGAAATTCGATCTACCTGCTGACGACCACCACATGGCCGTGCCACGTGCGAAGTAGAGACGGCGTGGCCTACAATGGAAAAGAAAAACGTGACACGACACAGACTACAGAGCAAGAACTGTTGTATTTAAATCCAAAGTCTTCAAAACTTATATGATTTTATTAGCTGTTTCGTAGCGCAGCGCTGCGAAACAGCTCTTGTTTTCGTTAAAGTTTTTTTTATTATTATTTTTTTTTTCCTTTTTTTATTTGTCTGTTTCAGTAAAAAGAGCCATTGAGAAAACACACGTTCGTTCTAAGCGGCCTTTTGCATAAATCCTAAAGAGCAATTGCAATGAAACTTTCAGTGATGAAAGGCATTGGTGCAATAATGATCTCAAAACAATGAGGTCATGATGACGTCATCACCTGTCGCGTGACGTCATCTTAAAGGTTTCTATTTTAAATATTTGAAAATCAGTAACAAATCAGCCACAAGAGACCGTAGGTTTTTGATTGCGGGATTGTATAGGGATAAATTAGGTCTTCATTTTATTCAGTGTGCGTGCCCTTACACATGCCAACTTACGGGGTACTTTTAGCAATGGAACAATGGACCCCACAAGGCAATTTCAATAGGAACAATAGGGCCCCACAAGGGAATTCTTTAGAAAAGGGAACAAAAGAACAACAATAGCAGTACCCCACAAACCGGATCCGTAAGGTTGTGTGACCTCACATGACCTCTACTTCCGGTCGAAACCGCAAGTGCCTCGTTATTCAAAAGTGGAAATAGTTATGAAGTTGCTTTCAACTATGTTATTGTCTGGCAAGGGTGGGTAATTGAAAAAAAATACTGATGACGTCACAACACACAAGAGCGCCCTCTAGCGGCAGGTTGAAAACTGATCAAAATGGACTTTTTGAAGATGTGTGTGGTGAAGTTTTGTGTATTCGCTTCAAAATTTACACACATGTTGATCGTCGAGCAGCCATCATATGTGTGAAATTTCAGATCGATGACGTCATCGGGGGTCACGTGACGCGGCATTAAAGGTGCCTTTTTTAAAGTCGTATATCTCCCTAAGTGTTAGTGCGATCATGTTGAAACTTGGTAGGTTGTTGGATATTGGCAGTTCTTGTAAATTCTGAAATGACGTCATGATGACGTCATCACATGATTTTTAAAGATTTTTTTCTATTTTTTGCACCTTTTAGTCATAAATTGCTTACAAAACGTGGTATAATCCAAATTCTTTTTTAAACAGGTTTGAACGTCATAACTACTTTGAATACAAAAAAAACATTCAAATTCAGTTGAGTAATTTGAAAAGTTATGACGAAACAGCTCGGCATTTGTGCACAAATGCAACATGTCTAGTTGTTATTTTAAATGTCGGAAAGTTAAATGTCGGAACTTCGAAAGTCAACTTGGTAAAGTCTGAGATTTAAAAAGTCGGAACTGCAAATAAAGTCCGTTTTCAAAGTTGAATAAATCTCATCCCTGGGTAGCTTTCCGAACTGAAAGAAAAATGTGTGGTTACACTTCATCCATGGTAATAAATTCAGCCAATTCTACCTTGGGAAAAAAAAAAACTAAAACAGTAGGGCGATCGTAAGGTCTTTAACCTCTGACAAAGATTGTTTATCTGGAACACCTTTTATCACTGCGATCTCTATATCCACAGTGTGACCGCAGCCTTTGCAGGATGTTCCCGGCCGGCCGCATGAGAGCCGCGGCATGCTCTACTGGTTTTTGTTGTTACATATTCATGACTTCAAGTACAAAGGACTTCGATAATGAGGTCTCGAGCCAGCAGTGCGCCGCAGAAAAGCCGGGTGGCAAAGTCCACCGCGGCGCTTTGCGGGAGCGCCGCGGCGCGACGCGGGATGCCGAGTAAAATGTTTTTGGTGTCTTCCCTAAGCTTCAGTGTTAAGCTGAACACGAATTCCAAGAAATGTTTACAACATAGTTTTGAACTAAGCTTAGCTAATTAGACGATTTGAATCTTTGATTGATCAGTATAATTGACGTCTTTTCTCAAAAGGAACCCTGTCTAGCTTTATTGTTTGGATTGTGGACAGAGAAAGGAGTCGCACATAGTCCCCACCTCTGTATTTCCAAAGTTCTGGGCCGATGTTGAACAACTTACAGAGTGTTTCGTGTTTAAAAACAAGAAAGAAAAACAAATGAGGGAAAACATCAATTATATTTTATTTGGTAACTGAGGTTAGTTTATCCCATAAATAAATAACACATTAAAATAAGGTAGGTGTTTTTTGTACAAGTAAATATTCAGCGACCACCAACATTGTGGCCCAGGTTGTAACAGCTTACGGCCATTGAACAAATATAGAGGAAGCTATCTTGAAACCATGGTTCGTTTCACCCAGCTGTGGCCATTAGGCTCAAGGCTAGTGCTGTTCAATTCCTATTGCTGTACAAGTCCCACGGGAATTCCACAAGAGCCAGTCCCAATTTCATGGCTCAACTTACAGTAAGCAAAGAATCGGTGCTAACAGTAGCAGAGAATTCCGCGCTTACGTCAATCGTATTTCACGGGTTAGCAGGGAATGTTATGCGTGCGTACTCCACGTTACTGGGCATTCTTCGCTTATAGTCAACTTATACATCTTGTGCAGAAATTGGGCGCTTGCACAGTCAGTAAGCGGCGAATGGTGATCGTAAGCGCAGAGTTCGGCGGTAAGCAGAGTCATAAAATAGGGCCTAGGTCATTGATTGACTTATGTGAGTGAAACAAAAAAATATAAATATATAAAAAAAACACTCAACGATTGGCATGCTATTTTACTTCTCACTTTCAGTGTATAACTGTCAACAGTCAACGCTCGCTGCTATGACAAGACCCTAATAACGTAAATAGAGTTGAGCTCCATAGCAGGGGTTAAGAAACTCTCGGATGAACTTTCATCTTCTGCTCTCCTTTCCTGAAGTAAACAAAATACAATACAATTAACTACAGCAAAAAAAAACCAACAACAACAACTTTACATGTTGTGAAACTGCAAAGGAGACGACTGTATTAATTTTCTATACTAATCTGACGTGAATCTTCCAGTAAAAAGTTTTAGGCCCTATTCGCGCCTGAGTGAAGACAAATTAGGCTTCAACAAGATAAGCCAATTAGCCAATGTAATCTATACCCAAGTTGGCACACTTCTTGAAAATTTCTGCCCTAACTACTCCACCTCGGGCTTCGCATTGCTAAGTCGTAATAGCAACGCTCTGACTATTGCAGAAACCATGATGTCCGATTATGTAACTTTTTTTGTTCAAATGGGTGTTTTAATAACATGCATTTTACATGGCGTGTCGTGGCCGAGTGGATAAGATCACTGGACTCAAGCTCTGGTGTTTCTGATCAGCAGAGTGTGGGTTCGAGCCCCGGTCGTGACACTTGTGTCCTTAAGCAAGACACTTAACCATGATTGCTTCGTCCTTCGGATGGGACGTAAAGCCGTTGGTCCCGTGTGTTGTGTAACGCACGAAAAAGAACCCAGTGCACTTATCGAAAAGAGAAGGGGTCCGCCCCGGTGTTCCTGGTTTGATTGGCTGCATATTGCGCCACAGCACCTTGTAAACCATTACAAGGTGCTATGTAAAGGAATAGGTCTCATACTTCAAACGTAGCCCCAAAATACCTTGCAGGAAATACTGAATGTTAAGCGCTTAGAGGCTGTCCTGCAGTAGGCGCTATACAAATACAATATATTATTATTATTATTATAGCTGGTTTAGTATGAATACTATGCACGTTAGTAACACAAGCCCATTTTCGTGGTTAATTTCTAAAAGGTTTGTCTTTTCTTGGAATTGATACTCATTTTGGATACTTTCTGGTCCATGACATGGAATTTGTATGTGTTTGGAAACTGAAAAGATCATGAACATAAATATGAGGTTGTTTACAAAGGAAATTTTGTATTTGACTTACAATCTTGGCTCTGTGTAAAATCTTCAGCAAAGGACATAACACACGAGGTTTGTAGGAAGGAGGTCTGTTCGTCGTTGCTGTCGATTGCTACACAATTTCTTTTCGACGACATTGCAGCAAAGAAAGCAGTTCCTGAAGACAAAACAGATAACGATAAAAACACTATTATTTTAAAAAATTACAAATAAATACTTTTAGCGTTTATACTTCCCTTAGTGTTTTTACCCAAATTTACTTTCGAGAATAAAACAATCAGGACATGTTTTGTTCATATGCATAATGGTTGTATGTGTGGCGATGTACACACATGTATTTGATTTTGATGGACAACATACAAAGTTGCACTGTGCACAGAATGGTGAGAACAATGCTGCATACCTGTTCCAGAGCATGCATCTAGGACGGTGTCTCCCTCACGACTAAACGTCTTGATGATGTCTTCCATCAAACCGTATGGCTTTTGGTTTGGGTTTAAAACCTTGCCATCATCGGTTTGATGGAAGTCATCCATTTTCACCTGGATGAAGTTGTTTTTGTCAGCAGTGACATTGAAGTTAGTTTTATTGACAGAACCAGTCTTGTCAAAAAAACCAACAACAATTCCACCGACAGAGGGGTTGAGAATTCCTTCTTGTTCTGTCAGAAAAACAAACAGTAAAGTATTTAAGTTTACCTGTAGATGACACAAGCATTTCAAAACAACAAACAACAACAACAACAACAACAACAACAACAACAACAACAACGTGGTCTTCCTTGCGAGTCTCTGGACAGGCTAAGATACAGGGAGACCCAATGAGAACAGACTTTTGTGTCGAAACGCCAACATAAATCAAGCTTGAACTATTTCCTATTAAGTTTCGGTAATTCCTAAACCAAATAATACCTTTGTGTTGCTACATTTGTACGTAAAATACCCCCAACTACGAAATGTGCCTGGTAACTCACCTTTCCTTGTGTTTGTTACATGGTAGAACGCATCCTCAACCCTGACAAACACTCGCGTTGCTGCAAGTACCTCACTTGCCATAGACACTTTGTTTGTAGGGCAAATCACTACGAGGCGGTAGTGGCCTTGACCGGTAGTGCCATTAATGTTCCTTAGGGTGCCACAGAAAGAACTCAAAGTGTCCTCTTCCCAGTCCTGTGAGAATAAACAAATTTGGTTGAAAGTTATGTTTTGGGAATACTTTGGCTAAAGAACTGTAAAAAAAAATTAAAAAATAAAAAAATAAAAAATAAAAACATGATTAATGTGAAAAATATTAAATTTTTGTGTTACTTTCAGGGATGTTGATAAATGAATTTGCACGTGGCTTGATCAATTGAGCAAAAACCTAGTAAAGTTATTAATAATTTACCTCTGGCAAGTCTAAAATGGCCAGTTCAAAACCTTTGAATGAAGGCCACTTTACTTCAATGGATTCTTTGGTTAGGTCCAGTGCATCTCCATTAAGTACACAGCCTTCGGCTTCTCCGCTAATGAAAACATCACGACAAACAACTTCAGGATCATGTCGTTTGATTAATCTCCAACAATAATCCTGAAGTCGTTTGTCGTCTGGCTTGAAGTTTGTCAAAAATCTTGAGAGAACTTCACGCGTGGTTGCTGCTGGATAAATATTAAGTGCAGCCAATGTTGCGGCAAAATTCCCGCTGTACCTAATATTTCAAAACAAAATAAAATAATCACAATAAAACGAATTCATCACAAACATGATGAGAGATACAGACTCACAGTATTTTAAAATGTGATTATAATTCCTTTCTCAGTCGTCGTTTTATATAGTAATAGAATATAGTGAAGCAACGAATGTGGTGTTTTGTGTCTCATTACGTTATTACACTCCTTCTTTTAGGGAATTAATTTGTTGTTTAAACAGTGATATTTTTTGGAAATTGTGTTCCCCAAAACTTGCAACTATCGTCTGATTCCGTTTTTACTGCAACTTTGTTTTGGTGTAACTTTTATAACCGGTATGCAAATAAATACCACGGCGGCACCTTCTCACCTCTGCCAACTTCTTCAATGTTGCTGCTTCAGCAGACAGCTCAGCTATTGTGACAATGCCGTCCCTAAGTTGTTTTAGCAGTTCCAATGCCGTGCCAGCATGGAGACCGATCATGGCACGGAATGCATAGGCAGACTTTCCAAAATCTGGGAGGCCGGGAAGTCCTCCTTTTCTAATTTTCTGCTTCTTCAGATCGCCTGTCTCAAACTTGTCGAGGATTTCTTGAAAAACCTCATAGGTTCTGCCATCCAAGCTTGCCAGATAGCAAACAACGCGAATGTGTTGTTCTTTCTAAAGCAAATTAAGAAAATGGATACAAAAATCCCAAACTCACAACTGATTAATCTAGCATAACACCAATGTATTGCACATTACCGTAACAAATACTATTGATGACAACTTTCATTACACAAAAAGCGTGCTATACAGCAACATATGAAAGTGAGTGCGCGGGCCGTGTTTTCATATAGTCTACTTCGATTTATTTTGGTTCAAGTCTCATCGCATAATTTCAGATTTACTAACCTCGTTTAATATCGTGGCACACGATGACCCCCATTTCTGCATTTTGTCTGCAGTGTCAACCATTCCTGCAAGCCTCTTGCGGCACATTGAAACCTTAACCAAAAAGTACACGTTTACAAAACCACATCAAAATGATGTAAGAAAGATAATGAAACAAATAAATAAATTTTTATTAAACCTTTACAATATCCCACGATATCTGTTTGCTCTGCCAATGGCACCCAGCAAACCAAAAATAAACAACTAAATAAATATAAAAAATCAGCGGAATAATCAAAGGTTTAATCATTAAAACAAAAGTAATACCTTATCTCGAAAAGAAATCTCGTGGCGAAAGCCTCCTGTTCGGTTATGCTCATTGCTGAGCCACAGGATTGCCTCATCTGTTAATCCTATGTACACGACACAACGCCGTGTGTCGAACCTCCTGGGTTGAAGCTTGGAAAGCTCGAGGGCTGCTAAGTAGGAATGTTGCCCTCCAATTACCGTGTATTGGTAGCCATTAGCCTGAAACAAAATAACTTGCAGTATTGTATTACCAATAAATCTTGATGAATGTTTAGTGTTGATAAACGAAGAAGCAACAATAACAAGTAGTTTAGTATGCCATCCCAAAAACCAGTGTTTCCGTGCTTCTGTTCAATGAATTATTCAGAATGGAATGTTCGGAAGTTTTCTCAGACCTGACCTATGACGTATAATTAAAGCCTGTGGGTGCTTTAAATATTTTTAATATTATCGTTTGTGTAATTGTTCTTTTGGGGTTTTTTTAACGGATAAAAACCTACGTTGTTTCATGAGCCTTTATAGTTGTACAAATAATTTCAAAAAGTACCTTTTTCAATTTCACTAACGTGGCCATTGTGTAGTAATTACCGGAAGGTTAGCACATTTGACACATTTCTTAATTCTTTTTACTGTCTATTCGGTCAAACATTGCCGTTTTTTCCCATAATTAATTCACCCAAATGGTCCAGAGGTCTGTTATTATCTGCGATGGAGATCCATGTACATGTATCCGTGTACATACACAGATCCACGATTTTTTGCTTGAATTTATTTATGGTACACCGTAGTGCACAAGAAAACAAATTCTACACGCTTAGACTTTGGTAATGAATCCTTAAAGTAGCTTATCGTAATTGGCGTATAGCCGATGAAACTTATTGTACTTTCTAACGACCCGCACCCCCCCCCCTCCCTCCCGAAAAAGGAGTGCATGAAGAGTTTCACTTACGTGCGCGTGAGGGGGCGTGTTTGTGTATTTGTGGTATTGGTATTGGGAATAAATTGGTTTATTATCATGGGACACTCAATTTACTTTTGTACAATTGAAACAAAAACACCTGTACAAAAATCATCACCCTGACTAATCTTATTTTTAAATCTAAAACCCTAGTGATACATTTTGTCAACAGATCTGGAAAAAAATTTGACCGAGTCTTCACAAAATAATCAAGTCACCCTGAAAGTAAACTTTCCCAATTCAGGACGAGCGACAAAATAAATGATATGTTGGAAAAAAATTCACATTTGCATGTATACACCAATGTCAATGTTGTGCGTATGCAATGTTGTTATTAATACAGTAGGCCTACCGTTTATCAGACGGAATGCATAAACAAACAAATTTTATTTAAAGATGACGCAGGTATTGGCTTATGCAAAAGTTCTAAAGACTATAACAACATTTACTATTGACACATTAATGTACACTGATATTGGCAAGTCACCATTTACCATTGACCGATTCTCAAATTTGAAACTCTATCGCAATAAGTTTTCACTTTTCAAAATTTCCACCAGAAATCTATTACCCCCCTCTTCTTCTTCTTCTTTTACATAGGAAATTTTAATCTCGTATTTTTCTAAAACAATGCAACACTCCCGGGGAAGGTTTTTGTTAGCCTACTGCGGGCAGTTTTTAGTTTTAACGTCGGAGTACATTTATACAATATTGTTGGACAATATCGTTATCAATATTTCAAATTGAAACTTTTCCGAACTTTACATTTTGTAATTATCCCACCGCGACTTACTTAATCGATAATATTATTGGACTTGGAAAATACCGTTGTAAAGTTAAACAATTTTTCCGTTTTCTTTAACTTCGAGTCCACAAAGGCACCAGTAAGTTGTTTTTAATTCCCCTAAGTGTGTCATTTATAGGCCTACCATTGTTAGGTATCATTTTAATAATGTATGTCACTTGCAAAGCATGTAATTCCAATTTATGTCTTTTTCTCCAGAAAAAAAATCTTTGAGGAAGCAGTAAACTTTACTTTGACGCAAACGCGCTTAAACTAGTCTCTGAACCCAGTTAAATACACGGATTTCAAATAGTGATTAAAATTTGGGCTAATAATCAGACTGAATTAGTTTTTCCACAGCTTTAAGAAAATTAGGAGTTAAAATGAAACGGTTTTTATTTATAGGCAAAAGCACTAATTATTATTTTCTCAAAAATCACAGACTTTTGACATGATTTTGCGGTTACATTTAAAATCAACAGAAAAAAGGTAGGCTAGGCCTTGTTTCCAATCTTAAAAACTCAAATAAGCAGACTTCGTCTATTCTTGTGGTTTGTATAACATACGGGGTCTTTAAAATTACGGTTACAATCTGGACAGTATGCCCAGGTATGTATTTCACTGGTCCTACACCCTTTAGAAAAACATAATTTACATGAAATATTGCACACATGCATGGCCACTGAGCCGTTGTACCCCTTGTGACACGTGTCGCAGAAATTGCTGCGATTGAGGAACCCTGACATTGATCTTATCACATCGTAATGCTTTCTAGCAAGATGAAGGTACATGTATATTGTCCAGGGTTTCTGATCCGGACCTTGAAAAATGATAGAATAGCAATGCTCTCTGGAAAGAACAACTAACTGATAATTTGTTAACACATCCTCAAATTGCTGGAGCTCTTCAATTCCACCCAGCGTTCCTTCTATAATCCAGCCCTTCTATGAAGAGCAGAAACCAATGGTTCAACGTATTCTTTCCTATTTTTTAGGATATACATTTATTTTATGTCATTACTGGTCTTCTCTTGGAGAGCCTGACCAATCGCAATAGCACGAGCCAGACAGGTGTTCGTGCCATCATCTCTTGTTCTAGCGATACTGCGTTTGGAAGCCAACAGCTCCTCTAACTGCATGAGCTGAGCTGGCGTATTGCATCCCCCCCCCCTGGTATTTCACGTGTACAAAGTGTATAGTTACAGTTTCGTCAAAACGAATAAACTGATAGCTATTCAACACATTTTGTATTCTTTCAAATAAATGCTCCGCCGTTAAGTCTTCCCTTTTCATGAATGGCAGAGAAATTGGGAAATTTAGGACCGGTGAGTCAAAAACCCTGCACACTATCATCAGATTGTATACCAAATCCTAGTCTATCTATAATACTTTGACAAATATTTTCTAATAGAGGTGAGGCCTCATGAAGATCTACGTCTTCCGTATTTCTAAATTTTATGTTTTAATCATACGTACAGGCTTGAAAGTGTTTGTTAGGTTTTTCTTTTATTCTTACTAGTTAGTAGTACTTTGAGAAGTAGTCCTCCTTCGGCTCCTCCTGTCGAATCCTCTTGCTGGGCGGTTCACCAGCGTCACTCCACCCCTCTCTCTCCCATCCCCAGTCTATGTCGTAGATGGTGTCTGTATCGTTCAACATGCTCTCCAGGTCAGAGTCTGAAACGGAGCTGTCCTCTGGCGGTCCACGGGTGACTTGACCAATCCCGCTCGTCCCCGGCTGGTCGTCTATGCTGACTCCCCCCAATCCACTCGTCCCCTGCTGGTCGCTGATGCTGACTCGATCCATCCACTTGTCCTAGGCTGGTCTCCGGTGCTGACCCTAGAAGGAAGTCCTCTACGAACTTGCTCAACAGTACTCAACACCAGCTGGTCTCTCGTGCTTTCTCTGTCTTCATTGCCAGCAGGTGGAAGGGCAAACTGGGTCCATGTCCCCCGCAGCTCATCCAAGAACACGCTCAGAGCATCTTCAAAAAGAGCGTTGCACCCAAGTTCTGACATAATTTCGTCAAAATCATTGCTTGGGGTTCATTTTGCCACCCTGCTAAAAATGTCACCACCCTGCTAAATTCTCCCATTGAATTCTTCCCATTCTCCACTGTCTTCACAGTTTGTCTAGGTATACAATGTTTACCGCACTTTGTTGAATGTATAGGAAGAGTTTGCCAGCATTAATAGTCAGCAGCACTGTAGCAATGTTTCTAATCAATCAGATTTGGATGCAATGTACGCAACATGTAATATTCATTCTGAATTCATCATCAGTATTTTTTGCCATTTTATAATTCAAATCGTCGTTTAAACAAAGTATTTCAGAAAACAAAATAAATCACAAGTAAAAGTCCTTAAATGAACCTTAAGTACCCACAATACCTCAAAAGGATGCAAAGAGTACAGTCCAAAATGATGCTGTCATCTATTCAAGACCACAGGCATAAAAAACAATTTGTCTGTTATGGTGGCAGTATTGGTTCTTGATTATTACTATGAAATACTGTGCTGTAAAAAGAATTCAAATTGTAAACACAATCGGAATGGTAAAAAGGTGCTTGAAAAACTCATGGGTTACATCTTGTCTCTCACAAAATAGAAACCCCCTTTACAAACAAACTATAAACACTGGAATGGTAATGAGGGTAGCGCCAAAAAAGAAATTTTGAAATTAGCAGGATTGAGGGATGTGCAGGGGACCTTACCCCTCCCCCTCCCCTCCCACACACACACAGTAATGTATGCCATTCAATAAATATGTTACAGTAAACAATGTCTTTGAACTTCATTCAAAGCAGAGGATATAAGCAATAAACAGTTTCACCTACAGCAAATTCCTTAAGTGGTTTTGGTACTTTTCACAACTGGGAGCACTGGATTGTAGCCATGAATATAACAATGTTCTGTGTAGCAGTTTCTTCTTACAACCATTCTGTGGAGGTAGAACAAATGATGGTTTTTGGGCATAGCACATACTATCTTTTTAAACCTGGAGAGCCAAACAAATGTCTGCTCACAACTTAAGGTGTTATCGGATTCTTCTAGATGATTGCTTGGGTTGTACAGACGCTTACAATTTGAATCAACATGATTGCGAAAATGCAGTCTGTCGATGCACCTGTCCACGGACATCCACATGTCGCACCATGGGGAAGGTAGAGGAAGGTGCTTTCTTGCAACACACAAGTTATCTACATGACACATGTTGTCGTATACAATAGACAGTGATCACCATTAATTGACAATTTTGTAGAGAACAATTTATAGGCCTATGGCCAGCTTCTGAAAGTGTTTTTTTTTAAATAATTATATTATAAAAGTGGACCTTTGTATTTGACAAACTTGTCTAGCACCCACCCCCCCCCCCATTTTATTTCCATTTATTTATTCATTTATTTTTTGGGGGAGGGGGGTAGGAGCTATTCATAAAGGAGCTATTGGTAGTCGTGTGTTTCTTTGAACTCCCTGCTCCATTTGTCATGCTTGTCTTTGCCGCAGATCCCGGCGCCTCCTCTACAGACTTCTTCCCTTGTTTTGTAACTTGTTTGCCAGTTGCGGTCCTAGTAGTAGTAGGCCTATTGGCATCTGCTGCATCTCCGGTAGTCTGGCTGAAATCGTCTTTGGTGACGAGAACATTGTACTGTTCTTCTTCCAGCTCTTTCTTCTGATCTGTAAAGTTTTCCAAAGGAAACTGTTAGATTGCATTGCCAACTACAGTATTTTTTTGACATTTAAATGAATTGAAAATTGAATAAAATGTATTAAGGGTCTAGGCCCTATCATTATTAATAACTAACCCTAACTCCCAAAGCGCTTTTACTAGAATCAATCCCTAACCCAACACATTTCAACCGCTAATACTGTAATACTACATGTACCATGCAATGGGAACTGTACCCAATCAAACAAAATGAAACAGTCTGCTTAGGGGGGAGGATACACAACCTAACAAACTCCAACAGGCCTTTTTTGTTTGATTTTGTTGGAGTCTGTACACTTGGTATGTGCAAAATTTGATCAGTGAAATCACACAGTACCTAATATAAAAAAATCAAACAATTATCTTTACACTATATTTTTATGTGGGACAAAATGTTGTTTGGACTCAGTTCATTTGAAGCACAATTTGGGTTTCACACTGTTGGCTCCATAGATCATCATTGCATTTTTTTCCCTATTTTTCATCCTTCCTTTTTTTTCTTTTTTTTTCTTCTTTTTTTGTTTGGGGAGGGGCGGTCAGTGGTGGTACTGGCTATTCGGTGTAAGTTCTAGTGGAGTAAGCTATTCGGTGGTGGTTGTAGTAGTGGAGTCGGCTTCTCTTTCGTTGGCTGCATGGAACTCTAAGAAGCATTTCCCTGGGCACAAGTTCACTCCACACACATTGCAACCTCGGCGTGTAGACTTTGGCTGTCCCGACTTTGTGAGGTTTTTTTTCAGTCGGCACCACCTACACCATCTAGCATTCCGGCCCGGCATCTTCACAGAGAAGTGACCTGAACTATTGCTTGCAATTGATTGCTTGTCATTGTTAATCCTCACTAGGCCCATCATTAGGTGGATTCCTTCCCACGCTTTAATCTCTTGCAGGGATGTCGGGTGCTGTCTTCCTTCTCTCAGATTCTTGTTAGTCCAAGTGACAATTAACGAGAGCAGAGCCAGTGGAAAAAACTTCAAAAAGTATTTTAGAGGCGACTCTTTTCTCGAAAATGTCGGGCCATGGGGCTTCTTCCCTCTGAAAGATCGGATGGGCATGTCCTCTAGGCTTCTGGTCCAACCTGATTCATCGGGGGAATAGTCCTCTTGGTAAGCTGATGGCGGGTCTGGGTCATTGTCAGAGTCGGGTAGTGCAGCTCTCTTGCCTTTCTTTTTTCAGGTGGTTTTGTTCTTCGGCGGTCGTGCGGATGGTCCAGTCTCGGTATCGTCCCCGGCAGTCTCTTCCTCATCACCTCCTCCATCTTCTTCAGTGGCAGTTACTCCCTCGTTCTCCGCCCCTCCTGTCTCCTCATTGCCTCCTGTCTCTATCTGTGAAGTTTCCCCCATCTCACCCTCCTGTCTCCTCTCCTGTCTCCTCTCCTGTCTCCTCTCCTGTCTCCTCAACCTCCATGGCCTCTGCTTCCTCATGAAAACAAGCTGGGGACGATCCTGTAGCCTCTGCCACTGCCCGGTCAAGAAACTCATCTTCCTCACTCTCTGAAGTTTCAGCAAGGGCTCGATATCTTCCTCTGGACATAGACATGCCACTGCTCTTTACACTCTCCCTAATTGCTTGTCGAAGCTGATCACATTCTTTCTTGTAGAGTCGATCCAACTTGGCTTTCTCTGTCTCTCTTGGTTGACGAACCTTGGTCTTGCCCTTTCCTTTCCACTTGGCTCTCCCCTTTCCTCCTTTCTTTCCCTTGACCACTCCTTCTTCCTCATTCCGGCGCTGTCTCTCCGTTTTCTTCTTCCTCACTTCTCAAATTCTGCTGTAGCAATCTTGCTTCAGGAGCTGTCATGTTGTAATCACTGTAGTCACTTGAAGACTGGGTGATGAACCTCAGAAAACCCTCATATTTATAGGAAATGGTGCCATTGTTATTGATATTTTAATTCATAACTATTACATAACACTACTTAGATTATGTAACATTTCATACAAATTTGTGAAACATACTTTTTTAAATAACAATAACAAATACAAAGTACAATTACTTTTTGAAACTACCTAAATTTCAATGGTAGAGTCCATCCACCTGCCTTATGCACTGTTTGTTACAAAGTAAACATGACCTATGACATAAGACCTATGGCATGAAAAAATGACAAGCACATAAATCTTGTGCTACCCTGGTCACCCTAATCACTTGTTTATGCTACAAGCCACACACCATCCCCACACATACCCTAAAGCTAATCCTGCCAACCTTCTCCACTCAAACAAAATTACACACCATTAGACCATGGAGGAGAGAGCAATGCCAGACATACATTTCACACATCCACCATACACACTCAATCAAATTCCAACACCATTGTTTGACAACAAGGATACACAATCCCACAGAATCAAACATCCAATCCTCACTTCACTATACTTAATCTAAAAAATTAAACACTTTGCCCTGTTTGAATTCGTAGGGTTAGGGATTGTTAGGGTTATTTTAATGGGAGTGGAAGTTCAAGGAAATTCAAATTTTGCAGGCAACGGCGCGGCATAACAGTCTGAAAATAAATTTTGCCGGTTTTCCTCTCTGATTGGCATGATTGGTTAAAATCCATGATGTGCTTATCGACTATAATAAGATTGCAATCCACACTGTTGGTCCAGCTGTGCCGAAGCCTATCGGTAGTGTAAGGTATCACATTCGACAAGTTTGACATGTTCGAGGCCCCGCTCCATGCATATGCATGGCATGCTGTCAGAATGTAATTTGTTTCATCCCTATTATGTTTTTGTAACGGTCTAACTGTTTGTTTTAAATAAATTTTCAACATATTTTTTCTCATTTCATAGGCCTAGTTAAGATGATCATAACCCAACATTTTGACAATATGCCATTTAGCTTAACATGCCTTACCGTTGTGTTAGTAAAACCATGGAGCTATAAAACTTCGGACTAGCGTAAGGTATCACATTCGACAAGTTTGACATGTTCGAGGCCCCGCTCCATGCATATGCATGGCATGCCGTCAGAATGTAGTTTGTTTCATCCCTATTATGTTGTTGTAAGGGTCTAACTGTTTGTTTTAAATACATTTTAAACATTTTTTTTCTCATTTCATAGGCCTAGTTATGATGATCATAACCCAACATAGGCCTAGTTATGATGATCATAACCCAACATTTTGACAATATGCCATTTAGCTTAACATGCCTAACCGTTGTGTTAGTAAAACCATGGAGCTAACCTTTTAGTTTTATAGCTCCACGGTAAAACTAAAAGTAAAATGAGGAGAGAACAAAAAACCTGTCATTAAAACCCTGAAAAATCACTGTCTCTGATTAATGGATGATTAAGTCAATTACATGATGAAGTCAGTTATACTTACGGCTAACTTTAATGATTTTGCCTGGATGTCGTTTCCCATCCTTGAAATGAATTTCGGACCGAACACCTTTTGCCCTTGCTTGCTCCTTGACGTTCGATAATTTCTCAATGCTCACTTGGTTGTCATTAATCCAATATACCAAACAATAAACTTTATTATCGATTGTGGACTTTGGTCTTGATCATTCGGCTCGTTGGGGTTCAGCTTCCAAAGCAAATAACTGCTTTACAAATCCACCATCCATTGTTGCGTTCAGGTTTTCTTTTAAACAATTTCAAAAGAATTAGCCTAACATTACAGTAACAAATAAGATAGCATGAGACCGAGAACAATCGGTTGCGTGCGTAGCATGAGATTCGAAAAACATGTCACGCACAGTCTGACAGTGACAGCCAACCATTCACATTTTAGGACTGCGGTAGCCCTGAGCGCTGTATTGTTACTCAATAATAGACACAATAAAATTATAAGTTGTATTCAGTGTTAAATAAAACAATATAATCTTGTAAAAGTTGTTTAGGTAAAATAAAAGTTTGATTTTATAAATAAAATAGCATGGAAATATTACGAAAACCCTTTAAAAAAGTAGTTGGTCCCAAACTGGTATTCTGCAGCATCGCTGGCACTCGACGTAGTATGTGCGTGCACTATGGGGGCAGCCTCGCTTCCATGGGCAGCGCGCCGTATCGATACCTCTCGTCACTAACCCCTGGGAGAGGGATGGACTGAGAAACAACGCTGATTGGCTCCCAAGGGTGACTCCTTAGCGTGCACGCTTGTTAAAAACTTTCGAGCGCTTGGCGCTTATAGGACGCTTAGTACCCGCGTGTAAAAATGCAAGTATTTTGATGCAATTCCATTTCAAATAAATCATGTTTTTACACGGTCATCCTAAACTGCATACAGTTATAGACATATCACATGATCAAAGAAGAATGAGAGGGACCAGTTACTCTTTGACTTGATGCATCTTTAGCGCATTACCATACTTCCATACAGGGGCGTGTTTAGGCGACCATGACTGGGAACAAGTTTCTGACGTAAAATTCACGGACTGAAACAATTTCCGAGAGCTACATGGAAACAGCTCTGTAACCAGAAACAGTTCATGACGTACAATGTAGGTACATCTTTGAAAATTCATGTTCTTAAAACATACAACCTTCATTTTATTTTCAAGTAATGGAGCTTAGTCTTTGTAATTTTATCAACATTATTTAATTGTTATGCTTCAGGGTATTTCTTTTTTAAAAGAATTCCATTGACATTTTTTGATAGTTTTTTAGTCAGCGTGCTTTGGGCAACTTCTGCAGCAGGAGGGGTGTGTGACACGGGAGGCCTGAGGCTGTGTGACAGGGGCTGTGGGCTGGTGCTTGTACTTGGAGCAGAATCCAGCATGTCCAGTGTTTTGGTAGGGGCTGGGACAGTCTCTGCAACAGTTTGGGATGATCGTTTGGCCTTTCCAGCTGGATCCAGTGTTTTGGTAAGGGCTGGGACTGTCTCTGCTACGGTTTGGGCTGACTTGGCCTTTCCAGTTTGGGCTGACGTCTCAACCAAAGTTGAAAGTTCTGTCAACATTTTCACTTTCTTTGGAGTAATTGCTGTGAAAGGTTTTGTAAATTTTAAAGATTAAAACAACTTTGTAACCATATTTTCAACCATAAGTCCAGTCCAGCGACCTTAGGTTTTTAGAAGATCCCAGGAAAATGGCACAATTTTGAAGTTCCTACTAAGACCATTATATTCTACTTTGGAATAGCCTTCACAACAAGCTGATGTGTGCCTTAAAATATAAATGTTACAGATTTTGAGTCAGCTTGGATATCTGTCACCTGTTACACCACTTTCCAATAGTTAATTGACAATTTTGTTGAGAACAATCTAAAGGCCCGTGGCCAGCTTCTGAAAGTGGTGTTTTTTTAATTTGTAAAAGTGGACCTTTGTATTTGACAAATTATTCAAGCACCCTTCCCCCATTTGTTTTGGGGTTTGTTTTGGTTTGTTTTTTTTTTTTGGGGGGGGGGGGGTGAGGGGGTCGGAGCTTTTCATAATATGCCTCTGAGGGAGCTGTTGCGAAATAACTTGTCATTTGTCCGAAAGTGCACACCTGGCTACAAGCCGGATCTTTTAGTTGCCAAATAGCAAATAGCATAAAAGACTTATTACCAATGCTGAATGGATGTGATGAGCAAGAGATGCCTGGTTGAGTTAGCTCCAATATCAGCTGATCTTGTGCCTCTAGTTTCATCTCCAGCTCCTTCATCCTGTGCTTTAGAGTGTTCACTTCCTCCACTGCTGATGAAGTCTGCATACAATTTAACATTACATACAGTAAGTTTGTTTGCAACATACATTTAACAACTGAATTTATTAGCTCAATTTCAACTAAACCAGGGCTTGAATGCCACTACAGACCTCTGGATTGGCATTGAGAGCTACCCCAGTATATCCATCTCCCACATGTCACTTGACCTCCTGTTAGTAGTGTATGCCGCTTGATAAAAAAGGTGTCGTTCGCATTGTGTAAAATCGAAGGCAATAGTCTAAAATGTTCCATTCTAATTTTGTTTGTGTAAAAATCAGTGACTATGAATGCTGCTAACATACCATGATAAATTTACAATTTAAAGTAAAATTAGGCAAATTAGTAAAATAAAGTAAAATTAGTAACTTTAGGCCTACCCTCACGACCGTTGCAACCTGTGGCTGGGGTTCAGAGTCTGACTCTGACAAGTCCATTGGCTCCTCACCATATGAATTTGTTGTGTTCACTTAAGCTCGTTTCCCCTGCTTCACGCGTTTTCTGATAACAAACGATGCGAAAAAAACAGGTTTTCCCCTCTTTTTTGCTCATAACTTTTTAACCTCGCGGGTGATTGTACGGGGTCGAACGGTTTTAAAAAGTATATTTCATGGTCAAGCTAATGGTGGTATTTTTTTAATATTGTTATCTAAAAAACCACCGTACTTTTGCGATTGAAATACTTAATTTGTGCCGGTTTTCCTGTGGCAGCGCGCAGTTTTCACTCCATCAGAATTACTCATTTGAGTGCCGATTCTTATTGGAGTGTCGGATTCCACCGGGTCGAACAGAATCAAATAGTTGAGACCATTACCTTTACTGTGATGTAAGAAAGGTTTGGATTGGTTGAAAAAAACCACCGTACTTTTCAAGGTGAAAAAAGGACCAATGACAATTATCGATCTATATTTTGTTGTTTGGACGGAGTTCCCATCGGTCACCGTTAGTTTACACATGTTCGGATTGCACACACGACCTTTCATCTTCCGAGTTCAAGAACAGATTTTCTGTGTTGACATCACAGGTAAGTCTTTGAAAAACTGACCATATCTTATATGATAATCAATGAAAATGTTTTGAAATTTTTACGGGGAAATTCAATCTTGAAGTAGTGTAAATTTGAACCTAAAAAACATGAAATTTGGGATGCAAGGGCCACTGGCTACTTCCATGACGCTACGTGACCATTGGGCCGTACCATTTTTGTCAAAGGAGGATCTTGCGTGGATTCCATTGTTATTACCAAACATTTGAAATACCCAAACCATTTTTAGGTTAGAAAAAGTTAACGTTATCCTTTCCTTTTTAATTTGTTCTTTCAGGTTATGAATTCGAGAGAAGAAGAGTGGACTACGGTTCCTTATACATAGCTGATCAGCCGATTTGCTTTCTTGAACTTTGAAGTTCTTTAGTGCCAAAGAAAACTTCAAAACACTACACATGGATGGACAAATAGTTGTTGGCAATTCAGTTTTTTGTTTGGACTTTGTTGCTTATATTGGGCGATATGTTTTCGTTTCAAACAGTTGTTTGTAAAACTACATCAGTGATTATTATTATTTTTCTCATACTACTGGGTTTTTCTTACTATTGTTTTAGTGATGAAATAAGTGCAACCAAACTATGCTTCTTTGTTTAATTTCATCTCATGTACATGTGAAACATAAAATGTGATGTTTTTTATTTGGATTTAGAGTTTACGTTTTTGTTAAGTGTTGTAGAAAAAAAAACTGTTAGTTGAGAGGAGATAAAATAAATAACTTGATTCAGAAACCAACTTCCCATTGATTCGAATGTTTCTGTTTTTTTCAAGTATTTGTGTATACTGTACATGATGAGCATGGGGGAAGGTCTAAGCCAGTAAAGTAGTTACGAATAAACATCCATCTGTGATTACGTAACATTTAAGTTTTACCTTTTCTGTGAATGGAACATTCAACCTGGTCGTGTTATGGTCGAACGCACAGCTACACAGGGTTTGGGTTAATCCGATTTACCGATCCCAGTGCACTGCCTCCCAGTAAACACACAATAATTAACGCTTAGTCTTAAGTGAACAAAACAGGGGTCAACAAATTCATATGTGGGCCCAAGTTCAAATGCAGGAGCCTGAATTATAAAGAATAACGAAAAGTAAACAGTAAACATCAGGAAATTGAAGAAGCTATTTAACAATTTATATAAAACGGCAAGATCCTTGAAGGGGGCAGATATTTTCAAGACCGGGGGAAGAGGGGCAAGCAGAAAGCAGGGACAAATCTATGATTTGTGTCCTATCCAAATTTGTTGAAAAAAATTGTCAATGTAAAAGGTCTTTGACCTTGAATCTTAATACATTTCACTCTTTCAATGGTAATACAAAAAAAGTGGGATGACTGTAGACATTAAGTACATATTTTGTATTAATGCCACCGGAATCGTCACCAAAAATTGACAGCTGAAAACCACGATTAAGATGCTTCGCTACACGCTACATGTACGTATACATATTTTTTTTTTTTTTTCTTACAAAAAGTGGTGCTGTAAAAATAGGGTCAGTTGGTAACTAGCCTTGATTGCAAGGCTGTGTAATAGTTTGCTTACTATAAAGCTGAAAATGTGCATAACCACAGCCGCATGAATGCGATGCCCGAATGCAATGCAATTCCTGTTCCGGTCCCCCTGACTGTCTATAAACAGCACACCATGCTCTCACCCAAGGAAGCACGCTCGTTTCCACAGTCACACACACACACACACACCGCTATTGTCCACACACCGCTATCGACCACAATCCTAGCCCGTGAGCTGTCAAGCTCACAGCCTTGACGATCTTGTACACTTCCGGGTCTTGCGGTTATGGTAATGAGTGCGCTCTACTTGTAATAAAAGGCTCTTGATTGGCCATTGGAAGTGGTCATGTTTAATAAACATTATGAATATGTAAGATTACTCTAGCACCCGCACGCGACAGTGGCAGGCTCAGATTAACTAGTAAATCTACGTAAAAGTACATAATAGTAATACACGTGCGCGTAGCCTTGATTGCAAGGCTGTGTAATAGTTTGCTTTATGAAGTAATACACGTGCGTGTTGTTTATTGGTATGAAGTCTGACTGTTTATTTGATGCCTAACGTAAGCGGTGGTACACGCATGCAACTAAATCGCGTCAAAATAGTACAAAATGGAGCCCGGATTCTATTACAGAAAATACATCACCTCCGATACCAACAAATGCATTTACAATGCGCATGCGCAAGCAACTCCGCTGAACAAAACAAAGCACCTCCCCTCGCACTGCACGTCCCAAGTGTACACACGAAATACGCCCTTCTTTTTACAGCGCGCCATAGTGTCAGGTCGTTTTTCTCTCGACTCTCTACAACGTAGCGTTACACTATAGTGCAAGCAGTTTTGTCCAGTTTCCGGACACCTCCGACAACGATGTCAGATTCATCCAAAGCAAAGAAAAGATCTTACAGGAAAGTGAAATGTAGATCCTGCGGCGGTCCCCCATCGACCCTAGAGTTCGACGTTCCAGAGATGTCGTATGTGCTCACAGGATAAACCCTGCGGGGTCTGCTCCACCTGGTCTACCGAGGAATGGAAAGTTTTTACGGCATGGCAGGATAGTCTGGCACGCAAGACACCTTTGCAGAAGGATTATTTCCAAGATTCGACCACGAATCCTCAAAATACTACTTCTACTTCAAACCAACCGATGCCCTCACCGGGTCCCCCACCCGAGGTCAACGTGTCAACAGTTAACAGTGGTGCTTCGGATGATTTGCTATCCTCTAGCCGTGGATATGATCGTCCAATTCCCGCCTCTTCAGAACAACCAAGCCTGCACCGGTTTCCGGACGAGTTCCGGGCTTACCCTCAGCGCCCCGCCAGTTTCCAAGCCTCTCCGTGGTCTTATTTCCAAGGCGATCCTCGCCATTATGAGTTGGCACATCCTTCCACGGGTCCTTACACCAGCTTTATGCCTCCCATGGGGCATTTTACCGGTTACTATCCTCAGGAACGGCCACCAGACAACGGAAGTTGTTCTCGCTCCGGTGTTCGTCCGCTACCGCGAAACACAGATTTTTCGCGGCGATACTTCCAAGGTGACAACATTGGGGACCGCTCCGAGTTCCAGCGCTCCCGCTCTAGACGTTCCCGTTCCCGTTCCCGCTCACCAATAAGACCTGGTTCACCTGCCAACGATCCTCGATCCCTTGGATATTACTCCCCAGGTCGTTACTCCCGTTCCGGATCCTCCCCAAGGAGCTCTGTTGGGTCAGATTTTGATTTGGTGGAGCCTGGGATTACTTCCATGTTCCACAGAGGGAAGGCAGTCATACCTGAAGTGAGTAGTATTTTACAGTTTCCCCCTCCTTCACCAAAAGAGGCCTCCCGCTTGTCATTTCGCAGGGATTCCGCCCAACCCACTCCTCCACCAAAGTTTACCATTCCTGTTGACAGCTTCTGCTCTGAGAATATTGAAGAGGCTTTCTCAATCTTTCAAAAGAGAAAGCATCTGAGAATTCCTGCTCGTGAACCGCCAATTACGCTATGGTGCACAAGTTTCCAACCTGTCCATTCTACTGTCGGATACTCTTGCTCGGGCTTCTGAAGATCCCGCAACAGTGGATCCGGAACTACTTCCAGTCATGTTCAAATTTCTTGATGACTGCCTAGGTTCCTGTCTACGGACCATCGCTACCAGTTCAGCTATGACAACCTCCCTGCGTAGGTCCCTTATTCTTGACCAGCTCTTTTGGCCTTCTCAGGGCTCCAGAGAACGCATGAAAGAACTACCTCTCCTCGGGAGTGACCTCTTCGCCAATAAATTTGACGAAGTCATGCTTCAAGAGGCTAAGCGTCTGAAGACTGATGAAAAGATTAATCTACGCCGACCCTCGAGTAGATCTTCTTCACAGTCCTCTCGTACTACCGACAGGGGGAGGAAAAGCAACCAGGGGTCTTTTCGTCGCTCCTACACTTCCAGTTTTCGTCGACCAAATGCCACCTTCACTCGCCCAACTGCCAAACCCAGCTACCGTTCTCAACCCTCAGCACCCAACTCAACACCCTCTAGCTCAACCCACTCAACCCACTCAACCCACCCAAGACACAGTGGCCTAGAGGGCCCAAGAGGCAATGACACCACACACCTCATACCTCATATTCCACCTGCTTCGGGACCGGTAGGGGGTCGGTTGCTAGACTTTTCTCAAAGATGGACTTCAATCACAACGGATTCTTGGGTCCTTCGAACCCTTTCCTCGGGTTATCAACTGGAGTTTACAAGTCCTCTTCCTCAACCTCTCAGTTTTCCCAACCGACCCACTCCTGTCCCAAAAGACCCTGCTCGTCGAAGTGCTTTAGAGAAGGAGATCACTTCCCTGCTGGAAAAGAAGGCAATAGTCATTCTTCCTCACACAACTGGACCAGGTTTTATCTCAACATTTTTCCTGGCTCCCAAGAAATCCAACCAGTGGCGACCAATCATCAACCTTCGGCCCCTCAATGCCTTCATACGACCCAAGCATTTCAGGATGGAAACTCTAAAAATTGTCCTACAATCTCTCCCTCAGGGTTGGTGGGCCACTTCCCTCGACTTGAGAGATGCCTACCTACATGTATCCATTCATGCAGATCACCAGGGGTACCTCCAGTTCTGTTACCGACACAAGACTTACCAGTTTCGATGCCTCCCGTTTGGTCTCTCGACTGCCCCAAGGGTCTTTACCAGAATTACCAAAGTGATTGCTGCAGCTCTACGTCGACAACAGATCCACATATTCATGTATCTGGACGACTGGTTAATTGTGGGCCCCTCTTACTCAGACACTCTCCAAAGTCTATCGAGGACCATACAGCTTACGCAGGAACTTGGGTTCATCATCAACGCAGAGAAGTCTTCCCTAGTTCCATCCCAAAACCCAGTATTCCTAGGAGCATCCCTCAACATGACGGCTGGGAAAGCCTCCCCCACGATGGAATGCTGCCTCGCTTTGGAAGAATGCATCCAACTCTTCCTTACCTCTTCAACACTCCCGGCCAGGGCATGGCTTCGTCTATTGGGGTTCATGGCCAGTCTCGTAGACTTAGTACCATGGTGCAGAATGCATATGCGTCCTCTTCAGCTTCATCTGCTTTTTCATTACCGACCCCGAAGGGACATAGTAACCAAACCAGTTCCAGTCAGCTCCCTCATACAATCCCATCTCAGATGGTGGCTTCGTCGTCAGAACCTTCTCTGCGGCACAACATTCCCGCGACCCACTCCATCAGTGACTCTGACAACAGATGCCTCACAGTCAGGTTGGGGTGCTCACCTGGACGATCTCTCGGCGGCCGGAACTTGGTCACCCACAGAGAAGCTACTTCACATCAATCTGCTGGAACTTCTAGCAGTTCAGAAGGCTCTTCAACACATGACAAGCAGAGTCATATACCGTACAGTCTTAATAAGGACAGACAATTCCACAGTAGTTTCCTACATAAATCGCCAAGGGGGTACCCACTCACCTTCCCTTTGCATGCATACATGGAAACTCCTCAACTGGTGCATTCCCCGTCAGATCTCGCTACAAGCACTCCACCTGTCTGGGAAAGAGAACGTCATTGCAGATGCACTCTCGCGGGGTCAGTCAGTGCCCACAGAGTGGTCCCTTCACCGCCCCACAGTCCTACAAATTTTCAATATCCTGGACACACCTCACATAGACCTCTTTGCGTCCCATCTCAACCATCAACTCCCAACCTTTTGCACCCGACATGCTCATCCTCTAGCTTGGGCAACGGACTCCCTGAGCCTCAAATGGTCAGGTCTCTTGGGATATGCTTTTCCTCCGATCTCCCTGCTACCTCGAGTACTGCAAAAGATCAAACAGGAGAGTTGCAAAATAATTTTGGTTGCCCCTCTGTGGCCCAGGCAAGCTTGGTTTCCTCAGCTCCTCGACCTTCTAATCCGACCACCTATCGTTCTACCGAAACGTCCAGACCTGTTGTCACAGCCAGTCACAAAGATCCTACACCCAGATCCGGACAGCCTCCATCTTTGTGCCTGGATGCTTTCAAATCTTACTTCCGAACAGCTGGCCTTTCGGAGGACGCTGCTACCTTGGCAGCCAAGAGCAGACGCCCTTCAACCAGAAGAACATATGACAATCGCTTACAACATTACAGCAAATGGTGCAACAATAAAGGCTGCAGTCCCCATTCTGCATCTTTGACGGAGGTTGGGGATTTTCTTCTTCACCTGTTCAATTCAGGGCTCCAAATTGCAACTGTTCGTGGCTACAGATCTGCAATTGGTGTAATTCATAGAGGGTTCGACGATGGCTCTAATCTTTCAAACAACACTGCAATCTCACACCTCTTGAAGGGTATGTTCGTAGACAGACCACCCATCAAAAAGCTCGCTCCTTCATGGGACCTTGGCAGTGTCCTTCTTAAGCTGGCAAAACCTCCATTTGAACCAGCCGGATCCTCATCCCTTCATTTACTGACAGTCTAACAATCTTTTTGCTAGCAGCAGCCACGGCCCGTCGAAGAAGTGAGCTCCACGCCCTGTCCATAGAGCCAGGCCACTTGCGCTGGGAACCAGGGGGCGTTCGACTAATCCCACATATTGGCTTCCTGACCAAGAACCAGTCGCCAAATTTTTCGCCTCCGGATATCTTTGTCCCAAGTCTAACATCCTTTTCAAGTATCCGGGAGGACAAGTTATGGTGCCCGGTCCGCATTCTAAAATTCTACATCGATCGGACTAAAGGGCTGCGTGGTAATACAACACAGCTATTCATCACGACGGTTCAGCCGTACTGTGCAGCTTCTGCAACAATTATTGCTCGGTGGATCGTTGAGGCCATAAATTTAACATCAACAACAACACCTGAGCCTGCTCCTACTCAGCCACTTGGGTCAATGCCTGGTCCTCCAAGTCAACCATTACCAGGCGAACTGCTAACGGCGCGAAAAGCGTCTCAGGTTCACAAACAGCCACCACGGATGCGAATAGCATCTCCTTTGGCTATACCTGCTCTGCCTACTACGGAGGAACCGTTAACGACGCGAATAGCGCCCCAGGTTCACAATCGGCCACCACAGATGCGAATAGCATCTCCTTTGGCTAGGGGTAGACGCAATCTGCAAGCTTCAAAGTCTCGGAACCAAGCTCCAAAGGCAAAACATGTTCCAATCCGAGCTCACCAAACAAGGAGCATGACCACCTCGTTAGCTCTTTTTCAGGGAGTGGCTATCACTGAGATTATGCAGGCAGCCTGCTGGAAAAATCCCTCTACGTTTACATCTTGCTACCTGCGAGATGTTTTACAGTCAGAAGGCTGCATGGGCAGACAGGTTCTACATTCAGCAGCACAGTCAACAGCCCGGAAACACAGTAAGACTGCAGACTTGACCTCTTAAGAGCACCTCAAGCACAGTTTACTGGTATGTCTTAACAGCTCCTGTTTTTCCATTTGTTTCAGGCATAATTTAGTTAAGACATCTACTCTGGGCCCAACACTGCACGTTCTCTTCCCTCCCTATCTTGTGGTTCAACGGTGCTACTCTGCATTTGTTGGTATCGGAGGTGATGTATTTTCTGTAATAGAATCTCCCTAAATCCGCAGGGATTTTCTATTCTAATAAGAAAATACTCACCTCCGATACCATCCCTCCCCCCCCCCCAAAAAAAAAGTGGAGTACAGGGACACAGGCACGGAAAAGGCTAAAGTTAAAAGAAGGGCGTATTTCGTGTGTACACTTGGGACGTGCAGTTCGAGGGGAGGTGCTTTGTTTTGTTCAGCGGAGTTGCTTGCGCATGCGCATTGTAAATGCATTTGTTGGTATCGGAGGTGAGTATTTTCTTATTAGAATAGAAAATCCCTGCGGATTTAGGGAGAGTTTCAACTGAAACACCGGTTAAGCGAGTTTCAAGCCAAGTCAAGCGAAAACATCTCGGCAGATGGTGTATTATTTGCAGTGAGGACATTACTGGAAAAGCATATAGATCGTTTCGGGCTGGTCTTTTACATTCCTCAAAATTAGTAAGTTCATTGAACCAAGCTTTACAGGTTTCCATCGTCGATGTGTATCCAAATTCGTTCATTCTTTGTATAGCATGTATGCGAAGGGTCAATAAATATGAGGACGGACTTGATGCACAAAGAAAGCTACAATCAGACTTTTCAAGTTCATGTTTGATAAACACTTTTGAGTCTTCCTCACCCACACGGGTAAAACGAATGTCGAAAGACCAAGGAACGCCTGATCGTCAAGCGGCGGAGAAGGACCAAGCTAAAACAATACCAACGGCTACCGTTGCTGCTCGTGGTGGCCGCAAGAAAGCTTTGTACATGGATGATGTGGTTGACCTGGACGTTCCTGTCTCAGAACAAACAGTAAGTTTAGCGTTTTCCGATTAACTCGTGTTTAGGATTTTCTTTTTTATTACTTGGATTACGGATTTGTAAGCTACAAAAAATGAGCGGGGATCGCCCGGGCGGGTTACCTGACCGACCCTAACCGTACGCCGTAACCCTAAACTTTTTACATTATTCGGCTTGAAAAAAAAAAAATTATATTTTTTTAAACCGTAATAAAAAATTCTGACTTTTACCAAAATAACTTATTTTTAAACAACATTGAAATAAATAAAGACAAATTCACCGATATCTCCGTGATTTGAGGCTCATGATTTACATTGATCCACGGCATACGTAACCAGTTCCTAGCGCACGTGTGTACGTTGTGCGCATTCTACAGATTTGCACAATGGGCAGATTGCGCGCAATTTTTTCGAATCATCACCTTGAGCTACCATACAAACAGAGCGCAAATCTACAGATTGCGCACTTTTTTGTTGGATCGCCATTCAGCTGCCAACTCCGCAAAGCGCAACATGCAGATTACGCACAAGTTTGTCCAAATTCATTGAGCAAATCCATTGAATGCGCTCCACGAGCTTGTACATGTGTACATATCAGGGCTATGTCATAGTATGTGCGTGACACCTTCGCTCATTAGTATTGTGTACATATATTGTAGGGGTCACATAATTTAATAGTTTTTTGGGACGTAATACTACACAATTTTTCAAACTTGTTTACTTTGACATAATCAATAGCTTGATGTTATATTCATTACTTGGGTCACCGTTGGGGCGCTATAACTGTTTATTAATGCAATTTTTGTGAAAAAGAATATTATTCTTGTGGTTTTTTTTCACTTAAAAGTCAATATTACCAACATGAGAAAAATTGTTTGAACACACACAAATTAATAATAAGAATGTGCCCCACGACAGTCAGCATCAAAAATCAAGTATCAAAGATATCAAGTACAAATTAATGTGTATTTTTGTGGTTTTGTTGTTTTGTTTGTTTTGTTTTGTTTTTTCATTTTAAGATTAAATGTGACCAATTGATAATTAACATGGTTTTCCGGTTTTTGGCTTGTCTTTGCAGGATGTTGAAGGAGTATTTTCACATCATGAGGGAGAAAGACTTGCAGCTTATCCAAAAGTGAGCATGGACTGCAAGACCATGGAAAAGCTCATAGATGAGAAGTGTGAAAATCTGTGCTCTACAACAAATCCATCAGTCTTCCGTATGAGTTCTGCTGAAAACCTAGACAGCTGGTCTTACACCCAACAAGATGCCGAGCTACAAGAAAGAGCTCCAACGTTTCTAGCGCTTTTGATGGCTGCAGCGATTTCAAAGAGGAATCTAAGTAGAAGTACAAAGAAGAACAAAGAAACTATCAAGCCTGGCATCATGGCGGCAGCATCCACACTCCTCAACTGCCGATCAAACGACATGAACCTCCACGCCGTCATGACCTCCCTCATCTTAAAAAGAGCTGGAGCAAAGAAAAAGGCGTTCAGAAGATTGAAGGCACGATTTGTTTGTGCATCGTATGATGTGGCCCATAACCGTCAGATATCCTATGGAAAAGACTTCGACAAATCGGTCAAAGAGTGGCAAAAGAAGATGGCTGACCAGGCTTTAGTAGAAGAAGCCATTTTGGCAGGCCTCATACCAAGAAAGTCACTCACTGAACACAACAAGTCTAGACATCCTGGGTACCGGTTAATTGGAGACAATGTTGACATTAAAACACATGCACGGTACATGACAAGGCAACATCAAAATGTAGACTGGCACATGTTCCACATGATGGCTGTTGAAAATAGGGTGTCTTCGTTTCACTTATCAAATAATAAGCCTCAAGTAGAAGATGTTACCTCAATATCTCCATCTTTGTTCTTGCCGAGCGTAGAAGATGAGCACGCCTTGCGGAGCAACTGGATAGTCCACATCGCCCACATAATTGCCAGATACCTCCCTAAGCTAGCGTGGGTCAAGTGTGAAGTCCCAGCACATGTGCTTCACAATTACATGACAGAAGCCAAGAAAAAAACTCAAATGGTATGTTGAACAAATAATTGAGAAATTAAAAAAAAATTAGAACAAATTTCCTTGAAAATTCAAAATAATGTACATTGAAATATACTCCCTAAATGTAAAAGATTTAAAAAAAAACACTCCCTTTGTCCGTCGTACCACTCTACTCTTTTTAGAGTGAAAGACGGGTATTTTCAACTTTTTTCAGAGTGAGGTTCGCTCTAATTTCACTCGAAAAAGGGTGATGCACAGTAAATTACACTCTCAAAAGAGCCAAATTCACACTACTTGGGCAAGAGAGAGAAATTTTCACTCTTTTATATTTAGAGAGTAAAAAAAAAAAAACATTTATTGAAGAACAATTTTTAAAGAGCAAAGTCACAACAAATTTAAAATGGTTTGTAATATTTTAAAGGGAAGATCACTTTCTCGACTTTTCAAGAATCAAAGTGAAGAAGTACACAAGATGTGTAGTAATAATCATTATACGTGCAATCACTTGAAATAAGACATTACAACCAAAAATTAAAAAAGCATTTCAAATTAAAAATCACTGTAAATTTTATAATACATTTTATGTCAAAAGGTTGGACTAGGAGTGATGATGGAGAATGAAAATACATCGGAGGGCATCGAGAAAATAATGCATAAACTCCACACTTACGTCCCTAATGATGGCACCGAAACACCAATTCTCACCATGTCAGGAGGCGATCTGCTCACAGTGGAAAGAGAATCCAATGCCCAGGAAGACAAGCAAGACTCTACCAACCCTTCCCGCAAGCTTCTGGGTCTGATGCCTGTCCTCGAAGATTGGCATACAATGGCCAATTACTATGAGGTACATTGTACAAAAGTGCTTGATTCAGTTGAAATTTCCCCATATTAATCCCTTTTTCGTACTTCAGACAGTAGTCACTTCTACATTATTTTCACAATTTCTATTTTAATTAAATCAAATATTGATAACTCATATAATTGTGAATTTTTAAAGGAATTCCTTGTCATCAATTGTTGACATTATTCGCATTCTGGTTTATTTTGAAAAATGTACAGCATTTTTTTTGTCAGGTTAAAGATAATTTACAGGATTGGTATTCATCAACTTTTTTAGTATCAGTCTGAAGACTTATTGATTATGAACTTCATACCAGTACCAATCTTCCATAGAGAAGTATTTTTGTCTGGAATAGGCGTACTGTCAAAGTCAAGAAAATAGCGTTTGCAGATCGCCTTTCTGCATTACTAATTTGGGTTATAACAATCACAATTTCAGGAACTTAATTTTGATGGGATCGTTTTTTTATTGTACATGTATGTTGAATGACAGACAGCAAGTAAGAACACTGCAATGTCAGCTTTAAAATACAAATCCCATGGTTTACCTTAAATGTACATCCTGGTGTAATTTATTAACGATTTCAACTGAATTATTTACATTATTTTTCAGTCGATTTGGAAACTTCTATATGATGTGGATTCTGCAGCAGACACAGGGACCATGTATGCAGCACGGAATTTCCTCAAGGCACGAGATGTACCAAAACACCCTATGAGCAACTTCAATGCTGCAAAGTACTTTCTGCAGAAATACACAGAAGCACTGGTTGTGTGTGCCACAATGACCTACTTCGGCATGGAAAACATTGACAGTGAGCCGACTAAAAATGTCTACACTCCCGACCAACATAACAGCCCTGCAGATTTTGTCACTTCTGCTCTGGGTAAGTTATTGGACGAGTATGCTCTTCCTTCAGAATCTGAAATTTCAACACAACCTCAGCGTCTTTCATGCCCCATTAAGGAATGTAAGAAGACCTACAAGCGTCTGCAAGGTTTGAAACTACACATCAAAAACAAGCATGGCCCAAGTGCACCTCTCCCTATTAATCCAAGAAGATCTAGAGATGGTGCTGATAGAATCTTCAACTACAGTCGCACTTCATTGAGCTTGTGTTTGTTGGCCTGGGACTTTGACAATGCCTGTAAATTGGCCGACGGGGAACGTGTTGTCATGTTGTATAAATATCTTTTGTTGTTCTTCAAAGCAACAGATAAATTCAAGTATGCCTATCAGTCTCTTCGGCTTCTAGCTCAGGTGAATTGTTTTCTTACTACTCAGCAGGCACATAGTTTAACACACAACAGGTTCATAAACAAAAATGGGGGTCTTGAAGGCAACATCCAAGGCGATCTTGGTGTTGAACATGCCAACAGAGAGCTGAAAGAGCAGTGTGTGGGTTTCAGAGGCAAGATAACTGCAGCTGCAATCGAACGGGTAAGCGAGTCTTCACAACGTGTGGAAGCATTGATGGCGACATATGACATTATTTCAGGTCTGAGGAAACAGTCTGGAAAACACACACACCAAAGCCATGAAGACGACGTCAAAGCTCTTGTCAAGAAAATGCAGGCTGAGACACACAGCATATTTGACTATGTCCCTGGCAGGTACCATTACAGTTTCCCAGATTTCCCCAGCAGTCCGCTAACAACACTGAATCACGAGGACCTCAGCAGATGGATGAAATCAACCGTAGAGGCGTTGTCATCAAAGAGCATATTTAATCGTCACTGAAATCGCATTATAAGTACATCACTCAGATGTGTTAACAGTTTTTGCTACTTAATGAGAGTTACGTAGTTCAAGTTCCAGTTTGTGGTGCACTCCTTTTCTCAATCGATAGAGACGTTATTACAGTGTGACAATTACAGTCCACCTCACATTAAAGTGGTGTATAAAAAGGTTGCTGATTTGATTGGATATTATGTTTACATATTTAGAAATTTACAGCATGCCACTTGTAATTTTGAAACACTTCCATAAAGACCCTATCCATTGGAAAATAAATGCATCAAAAAACTAAATTTGACATAAAAGCACCTCTATAGCCCATATGCACAAGCGCCATGACTAAGAAGAAAGAAAAAGCATGGCAATTGGAACAAAAATTTCCTTTAGGCTAAAAATGTGGCGTGCATAAAAATGTGTTCCAATTTGATGGTAATTAAAAGAAATAGCCCATGGTAGCCTTTTAAATGCAGAAAAAACGTGATGAACAATTTAATAATTCTTATTTTATACAAGAGCATTACATTTTCTTTTCACTATTACAGTCAAAAGCAATTCCACATCAAAGTGGACATGACCTGAAAATAAAAATGCACGTGACAAAAACAAATTTTGAGTCATATGAAAGCTTAATACGGTCTATATTTTCTGAATTTATACTCGGAAGCAAATAAAGTTGTTGCATAAGCTGGACAATTTGGCATAATCTATGAAGCAATTGTGTTTCTATTTATTTTTTATTTTTAGTGTAGTAAGACAAAAAGCTACAGATCAACCGTGGTTATCTTGCCTTCATGGGACCAATTATTGTCCAAAAAATAGTGTTTTGTTTATCACTAATTACAAGATATTTTTCTTGCAACCACTATGTTTCTTATTGGAACAACATTGGAAACGGGTCTCTGCATGTTACTCTGCACATTTCAGCAATTCGCTGTTCGAGAAAAAGCAATGTTAAATCATACTTTTAAGTTTTTGTACTTACGTTACCACCCTTCTGTAACCAATTGTTAGCTATTTAAGGCCTTTTATTTATGGAACCAAAAATACATGTATTTGTTTAGTGTATCAAAATATCAAAGTATTGCAATTCTCACCTTAATGGCGAAGTAGCCTTAAAAAAAATTCACTGGGATTAAGCATAACACATGATAAGTGGAAAACCATGTCAGTTTTACTGTCCTTCCGTTCCAACCTCATATATTGTAAATAAAAGATCTTTCTGTCATAAGGAGTAATTTTTGATAACAATTTTTGATTGAACTTGGTGTTTATTTTAGGATACTCATGATTTAAATCTTATTTAATGAGTCAAACTGTACTTCTGTTACCATGGCATTGCCCTCAATCTTAAATTAATACTTCATATGTGGTTGGAAAGATGGTCAATCAGAATCTGATGACGTCAAAAGCACTGGCCGGGTGTATTCTTCATCCGTGGATGAAAAAGACAAATCTGACTTAGATGAATCCGACGTGTCCTGGTATACTGGTACAGAAATACAATCTTTCAGTGTCTCCTGAATGATATCGAACACATGTTTCTCGATGTCCTTATCATACAATGCATACCGTGCCTTAAATTGTTCAAAGGAAAAGGCCATATGACATTCTTCAATAATCTTGTTAGCAGTAAATGATGGCAATCTGCAGGTAATGTCACCTCCAGAAAGATAATTGTTCTTTGCACCCTTAGGTTCAAGAAGCATAAGTCTATAGCTGTGAATGTTTCCTTTCAGTTCCTCTTTCAGGTTCTCGGCAACAATTCTTGTTGTGAAAACTTTGTCCTCACTCTGAGCTATTCGCCTTAGGGATTGTTCTGCAAAAGATGTGTGTCCACAAGCTTCCTCTCCGCAGTCACATTGAGATGAACATATATCACAGCAAAGGTGCATTGTAATGTTGTTTGTGTCCTGACCACCAAAGTTTGAGAGTGCCTCTTCTCGCCTGCAAGTTGTACTATCAATGAATCTCTTCATGTGGTCATCAGGTCTGGTGTGTCTGCTTGCTCCAGGGTATACAATTAAGTTTGATGTACTCTGTTGTCCGTCACGCCCTGCTCTGCCACTCTCCTGAATGAACTCTTCAATGTCATGGGGTGGTCCATAATGGATAACACAATGAAGACTTTTTACGTCAACCCCCATACCAAATGCCACAGTTGCAAACAAAAGTCTGATGTGGCCTTCTGCACTGTTAAAGTTTTCCATCACATAGGTCTTTACGTCATCGTCTGTTTGTGCATGGAATTTTGCAAACAACCTTCGTTGTGATGATGCAGGCTGCATTTTTCTTTCAAATTTTCCATACAGAGTGTTACATTGCTGCTTTGTTCTGCAGTATATAATTGTTCTATCGGACTCTGCACCTTTCTCTAGAAGTTCTGTCAACTTCCATTCAAAAGTTTTGAAAATGTCTCTCTCCTTTAAAACGACAACATTTAGTTTGATATTGTCTCTCCTTGGCGTTTCTATGATAAGGACCGGATTCTGCAGGCAAAGCGATTTTATGATGGTCTCTCGCGTTTTCAAAGTTGCTGTGGCAGTAAGGGCAACAATTGGAACGTAGGATGAAACAAAAGACCTCAGTTCACCAAGATGTGCATACTCACTTCGAAAGGCTTTCAGCTTCCCTTCACCATAGCCCCTGCAAATAAAATTTAAAAAATGATAAAACTTTTATTAACTTTTATGAAATGAGGATAATAAATGAATACACACAAGACCAGCATCATCTTTCTCAGATTAATTCCATGTGACTTTTCATTTCTGTTAGTGTTCATAGGTCAATGCGATGCAGAAGTTTCTGAATTCAATTCTGGTTGTGTGTTGCACTTCTGTTCCACACCTCTCACAAAAACAGTTTTTCTAAGGCCATTTGTAAATTTAAGCCCATTTGTAAATTTAAGCCCGATTCATTCTTCCTGCAAATTCACAAAATTTCCATTGACCATGCTAACATGTGAAATACGCTTATGCTGAAGCAACTTCTTTCTGCTATAGTTATTGCTTACTCTTAAAGCAGCATTATAAAAAAACCTTGAAGAAGCATTATTAAATTGGGCACAGGCCTATCGTAAATAAAAAAGGCAGTTCTCCTAAACATACCAAACCATTATACAGCAACTTGGCAAGGACAATGTTTTTAATCTATGCCAAAACATTTCGCTTATTTGGTGTAGCTTTTGCTAAATTTTCGGCTGACGATTTAAATTATAAAAAATAATAAAATCTTTAACAAGTTTCTTTTATCCAAATTGGCCCTAATGACTAGTAACTTTAATAAGTTTAAGTCAGTGTTTTGTTTATGGCCTTTGTTGGGCTTTACTCCTATGATGATTAATGTCTTTTTTAATGAATAGTATAAAATAAGTCATGAAATGTCAGCAACATATAATTTAATCAACCAGATAATTTTGATAAAGCACTTACCATTTCTTTACACAATGACTCTCGTCCACAAAAATCCCACAAAGGTTCTTTCTGTAGATGTCACAACCAAGCAGAGACCTTCCACTCACAGACACTGCCTCTGGACTAGCAAACACCAATGAGTAATCTCCGTTGTTGATCGCAAACTTGTTTTTTGGAGTTGTGTCTCTTGTAAGACATGCTGCCTTTACTCCACATTTTCTCAGCGCATCAAGTTGATCTGCCATCAAAGCTGTAAGTGGCGAAATCACGACTGCAATGCTATCATTGGACTGTCGAAGAAAGTCCGCACAGAACGGTGCCGCATGGAAGATGGCAGACTTACCAAACCCAGTTGGCAAACCAACAAACACATCATGTCCTTGAAATATAGCTTCCAATGCAGATCGCTGCTGACTACGAAAATCACTTATTCCTAGTTTGTCGGCAGCAGACGTTAAGCCTCCATTTAACTCTTCTGGTGTGAATTTAGAAAACAACGCCATTTTCTGCTAAATACTATATATTTATTTGATTTATAGAGAAGGACGTGCACGGTATACAAGTTTCTACAACATGTGTACAGGTATGTAAAAATGGTCGCCCGACGACGACGACGCGATTCCATATAGGTCAAAATAAAGGTTAAATTGTGTGCAGCTGATTGGACGGCTGTAAAATAATTATTCATATCCATTTGCTCGAGACCAACAATACATGGTGTGTGATTGGCTATTAGGAATGATGTATTATTCATGAAATAAATCTTTGCATATCCACTCACCCCCCCATTTTCCACGGATTTGCGAAGAAAAACAATGAAACACATAAGACACTCGGTTTACAAGATCGTCAAGGCTGTGAGCCTGACGGCTCAAGGGCTAGGATTGTGGGCGATAGCGGTGTGTGGACAGTAGCGGTGTGTGTGTGGGGCTGTGTACAGGCGCTGTGTGTGTGCATGGTGAGAGTGCGGTGTGCTATTTTTTTTGAGTTAGTCGGGGGACTGGGGTTGTATCGCATTCGGGCGGCTGAGGTTTTAGTATCCTTGCTCTATGGTTTTAGCTAGAGTACTTGTCTACACAGCCTTGATATCAAGGCTAGTTGGTAACTGTAGAATTTTTTTGCCTACTAAACCCAACTTGTATTTCGTCAGCAAACGAATGATTGAAGTGAAATGAATATGAAGTGTATAAAATATTGAACCCTTTATTTTAAAAAAAGTCACGTAAAAAGTCACGTACTTCACAGGACAGGATATCCCGGCATATGTTTTGCTGAATATTCGCCAGAGTGACATCCTTCGTCAATTTGGAGGACTTGGACTGGGGCTTGGTAGTGGGTTTCTCCTTGGTTGCCACAGACTTGGTAGTCGTGTGTTTCTTTGAACTCCCTACTCCACTTGTCATGCTTGTCTTTGCCGCAGATCCCAGCGCCTCCTCTACAGACTTCTTCCCTTGTTTTGCAACTTGTTTGCCAGTTGTGGGACTAGTAGTAGTAGGCCTACAGGCATCTGCTGCATCTCCGGTAGTCTGGCTGAAATCGTCTATGGAGACGAGAACATTGTACTGTTCTTCTTCCAGCTCTTTCTTCTGATCTGTAAAGTTTTCCAAAGGAAACTGTTAGATTGCATTGCCAACTACAGTATTTTTTGACATTTAAATGAATTGAAAATTGAATAAAATGTATTAAGGGTCTAGGCCTATCCCTATCATTATTTATAACTATTCACCTGCTTCTTCAGCACACCAATTTCACGGTCGCATGGACCCTTCCCGTGACGGCTGCCAAAGAAATGGTGTTCTGTAACAAAACCAAAGTCATTTTGGGAAAATGACGTGTCACAGAAGTTCACTTTACACTTGTATTGGGTTGGAGCTCCATCAGTAAAGTGGATGAGTTTGCCAATGGGGATGTTCATGTCCTGTAGATACTTCACAGCCAACGATGTGAAATGCTGCACTGCATGATAGCAGTGTTTGATGTCGTCGCTGATAAACATGAGAGTATCAGTAACAATGGTATTACAGTCATTCTCTTGACAGATATATGTAGCGACTGTGGGGTGTATAGTGCACTGCACGTTCGACCAGTGAGCTCCCTGGGCTTCATCCTGTGCTCTACAGGTATAGTTCTCCGCAAAATCACTGCCGAACAAAACCCAGTTTTCAGGAAGATTGCTGCACACCTCATTATACTTCTTCCACTGCCAGTAACCATTAAACACGTGCTTTGCAAAGGGACCCAGTTCCACCTTCAGCTTATTGATGAGCTCCATTATAGTTCCTGACTTTTGCACCTTTGCCATTCTGCGAACGGAATTTTCCCCATAGTTGACATTCTCTTTTTGCCACCAATACCAGGTAATTGGTACATTTCCATGCTGGTCAAGAAGTGCTGCTAAATGGTCGTCAAGTTTCCCTGTTCCACACTCATTACATTTCCGATTTAGGCAGACTGACTTGGTATCTTCCCCATCCTGTCTAGGACAGGTTGTCCTTTTTGATGCGTCATAACGGTCTTTCAGGGAACACTGACCCAATTTATGCAAATATGCGTATGTGTTGAGCGGTGTTATTTTGAAGTCTATGTTACACTGGATTTAATTTACTGAACAAACTTCCAGCTCGCGGCTTAGGTTGGATACTTTCGCTATACCAAGAAACTGCGATTGTATCGGGTATGTAAAGAAATCTGACTTGGTGATGAATTTTTGATAGACAAACATCAGTTTGGAATTGACAGACACAACATTACGCACAAGAACTATTTCTTTATTGATAAAGATACAATTATTGCCTTTGCGAGCAGCACCTCCCCTTCAATTTACACAAGCAGCAAAAGGGGAGCTCACGGAAGGCAGTTTCTATTACGCATATATAACATTGTTTGGTTGACACAGTCCCTTTTCTAAGGGCCTATATAGATGAATGGAGGTCCCCCTGGACACACCTAGAAAGGATTGAAGCATTCAGGCAATTTATAGGTTGGTTCACCACTGATTTGCCAAAAAAATTAATAATTTCTGTCAAAATCCTCGGCTCAACGAAAGACAGAAAATTAAACTAAACTGACAATAACAAAAAATCAAAATTTTACATGTTGATTAGCTAGAAATAATAAATGTAAACAAATATGACAACAAAAATCCACCCCTTGGTGTTGAGGAAAAAGATGTCCTAGTCTTTCAAAAACATGAAAACTTTACATGTTGATTGGCTAGAAATAATAAATGTAAACAAATATGACAACAAAAATCCACCCATTGGTGTTGAGGAAGGGATGGCCTAGTTTTTCAAAAACATGACAAACTGTACATGTTGATTAGCTAGAAATAATAAATGTAAACAATTATGACAACAAAATTCACCCTCTTGGTGTTGAGGAGGAAATGATGAGTCTTTCAAAAACATGAAAACTTTACATGTTGATTGGCTAGAAGTAAAAAATTTAAACAAATATGACAACAAAAATCCACCCCTTGGTGTTGAGGAAAGAGATGGCCTAGTCTTTCAAAAACATGAAAACTTTACATGTTGATTGGCTATAAATAATAAATGTAAACAAATATGACAACAAAAATCCACCCCTTGGTGTTGAGGAAAGGGACGGTCTAGTCTTTCAAAAACATGACAAACTGTACATGTAGATTAGCTAGAAATAATAAATGTAAACAAATATGACAACAAAGTTAACTGTCTTTGGCTTAGCATGATCCTAGTGTCTCCGGACTACTCTGCAATCAGACATTCCTGACAAGTGATAGTTGTCACTGTGTTCGCTTCGCTCTGTTGGCCGCAGGCCGCATGATGACACTCATTGCATCTTCTGGTGGTTTTAGACCTCTCCCCTTGCCGCAAGCTTTGCAGAGAGCGTGCATTATTCCAAATATGTAAATTAGGGCAGGCTTGCGGCAAGCTTACGGCAAGCTTGCGGCAAGCTTGCAGCAAAACCCTTCATGATTATTTTTTTTTGTCAATTAAGGCAAGCTTGCGAGCTTGCAGGCAGGCTAGCAAGCTTGGGGCATGCTTGCAAGCATCCTTTTATGATTATTGTTTTTGTAAATTAAGGCAAGCTTGCGAGTTTGCAGGCAGGCTAGCAAGCTTGCGGCATGCCTGCAAGCATCCTTTTATGATTATTGTTTTTGTAAATTAAGGCAAGCTTGCAAGCTTGCAGTCAGGCTATAGCAAGCTTGCAAGCAACCTTTTATGATTCCATTAAAATTTTGTAAATTAAGGAAAGCTTGCAAGCTTGCAGGCGGTCTTGCAAGCTTGCAGCTGGCTAGTTCTGCAGGAAAATATAGCTTGTGGGCCAATTATATTTTGTTGTTAAATTATTTTATGGAAAGCTACTTGCAGAAATGCACACGTACATACCTTGCAAGGCTAGCTGCATGAAGCCGAAGAAAATGCATAAGAAAAAATAAAGAATACTGCAATGAAAGTCAAGGCAATTTTTTCAATTAAGTTTTAAAAATCTGGAGATTACCAAAAAGGTTAACACGCAGGCATCGCACGGGTTCCCGGGCCCATGAGCCATCTCACTAGGCTGGTAAAAAAAAAAGAGGCGGGTAAGAGAGCCGCGCCGCCGAGCCAGCAAAAGGACAGACATACACCTAATCATGCCCAGGAAAGCTATTGGGAGACTTATCACTACCAATTATTACCAGCGGCGAGCGCGCGAAAGCCATCAACATAAAACCATTAGTGTTGCTTCAACCATAGAGAAAGGACTATGCTTCAACGGTGCCGTACGTGTACAAACACATGTACTATACATGTACACCTACTGTACATATTTTACACCTACACGACCGGGTGGCCGGCCCAACATACGCGGGACGACATCGAAGATGTATGGCGATTTTCAGCGCGCGCTAGCCATGGCGCGTGCTGGTATAAGTTTGGCAACTTGCCAGAAGTGTTTCTGGATGGACGAGTAAAAGACGCTCACGCAATAGCTCAATTCAAAATTATAGCATTACGTTACCATTAGTTTCAATCCAAATTATTGTTGTATTGATTGCCCAAAATTTACAATGATGTCATTCATAATACTAAAGTGGTTCAATCATTAATAGTTATTAATCCCCGTGCTTGCTTCATCCCATCAACCTTGAAATGGCTAGCGAAACACATGCATTATTATGCTTGATTTAAGGAATAGCATAAATTTGATTTCACTCATTGAATCATAATCATGACTGACCTACGTACACTCTTGTCTTTGATGCACCAGTCATTGCCAATGCCAGTGGCAGTGCCCAGTGGTATTAAACATTCAATACAAAGACATGGCCAAAATGCAAAACCTGTCCCTTCAAAACAGCAGCAAATTTACCCTAGTCATACGGCACCAAGAATGGACCAAACTGAAACTGAAATAAAACTCACCAAAGAGCGGGCAGTCCAATCCCCTGGCCACGCCGGCCAACGAATTAACGATGACACATAGCAAAACCACTCGTTTTTTGTGGTCACTTGCACCCGACGTAGGCCTATACCTATTTCTCTAAAATTTGGCACGGGCCACCAAAATTACCACACTCTGCTTTGGTATGAACTTAAAATGATATGCGATCGCGAAACTCTTTCGGCTAACTTATTAGGAAAAATTTAAATATTATTTCACACCACCATCTGACCATGGATGTGTACCAACCAACGTTTGCTCACCCCTTTTTAAACATACTATGGGTATGGGACGTGTCCAAATTGTTCCGAAAACTGCAACCACTCACTCAACTCAGTCCTCCTATTTATGTCCTACTCCTAGTCCATTCATGGTCCAATATTCAATTAAATAAAGATGTAAAGTTAACGGTCGCCACTAACAAACGGAGTCGAATATTCCCGACGATCAGCAGAGTCATAATCTTAATGGCACTACCGGTCGGAGGCGCAGCTCCACGGTGACGGGTAGCCCGATACTCCTGACATTAACCGTGTATCGCCATGACCGTCGTCGATTCACAAATATTCGACGCAGTGTTGTTCGTTGTTCACTGAACCCAGTCATGCCAGCCCAGTAGCTCATCCATCGCCGGCTAAAACACAATTAACCCGCAACTCTCCATATTGCTGAATGGAACAAAGTCACGTAAAGAAGTAAAACAACCGTTTTTGATTCCGTGCACGACATTAGCATGGCCACGAACAGGGTGAAGGCTGAATGTTAGCTGGGTAAAACAGCGACCTTGATGACCATCGATCTTGAGTAGTTTTGTTGTACATTTGTTTTGTAGTGTCATAAGTTGCGATCCCAGGGAGGGCAGTTACTACTACTAGTCATGCTAGTAGAATGTAACTAATACTATAGTAGCAGCATAAATGCATCCAAAACAACAGAATTATCTGAGTCATTATGGCCGGGTCATCTTGAACCCAGACTGTCCCGAAACTGGTGGTATACTCCCGGTAGCCAGGTAGCTAGGTAGCTAGGTAGCGGTGCACGGTGTGGTTAGAGTCCATCATGTCCGTACCATACACGTTAGTTAGATTGACATGACATTTCCAATCCCAAATTAAATGACTGATTTAACACTGCAGCCCTTCCTGGGAAGAATGTTCTGGTAGATAACTAATGACTAAACAGCAACGTGACTGAATATTGAAAAAACCCAACATAGAAGCACTTTTCCTTAGCTTAAAAACAAAAATTCAAGACCAAGATTTCTTGAAATGTTTCCGCAAACATAAGCTGTGACAAAGTGACAATATATTTTTGCTCCCGCCAAACTTTCAGCCATTCATTTGCAAGACCACTCCTTATTGGTCAACCTTGTACATCCAGCCAAACAACCGTACCCAGAGCCTTGCTCTCATTGGTTGTCCTAACTACATAACTTCACAGGCTACAAGCTGTGAGCTCAAACGCACACAACACACAACAGTGTAAAGCCATAAGAGAAAAACCTAGACTGGAAAACCAGTCTTACCATGACTCACGAGAGCCAAGCAGGAGCAAACACAAGGGTATGTGCCAAGTTTAAAGCATTTTATCGTTTATTCGAGAAAATGGATTATGTACAGGAAGGAATTAGAGCATACCGGAAAAAAGTTCTTTTTAGTGATCTCTAACACCTCTCCCCATCCAAAACCCATTTCACCCTTCCCTAACATTTCCCCACCCCCCACTCTTTTTTCAGATGCATGCAAACATCAATAATCAGGTCTGTTTTAACCATCGCCTTGACTTTTTTGGAAAGCAGAGACATTTGTCTCCCACCAAAAACAATATCCATATCATGGGATGGTTGATTACCAGAGACCACACCGAAAACATGTGTTTTCCTTTTCACAACCTCTCTCTGCCCATTTATTATTTTTTGTTGGCTACCACCGATTTGAGGTTCAAATTTCCCGCACCACCATAAACCCAGCGCTAATTCGCTTAAGACTAATTGGGCAGTCTCCTTTCACACACCCTCCACCCTATCCACTTCCGCCCCCCCCAACCAACACCTGTTCCCCTCGTTGCTTTGCTCTCTAACCCCCCCCCCCATATCCCTTTTAAGAACTATGTATATGACGCTCATACGCCTTTTAAAGCTTTAGTTTCCATACATGATTCTCCATCATTGTCCATCAACAGGGGGAGAATTTTCATAAATGTTTAAACCTGAAGCTTTTTGAACATTTTGAGTGCGTTCCGGTCCTAATTCTTTCTCTGCGTTTGTTCTCTAAAAGTTTTTCTAAATGATGCACATATCGAATACTATCAAAATGTTTGTTGTGGTCACACTAGTCTCATCTCATGGTTTGCTTGCACACGGCTACATGTATGATTTCACTCTTCCCTTTACACACACGCCAAAATCATTAAAGAATAGAAAGTAAACCATCATCCCATTCTTTTTTCAATGGCTAGCAAAACAGTTGGTCATATGGTGGATCATAAATAAGTGTTTAAAATGTGTAACCCTGGTTTAAATATTTCCTGAACACATCCTCCATTAAGTCCCCAATGTCATTTACTGTACTTTCCCTCAACACTCTTCCTTTGTAAGTGACCAATTGTTCTCCAGAGGGATCCAAACATACATGTCGTACGCGTTTGCTGACAATATCGTCAGGGAAGGGTAATTTTCTCTTTCGCGAATTCGAAGGGGTATCACTTTTCAGCTTTGACAACAGTCTCTGTTGTAGTTCATCCCGCTTCTGTTCTTTGTCTTTCTCCCCATCTGCACTGCCTTCTGACATGTCTGAATCATCGATGACCGGTTTATCGATTCGGTTGATAATTTCTTTCAACCTACATGCAAGTTCATCTGCATCTAGAGACTGTCCTCCTGATGAAACAAAAAACAATGACCCTTTAACCAATCCGCGATTAACCGATTTATAGTACTTGATCTGAGAGAGCAGAGCTTCCTTGACAAAAGAATCATCTTCATGTTGTTTGCTACTATCAAGTCATCCACCTCCTCTGCCCACTTGCATATTGCACCGCAAATTTTGAGGACATTGTCAGTATTGTCAATAGTCAAGGCAACTAGCTTTCGTTCTTTTTTCTCTTGCGCTTTCTTTCGATCGTCTACCTCCTTACTCCTTAATTCCCTGTACCTTTTCCTGATACTGTTTTTGATTTTTTTTCCGATTTCTCGCAGCTTTGTAGATTTTAGCGTCCTTTTCACTATCCGTACAGGCGTCCAGGAAGTCCAATGTTTTGTTTTGCGTCCACATGATGATCCCTGCATTGCAAGCGCTGAAATGTTCGGACTTTTCCTTTTCAAGTAGTCCAGCCCTGCAAACACCCTTTCAGCAGGGACATTATCCTTAGGACAAGATTTTGTCTCCTGATGAATACGATCTTCTGGTTGGTGGAATTTTCCACCTGGCAGATGATCTTTCAGTTGTCTTCTATACATTGCATACATACACATTGTGTAGAATAATTGATAGAGCTTGTCTTGTAATAAAATCTCCTCTTCTACAGGCTCATACAGCACTTTATGTACCTCGTCTCTTACAGGGACAAAATCAGCGAGCATGACAGCACTATTGTCCAACAGTGGCTGCGGATCCACCATCCATTGACTTATTGACTTATGAAGATCTGTGTACTAGACACTTGTTTGTATCACAGAAATGTGTTCCTTGTCCAGCATCCGCATGATTGGTCGAGTTATGTGAGTGTTTATGATGCCCATGGCTCTGATACCGCCATTGATTAATGATGGGGTCTTGCAGATCATACATTACGGACCGAGAGAGTTGATTGTTTTGTCGGTGGAAAGGTAGAGATTGGTATGTTCCTTTGATGTGGCCATGGTGGTGATGATAATATACCACAGCCCCATTCTCAAATGGAATATTAAATCTATTTCCATGATAAGCTTTCAAATGACTCCTCTCTCCTATTTGTTCCAGATGATCGATGAACTCTTTAGGCGACCCTGCTTGGGCGCTTGCATCAGGGCCAAATGCCTCACAAACTGTCCTAATAGCAAGGAAGGTGGCTGACTCCTTACGACTCCATGGCAAATGCTTTTCACGACCAAGTTTGCCAGTTGTAGACTCGACCTGTTCCCATTCTGTTAGGGCAGCCCCAGCATATTTTGGATGTGTGTGTGTACTCTGTATGGTATGAGTCATTTACGTGGGAAAATAAGTTTACATTTTTGTACACTACATCCGGCCGGACATGTACTACGTGCAGCGGTTCAACCGTGGGAAAATACGCCAGTCTCATAAAAAATAATAATAATTATCCTTGTAAATGAGGGAAGTTCATCCTTTGTGACTGTACTGTCAATGAACTGGAGCGGTTCTGCGTTTTTAGAGTTGCGCTTTTTGTTAGATAATTAATAACAACATGAATAAATTCAAATATCACTGTCAAGTTTATTTCCATATACATTTGTGTCGTACACTCACGATAAAACAAGAGAGGGTCATTTACATTAAAAAAGTAACAACCAGGCAAACCTAGTTCAATATATGAGCAAAGAGTTAACTTGACCATTTTCGAATCTACCGGCCATAGACTGAATTAAAGGAATTCAACACTGATTGTGAATGCTGCTTTAGTCTGTGACTGGCCCAAAACTTTATTTTTTTACTCTCTCCATACAGAGAGTTCAACCTCCATGCCCTCTCACTCATGAGCTCCTCCACTCATGAGCTCCTCAATTTAATACAAATGAAATGAAAATTAGCCGATTTTCAATGGCAGCTTCCTTTGCTGCTTGCTTAGCGCAAGAGCAGTCATTTTCTGCTGCCGTACGGAGTTCTTTTTCTTGTTCGAGAACATCTTGAAGAGCGGTTTTCTCTTGACGCTCTTCCTCAAGAAGTTCATGAAGAATAACGATTGTATCTCCATGGCTGCGAAGAATGTAATGGACATCATTGACTGATGTATCATATCCACTGGCTTCATCACTATCACTAGTAGGTCCTTCAACAAAGTTTTCATGTTGAGTAACATTGCAATTTATAGGTTGTAGTATGGGTAAAGTATACACACCAGCTAAAAACTCATCTCTTTCTACTTTTGAGGAGGTGCGACTCACTCTGATTTTTCTTTCTGCAAGCTTTTCCCAGCTGCTTACTACTGTTCCCAATCGCGGTAGTACAGTTCCAGGAAACAGTTTGGGCCACCATTTGTTGGCCACTGTTTTCCATGTTACCTCTTTCTTGGCACGATATTGTTGTAGTTCACCAGACAATGTATCGTCATTTAAAAGCCCACGGGAGTAATGCCTAAGTTGTTGCAAGCTGGACCAATCACCTCATTTGCTAATTTGGACAGTCCAGCAACTTCTTGACAAAGAGGCATAAAGTTTTCTGTTTTCTTAGCTTTGCGATCCAAGATGTGCATCTAACATATGGAAACATTCAGGAGAATATTCCTCCCGGAAGTTGTTGCCAGCATTTAAACCAAATTCTGCTGCATCAATTATATTATCGTAGTGGATGTTCAGTTTTATCTGTCGTTTCTTTCCAGCTAAACTTCGCTGAATCTCGGCAGAGAGGACACGCCTTAAAACTACTCGCCTCTGCTGTACGTCTCGAAAACTTGGTTTAGTGTTTAGACGTATCGGTTCTTCCGATGCCAGTTGAGAACTCAGGGCTCGTTTTTGCCAAATGTTGTCAATTTTAATATTTGCTTTAATCAAGTGTTGGTCCACAGTCGTATCAAATTGACCACATTGCACCAGTTTAGTCTGCCCGATGCGTCTCACAGCGTATCCTGAGGCTTTGCATTTACCAGTTCGGTCAAAACGAAGTTTAGTTATAAAGTTAAAGATGTCTTGGTCGTCAGTGGCAAGAAATTCTCCACAGCAAACTATCTCGCTACCACAAATACACTGGCTAACCTCATCCAGATGCTGTAGATGTTCCCCTTTAGCTGAAATTTCTGGCAACGGATGTGATGGTTTTACACTCTCAATGTTTTTAGATGTGTTTTTTTTGGGGGGCACTTCTTGTGGCACTGGCTTTGAGAATTAAGCGTCTTTTTTGTATGGATCTTGCGCTTAAAAGCACCAGCCAGGCTTGATTCTGTCTCTGATGGAATGGTTACATCATCGTAGAGCACTTCAATCAGTTTGCCATTCTGGACATTGATACACAATGCTTGAATGCACCGCTTAAATGGATCGTTCACTACTACAGTTGCTTTAACTTGACAGTTATTTATCATGACATGGAATTCATCATATTTGACGGAAAAATCAGGTTTGATATGTAGTCTGGTCCAGCTTAATTCATGTGATTCATTCATGACTAACGGTCGAACACGCTTTCTTTTCCCATGGAAGTCGGAGGACCTGGTACGGATATCATTGTCTGTGTGGATAACCCAAGCTGGTCTGAGGACAGTACGTGTTGAAACCTCTATATATACATACCCGCACACACTGGAATCACTGAAGCTCTGAAGCTTAATAAAGAGTAAACACTCATAGTTTTAGGAAGACCTATATAACTTTAGTGGGCTATAGGAAAGGGGTGTGAGTTGGTATTTAAAAAAAAAGATATAGCTATACAATTTTAAGAGTTTGTTGATTATAGAAAAGGGATGCGAGCTTGTATGAATAAAAAGGCTACTTAGTTTTTAGTTTGTGGGTTTCATGAAAGGGATGCAAGTTCTTTCAAAGGGGCTGAGAGTTCATTACACACCTTAAACTGTGCCTACCTTATTGTTAAAGGGCTGCAGCTCTGTCATTGTAAGCTGCTTTGTCTGCATCAGACATTTCTTTCCAGCGTGTGTAGACCTGTCTACTGACTTCAATAAAGCTACCTTGTAACTGAGAGGAAATGTGAATTGTTGCATTAATATGAATTTTACAAAATAATACAAAATCCAACATTTGTGCATTATTCAAATGCTTGGGAAAATTATCGATTGTTTTTGTTTCTGTTTTTTAATGCAACATTTTCAACTGTATGAGATACAAAAAATGAATACATACCTCCTGAAACTGCTCTCTTTTGAACAAATCGAGCCCACTGCATCGTCATTGATTGCGAGGTTGTCCTTTTTGTCGTCGACGCTTCAAACGAGATTTCCTCACCACTTTTGCAGCATTAGCCCTAAGGTGTCGTTTTAGCTTTGTTATTGCAAAAACGGTAGACCTGTAACAAATGATCAGATGTACAATAAAGCCTCTGCCAACATGTACTTTTCCAGTTGATTTGTTGAATTACTTATATTCAAGGATATTGTAATGTGGTGTTAAAGTTTTTCAGCGCTTGTACATACTACAAGATTTAAAAAATGTCAGCGTGACATACTGGGTTTATAGCTCTTTGCTTTTATCCTATCTTGAAGTTAACTCATTTAAAAAAAGTATGAAACTTGAACTTACCGATTCGTGTTCTGTGCTACTGGTGGTAGTAACCTCAAAGCCTGTTTGCTTGATGGAGGTGCCTCTTGAAGTTTGTCTGTATTAAGCACATAATTCTTTAAGTCAATATTTCTTGCTGTGAGTAGCAGTCCAAAACATACTGCTCAGTGACGAGGTTCCAACGTCTCCGGAAACTCTCCGCAACACTTTCATTTACATATTTGGTGTCTCTATTACATTCTCTCTGTTTAGTAACAACAATCCATCTTATTGGTATCCGTTCATCTGGGAAGGTCGACCTTTCCCAGACTTTTCCCCCAAGATGTTTGATATTATCAGCAAGTTGAGCATGAGTAGTGGCAAGCCTTCCACAAAATATGAATGCCTTCCCATCATGGTCGACGTAAAGGTTCTCCTGCAACCACATCTTCTAAGTTTTTCCATGCAGTCTTTGACATGGCTGTCGAATGATTCTGCAATCTCAACTGGACCGAGTCGTATCCTGTGCCTAAGGATTCTCACTTGCCACTGGAACAACTGCATAAAAACTTAAGATTTTCGCTTCCCTCCGCCTCTTGTTGTGTGCTGGTAGTAATAGCACATATTTTCATAGTGCCGATGTTCCCCTGCTTCGGTACATAATCGCATCATTGAATGGAATGGGAACAATCGGAGTTGCAATGGGGCAATGTCTATGTACTTCATCATATATGGTGTCAGATTATTAGGCCCATATAGGAAACAGAACAGCCGATGATATTTATCAGCATGGTCTGTGTACACCGATATGTCATGATCGCTGAGGCCAAACTTGTGTACAGTACCCCCGTCTTCAGTTTCTTCTTCCCTTACTGGATCAGACGAAAGAAGTTTGTGCATCTCCCATAAATGGTGATGCAAGAGGTGCACAATAAGTTTTGTCTTCACTGTTGATGAATGCAGTCCGAGCAGGCGAACAATATCATCCGGTAAGGACTGGGGATGGATCGAGTCAGTCAGAACACCATCTAGTATATCTGGAAAAGTTGAGTCAGCGCCAAAATCTTCTGGAGGAGCCAAAATCACCTCTGCAGTATTCGTGTTGAGAGTGAAATCTCTCAACTTCCCTTGATCATCAAAATGCAGAGTAAACGCCCCCTGTTTCCCCCTGTGTACATTCTTTGCGGAAATGTTAGAAACAAGGGTACGCAATGATCGTTGATTGTGACGTTGGCCTTCCCTGTGACCTACCATCAAAGATGATTGGTCCTGAATCAAACTAACCAAAACTTGTATTAATTTCTCCACTTGCCGAGAAATCGCATGGTTTGGGTCAATGGCGATGTGATCACTCTTTACATTCAAAAGACGCTCAGGATGTTGGCGAGTGATGGTCAAACCTAGACGAGATTGTCTTCCTGTCTCATTATGAAAACCGCGCTTTTCAGACTTGCACATATCTATGTAGATATTCCAACCGCGGTCAGAGTTTGGAGACAAATTACTGCCCAGTATATCATCTACGAACATTGCATCCATGCCAGCATAAACGTCATGACCTTGGGCATACAGACTATCGATGAAACTATTGACTTCTCCCCCGTCCGTGCCCAAATTGCTCCTTGAATCTTTTAGAGCAAAGATGTTAGTCATCAGACTTCTTTGGGCGAATGCCATTTAACGCCATTTAATGCCATTTAATGCAAGTGAAGCCTATTACTGTCAAAGATTCTTTACCTAGATTACAGGCATCTCCAAAGATTCTCCAAATCTCTTTCCCACTCAACCAATGGTATAGATATAAAAGGCAAACACGCAAATCGTAAGAGGAAATGGATAAACCAGTTGCAGTTGGTTTCGGATTGAGTATTTCTAACTCTCGATTCATCTTGGCTTTGGCGGCTGCAGTCAATTTCCGCGAAGCTAAAAACCCTGGTAAACGCTGTCTGAGATGTTCTATTATTTCGCTAGGATTTTTAGTATCTATCATAAATAAGATGTCTGTGGCACAAATGTGAAAGTGACGCGCAGAGTGAACCTGTACCAAATCATCGTACAGTGAGACATCTTTTCTGACCTTAATCAGCTTCAACAATTCAATTATATCATCAAAAGTAAGAATTCCATTCCGTTCGGCGTCTAAGGCATTAATATTGCCTGGCTTTTTAACATCCAAGGCTACACTAAGAAAAAATCTTCTTTTGTACCATGGTGTATATTGTTGGCAATGTTTTTGAAGCTCTTTCTCTGGCGTTGCAATCTTTTTTGGACTCCTTTACTTCGTGACGACCTGGCATTAGGATTTTCATGTTGCCTTTCAATCATGTTTTCATAGAGGGTGTTCGTACTTTTTTATTGCGAGCCAACTTGGTTTCGCTCTACAGGACGCTCTACGTTCTCGCATTTCATGATGACCTTCGTCATTAGCTCTTTCCCTTCTTGGCACGCCTTCACCATCCTCAACATTTGGGAGAGAAATTATTTGAACTAGGCTATCCTTAAGGTAATATTTACGCCTTTTGGCAGCCTCTTGTTCTTCGAAGGAAAGGTTAAAGTCTTCAAGGGAACCCCCACCAAATAGCAGTGTGGTAAATGCCCCGATAGATATCGAACGTCTGTGGCACCCTTCTCTGGGCAAGAAGTTATCTTTAACAACAACACCTTGTGCAAGAAGTTTATCAATAGGCTTCCACCTTTTTTCCGTTTTCTTCCTTCTTGACCAAGGAAGGTGAGTGCCTGGGATACTTGAATAAATTTCTTCCCATTTACAATTTCACCATTAAAATCTTGCAAATTATGCACATTCATGGTTTATTTGGATAGCGTTTGTAGACATAATGGGTTAATCTTGAATTGAACAGCACGACGCAAAAATATTACGTGAAAGAAAGTTTTTGGGTTTTTTATAGCGTAGCTTCTAAGCCAGCAAGTGTATTGAGTAACTTAACTGTCCTTATTGACTTTAAAATCTTAACTGGAAAGATCTACACTGTGTGCCACTTGATAGGCCCCAGCCAATTATAGCTCTGTAGTCATCAGTTCTCTACAGGCAGGTTTAACAGCCGTGTCACCTTCGCTATAATGTCATAGCGCTATTGGTATGCAGTTTACGGTCACCCCTGAGCATGCGCAAGTGCATGACTGCAATGGGAGTGTGGTCTATCTTGTGACCTTCGGCTGTGTTGGCATTTAAGCGGGTAATTCAAACTGCTTATCTTACCCCAGCACCAAGGTGACTGTGGTTACATATTCTTAACCCTTTCTTAGAAAACCCTTAGCACTGAGGGTTTTTGCTGAGACTAAATAGGTCCACCTCTTTACGAGAGTGTGCTGGTAATGTATTTTGTGATTTTGCACAGTCTCAATGGTCATGTGGCAGTCACGCGTATGTTCCAATGCAGTTTAAAACACAAACTGTGATTGGCACAAAAGCTTTGGGCTCAAAAGGACGGACCTAAATACTGGCCAATTAGCTTCATTTTAACATCAACTTTAGGCAAACGTGTACGCTAGCTTTATCAGCAAGAAGAAAAAAAATCGGTAGAGGGCGTTCAAAGTTGCAGGTAAAACTGCGCCGCATTTATTAAAGAATTCTGTCTGAAAATCATCTTCGCACTGTAAAAATGGCAAAACCTACCATCTTTACTTGAAAATTGACGGTTCTGTAAAGTAGTTTAATAATAATTTTAAATCAACAATACAAAGAGGAATAATGTGCCTTCATTTTGCTGAAAGAACTAAATTGATATCATCTGCGGTTCAAAAGTTACGTCCTGAAAAGGCTAAATAATAGCACGTTTTGGGAGGTTTTTCACAGGATTCCGAGTGTGTGGATGGTTTGTTCCTTAGAATGCGCTAAGAAACTCATATGTTTGCAATAATTGTTATTGCGGGTGCGCGCGCTAAAATCTTTTCAGAGTCTGACTTTAGCGGTGGTCCGCTGGCCAGTTGAAACGGCGAACAACGGGAACAAGGCTCTGTTTCGGCCTTGTTTTTTGGTACGAGGTTGAAAAACCATGCTTCGACCCCACGGTATATTGTATATCAAGTACTGCAGTATCGTGCCAATGTTATGCTACCTGGTGAATTCAAAGCGCGGTGCTTGCGTAAAGAGCCTTGGACAAGGCTAGCAAGTAACAGACTAAAGAAATGTTGAGGGTTCATTTGTTTATTTTCTGCAAAGTTGGAAGTACCAAATTAAGTCAAATTTCTCAAAACAGTGATGTATGTTTTTAACCTGTGCAAGGGTTTAAAATCAAATTTGGTAGCTGGACTGCACAATTTAAGATGACGGATTGGTACACCAGCATCAAAGTTTTATCATCATTGGCTTGAGAAAACTATACAGCACTAAACATTTATAGTTTGCATATGAAGTTCACAGTTGCTACTTTTGATAGACTTGCTTCAACTTATGCTGAAGTAATCAATAATTCAATTTAATTCAAATTTAAATTCAACAGCAAGTAGAGTTCAACAAACTGTCTTTAATTGTTCATTGCACACATGTAAAACAAGATGCCACAAGGCATGGCTTAAGTTATAAATAGCAAGTACATAGTATGCGCTTTTTTGTTTGACATAAACGCAGGCAAGAACCAATACAGTTACGAATTTTAAGCTGAAACACTTTCTTGCTGTTGATGATGAAACACAGACATGAAACACCTAATTCTACTTTTATAACTCCTGTAACACAGTGATTTTATCACATCAAATGTCACTTATGATACCTGAAACTTCAGTTAAAACTTTCCTGTTCAGTATTATACTGTAATGTTAAGTCCATTCCTAATTTTGGTGATTGTGAACTAATCAGACCTGGAATTTCATCTTTGAGAGGGCAAGACATTTTCATTTTGCATTTTCAAGAGCACTTCCATTGGAAAATCTTAAAGTCTATGAGAAACATTAGAAGGGGCAACTAGGCCAAGAGCAGGGCAGCGAAGCAGTGACCTCCTTGGCCTCCGTGTAATTCTAGGCCTGGAACCTTTGACTGAAGTTTCCCGAGCACGCTTTCTATACACGTGATTCGCAAAGGGTCTTCATTTATGAATACAGATTATTATCACTTAGCATGACTTAATGAATGAATAATTTTGTTTAATTAGCTACCCCTGGTCACTGTGTAAAACTCCACGCAGTCTTGTCACCCGTGTGTGCTTTCTCTATTATGATACAATAGACGTGACTATTAATGCAAGACGCACCAAGTTCATTTATATGCTAAATATTATGTACGGTGTTGTTCGTTTGCAACTAAAAAGTTTATTCATACAATATTCGAGTTCACGGATTATATAACGCCCCAAGTGACGCTTCGTATACTTTTTTTTATCCAAGAAAACAATCTATTCCAAGGTTCTTCTTCTCATTGCTTTTTAATTTTCATTTTATTTCATTTTTCAATTTATTCTTATTATAACTTAAAATTTGATTCGTTGTCTATGCATTTAGTACCGATAGCAGACAAATGGGTTGGGCGTAGCAGATGGGAGGGGGGGGGGGTCTTGTCACGCTTATTGTCCCGGTGGGGGGGGGGGGGACAACAAAAACAAGGAACAGAACCAAAACACCACCACACACAACAAATGCCATGAAACTCGATTCCTTTTACTGATGTTGGGCGTGAAAAGACCTCCGACTTACCAGTACCAACGCACATGGTTTTGATATTAGATATATTATAAATTGAATAACAAAACAACAATAAAAAACAGACGATCGCATTCTGAACAGATGATCTCAAGGAAACTGCACTAGAATCCAAGCGTAGATCTCGCTATAAATCTGTTCGTGGGTTCATTTTAAAGACTTGAACCCAGCCAACCTTCTGTGCATGTCCTGGGGGCTTGTCTTTTAGTTCAATATATCAACACTCGACCCAATCCTGAGCTCATTCATCCAACAAGGTTCCTCTCTAGCAATGTGTCAATTATCCAGTCCAGGATTCTTGAGACATAATATAAGAACATGGGCAACCTGAAGCCGAACACCTTGAAAAATAGGCTACCGGACGGGTGAGTGTAAACCTGGCTAGCTGCGCCGGTACACCCCCAGCCTGCGTCTCCACCACCCATTTACTATGTAAGAAAGGTCTACTGCACAGTCGAGTCCCAGGGGGATAGCCTGGTACTGGGCTCACTGCGGTTCTTCACAGGATGTTGAGACCCAGGGCGCAGTACCACGCGCTTGGCATGTCAAGCCATAACTTGGACTTAACTGAAAGTTGCTTCCTGTGTGTCGTATTAGTTTACGTTTTCCCGAGACCAAGATTATAAATAGACCAACTCGCTGCCAGTCGGGTTCCAACCTCAGTGTACGTCCACAGCGTGTTCATGACCGATCGACCTGTACAAAAAATCCTGTTGCTATATATGTACTACTCCGCACACACGCCACGACTGAACTTATAAAGTGCACTTATTTACCGGGCTCCTGCTTATTACATTCTCCTATATAGCAGCTCTGACTTTCATGTCTCATAAAGTATTTTTTCACCCAACTCGCAGCTCGAGTTTCTGGCAGCCAAGTTTGCAGGCCACATTTCCACACTCCAACTATCCAGTGGTTTGAGAGCAGTAAAACCCTTCGCCCTGTCCACCAGAGTAGCAATCACTCCGCCTGGTGTACCAGTCCTTTCGGCGGGGCGTCGGCAGCGGTCTCGTCCCATGGTGGTCCACCGGCTCTCGGTTCCTCCGCTAACAGTGGAATCAACTCCCAATCAAGCTCGCACTTGTTCAACTTTCCACCGACACCACCGAAAGACAGCACCCCGGACCACTTGACAACGGCTGGGTTAAGCATCCACCCCTCCAGTGAGTACTCACACATGGAGGATAAATCAATGCACAGGGATCATCATTTAACGTCCCCCGTCTCCTCTTCATCATCAGCCACCATGTCGATGGCAACCAGCTCATCTGCTGCGGACACACCGTACAGCACCCAGCATCACATGCCGTACGCTACCTACGTTCCAGCCCCAGATCTTTCCAACTCGTTGGGGTTCCACACCGGAGCGGTGATTGGCAATCGGAACTTCAACGGTGCACCCCGGCCTCGAACCAAAAGCAGGTCCAGCTCGGGTAAGTACTAAATCATGTTGAGTTTTACAAATACTCTCATTCATTACAAGTTAACCAATGGGTCCAAAGTCCCAAATGGAAAGGTGTAAGCCTCAGAACTTTTTCATATTTTAATAATCAAGATATGAGAAGGTTTGACCTTGTCAGTTTCACTTCAGAAACGTGTCTGTAATTTATTTGTGTTTTGAAACTGAACCATAACCACAACTTGTCTCAACCCAATGCTTCAAGGACACGTTCTACCGCCAGGCTGAGTTTCGAACAGATATTTCAGGTTGAGACAGCACACAGGCTTGCCTCCAGCTATATTTTTGTGTATATAAAATAGCACACCCACAAAGGTACAATGTATTAATGCAGCCTCGTGCACTTTTAATAAATGTTGCCCCGTCGTTAAGTCCACGAATCAAATTTTAAAATGCTTGACAGTTCCAGCCTTCATATTGAGAAATAGTGAAGAATGCCAGATCACATTCTAGCAGTTGCCAAGAGGGTTTAATTGTAGAGGGAAAAATAAATTGGCCAAACAATTTTTCAATAAAAATGTGTATTCATAATATTAGGATGAAAAAGTTATATGTGAATGCAAATAACTTTGAGAAGACAAATAAAATGGGTACATAGTCAAATCACTGTCGGCGGCCATATTAATGGAATAATGTAACAGCAGAAGTAAAATGGCAGACTATACATTGTAAACAAAAAACTGTAGATTTTACGGTAAAAAGAATGGCAGCTGTGCTGCCAAATTTTTACCATAGAAATTACGATCTAATATCAAATTTACCATAAGTTCTTTAAAAGCGAAATACCGTTAATTTAGCGATTACCGTAAAAAAATACGGTTCAAGATCAAATTAATCGTATTTTCTTTAAAGCGAAATACCGTTTATTTTAGGTTTAACGTAGAGATTACGTTTAAAGATAAAATTTACCGCGTTTTCTTTAAAGCCAAATATCGTTAAATTAACTGTTACCAAAAAAATAACAGTTCGATATCAAATTTACCGTATTTTCTCTCAGCGAAATACCGTTAATTTTACGGTTATTTGTGAACAAAACAGTGAATTTCTAGTATGTTTTACTAGCCATTAGCCGTGGATTCTACATGTACTTGTGGTAATCCGTATTTAATATGTCATTGCTTTTTTATACTGTTAAAAATTACACCATATTTTTTTACAAAGGAATACTGTGTGGAAAAGGTGATTGAAAAAGAAAAATACTAATACTTTGTTGTATTATTTTACTAGCTATTAGCTGTATTTTTTACTGATTGCATTTTGTAATAAATCACACACAATCCAGAAAATCAAATGCTTTTTTACAGTTAATAAACCGTATAACATTTGTTTGCATTATGGCATTTTTCAAAAAACAAACTGTAAAATTCCTGTTAAGTTCACACTGACTCTTGATACAGCAGTTTTTATATGCATGCAGGTCTTGTTATTGTCATTATAAAAAGGAGAATCCTCGGACCAAAATGAAAAATAACAGACATGAATTCAGTGGTTTTTCAGGAACACTTCTTTATTAATGAAAACTTTGTATTCTTTGCTTTAAAAAAATGCATTTAGGTAATACGTTTCATGGTATTTGTAAATGGCCACTTTAAATATATGCATGAACTTTTGTTTTGCACCATCTTCAATGGGGGTACAGTGAGAGTTTAAATGTGATGATTTTCTTCTAAATTCAGAACATGGAAAGTCTGCTCAAACATTTTATAAAGCCATCATGAAGTAGTATTATAATAAGTCAATGATTTATCTGAAGTAATTTTTAAAAATCCGAAATCTGAAAATCTCTCTTGTTAAGGAGTTGGTGAAAGTACACTCTGAAGTCAATATGCCTTATCGATGTATTGGGTTTTTAATTCTGCTTATGACACAAAATAAGCCAATGTTTCTTCTGAAATCTGCCAGGAGGTTAATATAGGTGTCAGAACTTTTGCAAATCCGGAAAAGCTATAAAAATTATTGTTTCTTGTTAAGGACTTGGAGCAAGTACAATCTGAAGTCAATGTACCTATTGGGTTTGTAATACTTAATTATGACACATGTACCTATTGGGTTTTTAATACTTAATTATGACACAAAATAAGCCAATGCTTCTTCTGAAATTATTCAGTCTCTTCAAAATCTGACAGGAGGCTAGTGTCAGAACTTTTGCAAATCCTGAAAAGCTATCTTGTTTCTTATTAAGGACTTGGTGCAAGTACAATCTGAAGTAAATGTGCCTATTGGGTTTTAATACTTATGACACATATGCTTCAGTACAGTACAGCAAATGATACGGATAACAACAACCATGCAGGTAGAAATATTTTGTAGATGGGAATTAACAAAGTACAGCAACAAGGCAAGCTCCGAACGTAACGATGTATGTACAAGGACATTGGAAACAACAAAATGCTTCACACATGCACTTATTGAGAGAAAGAAGGGTAAAAAATAAACCAGTTTATTAGAGAACAGGTTATTTTCAGTAACTGTATTTATATCACATCAAAGAAATAAGCAAGCAGAAGTGAAAGGAGGGTGATGGGAAGTTATTTAACACCAGTGTTTATGTTGAGTCTGAAGGGTTGGACTGTCTTGAGTTGGTGAATCCAGTGTGATTCTCTGAGCTTAGGGTGTGTGTCATCACCATTGCAAGCCTCAATCAGCATCTTTGACGCTGTAATTAGGGCTGTTGAAGTGGATGGAGAGACAGGGTACGGTTTCTTGGTCTTTATGGAAGAGACATGGTTCACAAACAAGTGTGCAAATTTTGGTGCTTTAGTCCGGCGTGTCACAATTTTTTCATTAAGCCACCGGACTAGTGCGATGGCTTACGGCCTTTGAATTTTTGCCAAAATCGTGATGCTGGATTAAAGCACCAAATTTTGAACAGTTATTCTTTAGGTCCCATAGAATCATTCTAGAGGGGGGTGCCTGTTTTGGGTGACCTAGGTCAAGGTCAGGCTGAGGTAAAAGTTTGCGTGGTATTACAATGCCTATCAATTTTTCACCAACAGAGGGCCGCTTCCGTATATCATTACAACTTATGACCATGCAGCTTCTATTTCAGACACTCAGGCAGAGCTATATGGAAAAAGTTGATCCATTTAGTTTACTGACCTTGAGATGACAGACCGGGTACCCCCTCTAATATGCTTCTATGGGACACCTCAAACAAGTGTGCAAAGTTTGGTGCTTTAATCCGGCGTGTCTTGATTTTTTAATTATAGCCACCGGACTATTAAACAGCTACAGCGGAAATTCGGCGCTTGCACGGGAAGCGGAGAATGGTGAGTGCAAGCTCAAAATTCGGCGGTAAGCAGAGCCATGAAATTTGGCCCAGGTTGGTCAACTTTGTCAAATTGTTATTCAAATGATACTCCAATCCCACCCATTCTTTATGCCTTTGAAATTAAAAATGTTTTGTTAGATCTTGGCCTCGATCACAATCGATGATACAATTTCTTGTGTGTTGCCACTTTTTTCTAGGGGTGCACCACACTAAATAGGCCAATATTCATGTACCAAGCTAATTATCATAATTTGTTTACCCACATAACTTTTTTTAATAATGTTTTTGGGGTCGTGCATTTAATAGAATGTAATTATAAGAATCTATCACAACCTGGGCGATCTGTGTTTCAACTTTTGGGGAGATTTGATAAATTTAGGCTTTAAAGTTGTTCTTATTAGCAAAAATTCTTAATGGCTGACCTACCAAAAATTGAAAAGAAATCTATAGTTTAGTTGTCTGAAAATATATGTGATTGGTTTTCAAGAGGCTGAGAGACTTTTAAATATTTTTTTAGTATTTTTGAATTTTTTGATATGAATGTCAAGTTTCCGGAAAGCGATTCGTGCACCATGATGCCTGTAAAACCCTCTAGCCCTCAACACAGACCAATAGCCCCACGTTCCTAAGCCCTAACCATCAGCTCAAATCCTAGCCCCCATCCCAAACCTTAACCCCATCCCAAACCCTAGGCATCAGCCCAAACCCTAGCCCCAGCCCCACCCCCACCCCAAACCCTAGCTTACAGTCATAACTTTAGACCAATTAATCCCATTCACCACACTAACCGTAAAGTGTCTGGAATGGCAATTTGCATTGTGCCCCGCCCACATCCTGCCCACCCCCTGCCCACCCCCTGCCCACCCCACATCCTGCCCACCCCTTCACCCCTTCCCCCTTAACAGCTAGTTAAAATAAAGCTTGGATGGACAATTAAATGTAGTAAAATGGCCTATGTATTTTCTATTTTAGTATAAAGGTCACCATTTTAAACTCAATACGAATACATGGTTAAAAAAGTTGGAGGGAAAGCAAAATCTGCCCCCCTCCCCCTCAAGCCCTCTTGTCGACTATAGTATTAAAGTAATTTGTAAGGTTTTCAGAATTCTATTAAAAAAAGGGACATGTCAATAACTTTTTGAGGGAGGATTTGGATATAACTTCTGACATGTTCTTAGAATGTACACAGTGTGTCGTGCAGTTTTTGTCTTCTCACATTGCTTAGCGTACATGTTAGTGCCTTAACATGTGTGACCTTGTTGTAGACGAAGGCAATAACATTTTCCTTTTTTTTCAGATATCAAATCAGTGACTTATTCTTAACATTTTAAGCCTATTTTTTTTACCATAAAGAATAAATGACTGCCCTTATAGGGTGCACCACACTAAATAGGCCAATATTCATGCACCAAGCTAATTATCATGATTTGTATACCCACATAATTGTTTTTAATTATAACATTTTTGGGGTCGTGCATTTAATAGAATGTGTAATTTTAAGAATCTATCACAAACTGGACCTGGGGGTTCTGTGTTTCAACTTTTGGGGAGATTTGATAAATTTAGGCTTTAAAGTTGGTCCTATTTGGCTTGGCTTGGGAAAAAGCACAATTTCGGGGGTGTTTTTTCTAGGGTAATTAGCAAAAATTCCAAACGGCTGACCTACCAAAAATTGAAAAGAAATCTTAAGTTTAGTTGTCTGAAAATATTCATAATTGGTTTTCAAGAGGCTGAGAGACTTTTAAATATGTTTTTTAGTATTTTTGAATATTTAGAGTTGGTTACTATGAAAGTTTATTTAGCGTGGTGACCCCTAGCTGTCCATGCTTGCTCAAGTTGCAGACAAAATTCTCCCCCGTGTCTGTTTGCTGCCACATCCCACAAGTAAAGTATTGTAAAAAAAACTCCGGAGCCAGACTCTGTAGAACCAATAGCTGTACCATGTACATTGCATCTGTGTCTGGACTGCATATTAGCATATGTACATGTAGAGTTACTCGGAGCCAGACTTCATCCTTTTGGTGCATGGGTTTTGTCGAACTCACCAAGTTGTTTGCACACACCGTTATGTGGTGGCAAACTTATAATGACAGTGGGGCTACACGTTTGACCATGCCTTCCTCCATTGTTTGACAGAAAACCAGCTGGATATCTCTAATTTACAGGTAGATTTTCATTAAAAAACCTACATATTGAGTTAAATAATTAACACTTAGACAAGAATTTAATAAGGCAATTAGTTTAACCATGGAGGAAGGATTTTTTAACTCACGAAATTGGACAATTTATAGTGGTCAGGTGGTCGGAAAATAAGAATCGGGGAATCATGAGTGCTGGGCGGGTTTTCCGGCACCGTCCACCGTTGTCTGCTCTGTTTTATTGCATCCAAAGAGCTTTTGCTGGAATGGTGTCCATTGCAATGCATACTTCACATCTCATCCAGAATATTTCACCTTGGGCAATCTTTAAAATATGGTGCAACTAGTGTCGAAGTCACGATTAATTGAAACGTGACTAGTTAGTTGGGAGTGAATTTCAATAGTTGCCCAGCACTAATTAGGGTTATCCAGTCCCTTTAAAACTTTACATACTTTTGATTTTGCAACTCTCTAATTGTTCCCAAGCCAAAATTTGTGCACCACATGTTCAATCTATTTTAAAAAATCAGCTCTGAAATATTTTCCATGCTGATATTTCTTCAAAGTTTCCAAAGCTGATGTTGCAACCAATTTATTATTTTCAAATTGCTTCCAAGTTGTTGTTGTGATGTCTCTTAAAAGTGCTGCATTACTTATAGAATATAATTTATAGAATGTCAATTTATTTGCAACCTCAATATAAAAATGGTTCGATTAAAATACACTGGAAAGCAGCAATGAAAATTACTTAAAAGCTACAATACAAAAGATTTAACTATACAAATTTTTTAAACATAAAAAAGTATAAAAAACAGGCAGGGCAAAAAACCCAAAAGCAACAGAAAAATACGTAAAAAAACAACAGAAGAGCGACTGAAAAATTGCGTAAACTTACCCTCCATAAAACTTTTGAAAGCTAAAGATTTTATTACTCTCAAATTATTTCCAAGTGTAGTCTAGTGTTGTGCCATATCTTAAGATTTCCTTAAGCTCATGTTTTCAAGTCCCTCAACTTTTTCCTAAACCTTACTCGTACAACTTTGTGGAGTTGTTTGGAGCTTCATTGATCTCATTGGAAGTGAGCTCGTTATCATCAGTGAAATCCATATCAGTCATCACTCTAGTCGTATATCTTCTATGTACCTGTTCAATTGTAAAGCCTATCTCCTCTCCCTAGAGTTTGTGCTTTTCAAAGTTTTTGTTTTGGGTTGACGACATCCCAATGAACAATGAAATTCAAGTCCCTCAACTTTTTCCTAAACCTTACTCGTACAACTTTGTGGAGTTGTTTTGAGCTTCATTGGTCTCATTGGAAGTGAGCTTGTTGTCATCAGTGAAATCCATATCAGTCATCACTCTAGTCGTATATCTTCTATATACCTGTTCAATTGTAAAGCCTATCTCCTCTCCCTAGAGTTTGTGCTTTTCAAAGTTTTTGTTTTGGGTTGACGACATCCCAATGAACAATGAAATAGGAACACAAGGTGTCCACAGAGGAATTCTAATAAATTTGAAGAAATTTGGTTTGAATAAAAATGCACTCTGCTGCAAAACTAATGAATCGTGTATTGTATGTGATGTTTTCAAACTAAATCAAACTTTTTTTGGCTATCGTTGTAGATATGAAGACATAAAAAGACTTGAGAAGAAAAGCTTTGTAAAACAGACGCAGACACATTGCTGACCAGGAGGATGTAGAGAAGGTAGACTGAACTCTTCAAATCCTTGGAAAAATCAACCAATACCTGATTTTTTGGTGGATCAGTGATCACCAAGTCCTTCTGCTGTATGGTGCTCTAACCTCCCCTGGCTGATCACCAAGCCCCCCTGATGTAACGCTCTCAAACCCCCAGGTTGGTAACTCTTCAAGGAACATCATACAAGGTTTTACAGAACGTACAAGATTCAGGCTGTCTTCATTACTGGAATGGGTATGTAAAATGTTTCATCCATTGAATTATTACCTCCCAAGTCACAGTGCAAGTTACAGTCATGTACTCATTGAATAGGGCTTATAAACAGTGTTTAACAAGCTGAGTTCGGCTTCAAAACTTTTCCAAATTTAAATGTTTTTACCTCAATTCTTTTCCAAACGAATTTTGTGTGATGTTTTGAAACCATTCAAAACTCAGACCATTTTCAAAACCATTGTTTTGGCCATCTCTTATAATCATAAAGTGTGAAAAGGCAAAATAACAATGTGACGTCTCATAAAACCTTCCTTTAAGCTTAAGTCGTACTGTCCCTTGAATCATTTCCAAACTAATATTTCACTGTCTTTTTAAATATTCTAAAGTAGGTTCCTATATCTTAAACTGTCACACAAAATGTTTCTAAACCAATACTTTTCAAACTCTTTAAAACTCTCCCGAGCTTTCCTGTATGTCACACAATCTCTCAAAGCTTTTCCAAGCTTACGTCTTACAGTCATTCACAAAATTGAACTTTCCAAACCATTACCTCACCGTATCTTTAAAATTTGAAAATCTCACCAAGCTTGTCGTATCATCCCTTGAAACTTTTTAAAACCAAAATTGTGCTGTTTCTGAAAACCTTTCCAAGCTAAAACATGCATTTAACTCTCTGGAAATTTCTCAAAGCTCATACTGTATCCCAGTCCCACAAAAACTTCTCAACCATATGATTTTGCAACTCCCAAATGTTCCCAAGCCAATATTGTACCTAAAAAGGACCTTGAGCAGTTGAGCTTACATGTATGTTCTATAAACATTTGAAACCTTTCAATGATAGTTGTTCAACTCGTAAATTGTTCTGTAGTCAATGATGTGCCATCTCTTAACAAGTTCCAAAGGAGATGTTTTCTCTTGAAATATTGTCAAAATAAATATTGTTTACACCCTAATAGTTCTCGAGCTGATATCTAGTCATCCCAACTCTCATTTTTTACAACCAATGTAGGGCCATCTTTTCAAATTTTCAGAAGGTATGTAATACATTTCCAAGCTGAAGATTTTTAAATCGAGGTGATGTGGTGCCATCTCTTCAAACTTCCCAAAGCTCTCATTGTACCAGCCTGTAAAACATTTCCATTAGATTTGTTTACTCTCAAATAGTTGCCAAGCCAATGTGGTGCCATCTAATAAAAAGTCCTTAAGCTCATGCATTCAAAAACATCCATTCCATAGGCCCTACCCTATAACTTTGTAACTCTTTAGCCTTTTCACACTACAGAAAACCTCAGTGTTGGACACAGGTCTGATATGTGTAATTTGGACTGACCTTTTCACAATACAACATTACACCACTGTGTTTAATATGACCTGTGTACACATGTAGGAGCACTTGATCTGTGTCTAATACACCAGTCCTTCTGATTTGAGGCGTGCGATCGCACCCGCACGCCATCGCACGCCTAAAAGCTTCCTCAGGCATACATTTCCAGCGTTTTCATACTTCATAATTTGTCAATTAAAATAACGTCGTAAAATTAATTGTTTGTAATTTTCAAAACCCTTCAAAATTCTGGCGATAAAGTCCCTAGTCTTGACTAGCCGCGATCGTTCATTTCAGTAAACGAACGTTAAAACACGCATGCACATTGTTAGTCTGGCTCTCTCCTCCATGTTCCATACCACAATACGTAGGCGAGTAGGGAAACACACAATTCGATTTTCCAGGGGTTAGAAGACGTGCGGTGGAGTCTATTCGCGACCTCCTTCCGGTGATATATTATACAAAATGTTGACCTCGTACTCATAAACACATCGCTTTCGCCGCACAATTTTCTCCAATGTGCGTCGTCGACCGATCGTTCGACCGATCGTTCAATCGAAAATGTATTGCAAAAGAAGCTTTAAACAAGGGTTCCTTTGTTCACAAATCCATGAAAATGGTTGTTGATGAAAAAAGTATTATCGTGGAGGTAAAATAGACCTCCATGGTATTATTAAGGGCAGAAATTCGGGGATAAGATCGTTCAAAAACGCAAGTTTGCGAACTTCACTTCCGTTTTTTTTATTTTTTTTAGCTTTGACAATTGTATGCATCTTTAAGTATTTAGATAAATAAGTATCAATCATGGGAGATTTTGATGATTAAGTGTCCAGTGTGCAACCAATTCTACCTTCACAAGATCCCTTGCCATGTTGTTTTAAGTACATTACTACCCGCTGTTTAGTTTTAAGAAAACTGACTTTAAAGTGACCAGCCTGGGATTTTCAAATCAGAAGGACTGATACACAGTTCGAAAGTTATGTGTGTCTCGTAAGCTGAATTTGCGCAGAGCAGATTTGAACAAGGTTTCAATTTTACCTAGTCAACACGGAGTTGACCCAAGTAGATTTCTACACAGATTGGATGTCGATAATGTGAAAAGGCCTTAAATTGTTCCTTGCTAACAATTTGGGCCTATTGTTTCCCAGACAAGTTGTGCTTTCTCAAAAAGATTTTGCAAGCTGATGTTGTCCAATCCTTCAACAACAAAAGTTTCTGTAGCCTTATTTTTTTTTTAACTCTTCTATATTTCTCAAGCCAATATTTGGCCTTCTCATAAAAGTTTTCAAAGCCCGTGTTGCACCTACCCTCTTTAAATCAATGCCAAGCATCACCCTAAAACTTTACATGCTTATGATTTTGCAGCTTTCAAAAGTGTTCCCAAGCCAAAGTTTGTGCCATCTCTTAAAACAGTAAGCATTTGCAATCTTACTTTTTTTTTGGCTTTAAAAAAATTCCCATGCTGATGGTCTGCAGTTTCTGCTACACTTCCAAAGCTCATGTTGCAGCAACATTTAAAACATTTTAAAGTTAATGACTTTTCACATTCAAATTGTTTCAAAGGCAATGTTCGGCCCTCTTTTTAAATTATCAAAGGCTCATGTATGCCACTTCCTCCAAAACATTACTACTGTTTGATTTTTCAACTCTCAAATTGTTTCCAAGCTGATGCTGTGCTATCTCTTAAAACAATCCTAAGCTCCTGTTGTGCAGTCAATATCAACCCATTCAAAGCTCATGATTGTGTGACTCTGAAATTGTTCCAGAGATGATTTTGTACCAGCATCTAAAAAATTCCAATCTCAATATGTTTTACCTCTGAAATACTTCACAAGCTGATGTTGTGAAATCTTGTCAAAACATTCAAACTCATGTTGTACCATCATTAAAATCTTCACAGCCTAATGATTTTCCGTCTCTAAAATGTTTCCAGCCATATCTTAAAAAGTCCTAAAACTATTTCAAAGCTAAGAATTGTTGAACTTTCCAATCTATGTTGATCTTAAGCCAATGCTGTTCCCTCTCATAAAAAGTCCCTGTAAGCTCATGTTGTTTTATCAGTTAAAACATGCCAACCTGCCTTTTTTTGGCGAGCTGCTTTAGCAGAATGCGAGCCTATGTAATACCGATTTTGTCCGCCCGTCCACCGGCCGGCCGTCCGCATTGAGAAAAGTTTTTGCCTTAGATAGTTTGTTGTGTTATGTTATTGTTATTGTATGAATAGATTCATTAAGTGAAAATGGAAATTGTGGTCAAGTTTTTCTATTGTCTAAATATGTTAAAGTTTTCAAGGTACATTATTACCCTCTGGAAATTAAACAGCTTCTGTCCGGCCATCCGCATTGAGACTTTTTGTTAAAGTTTTTGCCTCATGGTGTTAGATAGTTTGTTGTGTAAAATAATTGTTTTTACCCTCAAATGCTATTCATTTGTCTTACAGCCAAAATGTGGTTTGATCCACAGTGTGCACATGGAAATTGTTTAAAAATTAAACAGCTTCCTTTGAGTAATCTTAATGGTTTTGCAATGAGCTTCGAATAAGAATACTTTTAAATGGTCTATTTAATATTAACATAAACCAGGTTTACCATTGCAACTATATATATATTTTTTTAATAAAAAAGATTACATGTGTAACATGTACCACTGACTAGTTCAATGAATGTGTGTGATGTGCATTGAATTGGACCAATGCATGTGTTGGTTTTCTGGCGTATATGTATAACACTATGAAACAATTGTGGTGGGTCTAATTCAATTCCAATTGTAAGGCTTTAGTTTCTCTGTTTGACACAAAGAACAGTTTTAGGTCATGTTGTAAGTGGCAGAGATGCTGTTAGGTTGGTGTCTCATTCAGTACAATTTCAGAGGGCAAAGAGGTAAGTCATGCAGGCTGGGACTGTATGCATCCGAAGAAAACATGTTTCATGCACACATGTACAACATGTAACTGTTTCGCATACTAATAATAATAATAATAGTAGGCAATGGTCAACTACATTCTTGTTAATTGTCCCCACCTCTTTGAACATCAGTTGATCAATTGATTGTTTTTCTATTATTCAACGTTTCTCTATCGGGCGTTCGGCAGCTCGCCATGGCAGCTTCTGCTGTTCTAGTTTAACTCTGAAATTGTTTCTGAGGCAATGTTGTTTCTCATAACCTTATGGAAGCTCATGTTGTTCAGTCTGTCCAAAAATTCCAAACTTTGTAATCTCAACCCTGAAATTGTTGCTACAAATTGTTACCACGTTTATTTTGTGCCGTCTGTTTTGAAGCTGGACCTTTCTAATTGGCCATTCCAGCGTCACTAGCATTTCACTTATTTGCATCCTTTCACAATCTTAGCAGGGAGTTTTTACAATACAGGGAATTACTCTTTCATTTTTGATATGGCAATACTCAATATATAAGGCATTAACCCAATGGTATTAACAAAAATAATTGATACTAAATAAAAGCATGACACTGTTGGACAAAACCGTCACTCGCATTTCGTGAAATGGACATGCAACTTGGATTTAATTGAAAAGTTTCCTGTAACCAAATGTACCACAACCAAATGGTTATATGTACTAGATTCCTATCGTACTCAAGTATAAATGAGGGTAACAAGGATCTACAACAATTAACTGTATTTAGTAAGTCTTTTCAAACAACATGTAAAAACATTTTGAGGGAGCTGAGTGCTCCAAACACTTTACAATGAACAAAATGTACTCTCTGAAATATTCACAAATGTACTATAATTTAATAATCCACAGCCACAAAGGCACTAGCTCTCTAGTGTCTTCAGTCCCATACTAGATTTCTTAAAAAAAAAAAGGGGGGATCTCTCTGTTACTGGCATTTCATACCCCTCTTCGCCCACAGCTGTGCACCTACAAGTCTTCAAAATAAGTCATGGGCAGATTTTCTTCTTTTTTTCTTTTTAAGGTATACAGTCATACTACTAAATTGCATAAATAGTTTTGTAACAACTGCTTTTTCATAGAAAAAATGCAAACAAATGAAAATCCACATAAAGTAGTTAATTTTTTAAGCCAAACATAACTAGGAAAACGTGAAATTGTTCATAGAAAACAAAAAAGATTTGACTTAAACAGTTTATATCCTGGTCCTTACATCTATTAGCAATAACTTAAAAATGAAAAAAAAAGCTCAGAAATGACTTTGATTTTTGGGAGCCTTGTCCTTGTTTGCATGGAATTGCCCTACTTTTCATAGCTAAGATTTGTTTGACAAAGTTTCCAAAGCTCATTCAGTACCATCCTTGAAAAATTCCAAACCTTATAATTTTCCAATCTTAAATTGTTGCCAAGTTGATTTTGTTCCATTATGCTAAAAAAACTTTTACAGACCCATTTTTTTGCACACCTTCTTTACATTGTCAATTTTGAGCAACAATCAAATATCATTTGTCATCATAATTAAGTTTTGAGTGAATTAGGCACCCTTTCCTTTATTTGACAAATATTTCCTATGTCTTGTAGTTGTAAGCAAAGGAAGGATCAATGAGGGTTTGATGGAAGAAGCTTGCCACTATTTGTTAACATGACGACAAACACCATTGACACCTCCATGTGTCCGGTAAATGTGTACATTGTATTTTATTTGCACAAGTATTATGGTTTTGCCTGGTATCCGGACACAGGTTTTCTGATCATGCCCAGTGTCCGGTGACGGATTTTCGTCGGCTCGTGCATAGTCCCAACTCTCCTCACTATTTCCTACCAAACACTTACCCATGGGGTTTAGCTCCTCGTCTGATTGACCCTTACACTGTCTGGCTGTTGTGGCAATTATTTGGGGCTGCACCCTTTTCCTGGGGTGTTTGCAAGGAGTGTGAGCAAAGTATAGAGGCAGTCACTGGTCAACATCACATGAATCACAAATAGCAATAATTTACATCTTAAAGATCCAATCAGTCACACTGAACACAGAAAAAACATCCTGCACCACTCAAAAGTGTACATTTAAGTAAGGAAGTACACAATAAGAGCGTCTTTCTCCATTCTTTCCTATTTGTTGCTAGCCGTGTCAACTCGTGTTGGTCTGTTGTATTGTTGAGTGTTAGATGGTGCTGCTTGAGGTCATTTTTATGACACTCAGGAGGTTAGTCTGAGGCCTCCCAACATGACTCCTGTGATATGTAGCACTATCACTGCATATACTGCTAGAATACTTCGTATGAATTTTTAACTTAAAAGTTGTTCCCCTAGCTAAAAATTTTCCAACAGTTACATAATTTCAAGGGCATCGTTGTGCTTTCTCCAAAAAAAATTGTAACCTCATATTGTCCAGTCCTTCAAAATCTTTCGAACCGACTTTTCAACTCCCAAATTGTTTCTTAGTCAATGTTGTTCCTGTAATAGAATGTTCCAAAGCTCATGTTGTATCATCTGGTAAAATGTTTTCAGTCAAAATATAGACTCCTAACTGATTCATGAGCTGATGTTTTGCCATCTATTCCAACTTACCAAAGCTCATGTTGTTCCAACCTTTATTCATTTTAATGCTAATAATTTTTTGACACTCACTTTGTTTCAAAGACATTGTTGTGCCATCTCTTAAGAAGTCAACAAGCTGATGTTATGCCATGTTGTAACAACTTTCAAAGCAAAGACATGTACCTTTTTTAACTCTTAAGTTGTGCCCAAGCTGATAGTGTAAAAATGAAAATTATTTCCAAAGCTCATGTCGTCCACTCCCTCAAAAACTTGCAAAACTGGTGATTTTTCAAGACTCGGATGTAGTTCCCAAGGTGATGATGAGTGGCGCCTTTAAAGTTTTCAAAGCTTTCATCGTACTGGCCTAAAACTTTGCACATGTTTATGATTTTCGTACTTTCAGATTGTCTCTAACCCAATTTTATGCCATCTCTAAAAGTATTCCAAAGCTCAAGTTGTACTCAAAAACTTCCAAGCATTATAATTGTTCGTCCTTGTATTGTGCCCAAGTGGATGTTGTGCCATCCTTGAAGAACTTTTAGCCCCGTCAAAAACTTTTCAATCAATGATTTTTTAACTCTAAAATTGTTCCAAACGCGATGAATTGTGCTGTCTTAATAAATGTCCAAAAGCTCATGTTGTACGAAGGAAATATAAGAGTGGTGACAAGGTCCTAAGCAGCCGTTTGAAACTGGCCTGGTTGTGGCCATGTTGTAAAGGACTAAACCAAAGGTCTCCTATCGAAAAGCCACAACTCTGCAATTTTTTAACGGTCATTTAACACCACTCTTTTATTCCCACTCCTTAATAGTTTTTTTGTTGTTTATTTGCTATCAGCTCAAAGAGAACCAAATATTGCTGCATGTAAAAATGTAACAAAATGTGAGCAATTACAGCTGTTTCGCCCCTGGGTTTTTTTCACTTCTTTTTGGTCTTAAATGTAGCATTAAAGGGGTCTGAATAAGTCTTAAATTTTACTTTTTAAAGTGTGTAAATACCCTGTAGATTTTACATACAGTACCAGTACGTATTGAATGTAATACACATTTTTATAAGTGCCCACGTAAGCTTGCACACCAACACATGTACCAAAATCTTTGGCATATAAGCCACAACTAAAACATTGAGTTTGCCCCCAAGAAAAAAACTTCTGCGGCTTAAACGGCGAGCGCCTTATACGCTGACATGTTATTATTGAAGAGTAAAAGCCAGGGTACCCTTTTTTAAGAAAGATCGTTTGTAAAATACTTCTAGATAAAAAAACACTCTTGTTCTTAAATGAAACCAAAAACCTTGCAAAACATGGCCTGTGTGATGTGATGATTTTGAGCTGAGAAGTTGTGAAACTTGGGCCCCATGCCATGCTCTTTTCGATTATTTCTTTCGCTGGTGACCGCTTTCACCTAATTGGTCGGCTTCTGTGCAGTGTTGATGGGAGACGGAACTACATGGCTAGTCGGATAAGTAGTCTGGCAACAAGAATACTGCTTCAAATGTTGTCGATTTGCATGCAAGTATAACAGGTACCATATGGGCTTCGGTGGTCTGAGCTTTACTGCTTTTGTGAAAGGTATTTGGTCAACGTATTTGCTAACAATGACCAATGACGTGCCCGCTCTAATTAAGATGTGCAGATTATAGCGTTCTTGATTTCTTTGGAAAGCTAAGCTAAGAAATGCAGGTTTCTTAAAGAAGCGCCCAACTGTTTCACAAAGTGTCAAGATTATCATCACTTTTCAAGAGCCAAATGAACATTTAAGCCATGAAACAATGTGTACGTAGTATAAGTTGTTTCTGCCAGGGATTTCTGAAAATTGAATAACACATTTTTCCGTGACCATTTCTGTTGAAGTTTTGCCATATCAACCTCTTTGCTTTCGCTCAAATTTGTCTTCAATTAGTCAACAAAAAAATTATTTCTCTAAACATACTAAGATACTTTAAATGATTTTTCAAAATGGGAGGTTTCGCTTCTTTGTCGTACCAAATCAACGGAGCATCTTTTTAGCGGGTGCTTCCCAGAAACCCCACGGACCATCAGTTCAGGGAGCGATGCACCAGTCAGTGCTCTAAAGGATGCCTGCATCAATATCCCTGTTATGTCCACAATTAAAAGAAAAAAGAAAATAGGCCCATTACTTTATTGTATGTAAAACTTCCAGTTCTGTCAAAACCAGCCCTAAAATTTTACCAAGCTTGTTTGACCATCCCTTGAAACACATTCTAACCAAGGTTTTGCTACTCCTGCAAATGTTTTCCAGCTGTATTATTTTTTCAACTCTCAAATTGTTCCCGAGCCGATGTTGTGGCTTTCTGAAAAGTGTCCCCCACAAAGCAAATAATTGTTCCTCTTTCAAATCGTGCCTAAAATGATGATGTTGTGCGGTCTCACAAAAAAGTTTTAAAGCTAAACTGTACAGTAATTTGTAACATTTAACAAAGTTTTAAAAGCTCATGTTCCTACTGTCTACTGTCCTTGAAAACATTTGCAATTTAATGGTTTTCAGCTTTCAAAATGTTTCCTAGCTGTTATGGTGCTGTCTCTTAAAAGTATTGCAATGTTCATGTTGTACTGACCCTAAAACTCTACGTAAGTTTAGGATTTTCCAACTCTTTAACTGTTCCCGAGCCAATGTTGTGCACTCTCTAAAAGGTGTTGCAAAGCTCATGTTGTACTGAATACCTTGCCTAAAAATCTTTAAAATCTATTGACTTTTCAGTCTCAAAATGTTCTCAAAAAAGTTGCAGAAGCCAATGCTCTAAATTTAAGTTCTTTAAAAGCATGTACAGATGATGTTGTCCAGTCTGCTAGAATGTTATATCCAAACACCCCTATTGGAGTAATAGAAAAGTCTTCAAAAAACTTTATTTCCATGGCATAACCCAGGAGCCATGTGCTTCCATTGTGTGTTTTTCCATTGTGTGAAACCAAGTAGTGCTGTAATCCTATGGAATTCAACAGTTTTCGAAACCTTAATCCCCCATTATGTTTCCCAGAAAATCACAGTGGCGTTTAGTGATGCATGCAGCATGCAGCTTTTTAAATTAGCCTGCATTTGCTTTAACTATGGTTGTTGAAGGGAAATGTACTTTGCATCATAAAGAAACAATTCAAATTCACAACAGTTGCTGGGGACTTGGGTTTGAGGACTAGGCTAGAGTATGGCAAGAGAGAGATCAAGCTGCATGGTGTAAGAAGTAATCGTGCCTCTGTATTATCATCAACAGGCATAGCGACACACAGCTATAGCAGACAGAATTAAGACAGTGACTTTATTGCAGACAATATTATTTGTCTAGTTTTATTTGAGATGATCTTCACCGCTAGTGTTGCCACATAGAGATTAGAGACACAACACAACATAACAGCCATGGTTCTGAGCTGAGGTCCGATCCAGATGCTGATCTGAGATAAAGACAAGAAGGGAACGTCTTAGAACAAAACTGAATGTGAGGCTCTGCAGCCCAAGGGCGTAGCTCATTTTGCCAATGCCACCTGTACTTGTACCTACACCTAGTGCAACCCATCCAGAAGCACTATCCGAGGTTCGATGAAATTAAAGAATATTGTTGTACATAGTAACTGAATTCCTTTAAAGTCTACAATTGATAATTATTGTGATACTGATTGTACACAAGTTTGTGACGACTTTAAATGAATGAGACAATTAATTTAATGTAAAGAAAGTTTGTAAATAATAACAAGCACGCTGTGAGCCAGCAAACGATTAAATGTAAATATAATATGCTCTTGGGAAGTTTGTAAATAAGTGGGTGAACCCAATTGAATTATCTGTATTTTTTCCTTTCGTTGTCACGTTAAGCAATGGGTATAAAGAGACACTACAGTCCAGGGTGTTAGGCAATGCATGTCATTAAATTCTGAGAAATATCCTGACATTTGCGGGCTTGTCTGGGAATTGAAGAAAAAATGTTGCCATTAATGTGTCCAAATCGTTAAACAATGAAAGAAAGTTTACCTCACGAATGGTTAGAAGTCTGCAATTGCCATTTTGTTATGTACAGGGCCCAATTTCATAGAGCTGCTTAGGCTCAAAAAGTAGCTGAGCACCACAAAATAGTGCTAACCAGAATAAGGTTAATAATGGATATGAGAGCAGAAATCCATGGTTTGATAGTACTACTGTAGGTGAAAAGTGTGGTGCGGAAGGAAAAGGATTTGGTAGAATTTGTATTTAGTGAGGGAGACACAGAAAATACTAGGACCTATCAATCTGTGTAGGCAAGAGTGCAAATAACTTGAAATGCAGGCAAGATTTAAATGGTCAAAAAGGGAAAGGGTCAGCAAAGCTCCTCATGCAAGCACACGTCTGAAAGCACGCATACTCAAACTCATCGCACTTGACGATAAGCTAGATGATCTGGATGCCTATTGGCAAAGGTTTGAGCGCTATGTAAAATCGCGAGACTTGAATACAGACCAATGGGCTATCGACCTAGGTGAATTACTTGAAATATACTCTCAGTTATCACTTGATGGTGTTACCAATTACAGTTCATTATCAAATAATTATGTATTACTTGTTAATACAGAAGGCGCTAAACAAATCTGGTAAACTAAACTCATTTGCTACCAAGTAAGTCTCATTTTCAGACAAATAGGTTGAAATCAGGCAATCTAAATGCATGCGAGATTCAGGTAGAACTGCAAACCACGAAAACTGAAAGGAATTAATTCCAAAAGTACCCGATGGGTAACCTGAATTCACAATACACAAGCTAAAGTTTTGACACTAAATCCCATCTGAGGACTAGCTGGAAAATGTGACAAGTAAATGAATATGGAACTTTGCATTTTTTTATCCAAGATGAACTTAATGAATTTTATTCTCCACAATTAGGTCCTGCATATGCCACCAGTTTGAAACTGTACAGAAATGTTGAATTCACTTTACAAATTAGCTCATGGGTCAGTGTCACCAAAGTACCCTTAGGTTCAATGGCGGTCATGGACGCACCATTTCAAAGAGTCACTACAGATGTAGTTGGCCCCATCTAACCAATGACTAAAAGAACAGAATCGTTATACACTGCATACTAACTAGATTACACAACCTGATACCCAGAAGCTATCCCACTACCTAGAATAAAGTGAACTTAATGTAAATTGACTGGAGATAAGAAAATAAAACAAAATATTTTAAAAACTGCCAAACATGATAGCAGGACACTTTTAATAGGTTACTGAACATGACAGTTTAATATTAATCAAAAAGCCTACTTAGTATCGCTGTATCACAGTAAAACGTTATTCCATCCTACCATTTGTAAACATTTCAAAGGGTCAACAACAGATGTCAGATTTGCCATGTATTATTTTTTAATTAAAATGTCCAGCAAAGAAATGTGTAGCTTTAACAATATGGATGTCATACAAGCAACAACAAAAACATGCTATGTTACCTTAACAGAGAAGAAGAATGCTTTAAAATATAGCATTAAGCAACCTTTCTTGATACCATACATTAACATATAATTATGACAACATCAACATCTAAAAACAAGATGCTCCTGGTTTAGGCCGTGGGCCAAAACCTGTAACATGCACTTTCGTCTTAACTTTCGAGGGGCAACTTTATTTTTCGTTTATAAGTAGTTTGGAATGTATAATTTATTATTTTACCTGTTCCCATTTGATCTGCTTGCACGTTAACGAGAAATTAAGCACGAAAAATCGCCTGTTTTGCAGCGCCGTTGCTATGCCGACGTTATGCCGCGGATGGCGCTGTTCTTCAACCTCGAACCATTATTACCATTGCGTACTACAGTAAATATTAATGTAACCTGGAATAGAGGTGTCAAATCAAGATGGTTGCGCCCGAGGAAATGTGTGTGTGTCATTTTATTGAGAGTCAAAAGGGACAAATAACCCAATTTACGGCAGTTAGTTGGCAGAAATTTCGTGACCGCAATAACAGATGGAAACGTCTTGATGGGAAACACCAAGAACTGGCTGAAACAAATACAAGTTTGGTGGAAAAACATGTGCCCAACGCCAGACTCGGCTGACAGCTACCCATTGGCTCTGTGTGACACTGTACCTATTCTTTCTAAAGTAAGTCTTAAGTTAAGTGTTAGTGTTTTGTAAAAATTAAAAGGGTAGGCACGTATTATATAAAAAATAACCGTACAACGTTACACCTGTGAAGTTTGATAGACTACAAAAACGGGCAACTTTTACAGTGTAGGCCTCAAAAGCAACCATTTTTAAGTTGTTAATTACTGACAATGTGTTTATATATTCTAAAAAGCTTTTTTAATACAATTAATAATAGTTTAGTAGGCCTGCACAAAGAAAATAAAGAGTGAGACAGTCTAAAATCAGACAAATCTTTTACAGAAGGTTTTAACAGAAGGCCCTGCCACTTAATGCTTTGGCATTAATTGTTTCATTTTTATTATGGTGAGAGGGTGGGTTCTAGCATGGACACTTTTGTGATGTGAATTTGTAATCTCTTAACCTGCATTTAGTCTAAAAAATAATCAGTTTTTACACAAATGAGGAAAACATTTTTGTTTTGTTTTTAGATTTCAAATTGTTTTCAAACTGAAGACTGTGTGTTAACCCTAACCATGCTAATAATAGACTTGAATCCTCCAATGTTGATATGGTTTTACACACAACCCTGGTGTCTTTCAAACTTGGCATGACTTGTGTTGATTATTATTATTTCATAATCTCACTTAATATTTTTAAAAGGATGTCATTCTATTCTGGGTAAAATACTTTAGCATGATGTCTTTCCACCCAGGGAAACAGTTCACAAAAATACCTATATAAAATATTTAAAGGTAATTGTTAAACAAGTTAAAACAATTTAAACAACGTTGTATAACAATCAGCAACCCACCCATATTTCCAGATAAGGTGCTGTAATTTTTGTCTCTTCGACAATATCTTCATGCTAGTAACATTGTCAATGTTGTTCCAATCTGTTCCAATCTGTCCCAATATTCATTTAGATTTTATTGCAGAGTTGTTTACAGTGTAGTAGTTTTTCTACTGCTTGCCAGTATTGTGCATTAGTCAGTATCCCCCACTTAAGACCAACATACTTTTTGAATGGTGTTTGAAGCTTTGCATGGTGTGGAGGATAAGAGTAACTATAAATATAAATATAAATAGTAAACTTGCGGGTACAACCATGTGTAAAAACTCTTTGAGGGAGTGTTGGCTCTGAAAAGAGCCGGTTTGGTCTCGACGTTTCGAACAGTATACTCTGCTCGTCTTCAGGAGAATGCTGGACTACTGGTGGTGGTTGAGCTTATGTATGGCTTGGGGGATGCACATTTGGGCGGGAAGGATCCAAGCTGTTCTTGTCTAGTGAAGCGTGTGAGTTGGTTGCTGGCTGGATGTGTGTGCGTTGGAGTGTGTCAGTGTTGTGGTGAGCTGCTGCTGGAAGTGTGGGCTTGAGAAGTGGTGACCAGATGTCGTTGATGAAGAATCCGATGTCTTGTGGAACGGTGTTGTGAGCCTTGATCTCTATTGCCTCCCTTACTCTGCGTTGGTGCCAGAACTTGACTGGAGCGATGAGCTTGGCTTGTGTCCATTTGATGAGATGATCTTGTTCATGTGAGTGTTTGATGATAGCTGATTTGTCTAGGTGCCCTAGTCTGCCGTGTGCTTGGTGTTCTTTGATTCTGGTTGATATGTTGCGGCCGGTCTCTCCGATGTAGACTTTGCCGCATTCGCAGGGAATGCGGTAAACGCCGGGCTTGGCTTGAGTGTCTTGCTTGTCCTTGTGTGTGTGAAGAGATGCTTGGATCTTGTTGGGTGCTGTGTGGAATGTCTTGACTTGGACTTGGCTGAAGATGCGTTGAAGTTGGTGTGATGCGTGGCCGATGTATGGGATGGTGACGGTTGCCTTGAACTCCGGTCTGTCTTCAGGTGGGAGGCTTGGTTTGGGCTGGCTGAAGTTGAATGTCTTGTACCCGTTGAGTTGTAGTGATGTCCTGATGTGGTGAAGTTCCTGCTTCAAGCTGTCTTGGTCGCAGGTGTTGAATGCACGGCGGACCAATGTGTTGTGGACGGCAGACTTGAAACGAGGATGGTGGAATGAAGAGCTGTGTAGATATCGGTCTGTGTGTGTGGGCTTGCGGTGTACAGTGTGAGAAAGGGTCCCATCTGCTCTTCTGGTGACTTGGACATCAAGGAAGGAGATGGTGTTGTTTTCTTCTTGCTCCATGGTGAATTTGATGAGTGGATGCTGGGAGTTGAGATGCTGCAGGAACTGGTGAAGTGCTGACTTGCCGTGGGGCCAAACCACGAAAGTGTCATCAACGTAGCGGAGCCAGAGGTGGGGGCGAAGATCAGCATTCTCGATGGTGTCAAGTTCAAACTCTTCCATGAACAAATCCGCAAGGACCGGGGATAGAGGAGATCCCATGGCGGCCCCTGAGGTTTGTTCATAGAACTGGTCCCTCCACCGGAAACTGGATGAAGAGACGCAGGTGACGAGCAGTTCTTGTACTTGTTCGGGAGTCAGGCTTGTGCGGTCGGTCATGGAGGGATCTGCTGCTAGTCGATCTTTGGCGATGTGGCAAGCTTCTATGGTTGGTATGTTCGTGAAGAGGGAGACTACGTCAAAGCTGACAAGAATGTCAGATTGGCTGAGTTGGATGTCTTTGGTGATGTTGACGAACTGGTTGGAATTGGTGATGTGATGTTGGGTGAGGCCGACTAGTGGTTGCAGGATCTTGGTGAGGTATCTGGCTGTGTTGTATGTTGGTGAACCTCTGGACGCCACGATGGGACGGAGTGGAACATCAGGCTTGTGAATCTTGGGTTGACCAAAGAAGCGTGGGCAGGTGGGTGCAGAGGACTTGAGGTGACGGTACGTGGGTGTGTCGATGACTTGATCTTGATGGAGAGCGCGGAGCTGGTTGTTGATCTTGCGTTCGATGGCAGTGGTGGGGTTTCTTGACAGGCGTCTGTACGTGTCGGTCGACAGGATATCGGTCACCTTCTGGTCGTAATCAGCAGTAGACATGACCACAGTGGCGTTGCCCTTGTCTGCTGACATGATGTGGATCGATTTGTCCCGGTGTAGAGCTCGGATAGCGGTATTCTCTTGTTTGCTGGTGTTCGGCCTTGGTAGCTTGGCGTTCTTGAGGGTTTCTAGAATCTTGATGCGGGTTTGATTGGCTGCTGTCTTGTCGAGATGTTTGAGTGCTGGTTCTGTGGCTTGGATGATGTCTTTTACTGGGATGGTGCGCGGTGTGAGGGCGAAGTTCATGCCTTTGGAGAGGACCTTGGTTTCAATCGGGGTGAGTCGGCGTTGGCTGAGGTTGACGACGGTGTGCTGTGTGAAGGCCTTGGTACTGCGTAGATGGGGCTTGGTAGCAAAGTGCTGAGTACCACGAAAATCTCTTTTGTTTATATTTCTTTCGTTAGTGGACTCTGCTCTTTTGCTGGACCAAAGCTCGGTGAACTTGTTGACTTGTTTCTTGCGGGTAACTTGGAAGTGGTGGGTGGTGGATGCTCGGTTGAGATCTTGAATCTTGGAGTAGTCTTGAAGGTTGAGGGTAGACTGGAGGGACTGCCTGAGGGTTGCAGTGTCCGATTCTAATTCAGCTAGTTGAGCTCTGGTGGCGGAGATGCGTTCTCGGAGAAGTGCTAAACCGGCACGGTGCAGGATGCTCTTGGAACGGGTGGTGCGGATCGGGTCGTGGAGTTGGAGGCCTTGGGGTATCAGGTTGGCGTTGCGGCATCGTTTCAGGAAGGTGAGGCTGTTGATGAGTTTCGTGTGCTTGATTGATGCTTTTTCCAGTGTCTTGATGTGCTGAATGCTGAGCTCTCCGTAGAGCGAACGTAAATGGTGTTTGAAGCTTTGCATGGTGTGGAGGATAAGAGTAACTATAAATATAAATATAAATAGTAAACTTGCGGGTACAACCATGTGTAAAAACTCTTTGAGGGAGTGTTGGCTCTGAAAAGAGCCGGTTTGGTCTCGACGTTTCGAACAGTATACTCTGCTCGTCTTCAGGAGAATGCTGGACTACTGGTGGTGGTTGAGCTTATGTATGGCTTGGGGGATGCACATTTACTCTTATACTTTTTGAAAATGTAATGTTTACAGGTTTTGAGATAAGACGCATTAGCAAGAGCTGAAAACATTTGGCGAAAAGGGCTACTGATGTTCAAAGCAGTTCCACTGCAGTTGAAGGGACACTGGAGTCAACCCTTGAACCATCAGGAAAATCTAGTCAGCTAGCATCAGCAGATTCACAGACACAGCAGTAGCGCAACCCACATGTCCTGCCATCCAGATGTATTATATGTTAAAAGAAACAAGAGGATAACCAACAAACAGTCACGGAAGCGGTCAAGGGAAAGACTGTCAAACTATGAACACCAGTCAGGTTGGTATACATTTTCTTATTTCACATTGCCTCTTAAGTTTTCCTTGGTTCTAAGTTAGTGAGGAACATGGTGTGCCTGTATTTTCCCATTGATTAAACTACATGTAAATATACCCCTTTTATTACAGGAGGTTTGCTGCTCAGAGCTACATGTACAGAGATTCTCGACGACGAACAGATTTTGATTGACATCAAAGAGAGAAGACATTGTCCTAATTGAAGTCAGATACCACTGAAGTTGTTACAAGGACTGCATTGAGTTCCATGTAAGGAGCAAGCAATACAGATGATGATCACAGCCATCTAGGTTTTGTTCCACTTATTTTAGTTTTCAAAGTCTATTAAACAATTCTGGCATCTCAAAATGTAATGGTGCATCTGTAATAATCTGGTCCATCTGAAATAGTCTGGTCCTTTATAATTTTTCTCACATAACATTGTTATAATTAAAAGACACTCAAGACATGTGCACCCTTTAATCGAACAACAGAATATGCCTTTAAGGCTTTAAATTATGAGCAGTACATGTATTGTATTGTTTTTAAACTTTGTAGCAAGTTAGCCCCTGGGCTAAAAATGCATTGTTTTAATAAACCAGACATAACAGTACTGTATAACTATCTGTAGTCACTTGGTTTTATTGCCCTTAACTTGCGTCAGTTCAGCATATAAACTCTTTCGCATACATGCATATTTGCATAATTAATGACTAGCTGAAATTTTGCTAGTGCAACTTGTATTACATATTTATGTATTTTATTACTATTTTTAAATTATTGAAACCAATCGTACATGGCCAAGATCTTGAGATAAAAAGACTGAAAAATACAAATTTTTGAAAAATTTACCCCCAAAAAGTGTTGTTTTGTTTTTACAAAAACTTGGTTTAGCACCATGGGGATTAATTTTGAAGACTGAGTAATGATCTATTGCATGTACAAGGACCTCAAAGCTATTTTTATCAAATTTGAAATCATTTGACTGGAAAAATGTAGAAGTTATACACAAAATACTGTTTTTGACCAAAAATGAGCAAAAATAGTCTGCATAGGCTTAACGTGCAATCTGAGCCCATGGGAACAGTCAGATTTGGAATCAGGACCATCGAATTAGTAAAGTTGACTAAAATGCAAGTTGCCAATGCAAATTTGAGTGGAAAATGTAGAAGTTATACACAAAATACTGTTTTTGACCAAAAATGAACAAAAATAGTCCGCATAGGCTTAACGTGCAATCTGCGCCCGTGGGAACAGTCAAATTTGGAATCAGCACCATCGAATTAGTAAAATTGACTAAAATGCAAGTTGCCCCTAAAAAGTTAAGACGAACTTCAATTTCTGGGTCTTCTACAGATTTTGGCCCACGGCCTAGTTGTTCCGAATGACTACAACAGGTGATCTTTCGACTTCCAGTGTGTCCAATTGCTCCTTACTGTTTCAGGCGTAGAATTTTTAATGTACTCTTCAACATTCGTAACTCTTACAATCTTTAGTCATGGATCATAAAAAGGTTAAAAAGTACAAATTACAACAAATCTAAGCTAAAGTTAGTAAAAGCGATTGTGTTTGTATAAACTGTTCTGCAACACCGCTACATAACCTTTACTTTAAGCTTGTCCAAATCATTGAAACCAATCAAGTACCCAACAAGATGGGAGATGCGACCTAGCACACATGGTTTGTAAAGCATGTGCTATGCTTGCACTATGTATGTGATATTTATGTACTACAGTAGGCCTGCATGTGCTATGCATGTGCTATGCATATCTGCTATGTATGGGCTATGCATGCTATGCATGGGTTATGCTATGCATTTGACGGTCTTTTCTTTCAACTTTCACTGTAACCCTGCCCTCTATTGGCATTTCATATAGCTAAGGGTTTACAGCCTGAGGGTATTTTGTAAAAACAAACATAATATGAACACATGCACAAAGTACGTATCTTATGCCCCACCTTGGCGTAAATGTAATTCCGTTACCACAGTTTTGGCAGAATTGGTGGGGATATTTCAGAATATGATGTATGAGGTTTTAAGGAGTCAGATGAATGAAGAAAATTCACAATTCTAGAATAATTGAGCTATAGTTCAGTTCAGGAGATAAACTTCTATTTTAAGGTAACGGAATTACATGCAAATGTGAGTAGATTTTACCAATTTCTCCAGAAAATACTGGATCCAATTATAGCAAGCGCTTTACAAATAATGATTGCTAACACCTATACTGCAAAATTGGAAGGTTTGCAGACAAATAAGTCATATATTCAGTAGCTTATTACATTAGCATGAAATTGAGCCAAATTAGGAGTGCAAAAGCCCCAAAGTTCCTCGAATTTCAATTATGATAACAGGATAGTCAATGAAAGTATTGGAATATGGTTTTCAGTTTCTTGAAATATGTTACACTGTCTGTTAGAAACATCTGGATTTATTTTGGATTTGTTATGTTATAAATTTGCTGTTTTTGCCTGTTCTTATGTGGAATTGCCCATATGCTGTGTTTGGTTTTACTTGCCAACCTACTGATATTTTAACTGTCAAATTGGACACCAGCTGATGTTGTGATGTCTTTAAAAATTTTCAAAAAGTACATGTTGACCAATTTTTACAAAGAGATCTTTTTCGAGAAGTGACCAATTGCAGAAATGATGTCTCACTTGACATTTGATTACATGTTCAATGCAGTTTGTCCTATTTTGATTGCAGATTATTAACTGATTGAAGAGCAGTATGCATCTAAGACAAGATCCTCTTCAATGCCGACTTGAATTGTTATGTTTGGTATGGCTGTGCATAACTCTCTTCTTGTCTGAGGTATGTCGAGATAGTTGATTCTTTTTAGTGGTTAAACCCTACCCTTAACATACTTTATCTCGGGCCCAGCGGCCATGTACACTTGTCAAAATACAGCGACCTCAAGGCTGTGTATCTAAAGATTGAAGAGCCAAACTCAATAGTGTTCACAAAGTTTTTATGAATTAAGCGAATTACCAATGCTCAACATATTCAGAATCTGACATTGTATATTTTAGTGTTAAAAAGTTTGAAGCTTCACTTTATGTTTGACTTCATTTTTAGCGGTTGTCCAGATGGTTGTCATGTGGAAAGTTTCAAAACTCATGTTGTGTTGCTTTAAAAAAAAAATTCACTACCCGCCAAAGCATTGCAGTGTCACGATTGCTCAAATTTGAGATTGTTCTCAAGCTGATGTGTTGTTTTTCAGTTTATCCAAGCACATTTGTTGAGCTTCGTTCAAAACATTACCAACCTTATGATTTTTCATATGTGATTAATGATGACATGTATGACTTGATTTCAATCTAGGCTGCAATGTTGGTCGTTTCTAAGACAGGGTTGGCGCACAGATGATGAAAGCATGCCACCCTGAAACAAGACAACATTGATGGAGGTACATCAACACCGATTATGGTGACATAAATGAAGGTATTTGCAGAACCTTTCAACCTTATGATTTTTAGAACACTTATTTTTTCCCAAAGCCAATGTTGTACAATTTCTTAAGATTTCCAAAGCAAAATGCGGTGTCTCTCAAAACTAGCTTACCTAAATTAGATTTTCAACCTGCTAAATATTCATGGACTAACGAGGTGCCATTTTATAATTTTTCTGAAGTATGTTTACTCCAGTCTTCTTAAAACTTGCCATACCATGCTCTTTTCGATAATTACTTTCGCTGGTGACCGCTCTTACCATTCTTATGCCATGAAGAACAGGTAACCAAATAATTGACTGCCCTTTCAAAAACGAAAAGTTCTAAAGTTTTAAAGCTCAACTGTACAGTAATTTGTAACATTTAACAAAGTTTTAAAAGCTCATGTTCTTACTGTCTACTGTCCTTGAAAACATGCAATTTAATGGTTTTCACCTTTCAACATGTTTCCTAGCTGTTATGGTGCTGTCTCTTAAAAGTATTGCAATGTTCATGTTGTACTGACCCTAAAACTCTCCATAAGTTTAGGATTTTCCAAATCTTTAACTGTTCCCGAGCCAATATTGTGCAATCTCTGAAAGGTGTTCCAAAGCTCATGTTGTACTGAATACTGAGCCTAAAAAACTTTAAAATCTATTGACTTTTCACTCTCAAATTGGTCTCATAAAACTTGCAGAAGCCAATGTTGTACATTAAAGTTCTTCAAAAGCATGTACCGTAATTTTCGGATTATAAACCGCCCGGCGTATAAACCGCAATGCTCCAAAATATGGAAAAAAATATTTAGTGTCAGCGTATAAACCGCGCGGCGTATAAACCGCGGCCAAAATGTTACAAAAAACTAACCTCAAAACACGGAAGTGAAGTTCGCAAAACTGCGTTTTGGGTGATTTTTTTATCTCATACTATCAGTCCTGAATTATACTTTTTCCATCAACACACGTTTTCAAGAATTCGTGATTTGATGATCGGTTGTTTTGACCCTGTTTTGAACTTCGTTGGCAACAAAATCTTCGTGAATCAACGATCGGTCGACAACGCACACCGAGAAATAGTTGAACTTTGCCCTGCATCGCATCGCCCTCTGTTGACAAAATCTGTTCACGTTTGATTAGACTTCGACTGGGCCCCGAGCCTCGAAGTGTGGCGTCAGATGTTCAGGCTATGTGTTGTACAATGTGCAGCAGGCGCTATCTACTCGAGCCGTCAGAAGTCTAGCCAAGATCTTATGAATGGAACTATCAACGGCCAATCATCAACGGCCAATCACAGCATGTGTATGTGTACACACACACACACACACACACACCCAACCTTACGGATCGGGTTTGTGGGGTACTGCTATTGTTGTTCTATTGTTCCCTTTTCTAAAGAATTCCCTTGTGGGGCCCTATTGTTCCTATTGAAATTGCCTTGTAGGGTCCATTGTTCCATTGTTAAAAGTACCCTGTAAGTTGGCAAGTGTAAGGGCACAGAGGGGCCGTGCGTGTTTGCGGTCCTCTTTATGGCGATGTAGCCTGAATGTCTGACGTCGGCATATGGAGATCGCTGGGATAAATAGACAGGGGACCAGTGTAGTCTAACTCGAGTTTCGCTTATTGTTCATTTTCTTCCTCCATGATCTGAGGGGGACTGAACTCTAACAATAGGGCGGTTGATAAACGTTTTATAAAGGCATAACGGAATACAAATGAGGTGGGATTTTCAACAGGCATTTTGTCATCACACAGGCATGTTTTGCAGGATTTTATTTCGTTTAAGAACATTGTTTTTATTTAGAATATTTTACAAACGATCTTTCTTAAAAAATGCTGTTTTTTCTCTTCAATATTTATACGTCGGCGTATAAGCCGCCCGGCGCATAAACCGCAAGAGTACAAAAAAATGTCAAAATCAACGTATAAACCGCGGTTTATAATCCGAAAATTACGGTACAGATGATGTTGTCCTGTCTGCTAGAATGTTATCCAAACACCCCTATTGGAGTAATAGAAAAGTCTTCGAACAACTTTATTTTCATGGCATAACCCAGGAGCCATATGCTTCCATTGTGTGTATTTCCATTGTGTGAAACCAAGTAGTGCTGTAATCCTATTGAATTCAACAGTTTTCTGAAACCTTAATCCCTTTATTGTGTTTCCCACAGTTGCTGGGGACTTGGATTTGAGGACTAGGCTAGAGTATTGCAAGAGAGATCAAGCTGCATGGTGTAAGAAGTAATCGTGCCTCTGTATTATCATCAACAGGCATAGCGACATACAGGTATAGCAGACAGAATTAAGACAGTGACTTTATTGCAGACAATATTATTTGTCTAGTTTTATTTGACATGATCTTCACGGCTACATAAAGATTAGAGACACAACACAACATAACAGCCATGGTTCTGAGCTGAGGTCCGATCCAGATGCTGATCTGAGATAAAGACAAAAAGGGAACGTCTTAAAACAAAACTGAATGTGAGGCTCTGCAGCCCAAGGGCGTAGCTCATTTTGCCAATGCCACCTGTACTTGTACCTACACCTAGTGCAACCCATCCAGAAGCACTATCCGAGGTTTGATGAAATTAAAGAATATTGTTGTACAAAGTAACTGAATTCCTTTAAAGTCTGCAATTGATAATTGTGATACTGATTGTACACAAGTTTGTGACGACTTTAAATGAATGATCCAATTAATTTAATGCAAAGAAAGTTTGTAAATAATTACAAGCACGCTGTGAGCCAGCAAACGGTTAAATGTAAATATAATATGCACTTGGGAAGTTTGTAAATAAGTGGGTGAACCCAATTGAATTATCCGTATTATTTCCTTTCGTTGTCACATTAAGCAATGGGTATAAAGAGACACTACAGTCTGGGGTGTTAGGCAATGCTTGTCATTAATTTCTGAGGAATATCCTGACAATTGCGGGCTTGTCTGGGAATTAAAGAAAAAAATGTTGCCATGAATCTGTCCAAATTGTTAAACAATGAAAGAAAGTTTACCTCACGAATGATTATAAACCAGCAATTGCCATTTTGTTATGTACATGGCCCAATTTCATAGAGCTGCTTAGGCACAAAAAGTAACTAAGCACCACTCATTTGTTGATCTTTGTTCAAAACGTTGCCAACCTTATGATTTTTAATATGCCATTAATGACACGGTGTATGACTTGGTTTCATCTAGGTTGCGATATTGGTCGTTTCTTAGACAGGGTTGGCGCACAGATGATTAAAGCATGCCACCCTAAAACAGGAGAACATCCATGGAGGTACGCCAACATGGATTATGGTGAAATCAATGAAGGTATTTGCAGAACTTTTGAACATAATTATTTGTATAACACTCATATTTTCCCCCAAGCACCTGATGTGCAACCTCTTCATCTTTCCCAAGAGAATGTGGAGTCCTTAACAACTTACTAACCTGATTTAATTTTCAACTCACTAAATGTTCAGAAGCTCACGTCTTAAAAATTTCCTGAAGTATGTTTTCTCCAGTCTTTTAAAAACATGCCAACCAAATAAATTTTTTCTCTGAGTATTGTTTACCAATTTGATGATGTGCCGTCCCAATGATGTGCAAAGCTGATATTGTGCCATTTTTCAAATTCTCAGTGCAAGTTCAGCTTCTCAAAATTTCCCAACTTTACGTTTTTACAATTTTTATATTGTATATTCAAGTCAATGTCTGGTATCTTTGAAAATTTCTTCATGCTCATGTTGTCAAAATTCCCCAAAACCTTCAAAACCCAATGTTGTTCAGTCCCTTAAAAATTAACAAACCTGTTTCTTTTTAAATTGGAAATGTTCCTAAGCTTTTGCTCTATAAGTTTCCAAACTTTTGTTGTGTTGTTCCTCAAAAACTTCCCTACCCTTGAAAGTGATGCAAAAAATGCTTTCAGGAGACCGTGGATTCCCTAAAAACTTGCTAACCTGATTTAATTTTCAACTCACTAAATGTTTACCAGCTCACATCTTAGATATTTCCTAAAGTATGTTTTCTCCAGTCTTTTAAAAACTTGCCAACCAAATGACTTTTTTCCTCTGAGATTTGTTGTCCATTTTGATGTTTTCCGTCTGTTAAATTTTGTCAAAACTCCTGTTGTCCAATCCTTCAAAACTTCCCAAAGTATTCCATTTTCGATAAATTTGCCAACTCTGAAATTGTTGCAAGCTGATGTTGTGCCATTTTTCAAATTCTCATTGTGGAAACTGTTCAGCTTCTTAAAATTTTCCAACCTTACGCTTTTTTCAATTTTTATATTCCCTCAAGTCAATGTCATAACATCTTCGTAAATTTTCTTCATGCTGATGTCAACAGTTAAAAAAACTTTCAAACCTAATGTTCAGTCCCTTAAAAACGTACAAACCTGTTTATTCTTCAAACTGGAAATGTTCCTCAGCCAGTTATGCTTCCCAAAGTATTGATTTTCAATGAATTTGCCAACTCTCACATTGTTGCAAAGCTGACGTGCCATTTTTAAAAAATCTCACTGTGCATGTTGTTCAGGGTTTTTTTCAGTTTTTATATTTATCCTTCAAGTCAATGACATAACATGTTCAACAATTTCTTCATACGCATGTTGTCAGAAGTTTCAAAGACTTTCAAACCAATTGTTGTCCAATCTCCTAAAATTTTACAAACCTGTTTATTTTTTCCAACTGGTAATGTTTCTAAGCATATGTTTTGGTCGCTCTTTAAGTTCCCCAGCCCATGTTGTGTTGTTCCTCATAAACTTCCCTACCCTCCAAAGCTTTACAACATCTAAACTTTCAGATTGTTCTCAAGCTGATTTTGTGTCTTCTTTAAGTTTACCCAAGCACATTTGTTGAGCTTTGTTCAAGACGTTGCTACCTTATGATTTTTAATATGTGATTAATGATGACATGTATGACTTGATTTCTTCTAGGGTGCCATGTTAGTCATTTCTGAGACAGGGTTGGCTGCTAGTACATTTGATGAAAGGATGCCAACCTAAAACAAGAACATTGGTGGAGGTACGCCAACATGGGTTATGGTGACATCAATGAAGGTATAGAGGAACTTTTGAACCTCATGATTTTCATTACAAATAGTGGAGTCTTCCACGTAAGCACGAGATAGATCACACCCTCACACGAAACTTTTGCGCACATTGCTACGGGGGTCAAACTTTCCACCATGGTTTGTGAAGTTATTGGACATTTTTTAACAACGGCCACTTCAGATTTTGTTAATGTTAAAGGCATTCTTAATTTTACATTTCTTGGGAGTTTAATGGTATTATTTTAAGAGAATCCCCCGCTGGGCACAAGGCCACCTTTGCCACATGAGTACCTCTTTCTTCAGGTCCTATGGAAGAAGTTTTTTTTTTAATGATATCCATTAAACTAATACACCCGCTAACCGAAATATAAGTACAGGTACTATTCGTGGTTCAGTTGCTAACTGTAAACTTTATGCCGCGCTGAAGGAAAAGTGTACATGACGCTTGGATAGTGCACAATGTGGATGCATTGCACTTGTACACTTGCAATGACACACACTAGGTATATGCCCTCACGCTAAAACAATCATGCATTATTACAAAAAAAGTTACATGGCACGCCCGCTGCACATAATTTAGAACTGACTTTAAAAAGTTGAGAGTACGAACGACCAAGTTGAAACACTCGGCAAGTAAAAACTATTTGTAATGTTATAAGACTTATATTTTTCCCCAAGCCACTGTTGTGCAATTTGTTATTTTTTTTCCCAAAGCAGAATGTGGAGTCCCTCAAAACTTGCTAACTGATTTAATTTGCAACTCGCTAAATGTTCAGGGGTTAACAATGTGCTGTCGTATGAATTTCCTGAAGTAGTTTTCTCCAGTCCGTTAAAAACTTGCCAACCAAATGTCTTTTTTCTGAGTTTTGTTTACCAATTTGATGTGCCGTCTCTTAAATTTTGTCAAAACTCCAGTTGTCTAATCCCTCAAAACTTCCCAAAGTATTGATTTTAAAGGAATTTGCCACACTCAAATTGTTGTAAAGCTGATAATGTGCCATTTTTCAAATTCTCACTATGCAAGTTCAGCTTCTCAAATTTCCCAACCTTACGTTTTACCCATTTTTATATTGTATATTCAAGTCAATGTCATAACATCTTTGAAAATTTCTTTATGCTCATGTTGTCACAATTCCCCAAAACTTTCAAACCCAATGTTGTTCAGTCCCTTAAAAATTAACAAACCTGGGTTTTTTTTCAAATTGAAAGTGTTCTAAGCTTTTGCTTTATAAGTTTCCCAGCTCTTGTTGTGTTGTTCCTCAAAGACTTCCCTACCCTTGAAAGCTTTGCAAAAAAATGCATTCTAAACTTTTGGTTTGTTCTCAAGCTGATGTTGTGTCTTTTTTAGTTTACCCAAGCACATTTGTTGAGCTGTGTTCAAAACGTTGCAAACATGATTTTAATATGTGATTGATGACAATATGTATAACTTGATTTCATCTAGGTTGCGATGTTGGTAATTTCTTAGACATGGTTTGCCACCCTGAAACAAGAGAACTTCGGTAAAGGTACACCTGCATGGTGACATCAGTGAAGGTGTGTCGTGGCCGAGCGGGTAAGAGCACTGGACTCAAGCTCTGGTGTTTCCGACTCAGCAGAGTGTGGGTTTGAGTCCCGGTCTTAAGAAGACACTAAACCATTATTGCTTCGTCCTTTGGATGGGACGAAAAGCCGTTGGTCCCGTGTGTTGTGTAAAGCACGTAAAGAACCCAGTGCACTTATCGAAAAGAGAAGGGGTCCACCCCGGTGTTCCTGGTTTGATTGCTGCATATTGCGCCACAGCACCTTGTAAACCATTACATGGTGCTATGTAAAGGAATAGGTCTCATACTTCTAACGAAGCCCACATACCTTGCAGGAAAATACTTAATGTTGAAGCGCCTTGAGCGTCACTGAGTGACGGATATGAGCCCTATATAAGAAGCCGTTATTATTTTTATTATTATTTGCAGAACTTTTGTACCTCATGATTTTTAAAACACTCGTATTTTTCCCCAAGCACTGTTGGCAATGGAGTCCCTCAAAACTTGAGTTTATTTTCAACTCGCTTAATGTTCAAGAGCTAACGATGTAACCTCTTATGAATTTCCAGAAGTATGTTTTTTCCAGTCCTTCAACAAACCAACCAAATAACCTTTTTCTATGAGATTTGTGTTCCGATTTGAAGTTGTGCTGCTCTTAAACTTTGTCAAAACTTTGTTGTCGAATCCCTCAAAACTTCCCAAAATATTGATTTTCAATGAATTTGCCAACTCTCACATTGTTGCAAAGCTGACGTGCCATTTTAAAAAATCTCACTGTGCATGTTGTTCAGCTTTTCTTTCTTTTTTCCTTCAAGTCAATGACATAACATGTTCGAAAATTTCTTAATACTCATGTTGTCAGAAGTTTCAAAGACTTTCAAACCGATTGTTGTCCAATCCCTAAAATTTTACAAACTGTTTATTTTTTCAAACTGGTAATGTTTCTAAGCATATGTTTTGGTCGCTCTTAAGTTTCCCAGCTCATGTTGTGTTGTTCCTCAACAACCTCCCTACCAACAAAGCTTTGCATCATGATTTCTAGTTTTTTCTTATCATTCGGATTGTTTTCAAGCTGATCTTTTGTCTTCCTTAAGTATATACCGAAGCAAATTTGTTGAGCTTTGTTTAAAAATTTCCAACTTATGGTTAATATGTGATTAATGATGACATATCTGACTTGGTTTTCGTCAGGTTGCCATGCTTATCGGTTATTGGACAGGAATCTGCTGCTAGCACAGTTGATGAAAACATGCCAACCTAGAACAAGAGAACATAGGTGAAGCTACGTTAACATGGATTGTGGTTGAACTTCCTTTGTGGTTACATTTTAACCTGTGAGTATGAAAACATTTTCCCAAACAATTACGCCACATGCACAACATGGAACGGAAAACATGCTGGCCCAGCCTAACGATCCTGCGTGCAACCCTATGTCACATCTATCTGACTCTCCCAAATTTCCCAAACCTCCACCCACCTTCTCTCCCCACCTCCATCCACCTTCCTCCCAACCTCGATTCACCTTCCCTCCCCAACACCACTCAGCAGCCTATATCCCACTTTCCACCCAAACTTCCAACCACTTCTCATCCCCCCTCCCCACCTTCCCTCCCACCTTCCCTCCCTCTCCCACTTTCCCTCCTAAACCTCCATCCACATTCCCTCCCTACTTTCATCTGCCTTCCCTCCCAGCTCCATCCACTTCCCTCCAAAACCTCCATCACCTTCCCTCCTCACCTCCCCAACTCCTCTTTCCCTCCCAAACCTCCATCCACCTTCCCTCCCAAACTTCC